>OX344726.1:2015817-2616330 GCA_947034835.1 Ballota nigra | reverse complement strand
TGTTTTAAACATAAAAAACAAAAAATTGGAAATTTGGTAAAATATCACTTAAAGAGTTGCATTTTGATAATGTCCACTACAAAAAAACGCGGTGTTTAACGACAACATTAGCGACAGAATATCCTTCGCTAATTGTGTTTAACGACGGGCAAGGACCCGTAGTCAAATCGACCATAGCTAATATTTACGACGGCTTTTGGAAGACCTTCGTAAATATACGATGGACAAAGCCGTCGTAAATTTGACCCGTCAACGGCCCGACCGGGCATCAAACTTTACTACGGACGTCGGCCGTCGTTAATATTAGCCGATTTTTATTTTTTTAATCAGCCTGATAAATATTTTGGACGGACACTAAGCCGTCATTAATATATTATTTACGACGGACACATGTCCGTCGTAAATATCGGGGCTGGTGTGAACCACTGGGCCATTGGCCCCCAAGGTATACACTCCGGCCCCACTTCAATATTAGCCCTATTGTGCTTGGAACAATTAATTCCAATTTCGCATCCAAGGAGAATCGAACTCTTGATCTCTCTTGCATATAGAGAGGACATGAACCATTAGGACAATTATTTTTTTTGTTCGATTTCTTGCAACTAATTGTATATGTATCTAAATTGAGTCATTCTTTTTTGTTATACATCAAATTAATTTATTTTCGTTTCTAACTTGTTTTAATAAATGTTGTTACCAATTTTTTTTTTTTTTTGTGTAAATTTAGTTAATTAGAAAAATGCGTAATTAATATTATAATCCATTCACTTGTACGTAATTAATTGTATACGTATCCAAATTGAGTCATTCTTTTATTTTATTATTCATCAAATTAATTCTTCTTCGTTTCTAACTAGTTTTAATAAATGTTGTTATCAAATATATATTTTTTGTTTTGTAAATTTATTTAATTCGAAAAATGCTTAATTAATATTATAATCCGTTCACTAGTACGTAATTAATTGTATACGTATCCAAATTGAGTCATTCTTTTTTTATTATTCATCAAATTAATTCCTTTTCTTTTCTAACTTGTTTTAATAAATTTTGTTACCAATTATATATTTTTTATTTTGTAAATTTATTTAATTCGAAAAACGCCTAATTAATATTATAATCCGTTCACTAGTACGTAATTAATTGTATACGTATCCAAATTGAGTCATTCTTTTTATTATTATTCATCAAATTAATTCCTTTTCATTTCTAACTTGTTATAATTCGAATATTGTTACCAATTATATGAATCGTTTTGTTTTGTAAAAATTATAACAAGATAATACAAATATTAAATTACCAAAAAAAGGGAATTAAAGTTGTTTAAAAAAAATTAATAGAAAGATAATAAAAATCAACACCCTGTATCATCAGAATCAAAACCGCGACTGTCCCCCTCTTCATCCAACATATTAGGCATTTGGAGCTCCGACGGGGGCGACGGGATGACGGGCTGCACCGGGACCGGCGGTGGTGGTATCTGTCCACCTAATGTGGATTTAACTGCCCTCCACCAGTCGTTCATCTCCTCCACATTCTTCCGCTACGCCCCCTCCTCCGCTGCTCGTCGCCTCTCATTGTACTCCAGTTGTGCCTGTCGCTGCTCATCTCACTGGTGGAGGAGCTCCATCCGCTTGACGACAGTCAAGAGCTATCTCTCGATGTTGCTGGGATGAGAGTCAATGGAGGACTGGGAGGAGGATGAGCCGGGTCCACGAGATTGGAGTAGGCTCTTTCCAAAACTACCCAATCCAGTATACTGCCCTTTCTTAGCCTTGACGTTATTAAATTAGAGCTCATTTTGAACGTCTACAGAGGGGGGCCATAGAGTCCGACCCTTCTTCCTGAGGCTAAGACTGGAAGGCAAGGTCCTCGTTCATCCTCCTCTAAAAATTAACAATACTTTAAATTAATAAATGAGATTTTATAAAATAATAGTAAAATTAAAATTAAAAATAATACGTACGTGCATCTCGATGGTGCGGCCGTAGGTGGACCTTCCATGTAGTCTCTCAAAATGAAAGGGCTCACGTCCATGTAATTAAAATTTTCCACAACTTTATAAAAATAAATAAAAAATATATACAAAGTGGTCACTTACAAAATGCAACCCGTGCTCATAAATGGACCGAGAACCGGCCCGATGTAAAGCGAGCCCTTCTCCATCAGGGTCGCTATTACAATTCATCTTGTTCTTCTCCGATTGCTCCTTGAACTCGTCGATGTTCCAGTAGGCGAGAAATTGGGGCCACACATCCCGGCCCCTGTTGTCCTTCCCCATGTTCGTCGCCTCTCCTCTCCTAAACCAGGCCCTCTGAATGTTAAACATCAAGTCCCTGTATTGTTCGACACTTTTAAACAGAAGCTCCTCCACATCAGGGCCTCGTGCTCCGATCTCCACACGACGAATTTCTGCAAATATATTAAAATAAAATAAAATATATTATTTACATAATTTATATTAATAAATAATAAATAAATAAATTAAATAATTTCTCCCTACAATCACTCCCCCATTCCTCCACAAACAACCATTTGTTGCCCATTTCTATTCCAAATTTGGGACATTACACTAGCAAAATGATTTTAAACAATTAACATATATGATTTCTAACAAAATGTTATAAAATTCTATACAATTAACGTATATGATTCTAAAAAACAATTAAACTACACTAATAAAATGTTATAAAATGAAATTTAATCGGTAAAAATTGAAAAACTTATGATTAAAGATTAGGGATCGACGAAGAACGAACTTGAATTAGGATGAAATTGACTCCTGAGTGCTCGTCGGAAATCGCTCACTTCTTCTTCGAGTTTGCTCGGTTTTGCTCGGGTGAGAAATGAGCTCGCCGGCGCTGCCTATTCATAGGCATAAAAAATTAACGACGGACATCAGTCTGTCACTAATATTGCCGCCTTTATGTCAAAAATAGAGTCTTATATGGAGATTTATGACGGAATGTCCGTCGTAAATATTAAATTTAAATTTAACGACGAACAGTCCCATCGTTAATTAGTCTCAGGTAATATATACGCACTGCTACTCGAAGAGTCGCGGCCCAACGGGCGGGAATTTATGACGGAATGTCCGTCGTAAAACATTATGTTAAAATTTACGACGGACTTTCCGTCATAAACTTGTCGGTCACTAACGCTTTGCACCGATTTCGAAAGGTCACGGCTAAACGAGTGGGAATTTACAACGGGTTGACCGTCGTTAATCCCTTTTAAAAATCAACGACGACCTCTGCCGTCATTAAATTCAATAATTAACGACGGGTTTTTAAAACTCATCGTTATCCGGACAAGCTTTGTTTATTATCCGTCGCAAATGTGTATATTAGCAACCTGTACGTGCCCGTCGCTAAACACCGCTTTTTTGTAGTGGTCATCTAACTTGTTTTTTTCCCGGTAAAATATATATGGTTTGACGCTTGAAAAGTTTTTGGAATATAAACTTATACTACCTCCGGCCCACAACACTTTGCACAGTTACTATTCATTTCGTGTTTTCGCGAGCAATTTTTTTAATAGTATTTGAAATGATAAAGTAATTTTAAAATTACTTTATAATAGAGAAGAGATAGATCTATTATACCCTACCTTAAAAATTATGTTATCATTTCAAATACTAATAAACAATTCGCTCGCTAAAACACGAAGATAAAATAACTGCGAAAGTGTTTGGGGACGGAGTGAGTATTTCAATATGATTTTGAATATGAAAATTAATCATTGTGATTTTAATGATACTTGATCGATTTAGCTTAACAATATCTAAACGTGTGGAGAAAATGTAAAATTCCAACTAGACATGAAAGATGGAAATCTATATGTTCTAGGGAAATTAGAAAACATGTGTGGCGCAAGTGAAGAAGAGAAATACATAACAATCCAATTGATAACAACTCATATTAACTGTAATTAAAATAAATATAATATTAGTAAATTAAATATATATTTTATGGGGTGTAGAGCATAGTCCAAAGTTCCAAGTCCTTGAATCATGATAGTGTCCACAATAAGTCCAACAACAAATACTGAAAATATGATGAACATCATTTTCCTGCAAAATAGATAATTTAAAATTGGGTTAATTACAAATAAAATTACGTCCTTTTTACGAATTGCAATTTAATCAAACTTTTGAAACGTTGCAAAAAAAAAAAAAAAAAAAAAAAAAAAAAACACTTCAATTTTGTAATTTGTTAGCAATTACAACTAAAAGACCAATTTCAATCTGCTTAAACGTAATGATTAATTATATGTTTTCGTCCGAACCAATCTAAACATACTAATATGATTACTTATTCATTGTCAAGTAGGTAAAATATCATTTTCGAAACGTAAAAAAATTAGTTGTTGGTCAAATTGCAACAAAAAAATTAAATTGAATTTAATTTGCAAAAATACAAAAGTTTAAATTAAATTGCAATTTGCAAAAAGATTGTAATTTTAATTGCAATTAACCCTTTAAAATTTCATAACATATCTCAACTAATAAAATGGAAGTTTTACAAAAAAATTATAATTGATAATTTAATATTGGAGGTGTTTTCAGTAATTGAATATAATATTGAACAAAGGATTTGCTGCTATGATTTGAAATTCTGAGATTAGCTTTACTCACTCTACTCATTAGCACTCAATTCCTGGAAGGAGGCTATTACGGTCATGAAAATCACATTTAAAAATATTTCTCACATCATGAAACCATGTGTAATTATCCAAAAAACTAAATTAAAAAAAAAAAAAAAAAAAAACTATTTAATGCGTACCAAATATCTTTCCTGCAACCAGTTTCATCATCGTCGTCATCATCATCGTCATCATCACTCGACTTCAGATCATATCCATATTTATCTGCATCATCATTATATATTAGCATAAATGTATATAGAGGGAAAATGTCCTTTTAAGAGTAATTTTTCTTTTTGCAAGCCTGATATTAATTTTGTCATTATAACTTTTCTAACTAAATATTTTTAATAATAGAAGATAGTTTTTTAATGATGGGATCTTGACAATAAAAACATTTTTCGGTTATTAAAAACTTTTAACTAAAAAGGTTATAATAATAGGACACGATAGTATTACTGTCACTAAAAATTAATTTTGAAACATAGGACGTCCTTGTAAGTTTTGAAATCGTAAATGTAGAAAAATTGAGCCAGATTAAGCCCAAATCGAAGACTGTCCCACGTTCAGGAACCCGTAAAATCATTGTCCCAAAAAAACACATGCAATTCCCCGAGCTAAGAAAAGAAATATGGATGATTATGTAGTATTTGATTCAGAATTAAAATTTCCCTCTATTTTTGAATAAGTGTTGTTTTAGAGGTTAATTTTTTATTTTTTTTTAAATAAGTGTTGTTTTAGTTATTTTTCACGTTTTCTTCAAGATATAACGACACATATTTTGTTACAGAGAAAGTATTAGGAAGTTTAAAGGGTAAATTGCACTTTTAGTCCCATGAGATTAGGTAGTTTGCAACAATGGTCCCTTTTCAGACATTTTCGACATTTTTTATCCCAACATAACTGCAATTTTGATCCCAAAAAAATGTATAAATTACAATTTTGGTCCCAAATAATTGCACCTTTGGTTCCAAAAATTAATTAATGGACCAAATTTGCAAAAAAAGAAGACAAGAAAAGAATATTGGACCAGAATTGTTATTGAAAATTTTTTATGGGACAAATTTTGTAATTTTCCCGGTAGTTTAAAGAAGGAAGCAGAGTACCATAGACTGAAGCCAGAGCAGTCTTGGTGCTCAATAACTTGTCGTACAATTCATCGAGCTCCTCCACGATTTCCTCCGCCTCCGCGGCGGCGCTGGGGCGGGGGTGGCGGCTTAGGCAGGTTAACTCGTCCTCGATATTGTGCAGGTTGAGTTTGAGATTGAGAACTCGAATCAAGGTAACTTTACCAGCTAGCCTAGCGAGAATCTCCCACACCTCACGCGCTGTGGAGGCGCGTGCCACCAATGGGATGAGCGGTGAATACCAAACCGAGTGTATAATGTCCGCCGCAATCACCTTATCCTGCCGAATCCATTGACTATACGCCGGATCGGTGGGGTCCGGGCAGGGGTCGGACCCATCTACGAAACCCATAAGATAATCCCGCTTAAGTAACTTCTCAAACTGCAATCGCCACTCTGTATAGTTATCGGCCCTCAGTATAACTCGCCGACGAATATAGTATGCCATGGCCTACAGGACTATGGTTTTGAAAAAAGAATGGGGAGGAGGAGTACTAAATATGAGGACCCAATCTCCCAAAAAAAAAAAAAGGGTAAATTTACTTGCACTTAATTACACTAAATAAAGATAGTATTATACATGCACAATCTAAAATATCTCCAAAACCGTCCAACAAAATCTTCACCTTTTTAAAAAAGATCAATGACTTTCGAAAGGAATTTTCCTCCAAAATAATTTTTACATTTTCCTTATTAAAATGTGGGAAAATGATTTTTTTCGTCCCGTAACTTTACATCTTTTATATTTTAGTCCTGCTGACTTTCAAATTTTGATTTTAGTCCTGTAATGTTACCCTTTATTTTATTTTCGTCCTTCTTAATTTTAAATTTTAATTTTAGTCATTTCACTTTACCACTTTTTTATTTTATTCCTATGAGGGTTAGTAGGTTGTAAGACCAAAATAAAAAAAAATATATAAGTTACATGATGAAAATAGAAATTTAAAAGTCAGCGGGAAGAAAATCAAAGGGGGTAAAGTTACAGGACTAAAATCAAAATTTAAAAGTCAGCGGAACGAAAATCAAAAAGTGATAAAGTTATAGGACAAAAAAAGTAATTTTCCCTTAAAATATCGCGTAACAATTTTCTATCTACACTTTAAAAATATATATATATTTATATATTTTCACACTACTCAATTTATTTTAAAATAATTTTCATTTTTAAATCCAAAAAATTGATAATTTTTTTTTTTAAATTATGTTCTCCCATATATAAAAATTAATAGGATACATAGGGATTAGTTTTTTACCTGTGATATTAATAGTGTTTTAAACATAAAAAACAAAATATTGGAAATTTGGTAAAATATCACTTAAAGAGCTGCATTTTGATAATGTCCACTACAAAAAACGCGGCGTTTAACGACAGCATTAGCGACGGAATATTCGTCGCTAATCGTGTTTAACGACGGGCAAGGACCCGTAGTCAAATCGACCGTAGCTAATATTTACGACGACTTTTGGAAGACCGTCGTAAATATACGACGGACAAAGCCATCGTAAATTTGACCCGTCAACGATCCGACCGGGCATCAAACTTTACGACGAACGTCGGCCGTCGTTAATATTAGCCGATTTTCATTTTTTTAATCAGTCTGATAAATATTTTCGACGGGCACTAAGCCGTCGTTAATATATTATTTACGACGGACCCCCCGGGCACCTGGGGTGGGTGTGAACCATTAGGCCATTGGCCCCCAAGGTATACACTACGGCCCCACTTCTATATTAGCCCTAATGGGTCTGGAACAATTAATTCCAATTTCGCATCCAATGGGAATCGAACTCTTGACCTCTCTTGCATATAGAGAGGGCATGAACCATTAGGACACTTGTTTTTTTTTTGTTCGATTTCTTGCAACAAATTGTATATGTATCTAAATTGAGTCATTCTTTTTTATTATACATCAAATTAATTTATTTTCGTTTCTAACTTCTTTTAATAAATGTTATTACCAATTTATTTTTATTTTTTTTGTAAATTTATTTAATTCGGAAAATGCGTAATTAATATTATAATCCGTTCACTTGTACATAATTAATTGTATATGTATCCAAATTGAGTCATTCTTTTTTTATTATTCATCAAATTAATTCTTTTTCGTTTCTAACTAGTTTTAATAAATGTTGTTATCAAATTTTTTTTATTTTGTAAATTTATTTAATTCGGTTTAATTAATATTATAATCCGTTCACTAGTACGTAATTAATTGTATACGTATCCAAATTGAGCCATTCTTTTTGGGTAAATTGCAAGGATGGTCCCATGAGAATTTGTACTTGACAGATTTGGTCCCATGTTCTTTTTTGGTCCCATTTTTAGCAGAAAAGGTCCCATCCGTTAAATATTTTATAGTTTTTTATGGAATATTGGATGGAAAAACCTCTTCAACTTGATATTTGGAGGAAAATGGGTCATCTTTTGCTATTAACAATCATTTCAAGGTAAAATACAAATATGGAGGCGATTCTGCAACTTTAGTTTGTAGAGTTTTAAGATGTTGGAAATTAATTATTTTTAAGTTGGGAATTATACGCGCGAGTTTTTGGCAGAAAACTAACGGGCGTGTGGGCCTCATGCTCGTTAATGTGTTATTTTTTGACGGAAAAATTGTATGGGACTATTTGCACTTAAAAAAGGACCAAATTCATGAGGACCAATTCTCATGGGACTATTTCTGCAATTTTCCCCATTCTTTTTTTATTATTCATCAAATTAATTTCTTTTCTTTTCTAACTTGTTTTAATAAATGTTGTTATCAATTATATATTTTTTTCTTTGTAAATTTATTTAATTCGAAAAACGCATAATTAATATTATAATTCATTCACTAGTACATAATTAATTGTATACGTATCCAAATTGAGTAATTTTTTTTATATTATTCATCAAATTAATTCCTTTTCATTTCTAACTTGTTATAATTCAAATGTTTTTACCAATTATATGAATCGTTTTTTTTTTTTGTAAAAATTATAACAAGATAATAAAAATATAAAATTACCAAAAAAAGAGAATTAAAGCTGTTTAACAATTTTTTTTTTTAATAAAAAGATAATAAAAATTAACATCCTGTATCATCGGAATCAAAACCGCGGCCATCCCCCTTCATCCAACAAATTAGGCATTTGGAGCTCCGACGGGGGCGGCGGGATGACAGGCTGCACCGGGACCGGCGGTTGTGGTATCTGTCCACCTAATGTGGATGTAACTGCCTTCTACCAGTTGTTCATCTCCTCCACATTCTTCTTCTACGCCTCCACCTCTGCTGCTCGTCGCCTCTCATCGTACTCCAGCTGTGCCTGTCGCTGCTCCTATCACTGCTGGAGGAGCTCCATCTTCTTGACGACAGTCAAGAGCTGTCTTGTTGTGACCGTTTTGGACCACGTGTTGGATCCGGCCGGAAGAAAGCCGGAAAAGGCAAGAAGATACCTAGAGGTCGGGGCCGACCTGGCCGGCCTGAATCCGACCTCAGCGGGCTCCGACCACGAGTTTCTGACCTCGAAAGCGAGGCCGGAAACCAGCTCGGGACGCCCGTCCACGTTCATCACAGCCACGTTGAAGCCCTGCCGTGGCCGGACCGGCCCGGCCAAGATCAGTGAAGTCCAGCAGGGGTCGCCCGGGCGCGACCAACTGGCTGAAGCTATCTCCGACCTCGCTGTCCGCCAGGAGGCCGGCCTCCGATCACTCAAGGCCCTCGGCCGGCAAAAGAGATCTGGAGCACGTGACAGTATCAAGCAAGACCCTCTCCCGAGGGGGAAAAAGGCCGCCTCCATACTCACAGACTCAGAGAATATTTCATCCAAATGAGGAAATTCGCCAGAGAATCGTCCTTTTTGGACACGCGTCAACACCCTAGTGGCCGGCCACCTGCAAGTCCTGACATATCAGAGCCCGCGCGACCTCAGAGGCAGGAGACATTTAATGCGCCTGTCCCCCGAGAGGCCGAAAATGACCAACATACCCCTGTAGTGAGAAAACTATAAATACCCCAACATTTGTAATGTAAAAAAGGTAAAATCTCTCTCAGTATAATCAATACACATACTCATTCAAGTCCAGGGACTCACAACCCCTGGCAATTCTTGGTGTTCTTAGTGTTCTTATGCATTTATTGCTTTTCTTCATTCCAGCACTCATTCTAGCATTTAAGAACCCAATCATTTGATGTTTTTACCAAAGCTCTTATAAATAGCCACTCAATCCCAGCAAAATATATTTGGTAAACAACATGTCTCTTGATGTTCCTAGGATGAGAATCGATGGAGGACTGGGAGGAGGATGAGCTGGGTCTACGAGATTTGAGTAGGCTCTTTCCAAAACTACCCAATTCAGTGTACTGCCCTTTCTTAGCCTTGACGTTCTTAAATTAGAGCTCATTTTGAACGTCTACAGAGGGGGGGGGGGCATAGAGTCCGACCCTTCTTCCTGAGGCTAAGACTGGGAGGCAAGGTCCTCGTTCATCCTCCTCTAAAAATTAACAATACATTAAATTAATAAATGAGATTTTATAAAATAATAGTAAAATTAAAATTAAAAATAATACGTACGTGCATCTCGGTGGTGCGGCCGTAGGTGGACCTTTCGGTCTCCTCATCCAGCGAGTGGGCAAGCTGTAGTCTCTCAAAATGAGTGGGCTCACGTCCATGTAATTAAAATTTTCCACAACTTTATAAAAATAAATAAAAAATATATACAAAGTGGTCACTTACAAAATGCAACCCGGGCTCATAAATGGACCGAGAACCCGCCCGATGTAAAGCGAACCCTTCTCCATCAGGGTCACTGTTACTATTCGCCTTGTTCTTCTCCAATTTCTCCTTGAACTCGTCGTTGTTCCAGTAGGCGAGAAATTGGGGCCACACATCCCGGACCCTGTTGTCCGTCCCCATGTTCGTCGCCTCTCCTCTCCTAAACCAGGCCCTCTGAATGTTAAACATCAAGTCCCTGTATCGTTCGACACATTTAAACAGAAGCTCCTCCACATCAGGGCCTCGTGCTCCGATCTCCACACGACGAATTTCTGCAATTATATTAAAATAAAATATATTATTTACATAATTTATATTAATAAATAATGAATATATTAAATATATTACATAAATTATACCTTAAACTCCTCAAAATATTGTTGTTTCCTCGTTTCAGACACCAAACCCCAACTGTAAGCGGTGGGCTCGAATCCAATGCTCATGAAGGAGTCGATTAAGTGAGTAGTAGCCTCATGTTCCGGGATCCAACTGCAACATTAAAATTACAAAGTTAATAATACAAAGTCGGATGAGGACCCCTCAGGGGCGATAATCGGAGCTACAATGGGTCTAAGAGACCCCGCTCGTCTCGCTCTCGCTCTCCCTCGACCCCTCTCCTGGCTTCCCCCTCTCCCACCACCGCCCGATCCACTTTCTTGTCCACTCATCTAAAGCATTCAATATATAATAACAATCAATATTAAGTAAACAACCATATAAACTCAATATAAATAAAATTCTAAACAATTAACATATATAATCAATAAAATTAACATAATTAATTAATAAAATTAACATAATCAATTAACAAAATTAATATAATCAATTAACACAATTAACATAATCAAATAACAAATTCGACATAATCAATTAATAAAATTAATATATATAATCAATTAAGGGGCACTTGGTTAGGAATTCTTCAATGGTAATGGGAATGAAATGGAAAACTAGTGTAATTATGATGGTTAATAAGAACAAAATCATCATCTCCCCTTCTAAATAAGGTAATCACTACCCCATTTTGATTTCTCTATTTTCTCCCTACAATCATCCTCCTCAATCACTCCCCCATTCCTCCAGAAACAACCATCTGTTGCCTATTTCTATTCCAAATTTGGGACATGACACTACCAATGGGGTCACAATTGTAACAAGTTCTCACCCAATATATCATTTATATTATGGGGGCGTACATGGAAAATAATTTTCATTCCCATTACCATTAAGGAATTGCAAAACAAGCGCCCCCTAAATTAATATAATCAATTAACAAAATTAATATAATAAATTAACAAAACATAATCAATTAACAAAATTAACATAATTAATTTATAAAAATCTAACCAATTAACATTTTTATGCATACTCATATCAAAATAAAATTATAAACAATTAACATATATAATCAATCTAAAAATCTAACCAATTATAACATGTTTTTTTTTTTTAAATTATAACATGTTTATGCATACTCATATATGATTTTAAACAATTACATATATGATTTCTAACAATATGTTATAAAATTCTATACAATTAACGTATATGATTTCTAAAAAATTCAATTAAACTACACTAATAAAATGTTATAAAATAAAATTTAAACGGTAAAAAATTGAAAAACTTACGATTAAAGAGTAGGGATCGACGAAGAACGAACTTGAATCGGGATGAAATTGACTCCTGAGTGCTCGCAGAAAATTGCTCACTTCTTCTTCGAGTTTGCTCGGTTTTGCTCGGGTGAGAAATGAACTCGCCGGCGCTGCCTATTCATAGGCATAAAAAATTAACGACGGACATCAGTTCGTCGCTAATATTGCCGCATTTATGTCAAAAATAGATCTGTATCTGGAGATTTATGATGGATTTCCATCGTAAATATTAAATTTAAATTTAACGACGAACAGGCCCGTCGTTGATTAGTCTCCGGTAATAAATACGCACTGGTTCTCGAAGAGTCGTGGCCCAACGGGCGGGAATTTATGACGGAATGTCTGCCGTAAAACATTAAGTTAAAATTTACGATGGACTTTCGGTCGTAAACGCTTTGCACCGATTTCGAAAGGTCGCGGCTAAACGAGTGGAAATTTACAATGGGTTGACCGTCGTTAATCCCTTTTAAATAAATCAACGACGACCTCTGCCGTCATTAAATTCAATAATTAACGACGGGTTTTTAAAACCCATCGTTATCCGGACAAGCTTTGTTTATTATCCGTGGCAAATGTGTATATTAGCGACGGGTTACATGTCCGTCGTTAATATTCCGTCGCTAAACACCGTTTTTTTTGTAGTGGTCATCTAACATGTTTTTTTCCCGGTAAAATATGGTTTGACGCTTGAAAAGTTTTTTTGGAATATAAACTTGTACTACCTCCGGCCCACAACACTTTGCACAATTACTATTCATTTCATGTTTTCGCGAGCAATTTTAATTTTTAATAGTATTTGAAATGATAAAGTAATTTTAAAATTACTTTATAATAGAGAAGAGATAGATCTATCATACCCTACCTTAAAAATTATTTTATCATTTCAAATACTAATAAACAACTCGCTCGCTAAAACACGAAGATAAAATAACTGCGAAAAGTGTTTGGGGACGGAGGGAGTATTTCAATGTGATTTTGAATATGAAATTAATCATTGTGATTTTAATGATACTTGATCGATTTAGCTTAACAATATCTAAACGTGTGGAGAAAATGTAAAATTCCAACTAGACATGAAAGATGGAAATCTATATGTTCTAGGGAAATTAGAAAACATGTGTGGCGCAAGTGAAGAAGAGAAATACATAGTGATTCCATTTCCATGATAAGAGAGCATGGACAAATGCTACTTTCGAAGGCACATGTATGTGATAAAACAAGGGCAGTGATGTAAATATATCAAGAAGCTTAGAAATGAAGATTATAAACATATTGGAGCGCCAAGATCATTTGATTACATGGCACATTAATTAGTTCATGTGTTTCTTGCTACTTTGTTACCTTTCTTATGCTTTTCTATCCAGAAGTAATTATGATTCGAGAGGATGGATGTTTATGGAAGAATGATGTCAGAGTTTTCAAAGTACAAACAAATCTTTTATAGGTCAAAGCTTTTTTGCCTGGGGGGAGGGGGAATGAAATCCTTCTCTGCGAAAAAAGAAATGTTAAATTAATCTATACTATATTAAAAAGTGACAACCCCTTGAGAAACATTTTTTACCAAAATGCCCCTCATATCTTTCTTGATGGACAACTCGCCCCCAAGCCTCACCATGCCCAGTCCCCTATTTCTCTCCTTCTGAGGCTTGAAATGTTCGACCTAATTACGCCCAACCCCGTCTCTCCATCTTCCCACCCCCGATGCCTTCCACGATTGCACGCCCAGACATCTCTCACTCTCTTCCCATTTGACGTTTCTTCGACCACTTTTCTTCCCATCACCCCGTCTTCCTCGATCCCAACGCCAAGTCCTCTCTATCTCTCTCTTCACTTGCCGAGTGGTGTTGATCCAGCGTTGCATTATAAAGACTATACGAAATGTGACAAGGAATGCGTCATCTGTCAACCAAATGTGCCAAGGCGCTTCAATGCGTCCTCGCGCCGTACCCCAGATGAGAATTTTAGTTAGTCTCTCCCTTCGCCGCCTCTTCGTGCACCCTTCAGGCCTCCTACATCGCATCGCTGCTCCTTGAGGTAAACAATTACCAATATTGTTCATATAAATTTACTGGTTTCTTTGTTTAATAGGTAAAGAGTAATTTCTGTATATTATACCTTAGAGTGATAAAATCAAAATCAGAGGATGATGGAAAATCTACCGTCAGTTAGGGGGATGGGAATAATGGAGGAGAAAATTCGGAAAGACAGATCATAACGAGGAATAGATTTTGCTGAGATTGTAGCGATTACCAGGTATTTTTTGTTAATTAAGGTTGGCCACAACTCGATCGAAGCCTGAAATATTTGAAAAGTATGTAGTCTAAATTACTTTAACACCGATCCTCCTGGCTTTAGCTTCGGCATCGCATAGTTCCAGTGTGTTGCAAGAGTTGTTCACGAATATAACTTTGGAAATAGAAGATCGAGAGGTAAATTCAGCCATTGATTTTGCTAATTGTGATGGAATATTATTTTGTGTTGATTATTTTCAATCATACTAATAAATTATTGCGCAACTATTGTTCAATTGTGCTGCAAATGACATTTTAGGTATAAAAGATTGATTTCTTTGTCTTCAGCTGCTTAAGCTGAGTGTGTGTGTTTTTCAGTTTTTATATTTTGATTCTATTCGTGTTTCTTTTTGGTTCTGAAACTTCGAAAATAAACAAATAAAAAGCTAAAATCCTTTTCAGCTTCTCACTGTAATTCTGCATTGTTATATGTTGTTTGCTAATCGAGTATTCACTCTCCTTGACGACTTAGTAGTTTATTTTTCTTTGATCAAGTTAATTAGGTAGCCTTATTGCTGTAATATTCCTAAATTTTGTACACTCTTGATGAGATCTTTGTTCTAAGTAACAATGCATTTGGTGTCATCCTTCCAGGTGGATTAGGGATGGACAAAAGGTTGAAGGCACACCTCTTGTTACATAATTCTCCGTCCAGATGGCCGTGTTCGAAAATCATGGCGGGTTAGTGACATTTTCTTGCTTATAATTATAAACAATAAAATTTCAATGAGCTATATTGATCATCTGACTTTCATAAACTCTACATATATTAGGTAACCAAATTGATGAAAATTGTGTGATCAATAATATAATAACACAATTCTATGAAAGGTTTAGTGAAGAAATGATATCTTGTGTGGATTATTCCTTTAAATGATTTAACCAGCAACAACATTGACAAATGTTTCTTGCCTACTTGCCCTTTGATCTCTTCTTAGATGTTATGCCAACGGAGAAGAGCATTCTCCATTTTATGTGATTGTAAAGTACCCCCTAAATTTACAAGATAATTTTATGAAACAACCATAATATCAGTAATGGTATTATGAATCAAAGTGTTGGACTACCAATTTTGAATGATCGTCATGTCAAAAAGTCTTGTGAAAAAAGAAAATTGTACATTATCATCATTACTTATATGAGGATTTGTGAAATAGGTGATATTGCTCGAGGTTTCGTGGATAATTATTCATCATGGCTTGCTTATCATGTTTTCTGTCACTATACGAATAAAACGATTATGTCATGTGAAGTCATGGATTGAATGGGATAAAACAAGAACACAATATCAACGAGGGTAAAATTATCATACTTAAACTATATAATATAAGTAGTGTCAATAAATTATGTTACACATTTTTTTGCACTGTTTGCAGATAATCTGCATTAATTTAATTAAGTTTGGGTAACCTGGCCTCACTTTTAATTTTTTTAACTATAATAACTATGGAATTTTGTTTTGTCCTAAAACAAAATATATATGTACTATCATTCGTTCTTACGATATTAAAGTGGTCCTTTACCAAAGTTCATTTAAATTTATTTGCTATTGATGTCTTCTTGTGCTCATTCTTGATAAAATAATGTAAATTGTAGAATATAATTTAATTGGCAATCCGAAATTAATTTAAAGGTAATACGGAGGCTGCAATGTATGGCATTGAATGAGAAAAAAAGAGTTGACTTCCATGTTGTGAAGAGAAATATATTTTTGGAAGAGGAATTGGGAACTGTAGGAGTTGGTGCAAGTGGGGTAGGTTTTCTATTTTTCTTATTATCGAGCATTGTTTTGCATGTGACTTTGTATAGTAGAGTGAGCTAAATGGTTCATTTAAGATGTTCCCCATTCCTCAGATTGAATGATAAATAGTTCTCTTGTGTTGTGTTATTTCGTAATCTGAATTTTGAGTTCTTCTTAAAGATCTAAAAACAGTGTGCGACACAATATTTTCATTAGAACTCTTTCTATACTTTAGTACTGAAAGATTGACCTTGGCTAAAGAGATGATGTTGTACTTTATTTATTCATATTCGATACTTTCCTTGGGTTATTGGATAATCAAAATATGAAAGTAATTATTGTTGCACTAATTTATTAGTTAATGCATGTTGATGCTATGCGATTTTTGTTTGTGTGAACACTTTTGTATTAATATACCTTGTTTACTCAATATTAATCTGTGCATTGTTTATTTTTCTCCTACTGTAACTTAATTTTCTAAACAATGGGTACATGTGTTTTGCAGGTGGGACACAAGATAGTTGTTAGCTATGCACAATGCATGGGGATTCCGTTGGTTTCTAAGTACATGAAGGAAGTTGTAAATTTATGAATCTTGTTTATTAATCTCTGTATTGTTTACCATAACTTTTTTTAGATGAGAGCTATCAAGGGCATGTATGCCTATTGACATGTCTAGCCCTTGTATTTGTAACATGTTTGGTGCTCGAATGTGCTACTATATGTGAAGATTATTGTGATCAACAGAAGTAATGTCATTACTCAGTATCTTTTTACATTGAGTATGTCTTGTATGACACCGTCTCATCACATTAGAGCATCGACTCATTAATATTTTGGTAGGGGTGGATATTAATTTGTGTTGTCTTATGTCATGAGACGGTCTCAT
Source organism: Ballota nigra (assembly GCA_947034835.1). Taxonomy (NCBI): domain Eukaryota; kingdom Viridiplantae; phylum Streptophyta; class Magnoliopsida; order Lamiales; family Lamiaceae; genus Ballota; species Ballota nigra. The sequence goes on along the minus strand of OX344726.1, from coordinate 2,599,231 downwards.
ACGAGTTTTTGCTTTTTACATTTAAATTCTTAGATTTAGGACACGGAAATATCGTAAATCAGTATATTTTTACATTGAAACTTTCATGTCAAATGTTTCATCAAGTAATGTCATCAAGCGAAATCCTTCTGAAAATCGAGTTTAAGTGAATAAAATTTGCATGCCACAATGACACACAACAGTGTATCTAAGTGGTTTTTATATACATTTTACTAACTACTTAAATACAACGTGCAACGCACGTGAGATACAACTAGTTGGAAAAAAATTAGATTCATTATTAGAAATATTAAACGGGCTAATCCTAATTCATCAGGGCCAACCCTACAGGGTTGCTGGTCCAAACGATCTCGGACCTTATCGGTTCGTTTTTATCGGTTTATTTTTATCGGTCTACTATAACACTCGAAACCTAAGCATAGCGATCCGCGGGCTAAATGGACCACTAAAAGGCTCCTATTTTTTTTTTTAATATAACAACTAATATTATTATTGTAAGAACTAAATGTTACTATTATTTATAAAGAACTAATATTAAAAATAATGGTGTAGATGTCGACCAGCGTGCTGGTGCCTAGCCTGCATAATGTATATAGATACAATCTCATTCATTAATTTGCAAAATAAGCACTGGTTGAAATTACTTATATTTAAGATGATAATAAAATTTAGATATACCAATTCGTAAGTATATATATATATAACACAATAAAACTTCTCAATAGTATATTAATAAGTTCAGATACTCGGTAAATATTAGGGGGCGTTTTAGAAACTCTTCAATGGTAATGGGAAAACTAATGTAATTATGAGGGTTATTGAGAACAAAATCACCACCTCCCCTCCTAAATAAGATAATCACTACCTCATTTTGATTACCCTATTTTCTCCCTACAATCCTCCTCCTCAATCACTCTCCCATTCCTCCACCAACAACCATTTGTTGCTCACTTCTATTCCAAATTTGGGACATAACACTAGCAATGGAGTCACAATTGCAACAAATTTTCACACTATATATCATTTTTATTATGGGGGCATACATGGAAAATAATTTTCATTCCCATTACCATTAAGGAATTGCTAAACAAGCGCCCCTTAAATAGAAATATTTCAATAAACTAAAAAGTTATGCTTACAAAAATCTAACTGTGTCTGAGCAACGCCAATTTGAGCCGGGCAACCGCAATTTGAGAGCGTTTGGGCTGCGGCGGCCAACGATATAAGAGTGGCGCCTGTTATTTGAAATGAGAGAATGAAAGCTTTGGACGAAGGAACGAAGATGTGAAGTAAATCCTAATTGGAAAGAAACTAATGAACTCAATTCCTTCTTTCTGACTCTTTTACACTAAGTTAAGCCTAAGGTACGGAATCAATAAAAAATAAAACGACTTCCGGGCTAGACTGGCCAGCTCGGTAAAACGAGTGCTGGATACTGAACCGTGTCTATAATGCCCACTGTGATCACCTCATTCTTCCGAATCCATTGATTATACGCCGGATTCGGAGTATTTTCCGGTGTGGTGGGGGGCGGGCAGGGAAGCGACCCGTCCACAAATCCCATAAGATCGTACCGCCTGAGTAACGTCTCAAACTTCAATCTGGAACAACTATCTCGTGTACAATTCAATCTAGAAAATTTGGTTCAAATTCAAATTTTCTAGTTCTAGTCTATCTGTTTTCCAAAAATCGTTCTAATCCAATTATAGCTAATTCAATTCTATCCCGCAAACCAAACGACACATTAATGAATGGCTACATAGCTCTTATAGATTCAACAGTGATTAAAGAACAAAAATAGCATTGGAAAGAGCAAAACACATATGCAATGACTTATAAGAACTGATCAATAAAAATAAAAATAAAAATAAAAATAGGGAGAGTAATTAAACACCTCAAATCTTAAGCGTTGACAGTAATTAAACACCACAAAAGCTACGGTCAACGTAAATACTTTCTAAAGCACTATTTTGTACCATAGTTTTTCTCAATGACATGTTACACTTTGATCAACAATTGCGGGATCAGATGCCTGAAATACCTATTGAATACTCCGGGTAGTTGTGCAAGTAATTCCTGATATGAACACAACATCAAAAACTCCATTATAGCTTTCATCCATTACTATTTTTGGATAGAAGAAGATTCATTCTCACCGCAGCTTTCGTCCATTATAGCTTCAGTTGCATCGGGAGTTGTTTCATTTTCAATTTTGTGCTTTCTAGTTCGGTGTGATTTCTTCTTTGTGTTTCTATATTTTGTCTTCTTATATTTGACTTGAAAGACATAATAGGCTACAAGAGTACCAACTGAGACTCCGAAAAGTGTCACACGGCTCTTGCTTATCCAATGGTTGCCGGTCATCTCTTTAGACAATGATATGGAGTCAAATGATTGACCATAGCGAAGGAGAAAGACGGGAGCTATTGGAAGAATTGGTAGTGGCATCTTACATACAAAAACTCCAAATTCAGCCACCTTCAAGTTCCATAAGACTTTGTTTGAATTCGGGAAAGAAGAACTCAATTCGCACTCCGTCCTTGTGATGATAAATGTGTAAGGTGGAAGCCCCTTTGTATTTTCACTGGAGATGTCCTTTCCAGTCTTTGCGTCCACTAAAAAAACAGTAAGAATTTGTTTCAGACCTCGTACAATTCCTCCATCTGTTGCCATTTGAGGTGTTGACTTGATGTACTCATCAAGGCTCTTCATGAGTTTCTGAAAGAAATGCAATTATTTGAAATATGAAAAATATTACAATGTGAAGCAATAACAATTTCATTGGTTTTAACATATGAATAAGAACTCAATAAGATTTAAGCAGTACGATTTGAGTAGTAGGTGTGTACCATTTTGGTATCATCCGCGTAGTCAATATAATAGCTACTTTCGAGAGCATGATATGAAGAGTAGATTGGTGGCCCAGATGAAAATGACCAGATTGGTTCCAAAGAACTACGTTGGAGTAGATATAGAGTGCCATTGAATGCGGCCACCAATATAGTTTCATGTCCACTGATTTAAGAAAAGGAAAACTGATTAACAAATTTTGATTTCACAACAATAAATACAATGAAGTAGATAATAGTTACCAAACTTATTCTCCCAGCTGCTATTCATTTTCTAAGTTTTTGACTTTCTCTTCGAGAAAAATAGTTTTTTGGTCCCGCAACTTGTCTAGTGTCCAATTTTGGTCCCAAAAAAATTAACTTTTTAATTTTGGTCTCATAACTTACTGAATCGTCCAATTTTGGTCCCATTTTAATAAGTTATGGGACCAAAATTGAAAAGTTAATTTTCTTGGGACCAAAATTGGACACTAGACAAATTATGGGACCAAAATACCACTTTTATGCACCTTCTTAATTAATATTGTACTTTAGGAATATAGTCGATACAACAAAAGCACGATACAATAATGTAAAGTCCATTAATTTTGAGATTATCCGAAATATAAAAGATGATTAATGTGTTAATTCCATTGATACATATACAAATATTTGAAAAATATATATAAAATATGAAAAGAAAAACACAATATTTTTTAATTCCAATAATTATTATTTAAGATGAATTACAAATCTCCCATAAAATACTAATAATGAAATTTTAATAACTAACAAAGAATGTAAATCGCGATTGAGTAAATAAAATAATAAATTAATAATTCTCCTATAGATTTTGATTCTCCATATCTTCGTAAAATAATCTCAAGTCGCTATCGTGATCTCGTCTCCACCAATAGTTAATAAATGATTATTACAATGATTATTTTAGAGTAAAATATGAAATTATAAGATTGGAACAACTTTCATGCTCAGCATCAATATTCTAGAGAGTGTCATTTTATCTTCCAAAATCTACATATATAATTAATTAAATAGTGTTTGATATATGTATATATATATATACAAGGTGAGATAAGAAAAAAAAATTAATGAATACGAAAAGATAATTTTTTTTGTCCCTAACTTGTTTGGTGTCCAATTTTGGTCCCAAAAATTTTAACTTTGCAATTTTGGTCCCATAATTTATTGAGTAGTCCAATTTTGGTCCCAAATGGGACCAAATTTGGACTATTCAATAAGTTATGGGACCAAAATTGAAAAGTTAATTTTTTTGGGACCAAAATTGGACACAAGACAAATTGCGGGAACAAAAAACTATTTTTCTCCTTTCTCTTCTATTTACTCTTTAAAATTGATGATTTGATTCAAAAGGCGAGAGCCCAAATTTTATATATTATGTTTTTGACTTGTTAACATTTATTATAAATACTCAAGATCATCATCCAAATTTTAAAATAAAAATAAAAAATCATTTGAAATTAAGTGTATTTAGTAACACGTGTGTCAAATCCAAATTATTAATTTTTAATTCGTTATATTTTATTTTAAAATTAGATTGGAAACAAAACAAAATAATATGTTTTGAGTTTCTTATAAAAAAATTGAAATAAAGAAAAATAGATTGGATTTTTTTTTTTTTTTTAATGGAATAGATTGGATCTCGAATTGAGACATAAAAAGATGAAATGGAGAAAAAATATTAAAACCCTAATTCGAGACATTTTAAAAATGAAGCCTTGAATTGAGACTCAACCTACAAATTAACTTGTAAATAACATTAAGTAAGATTAATTTGAAAACAAATTGAATGTAATAAATTATCTTTGCTTTTTTTTTCTTTTGGAAAGAAGAATTTAATTAAATGTTGTGCAAAAGTCTAAAATGACTTATATACAATGGGATTGAAGGGAGTAACAGTTAACTAATGCAATTAAAGGTCCATATCATTAAAATAAAGTAAAATATTAACTAAATAGCAAACTAATGCAGTTATATGAGTATACCAAATTTTTTTTTTTTAAACCTAATTAACTAATGCAGTTATATGAGTCTACCAATTCGATGAGTCCCACATTTAAAAAAAAAAAAAAAAAAAAAGATAAATTGCTAAATGTCCACCTATTTATATAAAGAAAAAACTGAAGAAAAAAAAAAAAAACTAATTAAGATTAACAACTAACTAAAAGGTATAGTAAAACCATGAAAACTTACTTGTTTGCCAAAATTCTTGGTCCAAATGTTGATTGAAGGAATAAGCATAGTAGAAGACCATTGATTGTAAAGTTGAGTGGTGGGTTCATTGTTTGGAGAAGCTCAGTGTGCGCCGATTATGGTGGAGCCAAAATGAAAACAAAAAATTAGGTTGGATTTTGGACAAACCCTTTTTCTTTCTTCTTGGACAGAGGTACATATATACAACTCTTTTTTTTTTTTTTTTTAAGAATGGGAAGGAACCCCACCCCCCCTCCCTCCTTAAAAAAAAGGGTTATTTTACTTGCACTTAATTAAAGATATTATACATCCACAAAATACAATATCTCCAAAATCGTCCAACGAAATCTTCACTTTAAAAAAAGTTCAACTACTTTTGAAAGGTGTTTTCCTCCTTAGTTGTCACGCCCCGATTTTTTAGGGCTTTTTAAATACTATTTTCGATCGATAATTTATTTGCTTTTAAAATTTTAGCAGCGGAAATAAATAATAATAATTTACTCGAAAATAAATAACTAAATTCCAAATGAAAAATTAAACTCCCAACAGTGAAGATTAAAATTTTGATTAAAGGACGGGACTCGAAGTCTAAATTAAAATAATACTTAAATAGCTGAATAAGAAATTTCAAATAAATTGCATTTGCATCGACCCACCGCACCCATTCAATCTGGAAAATGTTAATTAAATTGTATGGTATGAACAAAACCACTAGCTCAGTGTGATCCTCTTATCAAGACTAAATATAAAATGCATAACTACGAGCATTCATGTCAAGAAAAATATAAGCATGTATAAACTTTTCAATTATATAACCTTATAATTCCTTCTTATTGGTTTCTCCAAGAATCTGTTTGTAGTCTCCCGAGAACCTCTTTGCAGTTTCGGGCATTTTGCACGGCAGTTCCCCCAAAGATCTTTTTGCAGTCCCACTGGGTTTCCTGAGGACCTCTTTGCAGTCCCGAGCCTCTTTTGCAGCCCCTGACTTTTCATAACTTTCTTTTTAGAAATAATATTTACTTTCGTAAAAGCATAAGAAAGGTAAGAAAGTAGCAAGAAACACATGAACTAATTAATGTGCCATATAATCAAATGATCTTGGCGCTCCAATATGTTTATAATCTTCATTTCTAAGCTTCTTGATATATTTACATCACTGCCCTTGTTTTATCACATACATGTGCCTTCGAAAGTAGCATTTGTCCATGATCTCTTATCATGGAAATGGAATCACTATGTATTTCTCTTCTTCACTTGCGCCACACATATCTAACAACACTAGTCTTGTAGTAACTGTGCAAAGTGTTGTGGTCCGGAGGTAGTACAAGTTTATATTCCAAAAACTTTTCAAGCGTCAAACCATATTTTACCGGGAAAAAAACATGTTAGATGACCACTACAAAAAAAACGGTGTTTAGCGACGGAATATTAGCGACGGACACGTAACCCGTCGCTAATATACACATTTGCCACGGATAATAAACAAAGCTTGTCCGGATAACGATGGGTTTTAAAAACCCGTCGTTAATTATTGAATATAATGACGGCAGAGGTCGTCATTGATTTTTAAAAGGGATTAACGACGGTCACCCATTGTAAATTCCCACTCGTTTAGCCGCGACCTTTCGAAATCGGTGCAAAGCGTTTACGACAGAAAGTCCGTCGTAAATTTTAACTTAATGTTTTACGGCAGACATTCCGTCATAAATTCCCGCCCGTTGGGCCACGACTCTTTGAGAACCAGTGCGTATTTATTACCGGAAACTAATCAACGACGGGTCGTCGTTAAATTTAAATTTTATATTTACGATGGACAATCCGTCATAAATCTCCATATACGAATCTATTTTTGACATAAATACGGCAATATTAGCGACGGACTGATGTCCGTCGTTAATTTTTTATGCCTATGAATAGGCAGCGCCGGCGAGTTCATTTCTCACCCGAGCAAAACCGAGCAAACTCGAAGAAGAAGTGGGCGATTTTCTGCGAGCACTCAGGAGTCAATTTCATCCCGATTCAAGTTCGTTCTTCGTCGATCCCTACTCTTTAATCGTAAGTTTTTCAATTTTTTACCGTTTAAATTTTATTTTATAACATTTTATTAGTGTAGTTTAATTGAATTTTTTTAGAAATTATATGCGTTAATTGTATAGAATTTTATAATATTTTGTTAGAAATCATATATGTAATTGTTTAAAATCATATATGAGTATGCATAAACATGTTATAATTTTAAAAAAAAAAAAACATGTTATAATTGGTTAGATTTTGAGATTGATTATATACGTTAATTGTTTATAATTTTATTTTGATATGAGTATGCACAAAAATGTTAATTGGTTAGATTTTTATTAATTGATTATGTTAATTTTATTAATTGATTATGGTTTGTTAATTTATTATATTAATTTTGTTAATTGATTATGTTAATTTAGGGGGCGCTTGTTTAGCAATTTCTTAATGGTAATGGGAATGCAAATTATTTTTCATGTACGCCCCCATAATATAAATGATATATTGGGTGAAAACTTGTTACAATTGTGACCCCATTGGTAGTGTCATGTCCCAAATTTGGAATAGAAATGGGCAACAGATGGTTGGTTTGTGGAGGAATGGGGGAGTGATTGAGGAGGATGATTGTAGGGAGAAAATAGAGTAATCAAAATGGGGTAGTGATTACCTTATTTAGAAGGGGAGATGGTGATTTTGTTCTTATTAACCATCATAATTACACTAGTTTTCCATTTCATTCCCATTACCATTGAAGAATTCCTAACCAAGTGCCCCCTTAATTGATTATATATATTAATTTTATTAATTGATTATGTCGAATTTGTTAATTGATTATGTTAATTATGTTAATTGATTATGTTAATTTTGTTAATTGATTATGTTAATTTTGTTAATTAATTATGTTAATTTTATTGATTATATATGTTAATTGTTTAGAATTTTATTTATATTGAGTTTATATGATTGTTTAATTAATATTGATTGTTATTATTTATTGAATGCTTTAGATGAGTGGACAAGAAAGTGGATCAGTCGGTGGTGGGAGAGGGGGAAGCCAGGAGAAGGATCGAGGGAGAGCGAGAGCGAGACGAGCGGGGTCTCTTAGACCCATTGTAGCTCCGATTATCGCCCCTGAGGGGTTCTCATCCGATTTTGTATTATTAACTTTGTAATTTTAATGTTGCAGTTGGATCCCGGGACATGAGGCTACTACTCACTTAATCGACTCCTTCATGGATTCGAGCCCACCGCTTACAGTTGGGGTTTGGTGTCTGAAACGAGGAAACAACAATATTTTGAGTTTAAGGTATAATTTATGTAATATATTTAATATATTCATTATTTATTAATATAAATTATGTAAATAATATATTTTATTTTATTTTAATATAATTGCAGAAATTCGTCGTGTGGAGATCGGAGCACGAGGCCCTGATGTGGAGGAGCTTCTGTTTAAATATGCCGAACGATACAGGGACTTGATGTTTAACATTCAGAGGGTCTGGTTTAGGAGAGGAGAGGCGACGGACATGAGGACGGACAACAGGGTCCGGGATGTGTGGCCCCAATTTCTCGCCTACTGGAACAGCGACGAGTTCAAGGAGAAATTGGAGAAGAACAAGGCGAATCGTAACAGTGACCCTGATGGAGAAGGGGTCGCTTTACATCGGGCTGGTTCTCGGTCCATTTATGAGCACGGATTGCATTTTGTAAGTGGCCACTTTGTATATATTTTTTATTTATTTTTATAAAGTTGTGGAAAATTTTAATTATATGGACGTGAGCCCTCTCATTTTGAGAGACTACAGCTTGCCCACTCGCTGGATGAGGAGACTGAAAGGTCCACCAACGGCTGCACCACCGAGATGCACGTACGTATTATTTTTTATTTTAATTTTACTATTATTTTATAAAATCTCATTTATTAATTTAAAGTATTGTTAATTTTTAGAGGAGGATGAACGAGGACCTTGCCTCCTAGTCTTAGCCTCAGGAAGAAGGGTCGGACTCTATGGCCCCCCTCTATAGACGTTCAAAATGAGCTCTAATTGAAGAACGTCAAGGCTAAGAAGGGGCAGTACACTGGATTGGGTAGTTTTGGAAAGAGCCTACTCAAATCTCGTAGACCCGGCTCATCCTCCTCCCAGTCCTCCATCGATTCTCATCCCAGGAACATCGAGAGACAGCTTTTGACTGTCGTCAAGCAGATGGAGCTCCTCCAGTAGTGATAGGAGCAGCGACAGGCACAGCTGGAGTACGATAAGAGGCGACGAGCAGCGGAGGTGGGGGCATAGAAGAAGAATGTGGAGGAGATGAACAACTGGTAGAAGGCAGTTACATCCACATTAGGTGGACAGATACCACCACCGCCGGTCCCAGTGCAGCCCGTCATCCCGCTGCCCCCGTCGGAGCTCCAAATGCCTAATTTGTTGGATGAAGGGGGATGGTCGCGGTTTTGATTCCAATGATACAGGGTGTTGATTTTTATTATCTTTTTATTAAAAGTGTTTTTGTTAAACAGCTTTAATTCTCTTTTTTTGGTAATTTTATATTTTTATTATCTTGTTATAATTTTTACAAAACAAAACGATTCATATAATTGGTAAAAACATTCGAATTATAACAAGTTAGAAATGAAAAGGAATTAATTTTATAAATAATAATAAAAAAAATGACACAATTTGGATACGTATTCAATTAATTACGTACTAGTGAATGGATTATAATATTAATTATGTATTTTCCGAATTAAATAAATTTACAAAGCAAATAATATATAATTGGTAACAACATTTATTAAAACAAGTTAGAAAAGAAAAAAATAATTGATGAATAATAAAAAAAGAATGGCTCAATTTGGATACGTATACAATTAATTACGTACTAGTGAACGGATTATAATATTAATTAAGCGTTTTCCGAATTAAATAAATTTACAAAACAAAAAAAAAAATATTTGATAACAACATTTATTAAAACTAGTTAGAAACGAAAATGAATTAATTTGATGAATAATAAAAAAAGAATGACTCAATTTGGATACGTATACAATTAATTACGTACAAGTGAACGGATTATAATATTAATTACGCATTTTTCGAATTAAATAAATTTACAAAAAAAATAAAAATAAATTGGTATCAACATTTATTAAAAGAAGTTAGAAACGAAAATAAATTAATTTGATGTATAATAAAAAAGAATGACTTAATTTAGATACATATACAATTAGTTGCAAGAAATCGAACAAAAAAAAAAAACAAGTGTCCTAAGGGTTCATGCCCTCTCTATATGCAAGAGAGGTCAAGAGTTCGATTCCCCTTGGATGCGAAATTGGAATTAATTGTTCCAGACCCATTAGGGCTACTATAGAAGTGGGGCCGGAGTGTATACCTTGGGGGCCAATGGCCTAATGTTTCACACCCACCCCGGGTGCCCGGGGGATCCGGGTTCGAACCAAACGGGCCACTTTTTTTTTTCAGGTTCGGTATTTACGACGGACACGTGTCCGTCGTAAATAATATATTAACGACGGCTTAGTGCCCGTCGAAAATATTTATCAGACTGATTAAAATATGAAAATCGACTAATATTAACGACGGCCGACGTTCGTCGTAAAGTTTGATGCCCGGTCGGATCATTGACGGGTTAAATTTACGATGGCTTTGTCCGTCGTATATTTACGACGGCCTTCCAAAAGTCGTCGCAAATATTAGCTACGGTCGATTTGACTACGGGTCCTTGCCCGTCGTTAAACACGATTAGCGACGAATATTCCCTCGCTAATGTTGTCGTTAAACGCCGCGTTTTTTGTAGTGGACATTATCAAAATGCAGCTCTTTAAGTGATATTTTACCAAATTTCCAATATTTTGTTTTTTATGTTTAAAACACTATTAATAGCACAGGTAAAAAACTAATCCCTATGTATCCTATTAATTTTTATATATGGGAGAACATAATTTAAAAAAAAAAATTATCAATTTTTTGGATTTAAAAATGAATTTTTTTTTATTTTCGTTCCGCTGACTTTTAAATTTTGATTTTAGTCCTGTAACTTTACCCCCTTTTGATTTTCTTCCTGCTGACTTTTAAATTTCTATTTTCATCTTGTAACTTATATATTTTTTTTTATTTTGGTCTTACAACCTACTAACCCTCATAGGAATAAAATAAAAAAATGGTAAAGTTACAGGACTAAAATTAAAATTTAAAATTAAGAAGGACGAAAATAAATAAAGGGTAACATTACAGGACTAAAATCAAAATTTGAAAGTCAGCAGGACTAAAATATAAAAGAGGTAAAGTTACGGGACGAAAAAAATCATTTTCCCACATTTTAATAAGGAAAATGTAAAAATTATTTTGGAGGAAAATTCCTTTCGAAAGTCATTGATCTTTTATATAAAGGTGAAGATTTTATTGGACGGTTTTGGAGATATTTTAGATGTAAAAATTATTTTGGAGGAAAATTCCTTTCGAAAGTCATTGATCTTTTTTAAAAAGGTGAAGATTTTATTGGACGGTTTTGGAGATATTTTAGATTGTGGATGTATAATACTATCTTTATTTAGTGTAATTAAGTGCAAGTAAATCTACCCTTTTTTTTTTTGTGGGAGATTGGGTCCTCATATTTAGTACTCCTCCTCCCCATTCTTTTTTCAAAACCCTAGTTCTCTAGGCCATGGAAGACTATACGGTACATGATATTGGTTGGGGAATTATACTTAGGGCCGATAACTATACAGAGTGGAGATTGAAGTTTGCGTCGTTACTTAAGCGGTACAATCTTATGGGTTTCGTAGATGGGTCCCACCCCTGCCCGGACCCCACCGATCCGGCGTATAGTCAATGGATTCGGCAGGATAAGGGGATTGCGGCGGACATCATACACTCGGTTAAGTATTCACCGCTCATCCCATTGGTGGCACGCGCCTCCACGGCGCGTGAAGTGTGGGAGATTCTCGCTAGGCTAGCTGGTAAAGTTACCTTGATTCGAGTTCTCAATCTCAAACTCAACCTGTACAAAATCGAGGACGAGTTATCCTGCCTAAGCCGCCACCACCTCCCCAGCGACGCCGCGGAGGCGGAGGAAATCATGGAGGAGCTCGATGAATTGTACGACAAGTTATTGAGCACCCAGACTGCTCTGGCTTCAGTCTATGGTACTCTGCTTCCTTCTTTAAACTACCAGGAAAATTACAAAATTGGTCCCATAAAAAAATCTTCAATAACAGTTTTGGTCCAATATTCTTTTCTTGTCTTCTTTTTTTGCAAATTTGGTCTCATTAATTAATTTTTGGAACCAAAGGTGCAATTATTTGGGACCAAAATTATAATTTATACATTTTTTTGGGATCAAAATTGCAGTTTTGTTGGGACAAAAAATGTCGAAAAAACTACGGAACCTAAAATGTCTGAAAAAGGACCATTGTTGCAAACTACCTAAACTCATGGGACTAAAAGTGCAATTTACCCTTTAAACTTCCTAGCTAATACTTTCTCTTTAACAAAATAAGTGTCGTTATATCTTGAAGAAAACGTGAAAAATAACTAAAACAACACTTAGGGAAAATAGACTTTTTTATCCTTTAAGTTTTGTTAACTTTGATTTTCGTCCTATTAAGTTTTGAATTTTGAAAATCGTCCGTCAAGTTGCATTTTTTTGTGATTTTCGTCCCCCGACCTGCTACTGTAGGTCACCCATCTGGTTACCGAGTGACGTGTCACAATTTTTTATTTTTTAAAAAATTATTATAATATATACCCTACGTGGAGACGTGTGATTGATTAATTTTTATATGTGTATATATATTAAAATTAAATCAAAATTGCTAAAAAAATTAACTTAAAAATTTATAATTAACAACCCCCTGTTACACCCATCACCCCTCCCCAATACGCCAAGCACCCCCCCCCCCCGGCTCCTTTTCCTCAACAACGGCAGCAACCCCTTCTCCAAGACGGCCAAAACTCAATTTTCGATTCCTGCCACCGGCGTCGTATCCCACCCTCCAACCCGCCGGACCTCACCACCGTTGCCACAACCCAAACGCCAACACTGACCACTGCCGCCTACTCCTCCATCAGACCCTCCGCCACTCAAAAGCTCCACTACCGCCGCCGCAAACAAAATTACCAACTTTAGAGTAAATGGGTTAAGCCTAGAAATTTAATTCGCCAATTTTTTGAATCAAAATTGACGAATCCAAAGGCATGGAAATGAGAAATAAATTTGGGCGAAATGATCCCAGGGAGAATATGAAACTATCGTGAGTTGCAGTGCGCGAGAGAGATTATGCCACATAAGCAGTGACCGGTTGAGTAACCTTTAGTAGCCGGTTTTAGGACTAAAAAATCAACTTCTTAAAAGTTATAGGACGAAAATCAAAAGTATAAACTTAAGAGGACGAAAATCAAAGTCAATGAAACTTAAAGGACAAAAAGTCTATTTTCCCCAACACTTATTTTAAAACAAAATTTTAACCTCTAAAACAACACTTATTCAAAAATAGAGGGAAATTTTAATTCCGAATCAAATACTACATAATCATCCATATTTCTTTTCTTAGCTCGGGGAATTGCATGTGTTTTTTTGGGACAATGATTTTACGGGTTCCTGAACGTGGGACAGTCTCCAATTTGGGCTTAATCTGGCTCAATTTTTCTACATTTACGATTTCAAAACTTATAAGGACGTCCTATGTTTCAAAATTAATTTTTAGTGACAGTAATACTATCGTGTCCTATTATTATAACCTTTTTAGTTAAAAGTTTTTAATAACCGGAAACTGTTTTTATCGTCAAAGATCCTATCATTAAAAAACTGTCTTCTATTATTAAAATATTTAGTTAGAAAAGTTATAATGACAAAATTAGTATCACTATATATCAATTTTCTTACAGGCTTGCAAAAAGAAAAATTACTCTTAAAAGGACATTTTCCCTCTGTATACATTTATGTTAATATATAATGATAATGCAGATAAATATGGATGTGATCTGAAGTCGAGTGATGATGACGATGATGACGACGACGATGATGAAACTGGTTGCAGGAAAGATTTTTGGTACGCATTAAGTAGTTTTTTTTTTTTTTTTTTTAGTTTTTTTGGATAATTACACATGGTTTCATGATGTGAGAAATATTTTTAAATGTGATTTTCATGACCGTAATAGCCTCCTTCTAGGAATTGAGTGCTAATGAGTAGAGTGAGTAAAGCTACTCTCAGAATTTCAAATCATACCGGCAAATCCTTTGGTCAATATTCAATTACTGAAAACACCTCCAATATTAAATTATCAATTATAATTTTTTTGTAAAACTTCCATTTTTTAGTTGAGATATGTTATGAAATTTTAAAGGGTTATAATTGGAAATAAAAATCACAACCTTTTCGCAAATTGCAATTTAATTAAAAAAAATTAAATTTTTGCAATTACAAAATTCAATTTAATTTTTTGTTGCAATTTGACCAACAACTAATTTTTTTACGGTTCGAAAATAATTTTTTACCTACCTAACAATGAATAAGTAATCGTATTAGTATGTTTAGATTGGTTCGCATGAAAACGTATAATTAATCATTACGTTTAAGAAAATTGAAATTGGTCCTTTTTTTGGAATTGCTAACAAATTAAAAAAAAGAATTTTTTTTTTTTTTTTTTTTTGCAACGATTCTAAAGTTTGATTAAATTGCAATTTGCAAAAAGGATGTGATTTTATTTGCAATTAATCCAATTTTAAATTATCTATTTTGCAGGAAAATGATGTTCATCATATTTTCAGTATTTGTTGTTGGACTTATTGTGGACACTATCAGGATTCAAGGACTTGGAACTTTGGACTATGCTCTCATAAAATATATATTGAATTTACTAATTTATACTTATTTTAATCACAGTTAATGTGAGTTGTTATCAATTGGATTGTTATGTTTTGAAGAACTTTTTAATTACTAAAAAAAACTCGTTGATTACCGACAAAAATTTGCGGCGGACTTTTTATCCCTCGCTAATCATAGTTTTTAGCGACGGATTAGCAACGGATTTTGACTATTAGTCGTAAATTTTAAAAATTTGCGACAGGCTTGTTCACTCGTCTCCAATTTTTAGGTTTTACGACGGAAAGTCCACCACAAATTTCAAATTTGAAATTAGCGACGGACATTTTCCAACAAAATATCCGTCTCAAATTTCAATGTTGAAATTAACGACGAAAGTGCCGTCAAAAATCGACCCGCTTGACCGAGACCCGCTTGACCGATCTTTTTGCGACAGAATGCCCGTCGCAAATTTTAAAAAATTGAACCAACGACGGACATAGCCGTCGCAAAATTGACCCGTTTGACAGAGATCCGTTTGGCCGGCCGGATTACCGACGGATAGAGCCATCGTAAATTTTAATTTGACAGTTTACGACGGCAGGCCGTCTCAAATTGTTATATTGGAGGGGTAACATGTCAAGAATTTATGATAAGTGAGAAAATTGGAGGGAGCTGTTCTCAAGAGGGAAGAGCTTAGCTGAATTGCGCTCTAAAGCTTCAGCACCTTATATTCAAGTGTCATTAGTTTCAATTTACGTTTCATAATTTTTTTTCCTCAGTTGACGCTTAAATCTCGCATAAATTTAATTTGAAACAAAATTCAATCTTTCCATCTCTAAAACACTAAAAAAAGGGTTTGTTTAACAACAGATTTAACGACAGATTCTCTGTCGCTAATTACGTTTAGCGACAGAATTTACGACGACCAAGGTGTCGTAGTCAAACCACTCGTAGATAATATTTACGACGGGTTTTGGCAAGCCGTAAAACGACCCGGTCCGGAACCAATTTTTACGAAGGATACTGTCCATCGTTAAAAGTATTCGAATTTTAGTTTTTTATTCGGCCATAAAATATTTACGACGGGTAGTTATCCGTTGTAATTTTAAAATTAACGATGGTTATGTGTCCATCGTAAATTTCGAACCTGGAATAAGAAAAAAAGGTTCGTGTGGTTCAAACCCGGACCCCCTGTGCACCCGAGACGGGTGCGAACCACTGGGATATCGGCCCCCCAAGTTATATATTCCGGCCCAACTTCCATATTAGCCTTATTGGTCCTGGAATAATTAATTCTAAATTCGCATTCAAGCGGAATCGAACCCATGACCTCTCTTGCATGTAGAGGGGGCATGAACCGTTAGAACACTTACTTCCATTGTTAGATTTCTTGCAACTAATTGTATATATATCCAAATTTAGTCATTCTTTTTTTATTATTCGTCAAATTAATTTCTTTTCCTTTCAAACTTGTTTTAATAAATGTTGTTATCAATTATATATTTTTTTGTTTTGTAAATTTATTTAATTCGAAAAATGCGTAACTAATATTATAATCCATTTATTTGTACGTAATTAATTGTATACGTATCCAAATTGAGCAAATTTTTTTATTATTCATCAAATTAATTCATTTTTTGTTTCTAACTTGTTTTAATAAATGTTGTTACCAATTATATATTTTTTTATTTATAAATTTATTTAATTCGAAAAACGCGTAATTAATATTATAATCTGTTCATTTATGCGTAATTAATTGTATACGTATCCAAATTGAGCCATTATTTTTTTATTATTCATCAAATTAATTTATTTTCATTTCTAACTTATTTTAATAAATGTTGTTACACGTAATTAATGTTATAATCTGTTCATTTGTACGTAATTAATTTTATAAGTATCCAAATTGAGTCATTCTTTTTTTATTATTATTTTTTTAATAAGTGTTGTTACCAATTATATATATTTTTTTTTGTAAATTTATAAAACGCGTAATTAATATTATAATTTGTTTATACGTAATTACTTGTATATATATCCAAATTGAGTCATTCTTCTTTATTATTTATCAAAATAATTCTTTTTCGTTTCTAACTTATTTTAATAAATGTTATAACTAATTAATTTATTTTTTGTAAATTTATTTAATTCGACATTTATAATTGGTTTGTTTGTAAACTAAAACATGTAAATTATAATAAAAATATAAAATTAGAAAAAAGATAATTAAAGTAATAAAAAATATTCAATACAAGATAAAAAAAATATCCTAATCATCGGATAGGAAATCGGAATCCTCCCTCTCTTCATCCTCCGGATTAGGCCTTTGGAGCTCCGGCGGGGGAGACGAGATCTCAGGCTGCATCGGGTCCGACGGTGGTGGTATCGATCCACCTAATGTGGAGGTAAGTATCCTCCACCACTTGGCCATCTCAGTCTGATTCTTATGCGCAACCTCATCCTCCGCTGCTCGTCGCCTCCTCTCGTAATCCAACTCCGCCTGTCGTTCCGTCTCTCACTGCTGGAGGAGCTCCATCTGCTTGACGATATTCCAGAGCCATCTCTTGATGTCACTAGGATGAGAGTTAATCGAGGACTGGGAGGAGGATGAGCCGGTTCCACGAGGTCGGAGTATGCTCTTACCAAAACCACCCAATCCAGTGAACTTCCCCTTCCTAAGGCTGAGACTGGGAGGCAAGGTCATCGCGCATCTTCCTCTGTAAATTAACAATACTTTAAATTAATAAATGAAAAATTTAAAAATAATACTATATAATTAAAATTAAAAATAATACGTACGTTGATTTCGATGGTGCGGCCGTAAGTGGACCTTTCGGTCTCCTCATCCAGCAGGTGGGCAAACTGTAGTCTCTCAAAATGAGAGGGCTCAAATCCACCCTCCCGCTCCAACAAAATATTTAGTAATAAAAAATTATCAAAAATTCATAAAAATTACTAAAAAATTATATAAAACTGGCCACTTACAAAATGCAACCCATGCTCATAAATGGACCGAGAACTGGCCCGATGTCGCGCGACCCCTTTTCCATCAGGGTCGCTAAGGCTATTCTCCTTGTTCTTCAACGACTTCTCTTTGAACTCGTTGTTGTTCCAGTAGTTGAGAAATTGGGGCCAAATATTCTGGCCCCTGTTATCCGTCCCCATATTTGTCGGGGTCCCATTTTTAAACTATGCCTCCCGAATATTATAAATCAAGTCCCTGTATCTTTCTGCCCCCTTCCTACGGAAGTTCTTCCACATCTGGGCCTCATGCTCCGGTCTCCATTGTATAAATTTCTGCAATTACATTAAAATATAAATATTAATTTATTTACATAATGTACATTAATAAATAATGAATAAATTCAATCAATTAAATAAATTATACCTTAAGCTCCTCAAAATACTGTCTTTTCTTCCCTTCAGACACCGCCCCCCCCCCCCCCCAACTGTAAGCGGTGGACTCGAATCCACCAGCTATGTTGGACTGTGTTACGTGTGTAGTAACCTCATGTCCCGGGATCCAACTGCAACCTCAAAATTATAAAGTTAGTAAAATAATTAGGTTTTAATTAATAATGTTGAACATCAATCTGCACATGTAAAATAATTACAATGTCCCACAGGGTTCAACATCAATCCGCACATGCCCAGTGGGATGCTGGAGGGAGGAAGATGATGCCTCGCCAGTTTGGGGTGCAGACCAGGATCCCTCGGGCTGGACAATCAGAGGTACAACGGGTCTAAGAGACCTCACTCGTCTCCTCCCTCTCCCTCAACCCCTCTCCTGGCTTTCCCCACTCCCTACAACGGATCAACTTCCTTGTCCACTCATCTAAAACATTCAATATATAACAACAATCAATATTTAAACAACCATATATATTAAATATTTACAATTAACATGATTTGTACATATTCACATCTAAACAAAAATTTAAACGTTTAACATTTTTATGCATACTCATATCTAAACAAAATTCTAAACAATTAACATGACTTGTGCAAACTCATATCTAAACAAAAATCTTAACAATTAATATTTTTATACATAATATCTAAACAAAATTCTAAACAATTAACATGATTTCTACATACTCAATATAAACAAAAATCTTACAAATTCACATTTTTATGCATACTCATATCTAAACAAAATTCTAAACAATTAACATGATTTCTACATACTCAATATAAATAAAAATCTAACTAATTCACATTTTTATGCATACTCATATCTAAACAATTAACATGATTTCTACATACTCAATATAAACAAAAATATAACAAATTCACATTTTTATGCATACTCATATCTAAACAAAATTCTAAACAATTATCATGATTTCTACATACCCAATATAAACAAAAATCTAACCAATTCACATTTTTATGCATACTCATATCTAAACAAATTCTAAACAATTAACATGATTTCTAGATACTCAATATAAACAAAAATCTAACAAATTCACATTTTTATGCATACTCATATCTAAACAAAATTCTAAACAATTATCATGAATTCTACATACCCAATATAAACAAAAATCTAACCAATTCACATTTTTATGCATTCTCATATCTAAACAAAATTCTAAACAATTAACATTATTTCTACATACTCAATATAAACAAAAATCTAACAAATTCACATTTTTATGCATACTAATATCTAAACAATTAACATGATTTCTACAAACTCAATATAAACAAAAATCTAATCAAATGTTTTAAAATGAAATTTAAACGGTAAAAAATTGAAAATCTTACTATTAAAGGGTATAGATCGACGAAAAACGAACTTTGATCGGGATGAAATTGGCTCCTGACTGCTTGCCATATGCCGCTCTCTTATTCTTCTTCGTTTTTGCTCGTGTGAAAAATGAGCTCGCAATATTTACGACGGACCCAGTCCCGTCGCTAAAATTGCCGCCTTTAGGCCAAAACGACGTCGTGAATGAATAACTTTTTCATTAGAACCTGTAATATTTGGATTAATAAAAATGATGGACTAATAAACCCTCAACTTTACATACATTAATAAATAATTTTTTAATTAATATATGTAATATTTGGCAGGGAATGTGAATAATTTAAATCGTACGGATGGAGTAATATTTTCAAATCTATTTAATCAATTATTTAGTTATATTTATCAAGTTACTTTTGTTTAGTATTTAATTTAATTAAGGAAAAAATTTATTAGAGAACCGGACTTGGTCCGGAACCGGTTTAAATTTTTTAGTTATATTTTTCAAGTTCAAACCTGACGAGTGAATTCATTATATGGTGATGACCTCAATACAACTCTGAACTAAAGTGGATTATATCAGGAATAACAGTTGACACTAAAACTAAAGTGGACTAATTTTAGTTTTCAAATAAAATTCTTCTTTTTTTCACTACAAAAAAAAAACACTGTTTTGCGACGGAAAATCCGTCGCAAACAGTGTATTGCGGCGGATTCTGCAACGGAGACATATCCGTTCTTAAAACAGTCGTAGCTAATTTTTGTGACGGATATTGTCCGTCCGTCGCAAATTAATGACGGATAAAACCGTCGCAAAATTGGCAGGTCAGACCCGGCCGGGTCGCACAAAATTTGAGATGGCCTACAGTCCGTCGCAAATAATTCGGGTCAGACCCGATCAGATCTACAACATTTGCGACGGATCATGGCCGTCGCAAAGTTTTTTTTTTAAAAATATTTTCGATTACAATTTGCGACGGGCATAATCCGTCGCAAAAGTTTCATTTTGCGACGGAATTTGGCCGTCGCAAATTTCGAACCTGTACAAAAAAAATGTGGTTCGCGTGGTTCGAGCCCGGGCACCCGGGGCGGGCTCAGACCACTGGGCCACCAGCCCATAGCTTATTGTATGCGGCCCACCTTCTATATGTATCAATATTAGGCCTTGAACAATTAATCCAAGTTCGTGCTCAAGAGGAATCGAACACGCGACCTCTTGTGCATGGGAAGGAGGGGCGGCCGCTAGGCCATGTGCTTCTTTCGTTCATTTTTACGCAATTATTTGTATATGTATTCAAATTAAGTCATTTTTTTATAATTCGCCAAATTAATTTCTTTTCGTATCTAAGTTGTTTATTAAAATATTTTGCCCAACTATTTTTTTTATTTTGTAAAATTATTTATTTCGACAATGCATAATTTTATAATTCGTTCATTTGTACGCAATTAATTGTATATATATATCCAAATTGACTCATTTTTTCCATAATTCACCAAATTAATTCATTTTCGTTTCTCACTTGTTTTTATAAATGTTGGGGCCATTTAATTTTTATTAATTTGGTAAAATTATTTATTTTGACTCCCGCTTAAATTTATAATTCGTTCATTTGTACGCAATTAATTGTATATGTATCCAAATTGACTCGTTTTTTTCATAATTCACCAAATTAATTTATTTTCGTTTCTCAATTGTTTTTATAAATGTTGGGGCCATTTAATTTTCGTTCATTTGTACGCAATTAATTGTGTATGTATCCAAATTGACTCTTTTTTTTCATAATTCACCAAATTAATTCATTTTCATTTCTAACTTGTTTTTATAAATGTTGGGGCCATTTAATTTTTATTATTTCTGTAAAATTATTTATTTCGACTCCCGCTTAAATTTATAATTCGTTCATTTGTACGCAATTAATTGTATATGTATCCAAATTGACTCTTTTTTTTCATAATTCACCAAATTAATTCATTTTCGTTTCTAACTTATTTTTATAAATGTTGGGGGCATTTAATTTTTATTATTTTGGTAAAATTATTTATTTAGACTCCCGCTTAAAATTATAATTCGTTCATTTGTACGCAATTAATTGTATATGTATCCAAATTGACTCGTTTTTTTCCTTCATTCACCCAATTAATTTATTTTCGTCTCTAACTTGTTATATATACAATAATTTAGTAATTCAAATCGTCGTCTTCTTCCTCTTCATCATCATCTTCATCTTCATCTTCATCCTCATCATCTTCATCATCATCTTCTCCTCCTCCTCCTCCTCCTCCTCCTCCTCCTCCTCCTTCCTCCTCACCCGGCTCTTGTCCATCATCCTCTTGATCACTTTCAAACATTACCATTTCTGGATTTGGAGCAAGTAAGTCGACAAAAATATTCACAGCTTCTTGATCAACCTCTGTTTGAGCCTCTTGTATCTCTGTTTGAAATGGATCTGTTGGTTCTACACCGTCTGTCTTTGACGGATTAGAAATTTCAACCAATAATCTTGCCTTCACTTTGCAAACTGTCCTCAAGTTGGGCCTACTTGATCCGGGGTATTTGCAATAATATACTTGAGATGCTTGTGTTGAAAAAATATAGGGATCATATGCATAGAACATCCTTATATATCAGAAAAAATAAATTAATTACTTTTCATATATCAACAGTATACATATTGTAAAAAACTCAATTATAAAATTAAATTACTTACTCTATATATGGTTGGACTTCAGGACAATTCGTCAAAACATATGAATGTATTGTTTCCTCTTCAATATTGCCCCTGAACGGTCGTTTGGTGCCCTTACCCATTGGTCGACCCGGATGCAAAAATAGAGATAATATACCTTCAACATCACGAAGGGGATGGTCTACTCCACGACCATCTTAGTTGCGAGGCACATTTCTGATTCTGGTTTGAACTTGATCGCCGAAGTAGTAAGAACAAAATGCTCCAACCTCTTCAGTAAGGTATGTATTAACAATTGATGCTTCGATGTGGGCCGCATTTCCAATATTGAGCTTTAAGTTGTGTAAATACCTAAAACAAGAAGTGTTAGAAAATTTATTCAGTGTTGATCTTAAAAGTCGATCTAAAAAATGGTATAGAATTACCTCTCAAAAGGGTACATCCATCGATATTGTACGGGACCAACAATTGAGGCTTCATACGCTAAGTGCACGGGTAAGTGCTCCATCGAGTCGAAGAAGTTGTGTGGAAAAATCCGCTCAAGTTTGTATAGAATAACAGGGATCTCCTCATCCAAACGCCTCATGTCCTCAACTGTAATCGTTGATGTCGTTAAGTGTCTGAAAACGAGACTTAATTCCGTGATGACACTCCATACATTCTTGGGGAGTGAGTACCGAAATGCAATAGGTAAGAGTCATTGTATGAACACGTGACAACCATGACTCTTCATTCTAGATACCTTCCCAGTTTCCGTGTCAACTATGTCTCCCAAATTCGACACATAATTGTTAGGGAAACTCAACCCTTTCACTCAATTACACAAATTCTTCCTTTCTGCTTTACTAATTGTGTAAGAGGTCTTGGGATATATTCTTATATGCTCATCCTTGTGTAGGCAAGCACGAGAACAGAAGAGCCTCAACTCATCTCTGGATTTTGAAGTGTCTTTGGTCTTCCCTTCAGTACCCAGGACCGTATGAAACAAGTTGTCGAAAACATTCTTCTCTATATGCATCACATCCAAATTGTGTCGACTCAACAACTTGCTTCAATAAGGTAAGTCCCAAAAGATACTTCTCTTCTTCCAACCACCCTGGATGCGTTTATTGTGCTCAATTGCACCCGCCTCAGTTGTCTTCATCAAATCAGTGACTGTAACCTCATATAACAACGAATCACCTGAAATAATTAATTTATATATGGTTAACTTATTTATATGAGACACATAGACATAAGTAGTGATTCAATACCCAGACACATACCTGATCGAATTCGTGGTCTTGGACGGCCTGTTGGTGAACGAATCTAATCGTGAGGATTAGTGGCTGTTTTAATTCCGTTTTTACGTCACCAATCAATAACGTGTGATTGATTACCACCGTAAATGGTAAAACGAGTCTTGGGTTAATGAATTCGGGTAAAATGAAGATCGAAATTTAAATTATTTCGTATATGTGTAAGTTTGGGTGTATTTGTGTGTATTTTTAGTCTGAAATTCGAAAATTACATAAGTAAGCTGGAGAACAACTATTTATAGAGACTAGCAAGCATGAGGTGTCCAAGACTCTTGGTCTCCCTAGCCTGCATGCTTGACATGTGTCCCTTTGATCTTATCTAAGCTGAATCTTAGTTACAAAGTCTTCTTTGGTCTTATCTCGAACTCATTGTTGTTCGTCTAGGTCGGCTTGATTGATCTTTGTTGATTCTCCAACCGAAAGTTGTTCGCCTCTTGAGGTTGTACTTTGGAAGTTGTTCGCCTTATGGCTTTGTTCAGCTTGGCTTTGGGATCTTTGTCCTTTGTTCACTTGTACAAACTTCCTTGACTGTTTGTTGTATCATAGTTTGACTAAGTTGTTCGTCATTGATGACTTCACAGTTGGCTCATTCTTGGTCTCGGGTCTTAATACCTGTTCGCCCATTAGTTGTTTGTCGGAGGAGTTGTTCGTCATTTTATGTACCTCTCAGATTGGTAGATGCACCCCAATATTGATTATCTTTGTTTAAACCCCTAACTTTTGCTCGTTTCATGCTGGATGATGTTCGCCTATCAACAATTGCCCCCTATCCTGACTAGATGTTGCATCAGACGAGCAACTTTGTGGCGAGCAACTGTAGTTAGGATATTGTTCTGGTCAAGACTTGGACGAACAGCATCTTTGTGACGAGCAACATCGGGATAACCGTTTCGCCTTCCCATGATCTGGGGAGATCACGAAGATGACGCCAGCGCAATGATTGCGCGCCGTCCACGCGCGAGCAGCCCCGAGGCCACGCGCCCATATAATTGCCTATAGGTCCTTCAATTTTTAGTTTAGCTCGGAATTGACCCCGTCTTTTCTCAGTTGAGTCCCTGAATTTTCAAAAAATTATGCCCCAGACCCCGTTTTTGTTTGGGGTATAAATAGTGGGGGGAAACAAATTTTTCCCACTTTTTCATCTCTTGCTACAGTACTCCGGCGATTCTTTCTTCTCCGGCGATTCCAAGCTTCTCCGGCATCTGTTTTTCCAGTGTTTGGCTTCCAATCCTCGAAACAAGGTAGTTATCCTCTTATTTCTTTTCTCTTCTTTACTTTTTCTTTCGAAAACGCCATCGCCGCCGTGTGGGTTTGAGTGCTACCGTCTTCTCCGGGATAGCGCCGCCGTCTGCAATCTTTCTACCGCCGCCTGGATTTTTCTTCCTCTTCCATGTCTTCGCACTCGAGCAATAAGACTGAGGAGACCTTAGACCCACTCTTTCCAGTCGCGGTCCCCGTCGATCAACCTCCCTTCGAGATTTCCTCGGCGTCGGATCTTCACGTGGATTCAGTTGTCCGCTGTGTGGAGGACACCGGTGTGGGCCCATCTGGGAGAGAACTAACAGTCGTGGCGAACAACAATCGGGACGAAAGTTCTTCGTCTTCTGCCGAATCTGAAGATCCAGACCTTAACGAACTCACTCGCGAGTTTTTGGAGGGTATCAATTTTCCATCCCCAAAGATGCGGGAAAGTGAGATCCCAGCTGGGGTTGCTCGTCTATTTGAATGGCGAGCATATGCTGAAAGATATGCGAACAGGTTTCCCCGTCCCCAGAGACAAGTAATGGATAAGGTGAAAACTGGGTACCAGGCGAGCAAGATAAAAAGTGTTGTTCGCGAAGATGAACTGGACTCCATCCGGAAGGACTATAAGATCCCATATGATATCCACATGTGGGCTCCTCAGAGAAAGGAAAGAGCTGATCGCCCACCTCCAGGATGTACGGCGATCAACATTCACACTTTAATTGCTGGACTAAAGTTGCCTCTTCCACCCGTTGTTGGTCGATTCCTGGAGGCGACCAACTTGGCCATCACCCAAATTACTCCAATTGGGTGGATGAATCTTTTAGGTTCCATGTGCCTGTTTGCCTTAGAGGGGTACGTTGATCGGATCACTGCGGAAGAGATCAACTACTTGATGACAATCACAAACTGCCCCAAAGGAGAAGAAGGCTATCAGTATCTCAAGGCCAGGACTGGGCTGAAAATGGTAGAAGAGGTGCCGAACAAGGTTCGTGACTGGAAGCAGCACTTCTTCTGGATTGGGGGTGATTGGCGAGCATCTTCCGGTCCACACGGCGGCCCTGGACGAATAAATTCTCCAGCAGCTTATGGAAAATTGAAACGTAAGTTCAATTCTTGTTCGCCTTTGAGCTAAATTGTTCTAATTTAACTTTTTTTGTCTGTTCGCAGGCCCTCGTCTACTCAAGTGGGATTCGGAAGAGGAGGAGTTGAGCTCCGAGTTCCTGTTTACCTCGTGCTTGGTCGGCCTCCGCAACCGG
This sequence comes from Ballota nigra, assembly GCA_947034835.1. NCBI lineage: Eukaryota > Viridiplantae > Streptophyta > Magnoliopsida > Lamiales > Lamiaceae > Ballota > Ballota nigra. The sequence goes on along the minus strand of OX344726.1, from coordinate 2,573,088 downwards.
GCAGATAGGACTATTGACTATCTTTGCCGAACAAGGTGTCAAAAAGCTGCTCGCCTCTTGACTTATCCTCACCACCTGGAGGCTCAAGCTGAGGTGCCCCCAGGTATGAAAATTTCTAACTCCCAGTTCAAACTTTGTTCGTCATTGTCTTGTTTAACTTGCTCGCCTAATTTCTTTTTCTCATCATTTCATTTTCATCATTTTTTTTTTTTTAGCCGAGCAAGTAACAGTTGCCGTTCCCCCAAGCTACGCTCTTCTTGAGCAAAGGGTCCTTGAAATGGGGCCACCAAGAGGGAAGAAAATGAGAGGTGACCCTCCTCAAGCGGTGCTCGCCATGTCGAACAAGCCTGAGGGGGCTAAAGTTCCGAGACGGGCTGCCCCCCCAGTCCAAATCCGGTCCCCTCCCGTCTCCCCACCTCGTGGTGGGAAACGCCTTAAGAAGGCAGACGGGACCCCACTGGTCGGAGATGTCACCGGCAAGGGGAAAGAAAAGGTGGGTGAAAGTCATGCTCGCCGCGAAGGGGATGTCACTAGGCGTTCTTCTGCGGAGCCTACGGAAAGGTCGGGAAAAGCGAGCAAAGATGTAGGCTCACCCCGTGGCCCAGAAGATCTTACGTTCCTTGGATGGGATGATCGGAAGTTTGCCGAGTAAGTATCTACCCTCTTTTGCCGAACAACTTTCATCTTCTTTTTTTTATTTTTTTCTAAGTATCAATCTCTTTCTTGTTTGTAGATATCGTGCCGACGATTATCCCGGCCGAGCAAGTGTTGTACATCAGTATGCTTGCTCGAAGACTCCCGTTAACATAAGGGAGATTCCTGGCGAGCATGTTCGCAAGGCAACGGAGCTGGTCGCCCGAGCCTGGACGCGTCCCCTGGACAAGGCCATCCTCCAACAGGGGCAAATGGACAATCTCCATCTCTCGATGATGCTCGTTGCCAACGGCCTCATCACTGCCCAAAGGGCAATTGCCCAAGTTGCCGAGCAGGAAGAGTCTGCTCGCCACTATGCGAGTACTGCTCGGCAACTCTCCGAGGAAAAAGACAAACTGGCGAACAACTTGCATGGCCAGATTGCTCGGCTCAATGACCAGCTTTCCCTCTATATTGACGGCGAGAAAAAGCACCTTGAAGACATTCAAGGCTTATCTGCCGAGCTGAAGAGCAAAGAGGCCTTGCTTGGTGAGGAGAAGAGCAAACTGTCAGCGGCCGAGCAAAAAATCGCTGATCTTGAGGCGGAGGTTGCTCGTCTCCGGGAGTCCGAAACCAACCTCTTTACCCGCGAGCAACTTGAAGAGGAGGTTCAAGCTCGCACTGGCCCCATCTCCAACCTCGGATATATTTGTGCCTACGCGGACAGCATCCGCACGGCCGATGCCTATGATTACAAGGAGATGGTGGAGGAGATGAGCAAAGATTTGAACGAGTTCCTCGAGAACTATCCTCCGCCGAACAACGTTACAATCCAGTTGGCGGATCTGGCTGTGCTAGGAGTTAAACTGGATAAACTCGACCCCAGTATCACCATCACTCATCCTCCACCAATTGTTGATGATGGCGAGCAAGGAGATGAGCCGGCTGCCGCGGACGAGCAAATTGCTAAAGAGGCGGAGGATAAGGCAGCTGAAGACCTTGCTCGAGACATGATTGTCGACCCTTCTGCCGAGCAACCTCAAGATTCTCCTCCCGCCGAACAGCAGTAGTTTTAGGATTTAGCTTTTTTCTTCATCTCTTTTGTAATAGTTGCTCGTTCCTCTTTTGTAGTACTTGTAATGGCTACTTTCAGCTTGTACTATTTTTTAGGCTTAATGCCTTTGATTAATGGAACGTCTTTCTTATGTTCGCTCATTTTCTTATATATGTTAATTGCCTTTACATTTCTGTCAATGCTTTTACAATTATAACATATAGTGTTGGGCTTTTGTTCGAATTGAACTTTGCCTATAGTGGAATCAGGGTTCAGCCTTAGGTTCTGTTCATTTTAAAAAACGAACAACCTTTAAGTGGCTTTGGTCCTTAGGTTCTGTTCATTTGTAAAACGAACAACCTTTGAATGGACTTGTACCTCGAGCTTTTGGACTTTTCCTTTTTTGACGAACAACTATTATATTTACATTGCAAAATAATTACAAGTGTTATAAGACTGTCCATCACTATCATATACAATCTGACGAACAACTTTAAACACAAACTAAAAATTGCTCGCTTATAATATTTTTTACCGAGCAATTCTATCCATAAAATCAAAAGAACTAGCACCAGACTATACAATGTGCCGAGCAACTTTTGAATCTATACTTAAGAAAATTTTAAAAAAAATTAGGCAAGTTTTTAGCCTTCTTAGCCTTCCTTCAACTCATACGCATCCCTTGCCCCCCAAGACATTTGTTTGCCCAACTTTATTGATAGTACTTCTTTAGATGTACAGCATTCCAGGAGTATTGGGCCGGCTTGCCTTCCATGTCCTCCATATCGTATACGCCATTGACGTATTTTTCTGTTATACGATACGGGCCCTCCCAAGTTGGTCCCAATACACCTGGAGGTTGGGCGAGCAACTTTCTTAGAACCAAATCTCCAACTCTGAATTCCCTAACTTTTACATGGGAATTATAGTAACGTTCTGCTCGCTGCTTGTATGTGGCATTTTTTAGCTCGGCATTCAACCTTTTTTCTTCGAGCAAATCCAATTCAGCATTTAGAGCAGAGTTGTTCGCATGATCATCAAAGTTGGTCGTCCTAAATGTAGTGGCCTTTAACTCAATTGGTATTACAGCCTCTGTCCCGAAAGCCATTGCAAAGGGTGTTTCTCCGGTGCTAGACCTGGGAGAAACTCTGTATGCCCATAAGACTTCAGGAAGTTCTGTAGACCAACTGCTTTTACTCTCCGCCAGCCGCACTTTTAATGTATGCTTTATAATTTTATTCACAGCTTCAACTTGTCCATTCGACTGGGGGTGATAAGGTGTGGAGTAATGTTTCTTGATCCCCCACTTCGTACAGAATTCTCTCAACTCTTGTCCATCAAATTGTGGACCATTGTCTGTCACAATTGCTTGTGGAACTCCAAAACGACAGACAATGTTCTTCCAAATAAAGTTGATCATCTTCTGCTGTGTGATACTCACCATGGCCTCTGCCTCCGCCTATTTTGTGTAATAATCGATTGCCACGACGGCGAATCGAACATTTCCAACTCCAGCCGGGAAAGGACCAATGATGTCCATCCCCCATCTTGCAAAAGGCCATGGGCTGTATACTGACACAAGTTCCTGAGCCGGGGTGTGGATGTCTGGGGCAAAAATCTGACATTGATGGCAAGTTTTGGCTTTTTTAATTGCATCTTGACGTAAGGTCGGCCAATAATAGCCTTGTGTGATTGTCTTGTATGCCAAAGCTTGCCCCCCAGTATGATTTCCACATACTCCAGCATGTATCTCTTCAAGTACTGCTTGCCCTTGCCCCCTAGGCAAACACTTGAGAAGTGGGATTGATATTCCCCTTTTGAAGAGTTGCTCGCCCACCAGAGTATATCTGGCGGCTCGCTTTATTAGCTTGGCAGCTTCAAAAGGATTGTTTGGTTTTTCCCCATTTTTCAAGTATTTGACTATACTTGTTCTCCAGTCTTCTTCTTCACTGGTTTGATCGTCGAGTTGATTGACATTATAGCTTACTGTTGATGGATCTTTCATCTTTGTAACTATAATATCTGCCAACTCTACGGGGCCTTCACTTGTTGCTAGTCGGGCAAGCGCGTCTGCTTGAGTGTTGCTCGTCCTTGGAATTTGCTGTATGAAAAGGATGATCAAGTCCTCTCGTCGGATCTGGTGGGAAAGTTAATTCGACTATAAAGTCGGCTAATGCTTGCCCTTTGATCGCTGTTCGAGGAGCATAGGTCACCCCAAATTGGCTAATCTCTAGTGACCATCTTAAGAGACGACCTGCAGTGTCGGGGCGATGGAGAATTTGCCTGAGCGGGAAAGTTGTCAGAACTTCGACTTGATGGTCAAAGAAGTATGGTCGTAACTTTCTCACGCTCATTACCAAAGCATACGCCAGTTTTTCGGTTGGAGCATATTTGATCTCTGCTTCGTGTAAAGCTTGGTTGACGTAATAGATTGGTTGATGGAATTTGCCGTCCTCCCGCACCAAAACAGAACTGATGGCAACTTCTGATGCGGCTAAGTATAGAAAGAGCTTTTCTCCTGGGATTGGTTTTGATAGGATTTTGACATCTCCCAGGTAGTCTTTAAGTTGATCGAAGGCCGCTTGACAGTTGTTAGTCCATGCAAATTTTCCTTTTTTGACGGCCTCGAAGAATGGACGGCACTTGTCTCCCGACCTAGATATGAACCGGTTCAATGCTGCTAGGCACCCGGTGAGTCTTTGCACTTCTTTCACCGAACGTGGTGGTTGCATATCCAGGATGGCTTTAACTTTTGAAGGGTTGGCCTCAATTCCCCGCTGGCTAACAAGATGACCCAAGAATTTCTCTGAGTGGACTCCAAAGCTGCTTTTCTTTGGATTCAACTTCATGTTATAGTGTCGAAGAATTTCGAACACTTGAGTCAGATGTTGAAGATGGTCTTCCTTCTTGGGACTTTTGACCACGATATCATCCACGTAGACTTCAACCGTGTCTCCAATTTGTTGATCAAACATCTTGTTCACCAGTCTTTGATATGTTGCTCCGGCATTTATGAGGCCAAATGGCATTCTCTTCCAACACAGCAAGTTTTTGTTAGTATAAAAAGCTGTGCTTTCTTGATCGTCAGGATGCATTGGGATTTGGTGACCCGCAGTGCTGTCCACCAATTGATCGATGTGCGGGAGAGGAAAGTTGTCCTTCGGGCATGCTGCATTCAGATCTGTAAAGTCTATGCATAGCCTCCAGGTCCCGTTTGGTTTCCTCACGAGTACTGGGTTTGCTACCCATTGTGGACAGAGTGCTTGTCGAATGAGATCGTTGTCTAGCAACTTCTTAACTTCTTCATTTAAAGCTTGGTATTTGTCTAGGCCGTACTTCCTCCGCTTTTGATGGACGGGTTTTCTGGCTTGGTTTATATTCAACTTGTGGCAAGCATGTTTCGGGTCTATCCCCACCATATCTGCGTGAGACCAAGCGAAAACATCTAGATTCTTGGTGAGGAACTCTTTTATTCGGGATCTGTAAGGCTCTGGGAGCTCAGATCCTATGAATAATTCAAGATCTTCGTTGTTGGGATTAACATTGAACGCCTCCAGCTCTTCGACTGGAGTTGCTCGTCGTTTTTGTCCCTTCCAACGGGGATCAAGTATGGGTTCCTCAGGGTTGGAATCATTTTCGATGTTCATGGGCTCTGCCCCCAGGCGGGGTTCAAGATCATCAGTTGGCTCCGTCCCATTGTTGTTCGTTTGTACTTGGCCCTCCAAGTCCTCCACTGAAGGTTGTTCGTCACCACCCCTTTGTTGTTCGTCAGATGGAGGTTCCTCGCGGGTGGTAACGAGTTGTTCGTCCAACACTTGCTCGTTCAAGTGTTGTTCATCCGCATCCATGTGGTCGTCTATGTCCATCATATTGTTTAGTATTGATGGTTCGTCGATGGGATAACTTGTTGCTTCCATCATGGATATTTGTACAAATTTTGCTCGTAGCTGTTGAATGCATTCTCGTGCTCTCCGTTGGTCTCCTTTAATTGTGCCTGCTCCACTAGCTGTTGGAAATTTCAAACAATAGTGGTAAGTGGAACACGCAGCTTTAAATTCATTAAGAAAAGGTCGGCCAAGAAACCCGTTATAGGTCGACTCCTGGTCTACTACCAAGAAATCTACCATCCTTGTTATATTTCTTTCGGGTTCATTGGCCATTACAAGTTATACAGCTAATGTTACAATTCCCAACGGTGTTGTCACAGCATTCCCGAAGCCTATGATTCTATGTGTTGTATTCCGAACATAACCCGAATAATCTCCCAGATTATCGAGGGTCTTCTTGAATAAGATGTTCGTGTAAGCTCCGGTGTCCACCAACAGTCTATGGACTCTGGTCCCCATAATCTTTGCACAGATTACGAGCGAATCATTGTGCGGAGTTAAGACGCCTTCAACGTCTTTTTCGGTGAAAGTTAATTCCGCCGTTTGCATGATAGATGGCTTAACTCCCATCTCTTGTACTTGGCCAATCGCTCGTAGCTCCGCTTTCCTCTTCCGGTTAGATTCAGGTGGTTGTCCATCAAAACACCCTCCCGCGGGACCTGCGGGTTCCATCATGAACAGGTCTTCTAAAGGTTGAGCTGGCATACTGGGAACTGGTCGCCCGGGTTTGTTGTTTCTCTGAGGTTGACCATCCTCTTCGTCTTCTGAGTTGTTCTCCCGAGCTCTTTTCCCAGGTTGCCTTTTAACGAAATCGGAGAGCTTTCCCTCCTCATAAAATCGCCAGAGTTGCTTAAGCAAATCTCTACACTCACTCGTAAAATGCCCCACACTTTGATGGTAGGCACAATACTTGTTCGGGTTGAGTTTGCCAGTATCCTGACGGATTTTACGTGGTGGGGAAAGCAACTCTCTTTCCTTTACACTCTCATACACAGTATCAACTGATACTGTCAATACTTGGTTCAATTTTTCTTTCAAATCCGATCCTTCAGTGAATGCTTTCATGTTTTTCGGGACCCTGTAGCTTGTCCCGATGGGCTTTTTGTTATTCTCCTTAGGATCAGCTTTGTTCTCCCCTAAATTTGTTTGTAGGGCCTCGTGCATGGAAACAAAAATGCCAGCTTGGTTTCTGAACTCGGCATAAGTCTTTGGGCACTTCAGACGTACCTCCTTCCATAACTTCGACCCTTTTTTCAACCCGGCCATCACAGCGACGATCTTTGTATCTTCGCTCACCGGTTCTCCTTCTAGTAAAACTTTGTCGAATCTTTCCATAAACACCCGGTCAGTTTCATCATCATTTTGCCTCAAATCTGATAGCCGGTGTTTTTGGGAAAGATACGACCCCGCCGTTGAAAAGTGAGAAAGAAATTCTCGACTTAATTGGACGAACGAGTGGATTGATGCCGGCGGCATTGATGAAAACCACTTGTGAACCCGATCGCCCAATGTTAACGGAAAATTCCGGCACTGGGTGGCGTCGCTGGCCCCCACGGAGACCATGTAGTCCGTATACTTCGTTAAGTGGACCCGGGGGTCGGTGATGCCCTCATATTGAATGCTGGCCGGAAATTGAATTTTTTTCTGGATCGGGGCCTTCAAAATATGAGCTGCCAAAGGGGAGGATGGCATGCTGGTCGTTCCCATCCCCCTCTGTTGGTCTAGTTGCCCCTGCATGTTCTCCACAGCCCTCCTTAGGCTTGATAATTCATCAAGAGGTGCCCCCTGACTTGGAGGCTGTTCGGCGAGCAAAGGCATTAACCTTTCTGCTCGTCGCAGTCCCTCGCTTGGAGTGGGCACTTCCTGGGCTTGCCTCCTAATGTTGTTCGCCGCATTCGGCCCTAGGCGCCTGAAGGCTGACTGGGAGAGTCTTTCATGGACTGATGGGCGAGGCTGTTCAAAAGTTGCTCGCCCGTCTTCTGCTCCCCGGCGAGCAGCTTCCCGTTGGGGTTGGCTAAGCCTGTCTTGGGCACTGGAACGTGTTGTCCCATGGCTAGACATAGTTGTTCGTCCGCGACCAGACTCAGCCTGTACTTCTTGTTGGTCGACCACCTTGGCCTTTCCCTTGTTCCGTCTGACTTGGGCACTATCAACCTCTCGCTGTTCGCCCCTAGTGGTCCTGGGTCTAACAACTTCTAGGGACTTGTCCCTTGGCCTTGCTTGTGTTGGCCTAACCTGCTCTTGTTGCCTCTGGAGGGCCTGGAGAGCAGCAATGGTTTTGGCCAACTCGTTGGGGTTGTTCACCAAAGCCTCCATCTCAGGGGGGAGGTTATGTGTTATGGCCGTATGCTGTGACCTGTTCGCATGTCTCGGGTCACGGTCCTGGTGGTCGGCCGACGTGGCTCGGGTCTGAGATGCTTTTTTCGACAAACGTGATCCTTGGGTCTCTTTAGATTGAGGCATTTCAATTTAAATTACTTCTTAATTTATAAATTGAAGAACACCAAGAACACCAAGAACACTTTTGTTTGTATCTTCAAATATTTCTTGAGATTTCCTTTGAATCTTCAAGTTTTCAAATTGAAGTTCTTGAGTAATCACACTAAACCGAAGGTTCGGACCCTTCTTCTAGCGCCAAATTGTTGGTGAACGAATCTAATCGTGAGGATTAGTGGCTGTTTTAATTCCGTTTTTACGTCACCAATCAATAACGTGTGATTGATTACCACCGTAAATGGTAAAACGAGTCTTGGGTTAATGAATTCGGGTAAAATGAAGATCGAAATTTAAATTATTTCGTATATGTGTAAGTTTGGGTGTATTTGTGTGTATTTTTAGTCTGAAATTCGAAAATTACATAAGTAAGCTGGAGAACAACTATTTATAGAGACTAGCAAGCATGAGGTGTCCAAGACTCTTGGTCTCCCTAGCCTGCATGCTTGACATGTGTCCCTTTGATCTTATCTAAGTTGAATCTTAGTTACAAAGTCTTCTTTGGTCTTATCTCGAACTCATTGTTGTTCGTCTAGGTCGGCTTGATTGATCTTTGTTGATTCTCCAACCGAAAGTTGTTCGCCTCTTGAGGTTGTACTTTGGAAGTTGTTCGTCTTATGGCTTTGTTCAGCTTGGCTTTGGGATCTTTGTCCTTTGTTCACTTGTACAAACTTCCTTGACTGTTTGTTGTATCATAGTTTGACTAAGTTGTTCGTCATTGATGACTTCACAGTTGGCTCATTCTTGGTCTCGGGTCTTAATACATGTTCGCCCATTAGTTGTTTGTCGGAGGAGTTGTTCGTCATTTTATGTACCTCTCAGATTGGTAGATGCACCCCAATATTGATTATCTTTGTTTAAACCCCTAACTTTTGCTCGTTTCATGCTGGATGATGTTCGCCTATCAACACGGCCTACTGCATTTTTACCCTTTAGAAAGTCTGTTTTGTTCCACCGAAAGGGATGATCAGGAGGAAGAAACTTGCGATAGTTGTCGACCCATGACACTTTTCTACTCAATGGAAGATAGAATAAATCAGAACCGTCCATGCAATACGGGCATGCTAGTTTTCCTGCTGTTGACCACCCAGACAACATAGAAAATGCTGGAAAGTCGCTAATGGTCCACAAAAGTGCAGCTCGCATCGTGAAGTTCTGCTTCCTATGAACGTTGTAGGCCTCCACCCCCGTAGACCACAAAGATTTCAACTCGTTAATCAGTGGCTGGAGATATACATTCAATTTATGCTTGGGGTTGTGTGGTCCAGGCACCAAGATACTAAGAAATATATGTTGAGGCTTCATGCACAACCAAGGAGGTAGGTTGTAAGGGGTCAACAACACGGGCCATAATGAATACTTTTTTCCGTGCATTCCAAATGGAGAAAAACCATCCATGCACAAGCCTAACCTCACATTTCTCGTCTACCTTGCAAAATATGGAAACTCCCTATCAAGATGTTTCCATGCCTCCGAGTCTGCAGGATGCCGCATCTCTCCAGAATTCTCACCAGAACACTCCTCAGCATGTCATGTCATGTCTTTAGCCTGGCACTAGACTGATACAACCTCTCTAGACGAGGAGTGGTGGGAAGGTAATGCATTGCCTTATAAGCCTTCAACTGCACTTTCTTTTTACTTTTTGTACGACCAGATGGTTTGTACCGTGGGTGACCACACATCTTGCAATGGTCCTCATCCTCATCCTCATCCCAGAACAACATGCAACCGTTTGTACAACAATCAATCTTCTCAAAGGGTAGACCCATATCCTTCAAGAGCCTCTTGCTCTGATAAAAATTATCAGGCGCCGTGTTGACTTCAGGTAGAGCTTGTTTGAACAATTTAGCAAATTAATTGAACATTTTTTGACTGACCTTGCCTTCAGTTTTGATGTTCAACATTTGAGCATTGAATGACAACTGCGTCTCAGTCTCACAACCAGTCTCAAAAAGCTTCTTTGACCGATGATTTGGTTCCTCCTCTATAGGTATTTCATTGAATTGTGGTTGACCACCCAAAACAGATTCTGCATCATCATCCAATATCTATCAGGTTCATCCTCTATTTGTGGTTCACATTGAGTATACAGAACATAACTTGAACCACCAACATCAGAACTTCCACCACCTCTCCACCCAGTATACCAGTATTCTACGGTTTCGATGTCAACATTCCACCGTTGTTCACCGTGACTGGTCCAGTTGTAATAACGGTGAACAAAACCGGAAATCACAAGATGAGTTCTAACCTCATCAACACTCAAGAATATCATATTTCTGCATCTTCTGTCTTTACAAGGACACCTAATATTACCCATACAATCCATACTGCATGGATGTTGTAGTGCAAACTCAATAAACTCATCAATTTTATTGCAAAAGACAGAGTTAATGCCTCCTCCTATCATTCTAGGTATTAAGTACATCCAACCACCATCAGAAAATTGCATCTGTTACAGATTAAAAATAAATATCACATGAGTTGTAAAAAAAATTGGGCAGAGTTTGCCTAAAAATAAGGATATACAAAATTTTCCTTCACAAAAATCAATCCAACACAACCATATATATCAATCATAGTAAATCAATCAAATAAACAAATATCACACAATTTATCTAATAGTGTACAGAAAAATTGAGCAGGGTTTCGACTAAAAATAGGTATAAATATCACACAAACTAAAATTAAAGTACCCATCAAATAAACATATATCATCAATCATTCTAAAGCCCATCAAATAAACATATATCGTGCCCATTACCTAATAGTGTACTAAAAAATTGAAACAATAAAAATATGACATTTAAACGGTTAAAAATGTGAAAACGTACGGTGAAGTTGAAGACAATGACAAATACGTACGGTGAGGTTGAAGGCAATGACAAATACACCAATTATACATGAAGAACATATGAAAACCGCATCATTTCTTATTTTTTTCGCGAGTGAAAGTGAAAGGGAAAGAAAAGGAAGTGGGTTGTTATAAATCTGCGCAAATTTGCGACGGCCTAAATTTCCGTCGCAAATTGCAAATTTTGCGACGGCTTTTCCGTCGCAGATACGGTTTGCGACGATCCGGGTCAATTATTGGTTACCAACCCGCCTGGCAAGATTCAACCGCTCAAATTTGCGACGGAATAGTGGTCCGTCGCAAATTTGAATTTAAAAGTTGCGACGGAAATCCGTCGCAAAATGTAACCCGGCCGAATTTGCGACGGAAATATCGTCCGTCGCAAATATTTTGCTTAGAATTTGCGACGGCGTCCATCGCAAATGGGCACAAAATGTCGGTGTCTTATGTCTCCGTCGCTAAAGTCCGTCGCAAATTTGCGACGGGCTTCTCTTTCCGTCATAAAAGCGGTAAAAATTGACCAACTAACGATGTCCATCGCAAAACTGTCAAAAGTCCGTCGCAAATGACCTATTTTGCAACGGATATACGTCCGTCGTAAATTTTCCGTCGCTAAAACCCGTCTTTTTTGTAGTGTTTTAATTCAACAATTAGAGCGAAAAATTAAATCAGTTAGGGGCCAGGGGTTAGTTGTTAGTATAGTTATTTGTTAGTAAAATTAAATTATAGTGAATTTAAATTATAGTGAAATCAAGAAATCAAATTAACTGGACTTTTTATCAACAGAATATTCTGTTAATTATAAATAGGAGTTCCCTAGCTACAACGTTTAATTTATCGAAAATTAAATTTTTATGAAATATTTAATTTATTAATTATGAGCGTTACAAAACCTCCAATTTCTCAAACATATATAATTTATAATAAATACCTTTAACATGAAAAATTACGAGTACTATTGAAGTTAGTTTTACGTTGAAACTTATTTGTATAAGATTTTACAATATGATATACCGTTCCATAACAATATATTCGAAATCAGACGTGGCAATTCAGTTAGAGGGCAGGGGTTAGTTGTTAGTATAGTTATTAGTTAGTAATACTGAAATCAAGAAATTAAATTATAGTGAAATTAAGAAATCAAATTAAGCTGGGCTTTTTATCAACCGTTAATTATAAATAGGAGTTCCCTTCCCTCTTTCACTTGTATGAATCGAATTGGGAAAAGAAACCCTAACGCGATGGAGAAAATTTGTAAAGGGAAATAATTAAATGAAATAATTTCATATCCTTCTACAAGTTCGGACTTTTAGATGAGGCGAAATTCCTTCATGGTATCAGAGCCACAAGGCTCACGCCCGGACAAAGATCCTGGGTTCGATTTCCGTTGAAAGCAATTCCACCCATATTAAATTGTCCACTCATGGGCCTCCCCAAAGAGGGAAAATTGAGTCCGGCCCATGAGTGAGGGGGAGTGTAAAGGGAAATAATTAAATGAATTAATTTCACACCCTTCTACAAGTTCGGACTTTTAGATGAATCGACATTAAGAGGAAATTGAGAAGAAACTCTATGTATTCGTATTAGTTGTTTACAAATGAGGGAGAGAAAGTCTTTTATATACTGAAGGAAACTAATACAAAATACAAGACAGAGTAGTACTAATACTATAGGTAAAAGAATAATACTTTAACCCCTAAGAATTTCATTACTAAAATTTATACAAGCGATCAATTGACTCTTTCCGTCGTAAATTCGTCACATATTCCTTTAATAAATTTGTTGTCCATCTCAAATTTCCGTCATTAAAATACGAGTTTTTTTTTTGGTAGTATTACTTTCTATAACTATCAATTACTTTTAATAAAAATGGGTAAGTTGGCCAACATATACTAATAAACAAATATTTTTTTAAACATTTTAAAAATCTGACATAGTAAGTTGTTATCCAATAAATTAGAACGAGAAATTAAAACAGTTTTAGAGTGTTAGTTGTTAGTACAGTTATTAGTTAGTAATAGTGAAATCAAGAAATCAAATTAAGTTTTATCAACGGAATTAATGTTCCGTTAATTATAAATAGGAGTTCCCTCCCATCCCCTCTTTCACTTCTAAATCTACCACGATATCTAGAGAGAGAAAAAGTTAAGACATCAGAGATTAAAAAAAGGGTATAATGTCTATGGCGGCGGCGGCCCCGGGTGGCTCCGGCGGCGGCAATGGCGGCGGGGATAAGAAATGGAAGGTTCCGGAATCTCGGCCGGACTTATTCGAAGACGATATGGAAGAAGATGATGAGGAGGAGAAGCAGCTTCCAAACCTGAATCCGCTTAAAGAAGCTCTCCCCACTAAGTAACCTCTCCCTCTCTCTTTCTCTCTCTCTCTCTCTCTCTCTCTCTCTCTCTCTCTCTCTCTCTCTCTCTCATGTTTTGTTCTTTCTCTCTCATAGGAAGGAAATGGAGCAAAAGGGGCGAGGGAAAAAGTGGTTAAAAGTGAATAAAAGTGGGGGAAAATCAAGCCGGAGTTTCATAAAGAAGCGTAACCTGAATCCTCCAAAGCTAATTGTTCCAAACATTCGCATTAAAGAATCGCCCGCCGTGCCGCCACCACCGTCCGATGGCGATGATGACGATGATGACGATGATGATGATTCCAAGGGCTCTCATTCAAAGAAGCCCAACAAATAGAGTGTTTGGAGGACACGTACAATACTAGCTAATTCTTTCTATTTCTTTTGATTTTTTTTTTTTTTTGGATTTTAGGTAAACACGTTTCTTTCATTTGATTCTTGCATGCATGCATGCTACGTTCTTTCGTTGACAAGTTTATCCAATATTTTTCTTGATTCTTATGCTTTTTTTTCTTGGACTGATCAATGTTTCATGCATGGTGATCATGAAATTAAATCGCCTTGATTTGTATTTCAATTTTATATTTTGTTCTGCTAGTCTATTGTAATGATAAAACGATAAAATTGAAAAAGGGATTAAATAGATGGTGAAAGTAGCATAAAGAAAGTTAATTTAAGGGAAAATATCTTGTAAAATGAAGACATGACAGATTTAATTATAGTTGTAATTTTATTTAATTGCTATATATATGTAATTTTTAATTAGTTTGCATCGTTGTAAAACGTTTAAGTTGTAACCCCAAAGTTTAATTAAAATTGTGGAACCGTACTGCTCAATTTACCAATGATACTGTACACAATGTAATAATTTTTTTTAATTAAAATGTACGTACGTAATACATTTTTATAATTCCAAGGGCTCTGATTCAAAGAAGGCCAACAAATAAATTAATGCTACTTTTAGGTGAAATGACAGTCATTTCCATACAAATTACTAAGAAATGGGGAATTCAGATGTAAATTCATAAAATAAGGAATCATACTATTGGACCAAACACCTTTATACAAAGCCTTTATGTTCGTGGGTAAATTGCAAGGTTGGTTCCATGAGAATTCGTACTTGACAGATTTGGTTTCATTTTAAGCAGAAAATGTCTTATTCGTTAAATATTTAACACTTTCCTATGAAAACAGAATGGAAAAACCTTTTCAACTTGATTTTTGAAGGGAAATGAATCCACTTTTGCTATTAAATAGTCCGCTCATTACTCCCCAACCACAATACTCCAAATATTCCAGCTTCATCTCAAATTTGCAGTAAGGAAAAAAAAAATCCTACCCCACATGTCTTCATCTTTTTCATCTTACAATCATTTCAATGTAAAATGCAAGTATGTAAGCGATTCTGCAACTTTAGTATTTCGTCTCTGCATATTTTCTTAGATTTCCTCCGACAAACTTGGTCGATTTGGGATGATTTTCTCTCTGCCAGATCTCCTCTTTGCACCATATGCATGTACTTTCTAGGGAACCACTATTTGGGGATGATTTTTGTGTGAACTGAATTTGATTTCTTTTCATTAATAGGGCAAATTCTGAGGAAGATTTGAAACGGTGGCCGATTTTATGATGTGGGGCTTGGAAAATTTTGGGTTTTTTTTTTCTAGTTCGTATAGTTTTATGAAGTTGTGAATTAATTTTATTTTTAGTTGGGAATTATCCGCGTGAGTTTTTGGCAGAAAACTTAGGGCGGGTGGGCCCCACGCTCGTTAATTCGTTACTTTTTTATGGAAAAATCGTATGAGACCTTTTGTGTTAAAAAAAAAGACCAAATTCATGAGGACCAATTCTTATGGGACTATCTCTGCAATTTCCCCTTATGTTCGCTAAATTTAACAAAACAACGTCATTTTGTTCGTCTTGAAAATTCTGTTGCTAAAATTTATACGAGCTACCAATGAACTTTTTTCGTCTCATATCCATGTCAAATTCCTCTAATTAACGACAAAATTGTTGTTCATCTAAAACTTCCGTAAGTAAAATACGAGTTTTTTTTTAGTAAGTACTCCCTCCGTCCATGAGTAAACTTCCCACTTTCCTTTTCGAGCCGTCCACGAGTAAGTTTCCCATTCCATAAATGGAAATAACAACACTCTATTATATATAAACTTTAACCTTCAAACTCACACAATATTACCAAAAATGTCACTCATTCACTTTACTTTTCAACACTATTCATTACTTTATCCCAAAAGTCAACATGTGACCCACCATATATTAATAAACAAATACACTTTCTTAAACCATTCAACAAAAAGAAGTGGGAAACTTACTCGTGGACGGAGGGAGTATTACTTTTTATAACTATCCATTGACGTGGCAAGCCGTTGTTAACCAATCAGTCTATAGCGAGAAATTAAATCAGTTAGTTGTTAGTATTAGTATAAGTAATAAAATTAAACTATAGGGTTTCAGTGTAATCAAGAAAACAAAATAAGTTGAACCTTTTTATATATCAACAGAATGTCCGTTAATTATATAGAGAAAATACACAAAAGTGCCCAAAATTTAAGGGGGCACTTGATTTTTGCCCCTTTTTTTTCAAAAGATGTATTATGCCCATTTTGGACCTAAATTGTCCACACTACCCTTACTCATTCATTTTCCATTTTCACAAAATAATTCTTATTTCACAAATTAACATTCTTGTTACCAAACACTCCAATTCAATATACAAACATCATTCCATTTTCGTGAGTTAGCAGACCATTTTCGTGAGTTAGCAGAGAAGAAAGAAACAGCGGGTGGAGCAGAGAAAAGAAATTGGGCGGCGGGCGTTGGTGGTGTTGGCCAAGGTTTCCGGCGAAATCATGCTTCTGTTTCGCTACCAAACACTCCCATTCTTACATTCCATTTTCGTGAGTTAGCAGAGAAGAAAGAAACAGCGGGTGGAGCAGAGAAAAGAAATTGGGCGGCGGGCGTTGGTGGTGTTGGCCAAGGTTTCCGGCGAAATCATGCTTCTGTTTCGCTACTGTGGTCCAAATCGATTTACACAACACATTATTGCTTAAATCAAGACTTTGAGAATTGTCAATTTTCATTCAATCATATTACACCCTTCAAGAAATCAAACACCATTGTTTGGTTGGGCAAGGTGTCCAATTCAATTCAATTTACGTCAATAAGGTATGGAATCACTCCTTTGATCATTTATTTTGTATTGTGGTGTTATTGAAACATGAATTACTAAAAAAAAATCTCAAAAAAATTCATTCATGTAAATGCCCACCAAGTGTTTGACAAAAGTCTTAAATGAAAGAATATGATATGTTTGTGTGTTAAATTCACTCATTTGACCATTTATTTTGTATTGTGGTGATAGGGTATGGAATTACTCAAAGCATTTGTTAAGTAAAATTTCTTTCATGTAGATGCCCACCAAGTGTTTGACAAAAGTCCTAAATGAAAGAACATGATATATTTTTGTATTTAATTCACTCATTTGTCCATGTATTTTGTGGTATGGTGAGAATGAAGCATGAATTTCTCAGAATGTTCAGCTATGATATCTCTTTTGAGTGTGATGTTTAAAAATTGAAGGGAATTTGTGCTAACGAAGCTTGCCAACCGCTTGCCAACTTATTGCCAACAATTTGCCAACTGCAACAGCACATTTTGTGAAAGTTATGAATGTGTATGATTTTATTTTTTGTGATTTTATTAGTTTATACTCTTACCCGCACCCTTTTGTCTAGTTCCCAGATGAGTGAACGAAGATTTTTGGTGATCCATTTTAACGGAAAATGGGATGGCACTTCTTACGTGGGTGGTATTTCTCGTGGTAAAGTTATCCACGATGAACATATCAACCTATCAAGTCTTAGAAGTTTGGTTAATAGTGTTTTGAAAGATGCTAACACGAGTGCAAGTGATTATCAAATCGTTGAAGTTGCTAACGTTAAGGGAGATTCGGTTATTGTTAATATAGATACTGATGACGATGTTGAGTCACTATTTCGCACAACACATTCGCCTGTGATTTACGTGTCCCGTCTAGGTGCACAACCGGAAATAATTGAACCCTTCATTGATGGAGTTGTCGGTAGTTGTTCTTCTTTCACACAACCGGGGGGCTTTTTGAAGATGATGGATACATTCAATGCCTTGAAGGATGCCCATCTATTTAATGATCCTTCGCAAAACATTCCAGAATTGGGTGAAGACAGCCCCACATCCAATGATGATATTGGTATAGAAGTTGATCATTCTTCTGATGAGTCTTATGGTGATTATGAGTCCTTTGAGGATCCCACCGAAATTAATCCTGAAATTCTTCCCGAATGTGCTCGTCCATGGTCCATTCCGTGTATGCCTTCAATTTTACCTCCTCCTCCTGTGGATGTTCCAAATGTGAACTTCACTCCCGGGGTACTCAAGATAGACGACATATTTGTTAGCAAAGAAGAGATGTGTACTTCTGTTGGTTTTTACCATTTGACGAATAAAGTGGAGTACCGTGTAAGAAAATCGGATCCAGGCAGATGGGTTTTGAAGTGCAAGCATGCAAATTGTGAATTTTCATTCCGTGCAGGTGGAAAACATGGGTTTTGGAAGACAACAAAGTTGACCCCTCACACATGTGCTTTCGATCCAAATCGGAATGCACCACGGTCATTGCCCTCAAAAGTGGTTGGATCATTTTATGCCGCTAGACAGCAAGAGAAATCAACATCAATGACCCCTACCGATATTTTGGGAGATTTAAAATTAAATCATGGGATGAATTTACAGTACAGTCAAGCGCTGAGGTCTGCACAACGGGCCATGAATATGATATATGGTGATCCTGAGGAGTCTTTCAACATGTTACCATCTTATTTGGATCAGCTTCTTACTGCAAACCCCGGGAGTCATATAAAGTTACACACTGATGATGAAGATAGATTCAAGTATTGTTTCTTTGCGCTTCGTGCATCAATTAACGGTTTCATGAATTATGGCAGACCTGTTATTGTTGTGGATGGGACTCATCTGAAGGGTAAATACAAGGGAGTAGTTTTTGTTGCGGTTACTCAGGATTCCAATAATCAAGTATTTCCACTTGCAACTGGCATAGGTGATGTGGAGAGTAATGAGTCGTGGACGTGGTTTTTTGATAGATTACGAGAAGCATATAGTTGTCCCGATGATTTGTTGATTGTTTCCGATCAACACAAAGGCATAATCCATGCCGTGGAGACCGTTTACCCTGAAGCAAAGCATGGATTTTGTTACTATCATATACAGAAGAAGTTTGCATCGTACGGCCGGCACATTATTCGTTCTTTCAAGAGCGCTGCATACACTTATCGAGAGTCAGAATACGACAGGTACGCTTATATCCAATTTTGTTTTGTTTCACATTTCTCATTATGTTGATCATCGCCATATGTACAATTAACAGAATAATGGATTCCATCGGACGTTTTGACAATGACAATTTCAAGGATAGTTTAAGTAGTATAGGTCCCGAGCGATGGTCTCGAGTGCATTGTCCTGTTAGGCGGTACGAGTTCATGACCTCCAATGCCGCTGAGTCTTGGAACAAAACAATTTTATGGGCTCGTGACAAACCCATTGTGTATGTGTTGGAATGTGTTAGACAAATCATTCAACAATGGTTTCATACTCGATCAAGAGATGCCAAATCTTCACAGGGGGATTTATCTACTGAAGTTACATCTAAATTGTCAAAGCTTACCAAGTTTTGTGATAAGCTTCGTGTTGAGTCATTGTCATTCGATAGGTATAAGGTACGTCACGGTGTTAAGAGCTACATAGTTGATTTGTCTGAACGTAGTTGTGAATGCTGTGAATTCCAGTCCCTAGGGATTCCTTGTCTTCATGCCCTTGCTGCAATTAGGTAAGAATGATAAATACCCCGAGAATGATTCTGTTTATCATGTTTTGTTATTCCAATATCCTTATGAATCCACTCTTTTTACTTTCAATTTGTCTATAGGCACGCAAATTATGATGTAAAAAATTTTGTTGAGGAATGTTACACCTCTGTTCATTTGAAGAAAATGTGGGGTGGATCAGTCATGCCCGTACCTCATCCAAAAGAATGGGTTGTGCCTCCTCACATCAAATCCATTAATTGTCATTCTCCACCTTGTCCCCGACAAGCTGGAGGCCCTAGGAAAAGCAGGAAGCGTTCACATTTCGAGGAAGGGACTTCCTCAAGGCGTACAAATCAACAATGTTCACGATGCAAACAACCCAACCACAATCGAATAAATTGTGACGTTTACATTCCATCTGGAACTCCTGATGCAGAAGCATCCGATTTGCCACAATCGAATAGGGTCAATCTTCCTGGACGTCAACCACGCAGGTGTTCAATGTGTGGTGATCTCGGTCATACAAAGAGAAAATTCCCAAGACCTATTGATATCTAAATTGTACGGTTGTTGTGATATTGAGGTGTGGTGAGGTTGTTGTGATATTAGGATTATCAACTCTACTTATATTTTTATGGAAGTATCGTGTACCTTTCGACGTGTATTAGTATTTATGATGTAAACTTTAATTGTTGTGAACGTTAACTTTTAACGTGTATCATGTATTTATGAAGCATCATGTATCGTAATGCATTAATATCATGCATCTGGTCGAGTGACCTCCATTTACAGCCATATTAACACCTAAAAGGATCCACACTAATATTATTGTCAAAAGTAGAAACATTTAATGAACACACGAGTTTAACACAAACAGAAACTCAAACGAGTTGTTCCGAATACATCCTAGTACGTGTCGTACTTTTTTTAAAATAACAAACAACACAAACACAAACGTGACGATATGATATATTCTTGATTTTTAGTAGGAGACACCAATCACTTTTTCCAACGAGGCCATAGAGCAAAGGTATTTGGAGATTTCCTTTTTTGAGGTAGACAAGAAGCAGTTGGGTTGGACGAGCTTGCCTCCTCATTCACTGAACCAAATTTGTCCGAATCAGAATCGTTTGAATCAGATTCCTCTTTTTCGTAAGGTGGAATATCAATGACTTCAACCATTTGCGTAGTTTGATTGGGGTCACCGAACAATATCTTCAGGTATTCCCAACATGGATCACCATACACTGTGTAAGCTTGAGCAAAATGTTCTTCCTATTAAGATGAATAAACATATGAGTGACAACTTTATGGATTTCTGATGTTATTTATAAACAATGAACAAAAATGTTACCCCAACTATGGTATGCCAGAGTGTAGGATCAGCGTGCACACGATTTGTTGCTTCATCATACCTAACTCCAGGTACGGTGAGCAACCACGAGAAAACACGATGTCGGTTTTGTAGCCTGTGAACGTGGCTACGACAATGAGCAAAGGACAACCTGATCTTGTGACACATGTTGACAGCCAATTGTGCAGTTTCGATTGCGTCGGTGTTATCTCCTGTCGTAGAAAAGCCGAACTGTAATGCTTGGTCGGAGAGAGCTTCAGCAAATGTGGATGATGTTTGAGCATCCCAGGGCCACCCATATAACAGTTCCTCTTGGGAATGGTCGGGAAGCATGTTTTTTCAGTTATTTAGAAATATTTTAGTTTGAGTTAAATAAATACATATACTGTGAGCATTATATAGGAAAATTATAGTTGAAGTGCATATAATATTTGAAAAGGTAACACTCTAAAAAGGATGGCTTCTTTTTTTTCCAATGTACAAGTCATTTCATATCAATTCACATGATTCACTAAATTCTATAATTGATTCACGGGAGGGTTGGCATAGTGTTTGATAAAGTGTTGGAATTACTTTTGTTAACTTTTATGGAGTTGGCATATGTGTTTTTGTCGTTTCCTATCCCACCAAAAGTAGGAGTATTGGTAACTTTATTCATTTTCAGGCCTACCTAAACTCCATTCTTTTATAGGTAAGATTCCTTTAAAATGAGTTGTGAATGAGTTGGCATGTTTAGGGATATTAGGGTTTACCCTACATGTGAAAAAATTACTGATTTACTTTGCATATATTTTAGTTTTTATATTTTTTAAATATGGTGTCATTTATTGACAATATTGTGGTTGGCAGATTGATTGGCAATAAATTGGAATTCCTCACGTTATCTGTGAATGAGTTGGCATATGTGTATTTGTCGTTTTCTACCCCAAAATACGTATATTTTCAAAGTATCCTTTCAGTATTTATGGTACAACCATATTCTTTGCTACTTTAGAGTGAGAATCATTTAGTACTAGTCATTCAATAAAAATGCTCCACAATATTTAATTGAATTGTCTTGTTGATGCAACACGTTTTCAGGGCTATTAGCCTACATGTGAATAAATTACTGATGTACCTTGGGTTCCCTTTCTCAATTTTTTTAAGCATTGTGTCATTTATTGATGGGTGATGTTGACAGATTGATTGGCAATAAATTGGAATTCCTCACGTTATCTGTGAATGAGTTGGCATATGTGTATTTGTCGTTTTTTACCCCAAAATACGTATATTTTCATAGTATCCTTTCAGTATTGATGGTACAACCATATTCTTTGCTACT
The DNA here is from genome assembly GCA_947034835.1 of Ballota nigra. Taxonomy (NCBI): domain Eukaryota; kingdom Viridiplantae; phylum Streptophyta; class Magnoliopsida; order Lamiales; family Lamiaceae; genus Ballota; species Ballota nigra. The sequence goes on along the minus strand of OX344726.1, from coordinate 2,551,260 downwards.
TTAGAGTGAGAATCATTTAGTACTACTCATTCAATAAAAATGCTCCACAATATTTAATTGAATTGTCTTGTTGATGCAACACGTTTTCAGGGCTATTAGCCTACATGTGAATAAATTACTGATGTACCTTGGGTTCCCTTTCTCAATTTTTTTAAGCATGGTGTCATTTATTGTTGAGTGATGTTGGCAGACTGATTGGCAATAAGTTGGAATTCCTCAGATTATCTGTGAATGAGTTGGCATATGTGTATTTGTCGTTTTCTACCCCAAAATACGTATATTTTCATAGTATCCTTTCAGTATTGATGGTACAACCATATTCTTTGCTACTTTAGAGTGAGAATCATTTAGTACTACTCATTCAATAAAAATGCTCCACAATAATTAATTGAATTGTCTTGTTGATGCAACACGTTTTCAGGGCTATTAGCCTACATGTGAATAAATTACTGATGTACCTTGGGTTCCCTTTCTCAATTTTTTTAAGCATGGTGTCATTTATTGTTGAGTGATGTTGGCAGACTGATTGGCAATAAGTTGGAATTCCTCAGATTATCTGTGAATGAGTTGGCATATGTGTATTTGTCGTTTTCTACCCCAAAATACGTATATTTTCATAGTATCCTTTCAGACGTATATTAATTCATCTACACTATATTATTTTGCAAGATTGAAGTATCCTTTTGGAGGATTAATGTGTTGTGCATAGTGGTCGAAAAAATGAAACTTCTAAGCCCTATTTATTTATCTCATTCCTTCATCTTTGGTGTTGTTTGAGGTTTATTAGGGATGGGTAACTCAAAATGTCTTCAATTTTATGCAAATTGTTGGGAAAATTCATGAATAGGAAATTTGCTATTCTTATTGTGGTGAGTAATGACGATAATTGGCTTGAATTGTTTTTTTTTTTCAATTGAAGCCCTAATTTGGCTGGTTTGTGGGTATTTTAATTATGAATTGAAAATTTTAACTTTCTTGTGTTGAATACTGGCAAAAGTTGGCATTACTTGCTTTATAGTGGTGAATTTCTTGTGAATTCCTTGTTGAGTATAATGCGTTCTATTTTGATAATGGTCTCCCATTCTTTAAAATTTATTTACCGGAGAATTTACATTAGATTATATATATTGACTTCTAATTTACTTGTAAATTGTAATCATACAATAAGCCTGACTTTTAAGTGCCTCTAGATATAGTCAACTCTTTGATGAATTGAGCCAATTATTTTGTAATTTTCATTGTTGTGTTTCAATTTTTCTTTCTTTAGATTACTGCATTTTTTTCCAAACAAATCGTACAAACTGATATAGTGATACTATTTCTTAAGATCAAATCGATCGATATACATTTTTAATAAAAAAGGACCGTGAAAGATATTTACTCACACAATTAGATCACCCCAACAAAGAGGACCAATCTGGTTGGGGAATTTAGATGTCAATAAAAGAAGTTAACAAGAACACATGATCCTTAAACAAGTAACTTGTAGGTCTTGTTGCAAACACACATGTTCATACTCTTAGTATTTTAAGATTTTATAGTATTAATATACATTAAACATGTCATGTATATCGATCTATCATGTTTCCTCTTGTACTTGACATACAATGATTGATATAGGAAATGAAACAACAATTTCCATGACAAAAATGTACAATGACTTTTGCGACACAATGACTTTTCCTATTCAGGTTATTTTGGTATTTTAATATATTTTTAATAAACGTCAGGTGTATTAAATGATATTAAATGAGAGACCATATGTTTTTTTCCCCTTTATGTGTAGAGATATGAACCAACGCCGTGAAAGAGGAAGGAATCAAGCTCCAAGGGTAAATAATGAAGATAATGAAATTCATTGCTTTCAACAATGTCAAAAGAGGCCATCCGATCTTGGGTTATATTTTAGCGATGAAGCGAGGTATTACAATAACTTCATCAAAGCTAGCACCATGACTCTCCATCCCACAAGGTTCTACGACTCAACAACCATGGATGTATTGAACACTAGAAGAGATGTAGAAGAGCTCTTCGAAAGGATTGGATGGAAAGAGATGCTTTCAATCCACAAGCCTCTTTACAAGGATTTGGCCATCGAGTTCCTGAGCACGGTGGAAGTTTTAACTGATGCCGGTAAAGTGCCAGCAACGATGACGTTCAGAGCTGGAAATGTGGATCGCTCGATCACTTGTCAGCGCTTGAATGAGATTTTCCAGACGGCAACTCGTGTACACAACAGGAATCATTACGAAAGGGGCTGTTATAAGGAGGAGCAAAAAACATGGGATGCGATCTCCACTAAAAATCTGAAGCAAGTAGAATTTGTAGCTGGGAAGTCAAAAGCATCTAGGATTCGTAACCCCATGTTCAAAATGGTCCATAGAGTGATGATGAACACTGTGTTTGCTAGGCATGAAGCTGGGGCCATGAGGGGTGAGGAGTTGTATTTGATTTATTCTATGATCCATGATATGCATGCCAACTTCGGTGCTTACCTAATGGCACACCTTGGGAGTCGGTGTTCATCTAACATCAAGCAATGTGCAGTAGGAGGGATGATTACTCATATAGCTGAAAGTGTCGGTTGGAGACCCGATGGAATGGAAAGCATTGCTGAGGAGTACATTGACATCCCTTATCTATTAAAGAGCGAAGTAATAGAGAAGGTGGGAGATGAGTATTGCGTGAAGTTGAAGGATGAACTTGGATTTCCATTGAATAACTTGTCTCTAATAACATGGAGAAGAGAGGAAGCAGGAAATTGGTTCATGCAATCTCAGGAGCACATTCGATTTCGACAAGAGTTTCATGATAATATTGCTGTAAAACGAGCAAGAGCGAGGAAGCGTGCGAGAGCGGGAGACGGAACGAGTAGAGGTCAAGAGCAAGTTGGAATGGAGGAAACAAGGGAGGAAGAAGAAGAACAAGTGGACAGATCACAACAGCAAGTCCAACCAACTCAACAACCATTGGTGTATTCAAGACGGAGAAACGACATAGAAAGTTTAATCACTACTATAGAGAGCTTTAGGGTGGATATTCAAGGACTCCGTTGTAGCAATGATAGGTTGACTACTAAAATTGAAGATATGGTTACAAGACAGACAACGATCGAAGAAATACTTAGGGAGCGGAGTCAGAGAGAAGAAAATATGGAGCGGCGCCAACAAGCCATGTTGAATTGGCACATCCAACAAGGACATTTTGAATATAAAGACCCGCCACAATGAAGTGATGTGTGCTAACTTCATGGATGATGTGGGTGGTATTGCATTCTAACTAGAACTTTTAGAACATTGAACTAGACTTTTAATTTGCGTAGTTATAGATGATGTTTAATTTTGCTTAGTTAAGGATGATGTAGCTTACTTTTGCATACTTATGGATTAAAACATCATCATTTTGCATATAGTACCTCTATATGTGATGATGTTTTGGATTAGGGTGAACATCAAATGAAAAATTGGGGGCCAAAAAAAGGTATCTATTGAATATGGATTGTCACATTTTGTATGTATGGTTGCAGTGTGACTTGACAACCCACTAAAACACTGTAGTATTCAGTGAAAATTGACAACACGTTATGACAGGTCAATTTTTCAGTGACTCATCAGTCAAATCTCCTCTAGTCACGAGAGTTTTTTATCCAGTTCAAATATTTGTCTTCTAGTAAATGGACCACATCAACAATAAAATACTTTAGTAGTATATAAACGAGGTTATGCACCAAACATCAATGTACTATCTCAAGAGTTCCACAAAAAATGCCTCCACTAAAAAAAATTCCCCTTCAAAATGAAATATTGTATGATGGAATATGGACCTTCGAAATGGAATCATGTTTCATAAACACATTGTTGATGCAAAAGCATCAAGGTAACTCGGAAGGTCGTGATGCGTTAAACTTTAATGCAATCTCAACATCAATCAACACTGTGAATGAGGTGTTCCATAAGTCTTTGTCTTTTGAAGAGGGGCGTCTACAACTGAACTATCTACGACAAAGGTATGACACGTTTGTGAAGTGTCAAGGGGCTGATGGGTTCACTTGGGATCCAAATACTAACAAGCTAAAAGCAGGCAAGAAAGATTGGATTCAGATGGTCAAGGTTTGTTTTTTCTAGCAGGTTTTAAAAATTTGGAAAGTGGTAAATGTGATATTTACTGAGTTCAAAATATTAATATACATCTTGCTTTTGTTATATAGAGTGATCGTCTTGCTATGGCCTACGTCCGTGAAGGAGAACCATTCTTCTCGTCCCTGTCATTTCTATTCAAGGAGTCTGGTGAGATTGAGACAAGTGATGAAACACAAAATCATCAACAAGACCCAAACAATCAACTCATACACAACATGATTGTTCCTGACTCGGAAGATGAAGAAGACATGTCTTCTACTGCCACCAGGCACGCTTCCAGTCGAAGAAGGTTGTTTCATAAGTCGTCAACATCATCTATTCCAAATCTTGATGATACCCATGAAATTCCTAACTGCCAACCAGTTCGCACCTCAAATGCATCTACAACCATTCCACGCAATCTCTCTCAACCGACAAATATCTTTCCAACTTCAAGTATTAGCTCAGCTAATGCTGACACTTCTAGCTCTTCTGCTTCAAAAAACTTCTACGAGTGGTCCTTCTCTTCCCGTAGACAAGATTGAAAAAGTTGGTTGTATTATGAATTGTTTTCACCTTTTCTTAGTATGCATTTCTATTCCAAAAGTAGGCCAAGTTAGGTTGGTTGGCATCCTCATTTGGTCCACGTTGTTTTTTTATCGTGAAGTAAATCTAGTTTGTTTTAGCCAAAAGTGCTAGCCAAAGACAGTGATACTTTGGAGCAGTTTTGGGTTTTTCTGAGGAACCTCGTGCCCGTTACGTGACCCGTTTCATTAACAGGGATCTTCCTTGATTTCCTTCGTGTTAATTCCTTGTTGTTTGTTAGACATTTGGGCTTTATGCCAAACTTATTATCTATTTATGTCGGCATGTAAGAACTTAACTGGATGGTGGTAGGATTTGGATGTTTGCTTTTGTTAACTTAATGATATGCTTAGTAGTATTTCGATGTTTGTAAGCATGTTTAAATTTATTAGGATCTTGTTTATCTAATTCCTCAGTTTATGCTCATGATTTAGCATTTTTTGCAAACATGATGCTCGTATTAAACATATTTCATGCTTAGGAAACCCATTAAATTAACTTAATACGGCATAATAATCTAAAAATGTCATAGCGTAAATAAATGGAAATTAGAAAATTACAAGAACAAAATAGAGAATACCATCCCTATCGACACAAAACCTAAACCACTACATAGGATCATCAGGTAAACATAAAAACATCAACATAGTAAACATATTGAAAACAAGGTCATCACTTAGATTCAACTGGAGAACGCCACGGTATGCTTAGTAGTCGCCATTCTTTGACTTGCTAGAAGACGCACCTGACCACTTGCGTCCACTTGCCATAGTTTCGTCATCCTCGGCAAACAGATTTCTTCGAGTGGAACGACGATTGCACCCACTTGGCATAGTTTCAGCTTCATCATCCGAAATGACAATTGGAATGTTCAATCCATGATGACGTTCAACAGATACAACAGGGCTATCAGTAATGTTGATAATCTCGACGGGGTTGTCAAGATTTGCAACAAAATTCCCCTCTTCTGGCCCTAACTCCCCCTCACTAGCAAACAAGTAACGGAGCTTCACGTATTCTGGCTCTCCTTCATGCACATAGGCTTTTGCAAGTTCATTCTCCTGATTTAAACATGAAATATGCAACAACTTAACTAAGTAGTACAAATTAATTGTTTATAAAGCATAAATAAAAACAACAAAAAGCCGCAAACCGCTATTATTCGACCCCAAATCTTATCAGTAGTGTGGATGGTGTTTGCATCACGATTCCACCACACACGAGGGTGCTCAGTTATTAACTTGAACAAATCGTAACGATTTTCAAGATCAGATAGTCGTTCCATAGCATTGTGCAATGCGAGACTTTTGAAACAAACTTCATTGACCTTAGCAATAGCAGTAATCATTGCATTGAAGTTGACCTTCCCTCTTCCATACCAACGACCAAATTTTTTTTCAGTGACCAAGGTGTTAATGAACACCTTATCCATTTCGTAGCTCCAAATCTTATCATAGAAATAAGTTTCTTGTGGTGTAATTTCGGTAAGATCCATGATGCACAATTACAAGAGAAATGAAATGGAAAATGGTTTTATATAGACGTGAATATGTAATACTTTGTGAATGATCCAAACGAGGCCATCACTTAAAAGCTGACAACTCAATGCTACAGTTTAGTATACTATTTTGAGTCAGGAATCTTAATGACATTACGTAAGAATACGAACTAGGGAATCTGAAAAATTGAGGCCAACATACTTGAGAGCACTACACAATGAATTTTAAAATTTCAAAATAATGGTCAGGAATCTGAAAAGTACAGTTGAAGCTGTACTAATCTCGAAAGAAGTGTTTGCAAAGCAGGCCTTTAATTTTGAAATGACAACTCGTGTATTTCTTGAACGGCCTTCTTCCTCATAAATAACGAACATGTTGAATTAGCTTTGAATTATTTTATAATTAGCAACTAATGTAACAAAACTATCTTTAAGTAAAAAACAAGGACATCAAATTGAATGATTCAAGATACATTATAATGAAATAGTACATGAACCACAGGTCTAGTCCTAATCCTAAATGAACAAAACGAGAAACAATAGTCCAAAACACTGAATAATTTTAAACAGCACGACCTAAAATGAAACCAAGCAACACAGCAACAAACAACACAAATATTATAAAAATTACAACTAGCAACCAGGTGAGAAATTTCGACGGCGTTCCATTTTCATTTGCAAGAGACCAAGATTGATCGGTTGTATTCCCACGACATGATTGGCTATCAAAAGTTTCTTCCTTCAATCGACGATTGACAAAGCTTCTACTAGACTCACTGGCATATGAATTTGTGAAGGAGTTTGGATGTTTGTACGTTTGATAATACAAAAATGCAGGAACTAATTCTGGTGGATCATGCTTGTGATGTTCATCGCACCAAATGAAGCGACCCTTGTGACTCCCATTTTTTGGGCAAATATAGAAGTACCTTCCAGCATTAGGTCTTTCTTTACCCGCACACTTTATGAGCATTGGCCCATTTCCACATGCACATGGAGGAGGTGACATTTAACTGGATACAACATTCAAGTAAATCAAAATTTACATACATTAAAAAATAAATGTGAAAAATAATCATTCAATCAAAGCTCAAAGCTCACTGATCCTACTCCAATCTTTTCTTTCCAACATCAATAGTGCTGTGAGAGTTGGCAAACAGTTGGCATTGAGTTGAATATAGTTGGCAAAAAATTGGGAACCATAGATGAATGTACTAATATAAAATTATTGAGGATTATATTATGCCGTAGCTATTGTGGTTAATATGAGATGTCATTTATTGCAAAAAATTACATGACCAAGGAAGTGAATCAACACATCAAGGTAATACTCATTCATTTAGGAGTTTTATCAAACACTTGGTGGACATTAACACCACAATACAAAATAAAAGATCACATGAGTGAATTTCTATCCTTTATTAATCATGTGAAAATCTCAAAGCTCACTCATCCTACTCCAATATTTTCTTTCCAACATCAATATGGCTGTGAGAGTTGGCATTGAGTTGAATATATGAATGTACTAATATAAAATTATTGAACATTATATCAAGCCCAAACTATTGTGGTTAATATGAGATGACATTTATTGCAAAAAAACATGACCAAGGAAGTGAATTAGCACATCAAATTATTATACTCTTTCATTTAGGAATTTTGTCAAACACTTGGTGGGCATTACATGAATGAAATTTTTTCAGAATTTTTTTGAGTAATCCATGTTTCATTAACACCATAGTACAAGATAAACAATCAAAAGAGTGAATTTCCATACCATATAGACATAAATTGAATGACATGAATTGTAATCTTACTCCCTTCGACAAAAATTGGATCTTGGACTCCTATTCCCGTCAATTGGACGAAACCCGTGAATTTCCTGCTCCTACTCCTCCTAAATTGGACGAAGTTATGGAAGAACAAGGATAGTTGGAAAGAAGTCGTCCGGTTTTGTAGGCGGTCGTGCGAAGACCAGATGGATTTTGGAAGAACCGTCGACTGGATTTTTGGAAGAGGAACCGTGAATTTTCCTCTTCTCTCTTCTCGATTTTTTTTTTTTTCAGATTTTTTGAACACTTGAATTTTTCAGATTGTTCTTCCTCGTGAATTTTCCTCTTCTCTCTTCTCTCTCTCTCTCTTTTGTTTTCAGATTTTTTTTATTTTGGATTGGATAGTGTTTGGGGGCAAGAGAAATTTGGATTGGATAGTGTTTGGGGGAAGGGAATCCTAATATTGGAACAAGAAAAAAAAACTGAAATGCAAAATGGATGAGTAAGGGTAGTGTGGTGAATTTAGGTGCAAAATGGGCAAAATACATCTTTTGAAAAAAAAGGGGCAAAAAACAAGTGCCCCCTTAAATTTTGGGCACTTTTGCTTGTCTCCCTTAATTATATATAAATAAGAGTTCCCTCCCCTCTTCCAATTCCAATTCCAATTCTACCACGAAATCTAGAGTGGTAATTCCCTCCCCTCTTCCAATTCCAATTTCATATTTGAAATCCGACGTGGCAATTCAGCCGTTGTTATCCAATAAATCAGTTAGAGGGCAGGGGTTAATTGTGAAATCAAGAAATCAAATTAAGCTGGCCTTATTATCAACCGTTAATTATAAATAGGAGTTCCCTTCCCTCCCCTCTTCACAAATTAAATAAAAGGGCATAATGTCTTTGGCGGCGGCCCCGGGTGGCTCCGACGATGGCAATGGCAGCGGCGATAAGAAATGGAAGGTTCCGGAATCTCGGCCGGACTTATTCGAAGACGAAATGGAAGAAGATGATGATGAGGAGAAGAAGCTTCCAAACCTGAATCCGCTTAAAGAAGCTCTCCCCACTATGTAACCTCTCCCTCTCTCTCTCTCTCTCTCTCTCTCTCTCTCTCTCATGTTTTGTTCTTTCTCTCTGATAGGGAGAAAATGGGGCGGTGGGAAAGGTGGTTAAAAGTGAAGAAAAGTGGGTGGAGAGCATGCCGGAGTTTTATAATGAAGCATCCTCTAAACCTAATTCTTGATCGAAAGAATCGCATTAAAAGAAGGGATCTGATTCGCAGTAGAGGTTCTTCCATGCCGCCATCACCACCCTCCGATGGCGATGATGATGATGATGATGGTGAATCCAAGGGCTCTGATTCAAAGAAGGCCAACAAATAGAGTGTTTGGAGGACACGTACAATACTAGCTATATCTTTATATTTCTTTTGATTTTTTTGGATTTTAGGTAAAGACGTCTCTTTCATTTGATTCTTGCATGCATGCTACGTACGTACTTTCGTTGACAATTTTATCCAATATTTTTCTTGATTCTTATGCTTAAATTTTTCTTGGACTGAATGTTAATTTCATGTGCATGAGATCATGGAAATTAGACTTGACTTGAATTTCAATTTTATATTTTGTTCAATTAGTCTATAATAATGATAAGGGATTAAATAGATGGTGATATATATATATATATATGTACTGTCTCCGTCCCATTATTATTTACACAGTTAATGGGTTCTCGCACTACAAAAAAGACGGAGATTACCGACGGAAAGTTTGCGACGGCCAAATATCCGTCGCAAATTCAGTGAATTTGCGACGGATTTTTCTAAGCCGTCGAAAAAATGACGATTTGCGACGACTAAGGATGTCCGTCGCAAATTACTAAAATTTGCGACGGAAAGGCCGTCGCAAATACTAGGGCCCACCGCCTTCGTCTTGAAACGACTACATTTGCGACGGAAAGGTCGTCGCAAATTTCAACTTTGAGTTTGCGACGGTCCATTCCGTCGCAAAATATACCCGTTTAAAGGTGACCGTTCATGAAGCGACCCGTTTGACTGATTTGCGACGGAATTTGCCGTCGCAATTTTTAACTTTGTATTTGCGACGGACCAAAGCCGTCGCAAATCTTACATTTATATTCGCGACCTTTCGGGAAACGGTCCTTTGACTGATTTGCGACGGAATTTCCGTCGCAAATACGAACCGTTTTTACGCGTCTTCTCGAGAAACGGTGCGTTGCCGTCGCAAATCAGTAAAAACGACATCGTTTTGTCTTTGACAGGTGAAATTTGCGACGGATAGGCGTCCGTCGCAAATTTTTTTACAATTATAAATACTTTCCTCGCGAAGCAGACGGATCCTGCGAGAAAAAAGAAGAAAAGGAGGAAAACGAAAGGAAAAGGAAGGAGAAGTCGGGAAAAGGAAGGCGTCCGTCCCCACCGAGTTTTCGTTTCGACATTTTCTACAAATAAACCGTAAGTTTTCTTCATTTTTACCGTTTAAAATTTAATTTTAAAGCATGTTTAGAGAATTGATTTTAGTTGAGAATTGATTTTAGTTGAATTGTTTGAATTATATTAGTAATAAATTGGTTTTAGTTGAATTAGTTTATCGAATTTTAATTTAAATCATTTTTAAATTTTTGTTAATTAAGTTTAGAATTGAATTAGTTGAATTGTTTGAATTATATTAGAAATAAATTGATTTTAGTTGAATTAGTTGATCTAATTTAATTAGTAGATCGAATTTTAATTTAATTTTAAACCATGTTTAATTTTTGTTAAGTTTATAATTGAATTAGTTGAATTGTTTGAATTATATTAGAAATGAATTGATTTTAGTTGAATTAGTTGATCTAATTTAATTAGTAGATCGAATTTTAATTTAATTTTAAAGCATGTTTAATTTTTGTTAAGTTTATAATTGAATTACTTGAATTGTTTGAATTATATTAGAAATGAATTGATTTTAGTTGAATTAGTTGATCTAATTTAATTAGTAGATCGAATTTTAATTTAATTTTAAAGCATGTTTAATTTTTGTTTAGTTTATAATTGAATTAGTTGAATTGTTTGAATTATATTAGAAATGAATAGATTTTAGTTGAATTAGTTGATCGAATTTAGTTAGTTGATTGAATTTTAATTTAATTTTAAAGCATAATTAATTTTTTGTTAATTATGTTTAGAATTGAATTAGTTGAATTGTTTGAATTATATTAGAAATGAATTCATTTTAGTTGAATTAGTTGATCTAATTTAATTAGTAGATCGAATTTTAATTTAATTTTAAAGCATGTTTAATTTTTGTTAAGTTTATAATTGAATTAGTTGAATTGTTTGAATTATATTAGAAATGAATTGATTTTAGTTGAATTAGTTGATCTAATTTAATTAGTAGATCGAATTTTAATTTAATTTTAAAGCATGTTTAATTTTGGTTAAGTTTATAATTGAATTAGTTGAATTTATAATTATTACAGATGAACCCAGGTCAAGATAATTTTCTCAGTGTCATCATAGTCGACAACAAGTAAGTATTTTTTAATGAATTATGTATACTTTTAATTATATATATATATTAATATAATTAACTTGATTTTTTAATTTTGTTGTCACAGACTGTTTCCAGCCCATGAGACTAGCTTAATCGTCTCACAAATCATTAGGATGAGACAATTTGAGTATGGTGCCCACTCGTGGAGTCAAGTGTCCGAGCAAAAGAGGATGGAGTACTTTGATGAATTCAAGGTATAAAAACTTTATTTACTATGATTTTAATTTAACTTTTAATTTTTTAATTTATTCGTTAATATTCTATTTTTAATTTATTTGCAGAGGCGGTGCGTTTGGGACCCTGCCACTGATAGTATTATGTATCAATTGTTCTGTGCGAAAGCGCAAGAACGGTACAAAGATATTATCTACGGCCTGAAGAAGCAGTGGGAGCGTGGGGATCGGGTGGAGTTGGGTCGAGCACCAGACGGACGATCGTTATGGGATGGTTTGGTGGATCACAGGAACAGTGAACCATCATTCTGAAGAAGATCATGAAGAGAGAGAGAGATAGAGAGAGAGAGAGAGAGAGAGAGAGAGAGAGAGGGGAGAGGGAGAGAAGAGAGAGTCAGTTTGAACAATTTATTTATGTTTTTTGAACAATTTATTTAAATTTTTCGACGGACAATTTATTTATGTTTTTTGAACAATTTTTGGTAAAGACATTCCCGGTTACAAGGTTTCCGCCATTATTACAGAGATAATGAGGGATAATTTAGAGTAGAACTCAATGAAGTTCAAACTCGTCTCGTCGCAGCGGAAGCAGTACTACTTGGATGAGTTTTGGGTATATATATGCAAATATTTATAAACAATTAGTTGGTTAAAAATATTTGCATATATATTACCGAAACTCATCCAAGTAGTACTGCTTCCGCTGCGACGAGACGAGTTTGAACTTCATTGCGTTCTCCTCTAGATTATCCCTCAATATCTCTGTAATAATGGTGGAAACCTTGTGACCGGGAATGATGCTACAAATAGTATTTCAACAAAGATATTACTAATTCAGTGTTAATTAATTAATTACTTGTAGCAAACATATACATGATCTTAGATGAATTAATTTGGTGAATTTTGAAAAAAAATGAGTCAATTTGGATACATATACAATTAATTGCGTACAAATGAACGAATTATAAAATTATGTATTGTCGAAATAAAAAATTTTACAAAATAAAAAAAATAGTTGGGCAAAATATTTTAATAAACAACTTAGATACGAAAAGAAATTAATTTGGTGAATTATAAAAAAAAAATGACTTAATTTGAATACATATACAATTAATTGCAAAAAAATAAACGAAAGTAGCTTGTGCCCTAGTGGCGCGCGCCCTCTCCTCTTGCACAAAAGGTCCCGTGTTCGATTCCCCTTGGACGCAAAAAATGGATTAATTGTTCCAGGCCTAATAAGACTAATATAGAAGGTGGGCTGCATATAACAAGGAATGGGCCGGTTGGCCCAGTGGTCCGCGCCCGCCCCGGCCGCCTCGGGTGCTCGGGCTCGAACCACGCGAGCCACTTTTTTTTTTGTATAGGCTCGGTAACTTGCGACGGCCATATTCCGTCGCAAATATTGAATTTTGCGACGGAAAACAGCCCGTCGCAAATTATAACACAAAAAAGTATAAAAAATATATAAAAACATTTGCGACGGAATTTAGCCGTCGCAAATGTTGTTGACCCGATCGGGTCTGACCCGAAAAGTTTGTGACCCGGCCGGATCTGACCCGCCGATTTTGCGACGGATTTGTCCGTCGTTAATTTGCGACGGATGGCTGAATCCGTCGCAAACATTTGCTACGGCTGTTTTAGGTACGGATACGTGTCCGTCGCAGATCCCGTCGCAAAACACTGTTTGCGACGGATTTTCCGTCGCTAATTCCGTCGCAAAACAGTGTTTTTTTTGTAGTGTCGTGTTTTAGCGAGCGAGTTTTTTATTAGTATTTAAAATGATAAAATAATTTTTAAGTCACTTAATAATAGAGGAGAGATAGATCTATCACACCCTACCTTAAAAGTTATTTTATCATTTCAAATATTAATAAATAATTCGCTCACTAAAATACGGAAAAAAAAAAAGATAATGTGCAAATAATCCTGGAATTAATTTACCAATGATACTATACACAGTGTAATAATTTTTCTAATTATTCTTTTAAGATTTTTGTTTGAAACTTGCAGTGTGTGTTCTACTTTTTTTCTTTTCTTATATAATGTATGACAAATTGCATAAAGAATAAACATATATTTCTATGTGGTAAATCCATATCAATTAATTTGTGTCGATAGATCTAATATATCGGAGTTCAGCTCAATTCTTCTGGCATTTTTTTATGTTACATATCATGTATTAATTTCACTTTCCTAAACTAATTAATACATGAATTCATGCAGATTTTGGTGGATATATTTTAAAATTTTATATAATGAGCCACCAATCTACGTCTCAAATGTGCAATTTTAAATATGCTATCATTTATAACTTGTTTAGTGTCCAATTTTGGTCCCAAAAATTTTAATTATTCAATTTTGGTCCCAAAAATTTTAATTATTCAATTTTGGTCCCAAAAATTTTAATTATTCAATTTTGGTCTCGTAACTTATTGAATTGTCCAATTTTGGTCCCATTTGGGACCAAATTTGGACGATTCAATAAGTTATGGGACCAAAATTAAAAAGTTAATATTTTTGGGACCAAAATTGGACACTAGACAAGTTGCGGGACCAAAAAACTATTTATCTCTTAGTATCAAAGGTGGGTGATGAGGAGTCCAATTATTTTAAGGAGTTGAGGCAAATTTTTCTCGGTTTAAAAAATGATAAATGCTTGAAAGTGTTTTTCATGTGTGTCCAAATAAAAGTATTAAGAATGGAAAGCTTCATTATTGGCTAAGGTTACACTAACAAGTAGGTATTGACTAATATTACGTTTTAGTTTCATTTTCTTTCCTTCTCCTTACCTTGTAGTTTTTGCTTTAGTGTTGCATCCCATTACATCACCTTCATCTTCATTGAAGAAAAATAATCAGTGTAACCTCGGTTTTCATTAGCAAATTTCATGGAATCCAGGTTCCCGGGGATGCAAGTAAATTCTCACAAGACTATACTTAGCTAGAATGACAAATTATTAAAGCTCACGACACGCATTGAAACTTTGCTCCTATAATTTTCTCACTTTTCATTTATTTTTGTAGGAAATAAAATTTACCAAGTGTTCAATATGTTGGAGTTATACGTGAAAGTATGCTTTTACTTTGTATAACTCGTGTATCAAACACTTGTTTATGAGAATAATTCTTTTATCACATTTGCTTTAGTTATGATTGAATGTTGAATATCTATTGCAAACCATTCATAATAGTACTAGTTACATTGTAGTTAATGTGGTGATACCCGATCATGGAAGACAACATTAACAGTTTCCTTGTAACTAAACGTACAATTTCACGACCTAGGTGGAATTGAACAATCCGCCGTGAAAGGTCGATGTGTAAGTCTCAGATTGGTCTGTCTTAACTAAGAGATTGCACTAGCACATTTAGTATGTGTTGAAGAGGACCTACAGCGAGGATAAATTCTTCTGTTCTGAAATGTGAAGAATTAAACCTCAGTGGTTGTTGATTTCTTAATCTCCGTCACTTAAATAGGACCGTGTGTGCTTAATGGTTACTGATTTGATTCATGTTGGGTGAGAATCATTGTGACTTCGAACTTGTGCTTTGGGCAGTAATATTAATCATACGACAGTTGCTAAGATTTAATACGGAGAAACGCGTGCGAGTACGGCTCGTGTGATTAGTCCCCTTGGTGGGCTCAGAAGTTTTATCGTACCAAATCTTGCAAGTGAAGAATTAGTTTCTTCGGTACGGATAATAATGTTGAGCTATCTTTACTCCAAGGTGAAATATATTAATTAATTTAGAGCTATTCAGAAGCTTAATTAATTAATGGACTTGATAATCTTAAACGCGGAAAATAATAACCGGGAGCCCATATTATCGTAATATGGATTAAGATGGATAGTGCAATATTAATTTATTAGTGGTAATAATTAATATTAATGGATTGAATTATATTGGGGCTCAATATTGAAATTCAGAAATCCATTAGGAGGTCCAATCTTAATTCTCCTTAAAGGCCCCTCAAGTAGCCCATTAAGTAGCCCAATAATGATAAGGTGATTAAAATAAAAAGATAATATAATGCTGATTTTTCCTTTGTAATTTTCGAAAATTGTCAAATTAGGAGAGAAAAAATTTTGTTGATTTTCTTGGAAAGATATTATGGAAGATAAGTATTCTTGGAATACAAGATTATCTCATATATTCAAGAAGATCCAAATCCTGGATTCTACTCTTAATGTTTTCGAGAATTACACGATTAAATAGGAGAGTGAGATTTTTGTGGAATATTTTATTATGGAGAAAAGAATATATGAGATATATTCAAGATTTCTTAGAGACTAAGAAAAGATTTTCTACAGGCCCATAAAATATATCAAATTTGCGGCCATCTCTCTTATAAATAGGGGATGATTATTTCATCCCCAAGTACATAATTCCATGTGTTGGAAAAATCAAGAGCATAGATATTTTTCTTTTTCCTTAGTTATTTAAATTGTTCGATAGCATCTCCCACCGGTGGTCGAATAAGGTGAAAGGGAATACTTGAAAAGGCTTTTGGGTTGATAAAGCGCGTACGTGTTAGTCCCGTTTTATTCAAAGGCCAAGTTCTACGAGAGGTACGTTAATCACATATTATCTTGTTTATTCCGCCATAGATTATATGTGAATTAATTCAACATGCATGATGTTAAATTAGTTGTTGGAATTATTATTTGAATTAATTAGGATTAATTCATGCTAGTAATAATTGTATTTAAATTCGTATTTAAATTTCATCCCGAATAGATTCCGGGCACCCCTATTTTCCCAACACAATATTTGTGCTGAAATTTGGAGGCATTTGTTTTAGTTACAAGAAAAATGGGTGAAGTAAAGTGTGACAAAGTATATAAGGAGGAGTTTCTGGACTATATATAAGGAAGAGGATGAGAAAGCTCCTGACTCCGCCTACCGCAAAGCTGGAGTCTAGGCGGTCAAAAAGTAAGTTTCTATGTGAAATCAATTTTGAATTCTGTTGGATGAGCAAAAATAATTTTATGTTGAATATATTTAGTTATATTGCCTGTAAATTCATAACTTTAAATTTTTTTAATCAGAAACTAATAGCACTGGGTGACTGAGAAGTTTGATCTTTATGTTGAGTCGGGATAAATGTGTGGTTTACTGTGTTTTGTGAGTGAAATGACAAATTTGAAGAATAATGTTTAAGTTAGCCATTTGATATTGCTTTTGTAGTATGGTTCAATCATTTTTGTCTTTATTATTTATATGAGATCAATTAAAACACTATCTTATTATTTATCTACCTGGTTCTGCTTGTACATAAATATTCATCTGTTGTGCCTCCAATTTTATCTTCTAAAGAAATCAAATTATTTCAAGCTGTATTTGGATAAAGGGAATTCAAATTTATGGATGAATTTGGAATATTTTAGATTTAAACTTATCTTATTTGAAGTTCTTTGTTTGGGCTTCGGATGGATTGATGAAAAAAGTTTCTGAATGAATCCTAAGTATTCACAATAACAAAGACAAAATCATCATTTACTAAATGAAAGTAAGTTAGCAACAGGCACACGCAAGTAAATGAAAAAACGAAATTTGTTAAGAGAAATCAAATACCTATCAGACTTGTATTATGATTCTTCAATGATTATATAAAAAAAAATTAAGGGGACGCTTAGTTCAAAATTCTCAAATGTAATGGTAATGAAAATTTATTTTTCATTTATGCCTCCAAAATAACGTGTTGTGGGAAATATTGTTACAATGGTGTGACATTGTTAATATCATGTCCAATTTTGAAATATAAGTGAACAACAAAATGATTGTTAATTGGGGGATAGAAGAATGATTGAGGATGATTGTAGGAGGGTAGGGTAATAAAAAAATTAGTAGTGATTACATTATTTAGGGAAGATATAATGATTTTGTTCTCATGAATTACAATAATTACACTAATTTTTAAATCACACTCTCATTACCATTGAAGAGTTGTTAATCAAACGCCTATAGTAAAACAAGATTTACCAAATGCATTTAACAAATATGCAAGTGTACAACTTAGAAGAGGCATTCAGAAAATCCCAAACTCCATGCAGCTCATCAACATTGGCAATTGATAAGAGGTGACATCATAAAAAAATTAATAAGAAAATATGCATGTACCATTTTCAGAAGTAGGAATAACTACCATACTTGGAGATCCTGAATCAGATCGAAATGTAGAAAATGAATCCATATTACTAACAGTAAATTTACATATTTAGCATGTTATTTGCTTTTAATTTCCTAAAACAGAAACATGACGAGGCTAACAGAAAGCAATAAGTGAGATTATTTTAGTAATTAAATTACCAGAACTGGCACATTGAATTCCAAAAAGAACATATATTCTAATCTTAGCTCAATCCTATTTTGCCTACTCTCTTCAACCAACCTATCTACCTTTAGACCAATTAAATATACAATTATCATTTCTTCTTTCAAAATCAAAATTTGATTAATAGCTGGTTTAAATTGATTTCATTCATTATTAGCACTAAAAAAAAAATATTAGTCCTTTCTTCTGATGTATTTCTCAGTTTTTCAATCAAAACCATTATTTTGTTGTTAATAAAAAAACCGAAAATATTTTTAGTTATATAAAAACCAATACATAAACAAATTAATCCTAAGGAACCAACTGTGACCATCAACATAACACACATCACATGTGATTGCATTTTATTTCTCAATTCATCTGAGACGCACAGTTCAGAAGTGGATGCAATCTTATCACTTGATATAGAAGCAAGTTGCTGCTCCAGGAGCAAGATCTTGTCTTGCAAGTTGCTGGTCCTTGTTCTCAGCACACTGATAGTAAACAAATCATAACTTACTGACAGGAAAAGGACCCGAATCATAGAATCCAAAGGAAAAAAAAAGATAAATTTTAGAATGAAAGAAAAAAGACCTTGTTTTGCAGCTGCTCCTGAAAAACACAGTTATCAGTTGATTTAATCTGCATTGCAAGTTAAGAGGCTCAAAAAAATGCACTACATAAAATAAAAAGGCAAATATTTACAAATGGCAGTTTTACCACTTATGGATTATACGGAAAGGGTGAGAAGCAATACGGATACATAGAAACGATATAAATGTTACCTCAAGCTCGAAACCCTCACTGCACTGAGCCATCAATTTCATGATGGTCTACCATAGGAAAAACAAACAAGAGAAAGTCAAGCTAGTGTCAGAGGCCTCTCACAAGATCCTATAGAAGAAGAGGGCAACATGTGTGTTTTAAATGAAAGATGACCTGCTGCATTTCAACTGTGGATGCCTTAGCAACGGAAGCTTCACCACTCTCAGCAATACGTTTTTCTAAAACTCTCATCTGATTTCTTTTTTCTTGGATTTCATGCTCCAAGCTTTGAATATGAGAATCAAAATGCAGGGAGCTAAGCGTTGAGTTCTAATCATCATTTGACCAGCTTCTAGCAAATACACCGCATGCAATATACCAACAACAAGACCTCAAATTTCTCGAATGAGCATATTGCAACTTACGCGTCGCTCATTTAGTTAAGTAAGTCTTCTAACTGCAAGTTTCAATAAGCATAAAAACCTCTCATATTTGCACAAATATTGCACCTGCTAATATTGTTTTAAGTTGCATTATTTGAACTTTAGAAATACTAATAGGGCTTTACAAAATTCAATATAGTTGGCATTGGGTCAGAGGAAGTAATAGTATTTGAATTTGTTGAACATAAAGAAAGATATTATCAGAAATATAAGGAAATTCTATAGCAGTCATCATAGTTATTGCATGAGCAAGGCAAACTAAGGCACAAAGAGTGCCTAGGCTCCTAGACGTACTATTATTGAATGTGAGGCGCAAAAAATAAAATCGTATAAAAATTAAAATTATGTTTGTAATTTACTGATAATAAGTATATTAACTATGTGATACTTTATATTAGCTTTAACTCTAACAACTATGACAACAATTAGTATTCTAAAAAGGGAATATGTAGACTACCTGAGCTTTTGAGCTTTCTGGATCATTTATGGTCTGTTGGTTACCAAATAAAGTATGCTGGAAATTTATGGCTAATTAATGGAGCTTTGGTAAAAACATCAAATGTGGGGGATCATAAATGCTTCATGAATGCTGATATTTGATGATGATGATGAAGAAGATATAAATGCATGAACACCAAGAATTGCCAGGGGTTTTTTTAGTCCCTGGACTTGAATGCTTGTATAGCTTTTTGTATTGAATAGTGAACTTGTTCTTCTAGGTACAGATGTGAACCTATTTATAGTTTTCCTATACAAGGGTAGTCCCGTCCTTTCCGGCCTCCAAGGGGACAGGGGTAATTAATGACTCCAGTCTCTGAGGGCGCGCGGGCGCCCGTACGCCCAAGTCCGCAGGCGGCCGACCACTTGCATGTCGACACGTGTCCAAAAAGGACGATTCTCTGAAAAGTTTTCCTTAATTGGGAGGAATATTCCCTCTGTCACTAAGTACGGAGGCGGTCCTTTTCCTCTTGGGGGAAGATCTCATCAGATTCTGTCACGTTCCCTTTTGTTTGTCCGAAGGTCGAAAGCTTGTCGAGGTCGGAGATCGGTCTCCGAGACTTCGTGAAATCGGGAGATCTCCTTGGGCTTTTGACCATATTAAGGAGATCTCTGGACGTTTTATTTGATCGCGGCCGGACCGGTCCGGCCTCGGCTCGTTTGACTTGCATCTAGAAATGCGGCGGGTACCTTCTGGAGCATGATGCCGACCTTGCTACCGAGGTCGGAAGGATGGGATCGGAGCCCGCGGAGGCCGAAGGGTACTCGGTTAGATCGGTCTCGTCGCGATCGTGTTGTTTTGTTATTCTTGGCCGGAATGAGGTCGATGCCGACCTCTGGCATAAAATGGCTACAACATGGTCTGCTCTACCAGACGCTTTAGGGTACTGGTGTTGAATGAAGAACAAAAATGCCATTGGGTGGAAATAACAATTAAATAAAATAATAACAAAATGATAAAATTAATAATTTAATATCGAGATATTTGGTAATATAAGAAGAATAAATGTGTTTTAAATATTAGAAAAAATGTTAGGCTACCATCCACTGTTTCGACACACAGGATAAACCACTAATGAGTTTGTTGGCTTGATCTGTTTCACAAGTATTACTGTTATTTGATCTTTATCGAACTCCCACAAGTTGTAATCGTATAACAAGCAATGTATCCACGCAAATAATTGAAATAGGGGAAAATTGCTTTAGTTATCCGTGAAGAATGTATCCAAGAAGATTTGTGCATTGTTCTTGGTATTTTGAGTATTAAATTAGATAGAATTATGACAGTATTGCGGATAATAACAAAAAGATTTTGGGTATATTTGTGTTCCAATTATTTGATTATTTGTGCAATTTTTCCCACAATGTTAATCCTCAGAATTTGCAGACAGGAGTAAGAAAACAAATATTGCATTAGTTATAAACACCAAAAACAAATAGTATAGGTCACAGCCCTTTGATTCAAAACAACTAAAACATCCCAGATAAAAGCAATCCTCACACACACTCATATTTTACAAATTATCTGAAAACCAAATATGTCGTCTTCACGTTTTCATGGACTCCCTGCTCGTAGTAAACCAAATAAAAGGAGAATACGAGGCCCGGGGAGAGCAAATGGTGAAATATCTCGACCTGGTCATGACCTTGTGAGGGAAGTTTCACCAAGTCTTCATAGAGCAGATCCCGAGGGAGCACAACACCCAGGTCGACGCCTTTCCAAGCTTTTAAACGCGGAAGGAGCCGCCGACCTCGCCAACATCCAGCTCTCCACACTCGGAACCCCCGCAGTTTTCCGGGCACAAGTGTCAACTGTTCTAAATGCCGACGAAAGTTGGATGACTTCGATCGAGAAATACCTAAAAACCGGCGCACTCCCAGAAGATAGGGTCCGAGCCCGGCAGCTACAGCTCCGGTCGTCGAGGTACACTCTTATTGACGACATTCTATATAAAAGAAGTTTTACCCTCCCACTCCTGAATGAATAACCCCGGAGCAAGGCCAGAACATCCCGACCAAGGCCTCATACTCAACCTCGTTGTTCGTGGCCACGAAGCTAAAACGGACCGCATGAGTAAAACTCTGGCCCTCCGGCCCGATCAGGACGATGCTCGCTCGGGCGCACGTACTAGTCGATGACCTGTCCACGTAGAGTTTCCATGGGGGGTGGTCGATCCTTGTGAACCTTGGGGGGAACGTGAGTTCCACGATGAAGTCGGCAAGAGCCTGGCCCTTGATGGCCATCCTTGGGGCGTAGGTGACACCGTACTGAGCTATCTCTCACGACCACTTCAAGAGCCGACCGCTGGTGTCCGGCCGGTGTAGAACTTGCCTTAGAGGTAAGGTGGTCAGGACCTCCACTTGGTGGTCGAAAAAGTAGGGCCTTAGCTTCCTCATGCTCATGACCAGAGCGTAGGCTAGTTTTTCGAGTGGGGTGTACCTAAGCTCGGCATCGTGCAGAGCTTGACTTACGAAGTAGATGGGAAGATGGTTCTGACCATCCGTCCGGACAAGTACCGCGCTGAGGGCGACATCAGAGGCCGCGAGATACAAGTAAAGTTTCTCACCCGGGACCGGTTTGACAACATATGTGGGTTTGCCAAGTACTCTTTTAGTTTTGCAAAGGCTATTTGACTTTCCCCATTCCAAGAAAACTTGCCATTTTTTATTGTCGAGAAGAAAGGCTTACTTTTTATCTCCGAGCCGGGCTATGAATCTGTTTAGTGAAGCTAGGCAACCGGTCAAGCGTTGTACTTGCTTGATCGTCCTGGGCTCCTGCATGTCAAGGACGGCTTTGATCTTGGCTGGGTTGGCCTCAATTCGTCTTTGGCTGACGATGTGCCCAAGAAATTTGCCGGCCTCCACCCCGAAGTTGCACTTTTTCGGGTTCAGCTTCATGTTGTATGCCATGAGGATTTTGAAAGTCTCCTCGAGGTCTCTAAGGTGGTCTTCCTTTTTCAGGCTCTTCACCACGATGTCGTCGATGTAGACCTCCATGGTCTTTCCGATCTGATCCGCGAACATTTTGTTGACCAACCGTTGGTAGGTCACTCCGGTGTTGATCAGACCGAACGGCATTCGGAGCCATGAAAATATGTCATTTTCCGTATGGAAAGAGGTACGCTTGATGTCCTCGATAGCCATCGGAATTTGATGTAGCCGGCGAAAGCGTCCATGAAGGACATCATTTCGTGACCGGCCGTGTTATCCACTAAATGGACGATGTGCGGCATTGGAAAGTGATCTTTTGGGCAAGCTGCATTGAGGTCGGTGAAATCGATACATGGCCTCCAGGTGTTATTCGTTTTCTTGACTAGGACATCATTGGCGACCCATTGAGGCTCGTCTTTGGCTTGTTCAATGAGCTTGTTGTCCAACAATTTCTTGACCTCCTGGGCCAGTGCTACGTACTTTTCTAGACCGAATTTTCTTCTTCTCTAATGGACCGGCCTCTTGTCAGGGTCGATCTTCAATCAATGGCAGGCGTGGTTGGGGTCGATTCCGACCATGTCCTGGTGAGACCAAGCGAACACTTCTAAGTTGGCCTTGAGAAAATCGATCACTTTCCCCCGCATTTCAGTCGGTATACGAGAGCCGATCAGGACTTCCAACTCCAGCCTCGAAGGATCGACCGGAATGTGTTCCAAGTCCTCCAAGGCCGTGGCTTGTTCGTAGCTTCGCCGGTCACTTGTGTCGAATCTCGGGTCAAGACCGAGCTCGGAGGGCTCGAAACCTATCCTGGGCTCGGGGTCGTCGATTTGCATTGGTTGTGGGTCGGACCCCCTTGGGAGATCGGAGCCGGCCGAGGTGGACCCAACCTCCATCACATCTTTAGTGGTCGGAAGGGTCACCTCGAGGCCGGTTTGTGATTTTTTTTACACTTGATTGTTATCAATTAGAAATAAAGAAGAATCGAAGTAGTTCAAATATTTTCTAGCCATTGATTGATCACCCTTAACGGTGCCGACCACCCCCTCAAGGGTGGGAAATTTGATACAATAGTAATAAGAAGAGGCAACGGCCTCGAAAATATCTAGGAAAAACCTACCCAAGAAGCCGTTATAAGAACTCGACTGGTCTACAATAATGAAATCCAATGGCCTAGTAATTATAACCTTCTCGTCATAAAAGCGGACGAGCTCTACTGAGAGCTTTATCCTTCCGTACGCGGCAACAGTAGCATCCCCGAAACCTTTCAGCTGGAGGTCGATTGGCTTGATGAAGCTGACGAGATCGTCGAGCTGATCTAGGGCCACTTTGAATATGATGTTGCAGAAGCACCCATTGTCAATCAAAACACGTTGGACCTCTGTCCAGATTGCGGGATGCGATCACCAATGCATCCCCCTTGGGGTAAAGCACCCCAACCCGGTCCCGATTGGAGAAAACGATCTCCAGATATTTGTGGATCTTGGGCTCGGGCGGTGTGACCAGGTTAGGCCGCCAAGATCTGTTCGAAAGCGTGGAGATGGGGGTTAGGCCGCCCAGGTTTCCACCGCCGACCTGGATCATGTTGACCCGGCCGCCAGGGTTCATAGGGGGGAGGTCGTCATCATCGTCGTCGTCCTCCAAAGCTGTGATCGGCCTGAGAGGCCGGCCTCCTTTTTCGTTTCTGAGGGAGTGACGCTGCTGTTGCTGTTGTGGTTCTTGCTGGCCGGCTGGCCTCTGTATGAGGTTGTTCAGGCGCCCTTCGTCAAACAGTTTCCACAACTATTTCAGAAGATCACGAAACTGGCTAGTATTATGGCCGATAGAGTCGTGATAGGTACATAACTTTTTAGGGTCCAGCCGGGACCGGTCTCCCATGAACGGCCTAGGTCTGGGGAGCACAGCCCTGTGTTGGATTGCATTGAAGATGTGAGCAGGGGATTGTCTCAGCGCCTGGGTGAGATGTACTTCGACGTCCTCAAAGGACTTGAAGTTTCCGGGCGGCTTGGCGATCTTTTTGGCCTTGGACCGCCTTTGGGGGAGGCCTGAGTTACAACCTCCGGCTCCTTCGCTGCTGGTTCGGACTCCCCTAGCCTGAGAGCAAGCAGCTTCCTCCGAGCCAGGTAATCGCCTGCCCGGGCTCGGAAGTCGGCGTACGTCTTTGGGAAATCTTTGGTGGGGTGCTTGAACAATAGAGATCGGTCGTGAAAACCTCCAAGGGTGGCATACAGAGCCAGCTGATCGCCGACCGGCTCCTCAGTCAAAATGACCTCATCCACCCGGGCGACGTAGTCCTCGTCGGACTCCTCCTTCTCCTGGCGGATGTGCATTAGGCGGTGCCAGTTCTCTGGCCGGGCGATTTTGGCCGCAAAGTATGAGGTGAACTGGGTGCTCAGAGTGGAGAAGGAGTCGATCGAGCGGGCCGGGAGTGAGGTACCACCTATGGGCGAGATCGCCCAGAGTGAGTGGGAAGAGTCTGCACTTTGTGGCGTCGGTTGCGCCCCGTCCGGTCATGAAAATCCGGAATTTGCTCAGATGAGTTTCCGGGTCCGTCTTCCCTTCGTAGAGAGGGGTCGGCGGCGAAGCGATTTTGAGCTGGACAGGGGCGAGCTCAATATCAATGGACAAGGGCTCATTCGCGACCGGTCGGGCCTTGGATTGGCCTTGCGCCTCCATGAGAGCTCTCATTTCGTCAAGTTGCTTCTGCATCTTAACGATCTCTGGGTTTGGAGACTCGACCAGCTGGTCGCCACCGTCGGCCAAAGGGTAAATCCGGTCGAATACGGCCACACGCGGGGTGCCGCGCCCCAGGAGGCCGCTTTGGGTGAAACTGAGTTTGCGCCTAGCGGAGTTGGCCGGAGCCAGGATGACCTCGGCTCCCCTTTTGTGGGGCATCTGTGCCGTGCTCCAAGTGTTGGAGACTCTCCACACCCAGTGTCGTAGCCGGAGAGTCGACTCGGGTACCATGAGGGGTCGCTAGCGCCTAGGCGGTCAAAGACCGGATGGGCGGAGCCGCGGGACCGAGCGGGGGCTGGATCAGCCTGGCATTGGCTTTCCCCCTGGTGCTCCCGGGCCTTAGCCTTCCCCTTGAGGGCGCGCGCTTGCGACCTCCTTTTTTAGGTTGAGGGGGTGCTTTGGCAAGTCCTGGCCTACTCAGCACGGCGGCGGCGTCCCGACTCCGCTTGGTCGGGGGTGAAGAAGTTCCACGCCTGCGATGGGCGAGGTTCCTCCGGGTACCGGATCGGCGAGGACACGCGGGTGGTCTTTCCGGGACGGACGGGGGTAGGTTCCTTTGAGACCCGGGCCGCGGGGTCCCGGGGCGTGGCCGGAGCCCCGGCGGCCCTGAGGGCCTGGGATGACCTTGGGTTTGTCATCGTCTGGTGGAGAGAGTAGAAATGCTCTGAATGTTTGAAGATTTGGAGAGAGAGCTTTGAAGAACAGTAAGTGTTCTTCAAAGAGGTAAGAAGAAACTGGGTTTAAAGAGTTTGGCAACCCTCCTTCTTGCACCAAATGTTGGTTACCAAATAAAGTATGCTGGAAATTTATGGCTAATTAATGGAGATTTGGTAAAAACATCAAATGTGGGGGATCATAAATGCTTCATAAAATACTGATATTTGATGATGATGATGACGAAGATATAAATGCATGAACACCAAGAATTGTCAGGGGTTTTTTTAGTCCCTGGACTTGAATGCTTGTATAGCTTTTTGTATTGAATAGTGAACTTGTTCTTCTAGGTACAGATGTGAACCTATTTATAGTTTTCCTATACAAGGGTAGTCTCGTCCTTTCCGGCCTCCAAGGGGACAGGTGTAATTAATGACTCCAGTCTCTGAGGGCGCGCGGGCGCCAGTACGCCCAAGTCTGCAGGCGACCAGCCACTTGCATGTCGACACGTGTCCAAAAAGGACGATTGGGAGGAATATTCCCTCTGTCACTAAGTACGGAGGCGGCTATTTTCCTCTTGGGGGAAGATATCATCAGATTCTGTCACGTTCCCTTCTGTTCGTCCGAAGGTCGGAAGCTTGTCGAGGACGGAGATCGGTCTCCGAGACTTCGTGAAATCGGGAGATCTCCTTGGGCTTTTGACCATATTAAGGAGATCTCTGGACATTTTATTTGATCGCGGCCGCACCGGTCCGGCCTCGGCTCGTTTGACTTGCATCTAGAAATGCGGCGGGTACCTTCTGGAGCTTGATGCCGACCTCGCTACCGAGGTGGGAAGGATGGGATCGGAGCCCGCGGAGGCCGGAGGGTACTCGGTTAGATCGGTCTCGTCGCGGTCGTGTTGTTTTGTTATTCTCGTCGCGGAATGAGGTCGGTGCCGACCTCTGGCATAAAATGGCTACAACATGGTCTGCTCTACCAGACGCTTTAGGGTACTGGTGTTGAATGAAGAACAAAAATGCCATTGAGTGGAAATAACAATTAAATAAAATAATAACAAAATGATAAAATTAATAATTTAATATCGAGATATTTGATAATATAAGAAGAATAAATGTGTTTTAAATATTAGAAAAAATGCTAGGCTACCATCCACAGTTTTGACACACAGGAAGAACCACTAATGGGTTTGCTGGCTTGATCTGTTTCACAAGTTATTACTGTTATTTGATCTTTATCGAACTCCCACAAGTTGTAATCGTATAAGAAGCAATGTATCCACAGAGATAATTGAACTAGGGGAAAATTGCTTTAGTTATCCGTGAAGAATGTATCCAAGAAGATTTGTGCATTGTTCTTGGTATTTTGAGTAATAAATTAGATAGAATTATATATGACAGAATCCAAGAATCACACACACTCATATTTTACAAATTATCTGAAAACCAAACGCTGTGCCAGCTGCCTCCTAAGTGAAGATACATCAGCAGGCCTTCTTGAGCTTTCCTTCTTGATCTGCACGAGCTTGTCGTAAACACACCAGGGAAAGCTGATGTAATGATCCCTCTTCAATCCCACGTTATACGATCCCCAATACTCTGGATGATAAGTAACGTGATACCAAGCTGAGGCCTTAGCATACACATCATCTGCTTCGCTTCCTTCCTTGAACCACGATCTTGCTTCGTTCCTCAATGACCTCACGGCGGCCCCCACTGCCTCTGCATCTTTCCTCCTATCAAAAGTCTTGGACATCCTCATGATACTCCCGCTCAGTATCTCAGCCTCAGTTTTTATCCCATAATATTCCATCAAGTTGCCCAGCTTGTAATCATAGTCCAATTTGAAATCAAAGGCCTCATCAATGTAGTCTCTGAATCCATCAACTTCCATATCATAGTCGTATGACATCCTGGCGACTTCCTCTGTGAAGGATCGGAAAGAGACTGTGGAAGGGGATATATCTTTCACCTCCCTGAAAAGCTTTCCAATTATACGTTTAGACTCGTAGACAGTCTTGTCGTCCTTCTCCATGAAATCGGGGTATTCCTTCACTCGTAAATGGGGAGGGATTTCTGCAGGGACCCCAGTTTTGGGAAAGTCAACTGCTATGGAGAAGAGCCTAGCCAGCTCTAAACATTTTTCATTCGATGCCATTTCCACCTCCTTGTCAGCAAACACAGTATGTGCGTTGGCTATGATTCCTAAACTATCGTTGACAATATAATTGGTGAAATATTCCTCGACTTCCTGTAGTTTACAGAGAACAGGACAAAACACAGTTGGAATGAGATGAACAATGCCTGAATATGAACTCTCAAGACTTGCAATGGAATTGAAGAGATGCAGCATACCTCAATCATCACATTATGATCGAGTAATGTGTTTGGAGCGGGGTCATAATTCATTGGTGGGTATTGTATTGTGGGAATCAATTCCTGGTCCCAACAAACAAAGTATATGTCTCCATCTAAATCACTCCCAGAACATTCATATGGATGGGGCCTGTTATTACAAGGTTAGGCTCAAGCATACAAAAACATAAGGAGTAACAATATTGTACATCAGTTGTACAGACTGTACATAATTAATGCTTTACAGTAAACACAACAAACACTTTCAGTGAAAACAATTAACGCTAACAAACTAATATTTTTTTAGTAAAACAATCAATAACATTTAAAAATCACACTTGAGTGCATGGTATACCCAACGTATATAAGTTTTTGTCAAACATAAATAACAACACTTTAGATTTGATTTTGTTAATTTAGAAAGAACAAAATGGTACCACAAGAAAAAAGTTACAACCTTTGAAAATGTCAGTTTACCTTATTCCGTTACGTGGGAAGACGACGCAGTCCACCATGTGACGCAATACTGGGACATCAACGGCGTTCAGGACACGAACATCACCAGGATGCAAACATGGATTCTTAGCAACAGTCACCTTTCCCTTAATAATGTAATTAAAATGAGCTGATGCATAATGATCCACGTCGAATATTGCACAAACACCTGCCCATATTCTAAAGTGCCAGTTTCATCCATACATCCCATCATTTGCCTTGCTTTTGGGAGAAAGATTCTTGCTTTTGTCCTTAAGTCGAGCAACTTTGATGCACGAAACGTTTGCAGCATCATCGAGAGAAATGGTTCCACATTGGGCTTGTAGCCACATTTTAACAATTCTTTCAGAATGTTGGTGTACTCTCCTGGAGCCATCAGATCAAGAGCTTCCTCTGCTTTTAGGGGATCAACTAAAATAGCATCAAGCTGGGCAACTGCTTCTCTTTGCCTCTTCTCGAAGACATGATCACTGACCCCCAGAGTAGACAAAAGTGTGATGATTTGACGATTCAAGAAACAGGGCTGGTATTTGCTCCATGCAAGAACGTCGAGCTTTGTGTTGTCTGAATCATACTTTAACATGCTTGGTCTCAATGATAACTTCACCGATGAACGGGGATCAATGGCAACGACCCCTTTATAGCCACCATACCTTATCTGAAAAGCTGATGGTGTAGAACCTCTAATTCCACATTTTACAGCAACTCTCTTAGCAAAATCTGCTGATATCTTCCCTATCCCGTCAGAAAAGGTATATTTGGTTCCATTTGTTATATCACGTATTCTTTCAATCTCACCCTCTCCAACACTTAAGGTCTCTTTAGACGAACCAAATGATTGACCGAGTCTGGCAGCATACTTTGCCACGTTTCTTATGTTACTAAAATCTCCCATCCATTCCCTAATACCATCAGCATCAAGACCAGAGGTTGGAGCAAACATCCAGAGGGAGTTATCCCGTAATTGACTGGAGGAAAATGCAAGGAAATCGAATTTCTTCCTCCCTATTTTTATGCCATCCCTTAGGGTTGAAAGCACCCTCTCGTACAACTTTGTTCTGCTACTCTCATTTGCTACCCTCGGGACTAAATCGGTCGAAAATAACTTGCTCCATTCCTCATCAACAAACGAAACACGAAGAAAATTATCAATGTGATCACGAAAGTGGCGTAGAACGCGATTTGACATGTTCACTTCTGGCCCAGAAAAATACACTTTGGTTGGAGTAACTTGAACCCTACGAACATATACCAGATCCTCATCTAAACAAATAGAAGGAGATTTCGGTATTTCTTTGAATGTCTGATACTTCTGATATTGTTCGATGAGCCATTTCACAGGATCGTAGCAGCAATCCTTCAGATAGTAAAGCTTCTCAAGAGCATGCTCAATGTATCTTATGTCAAAGGTCTGTGGATTAACTAACTGAAAGAAATTTGTCCCTAGCTTTGGCCCTGGAAGGCATCCAGTCTGTACCAAACTGCAAACCTTGAACAGTATTGCATATGGCAATTCAATTCCTTGAGGAGGTTTCACAATAGGGACCAGAGGCAGATTTTCAGAGAACGGGACTCCATTCTCCAAAATGAGCGTGTTTTCAATTTCCTTATAGT
Source organism: Ballota nigra (assembly GCA_947034835.1). Lineage (NCBI taxonomy): Eukaryota > Viridiplantae > Streptophyta > Magnoliopsida > Lamiales > Lamiaceae > Ballota > Ballota nigra. The sequence goes on along the minus strand of OX344726.1, from coordinate 2,520,764 downwards.
ATGGAAAACTATCTCTGAAATTCGGAAGCCTCATGCCAACAGGAAGTTGGAGACACAAACAGGAAGATTGTCCAATGCATGATTGAGTGAAGTCCGTCGTTCTGACCCACTGATCATCTTGAGTTTCCAGGAAAAAGCTATACACGGAAACACCCAGCTTCTTGTATATTCGGGGCGCACCAAATAGCTGAGAATAAGACATAAATATATCAGTTTCAATTACATAGAGTCCTTGTTCCATAATGTGAAAGCTTAAGTAGCACAAATTCTGACGTGTGAACATATTACTTGCACTTAAACTACATAAATGCAAGACTTCAATCTAACAGACACCTTTTTTAATTAATATAATTCTTCTTTTAGTCATGAAACAAAGAAGGAATCAACTAAGACAACAATCGACAACAAAAGTGTTATGCAATCTTGCCTGGATTATATACAACTCCTTCCACACACACCTAAGATAGAAATTCTCACTTGTGCACACAAAACAAGGATGAAAGTAATTCTTCCCCTATGATGCATATATAACATGAAAAAGTTAACTATGCAAATAAATCAAGCTTAAAAGACAATTTAATTGCACCTGTATGAGAAGAAACTTTGATGATTGACCACGTGCATTATACAACACAATCTGCCACATATTTTCGTAGGAGAGCTGAAGCCTGTAATCTACCGAATCATAACTCAAATGAAAGTTCATTTTTTTCAGCCCTTTTCCGAATTTAACACTAACATTTGACCCCCTCCATAGCACATGAAATTTATTTTCCGATGTCTGGCATCCGAAATTCAAAGTTATGCCCTCCATTTCATGCACAAATGTTCGAGAATCGTGAGTTATGTCAGCATCGCCAACGAAAGCCTTCAAATAAGTTTTACCATAGTATAAGCCACGTGCAGCCAGTTCAAGAATTATATCTACACAAATGCTGCTTGTAAATTGAACTCTTGCGTACGCTCTAGATCCTCGTTTCAACCGCTTTACTTCTAGAGCAACCACAGACCCCTGGCCTGTGCGGTTCTCCAAGAACACTTTTAACTTGTTAGCTTCAACGAGACAAGGGAAGCTCGACAACTGAATTGTCTTTACCATTATGCTGCGGCTGGAGCAGACTGCAATTACATCATGAATAGGAAAATATGAGTTTAATGCAAAGAACAACAATATTTAGATTGATCAATTCATCTTCAAGCAAAAAGTATATGAAATTAAAGATTAATCTCACTCAAATATTAAGAGGTAGGGATGTAAACGAGCCGAGCCGAGCCGAATACTGTCAAGCTCGAGCTCGGCTCGTTTGGACTTTTTTAGGCTCGAGCTCGGCTCGTGTGTAAATTTTTAAGCTCGCGAATAACTCGAGCTCGGCTCGAAAAAAGCTCGTTTTCAAATTAATCAAGCATAATTTGAACTCGAGCTCAAGCTCGAATAATTCGGCTCGAAAGGCTCGATTTAAAAAGCTCGACTTAAAAAGCTAATTAAAATTTTAAAAATTATACAAAAATAACATAATCTAAACTATGTCTAATTAAAAACATAGTTGTCCATGATAATAAAAACATCATCCAAGCAAAGACCATAAATTAATTCGGAAGCTAAACAAAGACAATTAATGGTCTAAAATAAATTTATCTTAAATAACACACAATAATACTATGTTACATGCTTATGGATTTTTTTCAAATAATTATATATAAAAAAATTAAACGAGCCTGTTCGCGAGCTTATAAACGAGCCTATTTGCGAGCCTTTTCGCGAGCCTGTTCGCGAGTCTGTTCACGAGCTCCGTAAACAAGTCTGTTCACGAGCTTTCGAGCCAAATACCACCAGGCTCGAGCTCGAAATTGGGCTCGAGCTCGAACGAATATTTTTCAAGCCGAGATCCGAATAGCTTGCGAACGGCTTGATTTGATTACATCCCTATTAAGAGGATATCAGCAAAGCAAAAACAAGATTCTGTTTCTAACCTACTTACATTACAAAAGAGAGTGATCAAGAAAACTAAAGTATGCCCCTATTTGATGTCCATTAAATTTACAATAAATCCCTCCCTTTCACAAAAATAATGGGATTTGAGAGAGTGTGTGTTACCTAAGCAGAGAGTGAAACAACAAAGTAGAGAAAAATATAGAATGACACTACACAAATAAAAGGGCACCCAAGAAAAGAAAAGAAAGCATTCATTTAATTTTTAGAAGCAGCAAATCCCAAGAATCTATAACAATCAGCATCCCATTACTGTAAAGAACGGCATTTTAGGGAAGAGGGGTTTACCAAGAAAACGAGGAGACTTGAAAAGTGTTCAAAGTTAAAAGTGCTTCTGCTTCTGCTTCTGCTTTCAAAAAGCCATGAAGGAATGATCAAATGGAAAACAGGGCCAACAGAAGACGAAGACACTCAATAATTATTCTACGACGACTATAAACAAAAGGACTTTTTTTTTTTTTTTTTTTTACAGCACAGAAAAGGACTTAGTTGTAGAGTGAGAGTGGGAGGAGTGGAAAGAGAGAGAAAGATTCCATGAAACCGAATGCATATTGGATTGTTTATGCTTTATCCATTAACCAATGGTACGAGGAAAGATTTTAATGTCGGTATAAGATTTTAAAATATGGACTACTAATATTTGCAGTTTGTATTGAATATTCTCTTTCTTGCTCAAATTATATATACATATATGACTCAATGATAGGTAAATTGAAAATTTTCAAGAATATATACATAGTTTCTATTTTTAGATCTTGAATCAGTATTAAAAAAAGATTTAAATCCTAAATTGATAATTACACTAACTTTCAAAATTTAAATTGAATTTTTACCTCCTCAATTAATATTAATAATTGAGACGAATGAATTGCACGGATCTTACTATGTCCAAAAAATTTTATCTTAAAATAATGGCAAACTCTCATATGCAACAAGTGCACGGTGCACTCACTCAGTTTCAATTATAATGAAAAGTGTGGTTGAATTACACTGAAAAGTTTACGATAAAAGCTAATTTTCAGTGTAATCCAACCACACTTTTCAATGTAATTGGAACAAATTTTTCAGTATAAATATGATCAATGGTTGAGTGAGTGCACCATACACAGGTACACACGAGAATTACTCTAAAATAATTATGAATTGGTCTTTGTGCTCTATATGCAATGTAATTAAAATATATTTTTTTAATAAAAAAATCGATTCTGATTTTCAAAAGTATGATTAATATTGTTGAAAAATATATTTAACTTGCAAAGAGAGTTTATCAATAGTTATTGTTTATCCCTACGTCTTCTCCCCAACGTCGTTGCAACTTGCATGGGCCCAAAACGTCAGATAGTCCAAAAGAGCCTGGCAGGGTGAAATATTTTAGATTAATTAATAATAATCTGAATATAATCATATATTAGTAAAGGCAAAGTCTCGTATGCACCAAGTGCACGGTGCACTCACTCAACAGTTGATAATGTATACACTGAAAAATTAATTTCAATCACACTGAAAAGTTTGTCTCAATTACACTGAAAAGTTTACATTAAAAAATTTCAATGTAAATTTTTCTGTATAATTAAGACTAACTTTTCAGTGTAATTGAGACTAACTTTTCAGTGTATACATTATCAATTATTGAATAAGTGAATCATACTCAAAATGCAAAATGCACAATATACTTAATCATAAGTAAAATGGTGATCATTGAGCCTAAGTTCGTACGGTGGGCCCAGTTTGTCCAGAACTTTAATAAATAGTCCAAAATAAAAGGGGCCGTCTCACAACAGCGTCTCATCATGTCAGTTGGCCCACTTTTCTACTTTAGCAAACCCACTCAACTAAGTAAGCATCTTTTCGTAGTAATTCGCCATGTGCAACGCACGTTGTCGATAAGTTTGCAAAAAATTCACAGGTGATTTTTTATTTGTATAATAACTTGTTTGTCAATAGTAAAAAAAAATGCTTGTATATTTTTTTAGGTGGAACCTCTATATTTTCTTTAAATTTGTTTTAGAATATACTAAAAATAACCAACCTTATTGCATGATTATGGTACCGAAATTAAAATTTTTTATTAAGATTTTGCGTTCTTTAAAGTGACACATTATTTTCAATAATACAGTTATTTAAAAAAATAAAGTAATGCACGAAAAAATGTCATACTCTAAGAAATTCATCTTTAAATGTTATAATTGTCTTTATACTGCATAAACTGACCAAATTTATTTTAATAAGAACATCTCCACTCGATAATTGTAATTCTCACTAATGCATTAACTTTTTGCCAATCAACCTCATCATATGTAATGCTCCTTTGCTCATCTATGGTGGGAGAAGCAGATGCATCAACTCACATTTGTAATACCTAATGTTGCCTAAAACAAACACACGAAAATAAGACTAATCAAGAAAAGTGTTCTAGAGTTGTCAATTTTCAATTATCAAACAATCTTATATAGGTAACATATATTAAATTTATGAATTTGAAACATGTTTTACCAATCCATCCAACGCCCAAACAAAGAACTTCAAATAAGATAACTTAAAATCTAAAATAATCTAAATTCATTCATAAACTTGAATTCCCTCTATTCCTTGAAGTAATTTCGCCCAAACAAAGAACTTCAAATAAGATAATTTTAAATCTAAAATATTCTAAATTCATTCATAAACTTGAATTCTCTTTATTCCTACAAGTAACTTTGAATTCTTTAGAAGATAAAATTGGAGGCACAAGAGATGGATGTTTACATACATGCAAGAAGCAGGTAGATAGTGTTTTAATTAATCTCTTATAACTAATAGAGACAAAAATGAATGTACCATAAAAGAAAGCAAATTTCTCACAAAGCTACAAACTTTAGAAGTTAAAACTACAAAAATAATATCAAATGACTGACTTATACATTAATTCTTCAAATTTGTCATTTCACTCACAAGTCACATTAAACACATGTATATCCTAACTTGGAAATCTTCCACAAACCACACATTTAACTCGACTCAACATAAAAAACAAACTTCCCAGTCACTTAGTGATATTAATTTCTAATTAAAAAATTAAAGTTATGCATTTATAGGCAATATAACTAAATATATTGAACATAAAATTATTTTTGCTTGTCCAACAGAATTCAAAATTGATTTCGCATAGAAACTTACTTTTTGACCGCCTAGACTCTTGCCTTGCCGTTAGTGGAGTGAGGAGCTTTCACATCCTCTTCCTTGTAGTCCATAAACTCCTCCTTGTACACTTTGTTGCCATTTACTCACCTATTTTTCTTGTAACTAAAACATATGCCTCCAAATTTTAGCACAAATATTGAACATTTGGTCAATTTTAATTCCTTACAAGACAAGTGAAAGAATAACAAGAGCAGAGTTTCAATGCGTATCTTGAGCTTTAATAAGTTGTCATTCTAGCTGAGTATAGTCTGTGTAATCATTACACAGTTTTTACTGAATTTTGGAAAAACCTAAAGAATCACTCACGACTATAATAAGATATCGTATTCAATTAACTGGTGTTGGGGGCATCAGTGACTGAATTTAATCACTTCGATAAGAATATACATACCCTACATTTTGATTTAGATATTTTTTTGGGCTTGCAGAACACATAGGATTAAATTTATGAACTAAATATTCTCTTTAGACCTAGAAAATCCACACCAAGAACAACTTCTTCAGTCTTGAAAGAAAACACACTTGGATAGGGATAGAGTTCTCTAGAATTTACCTTGATTTTGAATCAAGTAAAGGAAAGAAAAGTTTTAATAATATGGTCATCACATGCCATTAGTTGAACTTGCATCAGAGATATTTTTCTCTTCCCCCACACATACACAACTCTTCTATTTTCCCTTCTTTCCTTTAACAAAGACACATAAGAATTACTCGGCGCCATAATTGCAATTAGACACTACACCATACCTCTTATTTCCCTCATCTCTTTCATAAAATCAACAAAATATATTATCACATCCCCTAGCATAGGATTCACACCCCTTAAGTTTAGAAAAAAATTAAATTGTGAATTAAGAGGGCTACTCAAAATTTTACACCAAAATCAGATTAAAAGAAATAAGGTTTTTACAAAGTATACATCATCTTCTTCATCTGTAGATCATATATGTTTCACAAAATATAAAAATGAAAAAAAATCACTAAGTTTCACAAATGAGAGTTTAAAAGCTCGATAAAATTTGATAAGCTGCATTATGACTTACCATAGAAAAATTCCCAACATTTTACCAGCATATGATCAACTTGTGTTATGCGTGGCCAGTTTCCAGTACAAAAGCATAAGCATTGGCCACCATACCTGAATTCCAAAGTTGCAACCTGTCAAGAGTCATATGTGAAGTATCTAATCTGTTGTGTGTGTGTTTGAATAGAAAGCTATGTTGTTAAAGTGTTAGTCGTGGGAGTTAGTCAGTTTGGGGTACCAGAGGAGTTGGACCAGATGAGACGGGTCAGAGGAGTCTGGCAGAGGAGACTGGCCAGAGGAGTCTGGTAGAAGAGACCAGAGCCAGATGAGCATGACCAGAGCCAGAGGAGGTCAAGTCATCTGATCCGAAGTTCATTACTCGCGAATTACACCAAATTGAAGCTAACGCGATAGCGGTTCTAACTGAATCAACTAAAGCGGTTATTGAAGTTGTTAGACAGCTGGATAACTACCTAACGTATGAGAATTCATTACAAATAGAATCTAGATTTCAATTCAATCTCTGTATCTATATAAAGGGTACCTCTCAACTGAGAGAAGAGGTGTGTGTGAGTGAGATCATCATCACGAACAGTGAATTGAGTGCAAAACACAAAGAGAGAGTTCGAGCTAGAGTGAATTGTAAATTCTCTATTCTTAGTGAAAGATCAATCTTCTCTGATCCCGTGGATGTATGAGTATTTTCTCCGAACCACGTAAATCTGGTGTTCTTCATTTTTCAGTTGATTTTCAATTTCGTTCTTAAGCAATAGTCATAATTCCGATTCCCGATTACAAGTTTTCTTGTGAATCAAAACTGATTAACAAGTGGCACCGTCTGTGGGAAGCAATCATGGCTACAACCAAGTTTGACATTGAGAAGTTCACAGGGAAGAACGATTTCAGTTTATGGAAGATTAAGATGAAGGTTCTCCTGGTACACAATGGTTTGTACGAAGCCTTGTTGCCACCCGATCAAGTGGCTTCTGGAACTAATCCGGTGAAGGTGGAGGAGAGCAAGAGGAAAGCGTACATTGCGCTTATCTTGTGTTTTGGCGAAAAACCGTTGTTAATGTTGTTGGTAGTGAAGTATTCACTATTTACTTTGAAACAACATGAATTTGTCATTTCTTCTCATTAACCAATACTTTATGATCAAATATTGTCTAAGATGTTTTAACATGCAGGATGAAGATCTAGAAGGATCTACAAGTTTCTGGAATACTCAATGTTGTGGTGAATGTTGCAAGCATTGGTTGCAACATGAGCGGTTACGGGTTCCAGAAGGATCTACAAGGACCTACACGATCCAGACTTATCCAGGACGTTTTAGAACAATCTAGATCAGGCGGTTGCATCAAGAAATATCAGGAATAAAGATAAGGACGTGGGATTACATGAAGATCATGGAGCGGTTACATGAAGAAGTTATTTTCGGATTAAAGACTTCCATTTATAAATAGAAGCCGAAGTCTTCAGTACCAAGTGTGGAGTAAACGAGTACACCTACTCTAGTGTTGATCCTGAGTTTAAAGGTGATAGGGCAGTTATTCCAACATTTATGCTATACTTAGAAGTAGAGTTCTTCTCGTATAACTTGCGGTCGAACCTATATCCATAGATAGTGAGATCATAGATATAGAGTGAGATCAACTTTGACGGTGTATAGTGTTATACACTTAGCCAATTTAGATTTGATAGGTGATATCGAGTCTTATTTCCGTTGTGAACGATTTAACTCTTCACACAACTTTTGTATCACTAAACTTATTATAGTGAACGTTTCGGTGTAAGGCTAGCACAAGCTATTTTATATAGTTTGTGTTAAAAAGTATTCCATCTTGCAATTATGTGTTTAAGTCTTCCGCTGTGTACAGGATTTATATTCTGATTTTCCAGATTGTTGTAGTGTTTGCTTTAATATTCGTTACAACATCTATACTTTATAACACACGCACACCTTCAATTGGTATCAGAGCCATCAACTTAATATACTAAGTTTAGATCCTGTGTTTTTAAGTGTGTATTTTGCTATGGAATATCCTGTAAACACCCTACTTAGGCCTCCAATACTAAATGGAAACAATTATGCATATTGGAAACCTAAGATGCGCATGTACATCAAGTCTATTGATGAACGTGCTTGGAGAAGTGTTATGACCGGCTGGGAATGGCCCAGAAATCAAGCAGATGATGATGGCGAGACAAGAGTCAAACGGGAGATTGAATGGACAAATGAGGAGACCACGACGGCAAGCTACAATTCCAAAGCTCTCAATGCTATCTTTACCTCTGTTTATGTGTCTATGTTTAAGATTATATCAACATGTACCACGGCTAAAGATGCATGGGAGAGGCTTCAAGAGCATTGCGAAGGAAGTGGAAGTGTTTGAAGGACCAAACTTCAAAAGCTTGGGACCAAGTTCGAGAATCTAAGGATGAAGGATGATGAGACAATCACGACTTACAATGAGAGGCTGAGTGAGATTATCAACGAATCACACGCACTTGGTGATCCAATTTCCAATGTACGAGTTATACACAAAATTTTGCGATCTGTTCCTAAACGGTTCGATGCAAAAATTTGTGCTATTGAAGAAGCCAAGGACACTGACACTTTAAGTCAGAATGAGATTGTAAGTATTCTCAAAACATATGAGATGAACACAACTCAATCTGATGATACAAGTGAAGGAAAGAAGGTTGTGGTTTTCAAAGGTGAAACATCTTCTAACACTGGAAATCAGCCCTTTGTGACTGAGGTTGAGTCTGATGAAGATGTTTTAGACCAATGTTACAACACTCCTGAGCACATTGCCTTCCTCACAAAAAAGTTTAATTCCTACCTGAAGAAGAAACTGAACAGATCTAGAGGAAATGTCCAACAGAGGACTCCTTTCAACAACACACCATCAGACCCAGAGAAAATGAAGGATCGAAATCAATCAAGGCAATTCAGAGGTAACAAATCAAGGTATGATCCTAAATTTAGAAAATCAATTAGATGTGATGCATGTACTGGATTTGGACACTATGCAAATGAGTCTGCAAATACCAGGTTAAGACAAAACTGAATTTTAATGTTACCTTTAGTGATGACTCAGATGATGAACCTGAAGGTTCTAAAGATGAGGAACTAGCTTTTTCTGCAAGAATTGATTATGATGATTCTTTAGATGATGATCTGGATGATCTAGACACTGATGTTATTTTCAATGTTATAACATCAGAAACAACATTTGTCAAAAATCATTCAGATTTGAACTGTTTTAATGGGTGTGTTGATGAGACATGTTCTAATGACATAAGGGATGATGATTCCAATATAGCCAAAGAGAATGATGATCTCAGAGAGACTGTGACAAAGTTAGAAGTTATACTAACAAGGAAGGATTTAGAAATTTCTAAACTAAAGGAAGAATTGAAAAATTCTACCTTAAGTTTTAAGAAATACTCTAAAAGTTCTTCCATTTTAAGTGATTCTCTAACTACTGGACAGTCTAGTAGACATGGTTTGGGCTATTGTGGTGAGACTACTTCTAAATATGTGAATAATCCTGTAAAATTTGTTAAGGGAAAAATTGAACTTTTTGCTGAGACAAAAGTACATGTGATTGAAAAACATGTGAAGAAGTATGTGTGTCACTATTGTTCTGAAATTGGTCATATTCGTCCTTACGGTCAAAAGATGAAAAATGATCTGAATATTCAAAAAGTGTTGTCTGAAATGTCTTCACATTCTAAGAAACGCTGGTCAAAATCTGCTAAGAAAAAAAAGAACATGTTACTTGTAATGTTGTTCAAACTTCTCTGAAAGCATGTGTACTTGATCTATGGTACTTTGATAGTGGTTGTTCTAGACATATGACTGGTCATGTTAACTACTTATCTGATTATGAACCTTGTAATGGTGGAACTGTTACATATGGTGGTGGATCAAAAGGTAAAATCATTGGAAAGGGAACCTTAAATGTTGAAGGTTTTCCTAAACTTAAGAATATTTTGTATGTTGATGGTTTACTTGCTAATCTACTTAGTATAAGTCAACTATGTGATGACAATTTGCATGTTGAATTTGATATGTTCTAAACAAGGATAATAAGTATCCAATGACTGGAAATAGGTCAGCTGATAATTGTTATCTAATTGGAAGAAATAAAGTATGTCATTTGTCAAATTGTGATGATAATGTCATATGGCATCAAAGACTTGGACATGCAAATTATAGATTCATGCAAAAATTGTATAAGTCTGAAGCAGTGAGAGGTTAATCTAAACTGAAGGTTGTTACACCTATTGTATGTGGTTCATGCCAAAGAGGTAAGAAGATAAGAATGTCGCATAAAATGTTATCACATTGCATGACACATCGTTGTTTTGAATTGCTGCATATGGATCTTATGGGTCCTATGGAAACTGAAAGCATTGGTGGTAAGAAATATTCACTGGTTGTGGTATATGATTACTCTAGGTTTACTTGGATTGAGTTTTTAAGAGAGAAAACTGAAACTTTTGATGCTTTTAAAATTCTTTACAAAAGATTTAAAACTGTTTTCAACTTGAAGGTAAGCAGGATTAGGTCTGATCATGGTAGAGAATTTGAAAATAGCATGTTTTCAGAATTTTGTAATAAGAAAGGAATTGTCCAAGAGTTTTCTTCTCCTAAAACTCCACAACAAAATGGGATAGCTGAAAGGAAAAATAGAACTCTTCAAGAAATGGCAAGAGTAATGCTTACTTCAAAAAATCTTGCAAAGAAATTTTGGGCTGAAGCATTGAATACAACATGCCATATTGCAAATAGAGTCTATTTCAGATTTGGAAGCAACAAAACCCCTTATGAGATCTTGAACAATAAAAAAACCAAATGTGAAATACTTTCATGTTTTTGGTTGTGTGTGTTACATTCTGAATGATAGAGATCAACTTCATAAGTTTGATTGTAAGAGTGACAAATGTTTTTTCTTAGGTTATTCTAGAAAGAGCAAAACCTATGGAGTTTATAACCTTAGAACTAACACTGTTCAAGAATCTGTGAATGTTGTTTTTTATGATGATAAGAATCTGATAGTTGGAAATGATACTGAAGATGTGACTGAAGTTACTGAAGTTCCAAAAGAATCACTGAAAATAGAGAATGGTACACCAAATGTTACAGCATCTGGTTCAACATCCCCTGCAGATTCAGTTGATACTTCACAGAACAATCAGTATACTCCAAAGAAGAATCCAGCTACTTGGATTACAAAAAGCCATCCTTCGAATCAGATCATTGGAGATGCTTCAGTTGGTGTTCAAACAAGAAGGAGAGTAAGTGCAAACCGTGTTGATGTGGTAAGGTCTGTGTGTATATCTTCAATATGTAATGTTGTGAATGCTCAGTGTTACTATTCTGAAATTGAACCTAAAAATGTTACAGAAGCATTAAAAGATGAAAATTGGATTAATGCTATGCATGAGGAACTTAATCAGTTTTAGAGAAATGATGTTTGGTCATTAGTTCCAAGACTTGACAATGTCAATGTCATTGGGACTAAATGGATCTTTAAAAACAAAACTGATGAATCTGGTAACATAATTAGGAACAAAGCTAGATTAGTTGCACAAGATTACACTTGAAGGTATTGATTTTGATGAAACATTTGCACCTGTTGCTAGGATAGAGTCCATTAGATTGTTACTAGCAATTGCATGTTACATTAACATCAATCTTCATCAAATGAATGTAAAAGCTGCATTTCTGAATGGCATATTAATTGAAGATGCATTTGTTGAACAACCTAAAAGTTTTGAAAACCCACAGTATCCTGATCATGTGTACAAACTAAAGAAAGCTTTGTATGGTCGCAAACAAGCTCCTAGAGCTTGGTATGGTAGACTTACTGACTTTCTTTTGCAATTTGGTTTCATAAGAGGAGAGGCTGATAGAACCTTGTTCATTAAACATACTGGAGAAGACTTACTAATAGCTCAAATATATGTTGATGACATTGTTTTTGGTTCAACTTGTAACATTATGTTAAACAAGTTTGTTGAAGCAATGACAGCAACATTTGAAATGAGCACGGTAGGTGATTTGAATTACTTCCTAGGACTTCAAATCAAACAAACTGATAAAAGTATTTTCTTTTCTCAGAGTAAGTATGCAAAGAATTTTAGTGAAAATGTTTGGTTTAGAAAGCTCAAAAGTCATGAAAACTCTTATGGGATCTACACAAAAGTTGTGTAAGGACACTGTTGGTCAAGTTGTTGATCCAACTTTGTATATATCCATGATAGGTAGTCATCTGTACTTAACCTCAAGCAGGCCTGATATTATGTATAGTGTTTGTGTTTGTGCTAGGTACCAAGCTTGTCCCAAGGAGTCACATTTGAATGCAGTCAAGAGAATCATAAGATATGTGGCTGGTACAACTTATCTTGGTATATGGTATACCAAAGACACAAGCAGTGCACTTGTTGGATACAGTGATGCTGACTGGGCTGGAGACATTGATGATAAGAAGAGCACGAGTGGTGGTTGCTTTTACATGGGTAATAATTTGATTTCATGGCATAGTAGAAAGCAGAATTGTGTATCACAATCTACTGCAGAGTCTGAGTACATTGCAGCAGGTAGTTGTTGTACACAACTTCTTTGGTTGAGTAAAATGTTTAGTGATTATGGTTTAGAGAGTGACATTTTAACTGTATATTGTGATAACACTAGTGCTATCAACATTTCGAAAAATCCAGTTCAACACTCACTTACTAAACACATAAGTATTAGACACCATTTCATAAGGGATCTTGTAGAAAAGAATATTGTGAAGTTAGAATACATACCCACTGAAAATCAATTTGTTGATGTGTTTACTAAAGCATTAGACCATGAGAGATTCTCATTCTTGAGGAAATCTCTTGGTATGTGCACAATCTGAATAACTATGAAGCGGATGTTGTTATGTATACTAAAACATCTATAACAACATCAGAGTATATGCATGTTCTAATTAAAGCTTGTTCTTATCTTTTGTTTCATAACTTCTTTGCAAAATAAATATGGACTAAGTATGATTGTTGTGTAAAAATAAAGAGGAATCACCCTTCCCAAAACGCATAATAAGTTTTTGAAAAAACACATCAAGATGTAATGTTAGGATATATATTGTATAGTTTTGATGAGTTAAAACAAATCAGAAGATGTAATAGGACCATATGGACCTGTTAGCCAGATGATGAACTAGATTAGGACTTAGTCCAGGGGGAACTGCCAGACCAGAAGACTTCACCAGAAGATCACCAGAAGACCCCACCAGAGGACTTCACCAGAGGACTCCACCAGAAGACTTCACCAAATGAGACCTGACCAGAGGCAGAGGACCTTCCCCAGACCAGATGAGTCTGGTGGAACAAAAGATGCTCAGTTTGATCCCCTGTTTCTACTGAGTATTCTGGTTGTTAACCAGATCTGGACCAGAAGACACCGAGGTTGCCTGGTGTCTGGTCTTGCCTTCTCTGGAGAGAATCAGAGTTAGGCAGAGGAAGCATTTAACCGTTGGTGATTCAAATCAAGTCAAACTAGATCGGATTGGAAAGTTATTGAAGTTAATCAATCCAAGGATCTCACCAACCCAATCAATCAATTAGGGAATTGATTGATTGAAGCTTCCTTAAATAGAGGATCTGATTGGATTAGCTCTCCAACGGCTAACCCTAATCTCCTCTATAAATACAAGAGTGCAGTCACAAGAAAAAGTTCTAGAGATCCTACGCGCACAAGTCACATTCCAAGCTTTTGATAATCACTCTCAGCACTCTTATTGTTCACATTACATATCTACTCTTAAGGAGTTATTGGACTTTAACCTGTTCATCTCTAAGATAAGGTTGAAGGTTGATTACTTTAGATTGTGGTTAGATCTAAAGGAGTTGTAAGAAGGAACTGGTACTTCGAAAATTCCAGTACGTAAGTAAGTTGGTTGGTTGATAGTGAGACCCCTTGGATAAAAGGGAGAGTGGACGTAGGATATTCAGATCCGAACCACTATATATCCGGTGTTATTTATTGATTTCATTTATTTTATCTCTTACTTGTCTTGTGCTCTTATAAAAGGAAGTTTGTTAAGACATAAACTTAAAGCTTCCGCAATTAATCTATCTAGTGGGACCAACAAGTGGTATCAGAGCAGTGTGTCCAACGACCACTGCTTTGTAAAGCTTTTGGTGGTCACCGGGCAAATCCATTGCTCTTTATTGTTTTTGTTCAAATTCTTGTTAAATCCTTATTTTAGTAAATATGTCTTCGAAATCTTCTTATAAGAGTCGCAAACTGCCAGAATTCTCATTCGAGGATTATAGCCACTGGAGCTTCATGATGAGTAATCATCTTGGAGCTATTCACCACCGCATGTTAGATATGGTAGAAAGTGGCCCATTTCAATTTTACTGGACTCCTATTGATAGTGGCAGGTCAGAGTCCAGAGAAGAAACGAGTGAAACTGCCTAGAAAGCTGCTGAGGACATAGTTCCCAGACAAAAGATTCCCAAGAAGAGAGATGAGTTAGACAATGATGAAAGAAAGCTCTACAACTTGGACCAGGTGGCAAGAACCGAGATCATCAACACACTTACTAAAGAGGTGATTGAAAAGGTCAGAACATGTGCCACTGCCAAGGAGATGTGGGACAAACTTGCACTACTCTGTTAGGGAACAGAGAAGATTAAAGATAACAAGCTCCAAGCTGTTCAACACTCGTTTGACACTTTCAAGATGAAACCAGATGAGACCATTGACCAGCTGGATATGCGTCTCACAAACCTCCTGAACAAGGCTAGTGCCTTAGGTAAGACCTATTCAGAGAAAGAAATAAATAGTAAAATCTTGCGTTCACTAACCAGCAGGTGGAGAATCAAAGTCACTGTGATCAAGGACAACAAGGATCTCAACACTCTGGATCATTATCTTCTGTTGTCTGATCTCAAAGCTTATAAGTATGATCTTCAAGAGGAGGATCAAACAGAAGAGGTTTCCTCTTCTGGTCAGAAAGGAGTTGCATTCTCCTCAACTATCAAGACTGATGACAAGCCAAAGGAGCCAACTGCAGATGACTTAAGCCTCAAGGAGCAGGTAGCACTTCTAACCCGTAAATTGGATAAAATGAGTTCAAAATATGGCAGGTACAAAAGGCATTGGAAGGAGTCTACCAGAGACAGGAAGAGTTCCTTCAAGCCTGCAGAAAAGGAGAAGACATTTGGAGACTCAAGGGAGACCAGATTCAGAACTCCAGAAAGGAGGAGAGATGACAACCCTGGCAGCTCTGGGAGATCAGATTATCAGAGAAGGGATGGTAGCTCTGGCAGACCTGACTACCAGAGGAGAGAGAGTAGTCCAGCCAGATCAGACTACAACCAGAGGAGGAGAGAGCCAAGTCCTAGTCCCAGAGGAGACAATGCCTGCTACACATGCAACAAGACTGGTCACTACAGTTATGATTGTCCTCAACTTACTCCTAGGGAAAGAGAAGAGAAAAGACTCAAGAGAGATGGGAGATATGCAGACAAGAGAGCATTACTGGCAGAAGCAGAGGAGGAGGATACTAGTTCCAGCTCTTCTTCTTCTAATTTCGGGTCTGATGATGATGTATGTCTAATGGCAGACATCAATGAGGTAGATAAGAGCCCATTAGAGAAAGGACTTTCAAGCAACCATGTCTGGTACATTGATAGTGGATGTTCCAAGCACATGACCTTCCAGAAAGATAATCTCCAAGATTTCAAGCCAATGAATGGGCCAAGAGTGATGTTTGGTGACAACAACTATATATGGAGTCACCAGAGGAGTTGGAAAATTGACCTTTAATGGAGTATCTGTAGATGAAGTCTATTATGTTGAAGGACTCGAGCATAATCTGCTTTCAGTATCCCAATTCTGTGACAGGGGATACTCAGTGAAGTTCTCTAGTGATTCATGCACTGTTTTTTCTTCTGATTATAATGATATCTTACTAATAGGCTTGAGGAAGGGTAACATTTATCTTGCAGATTTTAGCAGTAGCCCAAGAAATGCTTGCCTGGTTGCAAGAGGATCTGCAGAGAACAACTGGATTTGGCATAAGAGATTGTGTCATTTGAACTTCAAAACACTGAACAAGATTGCCAGAAAAGGTCTAATTCGAGGTCTTCCTAATGAAGTGTTTAAGAAGGATCAGGTTTGTGATTCATGCCAGAAGGGTAAACAACCCAAGACTTCCTTTAAGGATGTCCAGAGCACAACCACAACCAGAGTACTTCAACTACTTCACATGGACCTGTTTGGACCTGTTTCTCCTCTTATTTTCAGTGGAAGGAAATACACCTTGGTGATAGAAGATGACTTTTCAAGATACACTTGGGTAGTGTTCTTGTTTAAGAAAAATGAAACTATCACTAAGCTGCCAGAATTCTTCAAGCAGATTCAAAATGAGCAGAACCAGAGCTTAGTCAGAATCAGAAATGATAAAGGGACAGAGTTTTTGAATTCACATATTGCAGATTATTGCAAGGACCATGGGATTTTTCATGAGACATCTGCTGCCAGATCACCCCAACAGAATGGAGTAGCAGAAAGGAGGAATATGACTCTCAAGGAAGCTGCAAGAACACTTCTGGCAGAGTACAACACACCACGGAGATTTTGGGCAGAAACAATCAACACAGCTTGTTATACTCAGAACAGATGCCTAGTTGCTCAGAGACATAATAAGACTCCATATGAGGTATGGAAAGGTAAATCCCCATCTGTTTCATATTTTCATATATTTGGATGTAAGTGTTTCATCCATGACAATGGGAAATCTAAATTAAAAACCTTTGATGCTAAAGTGGCAGATGGAATATTCTTAGGATATTCCAGCACCAATAAAGCTTTTAGAGTTTTTAATAAGAATTCACTTTGTGTGGAGGAAACACCTCATGTTGTTTTTGATGAATCTGCCTTTGAGTGCAAGGTGGACTATAAGTCTTCTGGAGAGACCCAGAATCAGACTACACCTAGAGTAATCAAGGTCAATCCACCTATTCTTGACTCAGATTCAGATGATGACCCATCTCCTGGTTCTCTGAAGAAGAAGTCTTCACAAGGAGCAGAACCAGAGGAGGTTGGAACTCCTGTAGGGGGAAGCTCTCCTGCAGTGGGTGATATTCACCAAGGTACTGCAGAGGATGATCAATCAGGCAAGACCACGGGAAGGAGGACCCTGGTTGATCACCCCAATGACCTGATAATTGGAGATACAACTAAGGGTGTCCAGACTAGGAGAACTCTTAACTTAGCTGCCTTATTCAGTTACTATGTGTCCTTGATTGAGCACAAAAACATCAAGGAAGCACTGAAGGATTCAAATTGGATTGTTGCTATGCAAGAGGAGTTGAATCAATTCACCATACAGGATGTTTGGGAGCTGGTAGACAGACCAAGACATCAAAAGGTGATAGGCACTAAATGGGTTTTCAAGAATAAGAAAGATGAGAATGATGTCATTACTAGGAACAAGGCAAGGCTAGTGGCTCAGGGCTATTCTCAGTCTGAAAGAATAGACTATGATGAGACATTTGCTCCTGTTGCCAGACTAGAAGCCATCAGATTGTTCTTAGCATATGCTGCTCACATGAAGTTCAAAGTATACCAGATGGATGTGAAATCTGCCTTTCTTAATGGGATTCTCATTGAGGAAGTGTATGTGGAACAACCTCCTGGTTTTGAACAAGGTGACAAGGTGTTTAAACTTAAGAAAGCTCTTTATGGGCTAAAGCAGGCACCCAGAGCATGGCGTGACACTCTATCTCAGTTTCTTCTGGACAATGGTTTTACCAAGGGTAAGATTGATAGGACCTTGTTTAGGAAAGAAGGAAAGGACATCCTTCTGATCCAAATATATGTTGATGACATTATATTTGGATCTCCTAGCAAGAAGCTATGTGAGAAGTTTGGTGAACTCATGCAGAGTCAGTTTGAGATGTCTATGATGGGTAAAATGAATTACTTTTTAGGTCTGCAGGTAAGGCAAACAGAGAAGGGAATTTTCATAAATCAGGCTAAGTACATCAGAAACATGTTAGAGAAATTTGGAATAGGATCTAGCAACGCAGCCAAGATTCCTATGATGACAAATTTCAACATGGATCCAGATGAGTCTGGAGAGAGTGTGGACCAGACTCAGTACAGAGCACTTATTGGTTCTCTTCTGTACCTGACTGCAAGCAGACCAGATATCACTTTTGCAGTATGAGTGTGTGCCAGATTTCAAGCTAATCCTAAGAAAAGTCATTTGGAAGCAGCTAGGAAGATATTGAAATATCTCAAGGGGACAGTGAATTTAGGATTATGGTATCCTGCAGATGACAACTTAGAGTTAAGTGGTTATTCGGATTCTGATTATGGTGGATGCAGAATAGATAGGAAGTCTACAAGTGGAACATGCCAATTTTTAGGGAATAAATTGGTATCTTGGTTTTCTAAGAAACAGACTTCAGTTGCTACATCAACAACAGAAGCAGAGTATATGGCTGCAGGGAGCTGTTGTTCACAACTACTCTAGATTAGTCAACAGCTTAGGGACTACCAGATTAGAGCTAAGGATATTCCAATCTTCTGTGATAGCAATAGTGCCATAGCAATCACCCAGAATCCAGTTCTTCACACCAGATGCAAACATGTTGATATAAGGCATCACTTTATCAGAGATCATGTTGAGAAGGGAGATATAAGGATGGAAAAGATTGCAACAGAGAAGCAGATAGCAGATATTTTGACTAAGCCATTGGCTAAAACCAGATTCAGAGAGTTAGCATTTGAGTTAGGTTTGTTGGATCCAGAGACAGATTTGTTTTAGGGGGAACATCAGAAAAGAAGTATCCTTCATTTCATTTTTACATACTTCATTATTTTCTCAACTAACATACCTATAGGACAGATATATCAGAGAAGTTACTTCTCAGGATAAGGTATGCACCAGGTGACACTTGTACCAGATGAGGTACGTCCCAGATGAGGTGCTGAGTCAAAACCAGAGTCTTATCTGATCAGAACCAGATGGATTTCCATCAGATGAGGTGTAACGCCAGACTAGTTGTGGTATCATCTGGTTACAATACCAGGTGACAGGTATGTTTTTACTTTTCTGGCCTCTGATCATTGGGATACAGCTTTTATATTAGTAAATACACCCAAAAATGTTTCACCTTCAGAGTGTATTTAAGACTAGGGTATAGGGCCGAGGCAAACATTTTGCTTTTTCTCTTGACTGCCACAAAAATCCCTTTATGCCCAGTCCCAATGACCACGCCTACGCACCAGATTAAATCTGTATTTTGTCTTTTAATCTTGGCCATCAGATTTAATTACTGTGCAAAATATCAATCAATTCGAAAATTGATTTTGTTCCCTAATTTATATTTGGAAATTACACGCGTTCACTTCATTTATTGTTCTTACCACGCGTATTACCCTATTTAAATCAAATTTCTTTTCAATCTATCTTTTCACGTTTCCATATTTTCAAAGCCCTAACTTCTCTCTGCAAATTTTCTCTCTCTCTCTCAGCAATGGCCCCTCAGTGCAATTTCGATCATGAGTTGATGATGAAGAAGTTGAAAACGGAGATGGTGGTTGACTTCTACACCACGAAGAACCCTGTGGCGCTGTCGATTCTGGAGTTGCTCTAGAAAGCAGGAGTAGAGAAATTGATTTCGACAGTTCCAAGAAATTTTAGGACTTTGGATGGATATGCGGCCCAATTTCTGGTTCGTATGAAGATCCACGACGACTACATTTTATCCAAGATCGACCAAGATGATTTGGTGTTTTCCAAGCACGATTTCTGCTTGAAAACATTTCGGTAGAAGGGGTAGATCCACTGACGTATAAGGAAGATGAAGTTGTTGATTCATTCTAACTTTTTGCTAGATCTTCTTGCCAGATCATCACGAAAGGATTTTTAGATAAGCATTTAAGGCAGAAATATAAGGTGTTGTTCGATATAGTGGTGAAGGTGCTTATGTGTGAAAATCACAGCACAGATGCCATTTTCAATGGCAGGATGTGTGTGATGCGAGCATTGTACGATGGAGTACAATGTAATTGGACGAAGTTCTTCTGGGATGTGTTGAGGAAGAACAAGTTGAAGGTGAAGAAGGAGGCATGTCCTTCCATTCCAGGGGAGTTGCAGTTCTGTTTCACTGCAAATGTTTCGTTGGGAACGAAACTAACTTTGATTTTGGATTCATTGCTTCCGGAGAAGAAATGGAAGGAGTCCTGGTGCAGAGGATTCCATAAGTCCAAGATACTATTCTCCAAGGATGGTCCTCTCCATGGCCATGCCGACTCTGATGGAGAGCAAGCCATCCCTGCCCCCCCTCTTCAAGCAGTTCCCTCACCTGCTAAGGGGCAGAAGCAGCAGAAGAAGCAGCAGAGTAAGAAGAAGACTGCTGAGGCTACTGGTTCTTCAACCATAGCTTTCTCTGGCTCCTCGGAGGAGGACCAGATCCCCCTTCTTGATGTGCTGAAGAAGAAGGGCGATGATGATAAAGCTGCTAAGAAGGCTGGAGCAGCTAAGAGGAAGAGGCCAGAGGAGGCCAAGAGAGCATCTGCTAAGAAGTACAGATCTAGCAGAAGGACTAGGAAGACTCTTCTGGTGGATGAGCCATCAGAAGAAGAGGAGGAAGAAGTGGCAGAAGAGGTTGAGCCTCTTAAGAAGAAGCCCAGAGCCAAGAGAGCCATCTTGCAAGATCCAGATTCTGGCTCTGACCTGGGAGATGCCTGGAACAGCCAACAGAGGAGGCTTCCTTGCTCTTACCAGATGATCCAGAGGTATCAGTTCCAGCTGGTGTTGACCCAGCTGAGGTAAACACTTCTAACCCCTCCCCTATTAATCTTGTTACCCCCTCTACATCTCCCCCAGAAAACCTTTCCCAACACCCTCCCTCTGCTTCTGGTGCCCCTGTTACCTCACCAGAGCAGACCTTACCAGATACACCCGTATACACTCCTTCAGCCATTCCTCAAACACCTTCTCCCCCACCTTCCCAAACACATCTTCCCACAAATCCCTCTCCCCCAGCCCTTGTACCAGAAGGGACATCTACTTCTGGTGCAGAACCCTCCATTCCCTCCCCTTCCACATCACAAATTCCAATCCCATCCTTTGCACCAGAGATCCCATCTACTCCTGGTGCAGAGCAACCCATTCCTTCATCCTCTACCTCACAAAATCCAAACCCTCCCCAAACTCAAACAGATCAGCACTCTAACCTGAACCTTTTTTCCATGGCATTGGGATTCCCTGGCCCTCCCCCTTCTCCCACATGTCTTACCAGCGAGGATAGTGAAGATGAGGAAGATTCACTTGAGCCTGATCACTTAGCCCCTTCCTCCTCTGCCTCTGGGCCCAAACCCTTCACTTTCTCATCTGCAGAAATGGGTCCCATTAGGCAGAGTATGAGTGTGAGTGCTCAGCTCTGGCTAAGAGAGCATTTCCCAGTTCTTCTGGAGCACTTACCACTTTTGGCGGATCTGACTGACGCCAAGGTCTGGAGCAAGGCCAAATTAGAGGATGTGGAGGATCTGATGCTGCTGCTAGAAGAGATGACTCCCTCCACATTCACAGCCTGGGAGATAAAGCTTAAAAAGAAGATGAATATCCAAAATCCTGCGGAGCTAGAGACTCCAGAGGCAGCGAAAGTGTTGATTCGCACCTTGCTCATCCAGAGAGGAGTAATGCTCACTCCTGAGGGCTTCTCATAC
Organism: Ballota nigra; assembly: GCA_947034835.1. Taxonomy (NCBI): domain Eukaryota; kingdom Viridiplantae; phylum Streptophyta; class Magnoliopsida; order Lamiales; family Lamiaceae; genus Ballota; species Ballota nigra. The sequence goes on along the minus strand of OX344726.1, from coordinate 2,498,810 downwards.
AATTTTGGCCCTCACTTCTCATTTTCTCCAGAGCTCTACTCTGATGAGGAAGATTTTGATATGTCTCCTGCCGTGCTCCAGAAGATGAAGACTTTCTTCAACGAGCAGATCATGCAGCTTGGGCGGTTCTCTAAGGCAATTTAACATATGGCCCCTGCTATGATAGAGCATCAGATTCGGCAGGAGATGAGGATTTTCCTTAAGCAGATCAAGTCTACTCTTGCTGAAGTTAAAGCTTCTTTTAAGACAAATGGTCTTTTTGTGAAGTTGGATGTGATGCACAGCCAGAAACAGCTCCAGGAGATGAGGCCAGTTTCTGTGTTGAAAGTTGAGTTGGCCACTCAAATGCTGGAGACTGCTAAGCTCAAGGATTCACTCCAGGAGATGCTTGCCAAGCAGGAGAGATTAGTTGCAGAATCCAAGGCTTACCTAGAGGAAGCAAAGCAGCTTCGTGATCTTCACTCTTCCTCCAACACTGCCTTGCCTGATCTCATAAGGCAGGTAGTGGAGCCCCTCCTTGATGAAGTTAAAAAGGGGGAAGAGAAGGCCAGAAAGGAGATACTCTTTAGCCATGGTGCTCGTCTGGACCTGCTGGAGAATACTTTGGTCCAGGCCGAGCTGCAGAAGAAGAAGAAGGAAGAGCTCAAATCTCTTACCATGGCTAAGCAGCTTGCTGCAGAAGAGGAATCCTCAGAAGCAGAGCAGGATCCCATTTCAATCTCTGGACCTTCTAAGAGGAAGTTTAGGAAAGTCAAGAAGAGCTTCCTTGAAACTGTTGTTGAAGAAGCTCAGAAGAGATACAAAGAAGAGACTCCAGAGGAGAAGCAAGCTAGGATAAGGAAAAACATAGATGAAGAGCAGAGGCTCAGATATGTTAGGAGGCAGAACATGAAGACCAGAGAAGCTGGTGTTCCTTCTGGTGTAGGTGGATCTAGTCAGAGGAGGAAAGCTCCTATTGAGGTGATGAACATTTTGCCTCTCAGGACAGAAGGGTCCTTTGACTCTACTGTGCCTGTGCCCTTGATTGAGAAATGGAAGGAGGCAAAGACTCTCTGGTTCATTCAACACTATATCCAGAGGCCAGCACCAGAGGATGATGAGCTGATCAACAGAACCTTTCACTCTTGGATGCAAGCTTATGATGCAGATCTGTACAAGCAACTGATGGATTCTACCATTGAGTTCAACCTGGAGGTGACTGCTCCTGAGTTTACCTATCTCAACACTCCTATGAATGGGAACCAGGTTGATTGGGCAGAGCTGAAGAGATTATACAAGACCAAGGTGTTGGTGAATTTCACTCCAACATCTTCTGCAGAGTTGAAGGCCGTCCAGGATAGGTTCCTTGACTGGTTTCTTGTGCCTAAAGAGAACATAAGATATGCATAGAATAGGACCTGATTTGAAATATAATCTGTAATCTTTCTATCCTTATGTATCAATGAGAATCATATCTTCTCTGTCTCAAAGACAACTCCTTGTTGTCTTATTGTTTGTCTGATAAGATCTACTCTAAGGTCTTATCCCTTTATTATTTTACATGCTTATATTCTATTTTTTATCAGTTCTGGTAGTGTTTTAACTCCATCAAAAAGGGGGACATTGTTAGGATATATATTGTATAGTTTTGATGAGTTAAAACAAACCAGAAGATGTAATAGGACCATCTGGACCTGTTAGCCAGATGATGAACTAGATTATGACTTAGTCCAGGGGGAACTGCCAGACCAGAAGACTTCACCAGAAGAGTCACCAGAAGACCACACCAGAGGACTTCACCAGAGGACTCCACCAGAAGACTTCACCAGATGAGACCTGACCAGAGGCAGAGGACCTTCCCCAGACCAGACGAGTCCGGACCAGACGAGTCTGGTGGAACAAAAGATGCTCAGTTTGATCCCCTGTTTCTACTGAGTATTTTGGTTGTTAACCAGATCTGGACCAGAAGACACTGAGGTTGCCTGGTGTCTGGTCTTGCCTTCTCTGGAGAGAATCAGAGTTAGACAGAGGAAGCATTTGACCGTTGGTGATTCAAATCAAGTCAAACTAGATCGGATTGGAAAGTTATTGAAGTTAATCAATCCAAGGATCTCACCAACCCAATCAATCAATTAGGGAATTGATTGATTGAAGCTTCCTTAAATAGAGGATCTGATTGGATTAGCTCTCCAATGGCTAACCCTAATCTCCTCTATAAATACAAGAGTGTAGTCACAAGAAAAAATTCTAGAGATCCTACGCGCACAAGTCACATTCCAAGCTTTTAATAATCACTCTTAGCACTCTTATTGTTCACATTACATATCTACTCTTAAGGAGTTATTGGACTTTAACTTGTTCATCTCTAAGATAAGGTTGAAGGTTGATTACTTTAGATTGTGGTTAGATCTAAAGGAGTTGTAAGAAGGAACCGGTACTTTGAAAATTCCAGTACGTAAGTAAGTTGGTTGGTTGATAGTGAGACCCCTTGGATAAAAGGGAGAGTGGACGTAGGATATTCAGATCCGAACCACTATATATCCGGTGTTATTTATTGCTTTCGTTTATTTTATCTCTTACTTGTCTTGTGCTCTTATAAAAGGAAGTTTGTTAAGACATAAACTTAAAGCTTCCGCAATTAATCTATCTAGTGGGACCAACATGTACCTAATTCACTGAGTAACTATGGAGCACGGAGTTCGCTACTACGATGTCTTCTTTTCAAAAGGTGATTAGTAAAATATCAATATGTCACAAATCCATTAAGTAATTATGGGGCACGGAGTTCGCTGCTACGATGCACTCTCTTGAAAAGATGGAACAATGTGAATAAAAGTGCTAAAATTATTTGATGAATATTGCAACATTGGATGTTAAGCCAATGTTGAAGTGTGTGTTCCAATTTTGAATACAATATCATATGTTGTTCGTATTTATTTACCGAGTCAAGTTATGAACCAATTTTTCAGGGATTTGTTTTTTAATTCCCACATGCTAAAACCCACGTTTTTATTTTTATTCATGTCGTGCGTAGTTTCTTATTTTTATTTAATTAAAATTTGGATTTTAGATCATGAGAAACCCACGATCTCTTCATGGGGGAGTGGAGGATCCTCACGTCATGAATCTAGAATTTTCTTTTGTGGGTAACTAAAAATAACTTCCGTATCCTTTCTCCTATAAATATCCTTCGTGTCTTATGTTTGATTTTCTGTATTTTAGCATATGAGTAAAGTTCAGATTTTTCGTATAAGTGTTGAAAATAGTGTGTTCGCATTCTAGGGCTTAAAGTGTTATTTCTCTTAAATTTTATTTTACTTGCTTTTACTGAGTACTTAATGGCTGGAAATCAAAAGAAGAACTCCCACAATTCGAAAACTCCCTCAAACTCTCCACCTTCTCAAACCTCAAATCTAAACCTTCTTGCAGAAATGGCCTCAAGCCAAAACCCAAATGCTGCCTCTGTTGCTCCATCATCGAGCACAACACCTCCTACCACTCTAACTCCTGCTCACGCTTTCCCTGTAAACATCTACATTCCAAATGAAGCCACCGTCGATCAGCTTGAATCGATCGCACAAGGTATTGCGCAGAGCCTTCAAGGAAGTCCTGTGGTTCCTAAGCTAACCATTGACTCGATTGAAGTTGATGTTGCTTCTTACCTGAATCAGACTCAAAAACCTTCTCCCACTGTTCAAATCGAAGGCACTTCTTCGATTGCTCAACCAGAAATTCCTCAATCCTCAAGCCAAGCCAAAAACCCTACTGCTGATGTTTCAAAAGATGTTGAAATAGGTGATCAAGCCATGGAGGATGCTCACATTGCCGAGGAGACTGTTGCTGAAGAAACTAGGGAAGAAAGCCCTAATGCTGAAGTCCCTGATGAGGAGATGCCAAAGGAAGACAAAGAAGAATCACCCAAAACTAATTCTTCAATGTCTGAGGACTCTGAGCCTGCTCCAATAGCAAAGGCTGTGAAGAAGAAGGATGGCAAGAGAAAGTGGAGCCATGTTCAATCAAAGAGAAGATCAGGAAGAGCAAAGAAAAGAGTAAATTACTCTGAAACCTCAAGGAAGAAAAAAGATGATGAAGGAGATGTTGCTGCACGTCCTATTCAAGTATTCTCTGAATCTGAAAAAGAGTCAAGCCCAAAGGACTCAACTGAAAGTGAATCTGGCGACCCTTAAAGTCAGGGGAAAGAAGCTTTTGATGAAAGTGATGTACCCATCTTTGAACTTAGAAGGAGAGCTAGAGTTGAGTTGAGAACAAAGAGGAAGTTTGAATATGCTGCTGGTGGTGCTGGAACAAGTGCAGCAGTACCAGAACCTGAAGCTGATGATAGTAGTCCAGAGAGTAGCTCAGACAAAGACAAAACTGATTCTGATAGAGGTAATGAATCTGAACATTCTATTGAACAAGTTAGTACTGATAATGATGATGATGAATCCCTAGAACAAAAGATAGCTAGGTTAAGGAAGGAAAATCTGTTAATTGGGAGGAAGATTAACATTGATGAATTTGAATCTAAGGGTCTTGTTAGATACTTAGAGGAAAGGAGTCTGATGCATGCTGTAACCTTTGTTGATGCTTTTGTTACTGATTGGGTGTATGAGTTCTATGCTTGTCTGAGGAAGAATCATGCTAGAAGAAATTCTAGGTGGTATGGGTCTGTAAGATTTAGGGATAGGAGTGTTCCTTTTACTCCTAAGTTGATTAATCAGTTTCTGCATGTTGAGAATGTTGAGGAAGAAGAGGTTCCTCACATGGATGAGATCATTAATGTTCTGACTGGGGGTAGAGTAAACAAGTGGAAGAAGAATATGTTTGCTGCCTCATTGACCTCACTGTATTCTGTTATACACAAGCTGGTGGTGTATAACTGGATACCCCCTACCAACTCAACAAAAGTGACCAGAGATCAAGCTATTCTGATGTATAGGATAGGTGTGATGAAAATCTTCAACCTAGGATTGGTTATTTTTCATCACATGATGAAGTTTACTGGAAAGATCACTAAGAAAGGCAACTTACCTTATCCTGTGTTGATATATGGCTATTTTAGAAGTCATAACTTTGTCCATAGGAGGAATGAGTTGTTGAGGGGGAGAGTGAGTTTGATGGGCATATCTCACTACTTGTTGTCTGGAAACAGAGTGTTAGACTTACCCTTACAGGATAATGCTGATGAAGAAGATGCAGAACAAAACCAACCTGTTCCTGATCTTGCTCCTGCACAAGATGCTGCACAGAATGCTGGGAACATACCTAGCAACATTCCTGCTCCTACAACTCATTCCCTGAATATCTCACCTGAGTTTATTCAAACTCAACTGAAGCACTTGCATGACTCTATTGATGAACTCCAATTCCTGAAGAACTATTGGGAAAACCTACTTTCTGCCACAACAGGGGGAGTACCAGTTGCTGCTGCTCGAGGAGTTGAGATTCATGAGATGAATGATGCTGCTAAACCTGCAGCTAAGGAAGGAAGGACAGTTGCTGAAGAAGCTGTTGCAACTGGATCTGATGCAGCTGGGAAAAGTACAGATGCTGCTGAAGATGTTGTTGCAAATCTTGCAACAATTCATATCCAGGAAGCAGAGGAAGAAGAGCTGTATGGTGATCTGCCAGATATTTCTGCCAAAGTTTGAGTTGATTAAGAGACTGGAGGAAGCACAATTTATGGGGGAGCTTAGTACAAGATCCTTGTAGCTGCAGTTGTATATCTTATACAGTGATATCAAGTTCCTTTTTTTTTTTGTGATGCCTCTAAGTACTCTTGGTTGATTTGTGTTTTTGATTAAGTTTGCTTTGTTAGAAATTTGCTCTGATAGGAAATTTTTAATTTTTGAAAGACAATATTATAATTAGTTGTTAAGTTATTATATTAGATAGGATTTATTTCAGTTAGTTCTATTTGAAGTTGTAATTTGAATGGGTAAACATTATGTTACTCATTTTGTTGATTTTGATGAGCATATATGATAATGTTCATTTTGTTTTGGTGAAATTAACTTATTGTTATTTCATCTTGTTTTTGGTGATTCAACTTACAGTTGATCATCTTATTTTTTGGCTATTTTGCTACACGAGTGAGAAAAGCTAAGTGTACAATACGATGTTGATCTCTATTGTACATACATCACTGACTTATATATTGAAAAAATATATACATCAGGTATGTTGTAGCAGAAAGGTCAAATTGGGGGAGATTGTTAATGTTGTTGGTAGTGAAGTATTCACTATTTACTTTGAAACAACATGAATTTGCCCTTTCTTCTCATTAACCAATACTTTATGATCAAATGTTGTCTTAGATGTTTTAACATGCAGGATGAAGATCTAGAAGGATCTACAAGTTTCTGGAATACTCAATGTTGCAAGCATTGGTTGCAACATGAGCGGTTACGGGTTCCAGAAGGATCTACAAGGATCTACAAGGACCTACACGATCCAGACTTATCCAGGACATTTTAGAACGATCTAGATCAGGCGGTTGCATCAAGAAATATCAGGAATAAAGATAAGGATGTGGGATTACATGAAGATCATGGAGCGGTTACATGAAGAAGTTATTTTCGGATTGAAGACTTCCATGTATAAATAGAAGCCGAAGTCTTCAGTACAAAGTGTGGAGTAAATGAGTACACCTACTCTAGTGTTGATCCTGAGTTTAAAGGTGATAGGGCAATTATTCCAACATTAATGCTATACTTAGAAGTAGAGTTCTTCTCGTATAACTTACGGTTGAACCTATATCCATAGATAGTGAGATCATAGATATAGAGTGAGATCAACTTTGACGGTGTATAGTGTTATACACTTAGCCAATTTAGATTTGATAGGTGATATTGAGTCTTTTTTTCGTTGTGAACGATTTAACTCTTCACACAACTTTTGTATCACTAAACTTATTATAGTGAACGTTTCGCCGTAAGGCTAGCACAAGCTATTTTATATAGTTTGTGTTAAAAAGTATTCCATCTTGCAATTGTGTGTTTAAGTCTTCCGCTGTGTACACATTTATATTCTGATTTTCCAGATTGTTGTAGTGTTTGCTTTAATATTCGTTACAACATCTATACTTTATAACACACGCACACCTTCAACCGTTGAGGGAAGTATCGAAAGAGAAAACCGCTCTTGAAGTCTGGAATAAATTGGAGCAGTTATACCAGACCAATTCTATTACGAACAAGTTATACATGAAACAGAAGCTTCAAGTCTTCAAGATGAGTGAAGACAAGAATCTTGGTGATCAGTTGGATGAGTTCAATAGATTGGTGGATGATCTATAGAGTTTGGATGTTACTATTGATGATGATGACAAGTCATTAATGCTGTTGAATTCTCTACCTAAGTCTCTGGAGAATTTCAAAGATGCCTTGCTATTTGGAAGACAAGATCAGGTGATGTTTGATGATATTCAAACTGCCCTGAAAACCAAGTTTCTACAGATCCAGACTGAAGGGAAGAAGCCTGCTGAAGGATTGAATGTTCAATCCAAGAAGAAGAAGGGGTTTCAATCCAAGAAGAAGGATGGTGAAAAAGGGAATAAGGGTGGGAAGAAACCTGGTTTTGTTGAGAAGAGAAAGTGCTTCACTTGCCACAAGGAAGACCATCTGAGAAAGAACTGCCCTGAAAGAAAGAAGAAAAACAATCAAAATGATCAAGATGGAAATGCAGCTGTGGTGGAGGTTGAAGGGTATGATAGTGCAGAAGTCTTGATGGTTAGTCATGAGAGACTAAGTCAAGAGTGGGTCCTGGACTCTGGTTGTACTTTTCATATGTGTCCACATGAAGACTGGTTCCTGAATCTTGAGAAGCTTGATGGAGGTCTTGTTTTTTTGGGTAATGATGAGAGCTGTAGAGTGCAAGGATCTGGTTCTATGAAGATCAAGATGTTTGATGGAGTTGATATGATCTTATCTGAGTTAAGATTTGTACCCGACTTGAAGAGAAATCTTGTTTCTCTTAGTACTTTGAATTCCAAAGGTTTTGAATTCAAGACAGACAAGAGAGTTATGTCTATAACCAAGTCTGGAAGGATTGCTATGAAGGGTATGATAAAAAATGGTTTGTATACATTGATAGGCAGAATAGTAACAGGATCAGTTGATGTTGCTATGGAGTCTTCTGATGTCAACTTGTGGCATAAGAGATTGGCACATGTTGGTGAGAAGGGTCTAGTGGAGTTATCCAAGAAGGGGGCAATCCCTGGGAAGAGGATATGTAAGCTGGAATTCTGTAAAGGTGTGTTCTGGGGAAATCAAAGAAGCAAGCATACCAGAAGGAGAAGCATACCACCAAGGAGGTTATGGATTACATACATTCTGATGTATGTAGACCAGCTAGGGTATCCACTCATGGTGGAGGCAGGTATTTCCTTACCCTTATTGATGATTATTCCAAAAAGGTTTGGGTTTATATTCTAAAATGGAAAAGTGATGCCTTCTCTAAGTTCAAAGAATGGTTGACTGAACTGGAGAATAAGAGGGGCAGAACTATCAAACACTTAAGGACTGATAATGGGCTTGAATTTCTATCAGAAGAGTTTCAATAATTTTGTAGTAAGAAGGGTATTACTAGGCATAAAAATGTTCCTTCAAACCCCCAGCAGAATGGTCTAGCTGAGAGAATGAACAGAACTATCCTGGAAAGGGTTAGGTGTATGTTGTCTGATGCTCATTTACCTAAGAGTTTTTGGGGTGAAGCTGTTAACACAGTTGTGTATCTCATTAATAAAGTGTCATCATCTGCTATTGATTTTAAAACCCCAGATGAGATCTGGCATGGAAAGATATCAGATTACTCAAAGTTGAAAGTATTTGGATGCCTAGCTTATGTTCATGTGAAGCTAGACAAACTTGAACCTAGAGCTTTAAAATGTGTTTTCATTGGGTATCCAAAGGGTGTTAAATAGTATAAGTTGTGGTGTCTAGAGCCTGGGAACCAGAAGTGTATTACCAGCAGAGATGTAGTGTTCAATGAATCACAGATGGGATACAAGTCTGGTGGAGGTGATGGAGAGCCATTAGCTAAAGAGATGGATGGTGTTATTTCTGAACCAATTACTCAAGTTGAGGTGGAGCCTGATTATGATAAACATGGTAGTTCATCTGGTTCTGAACCAGAGCAGGGAGCAGGAGATAATGAGTCATCTGATGAGGATAGTGCACCAGCATAAGAGTAGGAAGAAGTGTCAGAAACAGACTTGATAAATTATAGTCTGATAAAAGACAGATCAAGAAGACAAATACATCCTCCTACAAGATTTGGTCGTGTTGATCTGGTCTCTTATGCACTTGTTACAACAGAAGCCATAGTGTACCAAGAACCTAAAAGCTACAAAGAAGCCCTTGAGTGTGATGATAGAGAGTCATGGATTACAGCCATGACAGAAGAGATGAAGTCTCTTAAGAAGAATCATACTTGGATTCTTATTGACAAGCCAGCTAAGCAGAAGTTAATCAGTTGCAAATGGTTGTTTAAACGAAAGCTTGAGTCTGGTGTGAAGGATCAAGTGAGGTTTAAAGCCAGGTTAGTGGCCAGAGGATTTACTTAAAGAGAAGGGATAGACTACAATGAAGTGTTTTCACCTGTGGTCAAGCATTGTTCAATCAGATTACTTCTGAGCAGAGTAGTCCAAGATGATCTGGAGCTACTTCAGCTTGATGTAAAGATAACTTTTCTGCATGGGGATCTTATTGAGAAACTATACATGCACCAGCCAGAAGGGTTTGTTGAACCAGGAGGGGAAGGAAAGGTGTGTCTACTAAAAAAATCATTGTATGGCCTCAAGCAAAGTCCGAGACAATGGCACAAAAAGTTCAATGAAGTTATGCTATCCATTGGGTTTGTAAGAAGCAAGTATGATACTTGTGTATATCTGGAAAAACAAGGAAGTGATGTGATAGCCTATCTTCTGATTTATGTAGATGACATGCTTATTGCTAGTAAGAGTTTGTTGAAAATTTAGAGTATCAAAAGGAAGCTAAGTGCCAGATTTGATATGAAGGACTTGAGAAATGCTAAAAAGATTCTTGGAATGGATATTCTTAGGGACAGAGCAGCTGGAAGACTATTCTTATACCAGAAGAGTTACATTGAGAAGGTCCTGAAGAGGTTCAACATGCATGAGAGTAGGTATGTGTCAACTCCTCTGGGGCAACATTTCAAATTATCTAAGGAGATGGAACCAAAGTCTGAAGAAGAAAAGAAGACTATGATGAAAGTACCTTATGCAAATGGGGTTGGAAGCTTGATGTATGCTCTGGTCTGCAGCAGACCAGACTTAGCTTATTCATTGAGTATGGCTAATCCTGGAAGATTACATTGGGAAGCTTTGAAATGGATATTCAGATATCTTAAAGGGTCATCTGATCAATGTTTGATGTTTGAAAGGATGACTGACCAGAAGAGTCCACTAGAAGGATTTGTAGATTCTGATTTTGCTGCTAATTGAGACCAGAAGGTCCTTAACAGGGTATATTTTTACTCTTTACAATACTGTTGTTAGCTGGAGATCTGTTCTGTAGAGTGGGGTTGCCTTATCTACTACAGAAGCAAAGTTTGTTGCAGTCTCTGAAGCTGTTAAGGAGGCTTTGTGGTTAAAAGGCATTATCAAGGATTTTGGAATAAATCAAAAGTCTGTGGTCATTCATTGTGACAATCAGAGTGCTGTTCATCTGGTTAAACATCAAGTATTCAATGAGAGATCAAAACACATTGATGTAAGATTACATTTTGTAAGGGAAATCGTTGACAAATGAGTGGTTCTGATCCAGAAGATATCTACAGAGGACAATGCTGCAGATATGTGTACAAAGTCTTTACCAGGTACGAAATTCAAATTCTGCATTAAATTGGTAAAGATGAGTGTATGGGATGTTCCTTAACCCAAGCTGGAGTATGGAGGAGAGGAAGAGAGGATTGATACTTCTCATCTGAGGTGGAGAATTGTGAAGAGTCATATGTGAAGTATCTAATCTGTTGTGCGTGTGTTTCAATAGAAAGCTATGTTGTTAAAGTGTTAGCCGTGGGAGTTAGTCAATTTGGGGTACCAGAGGAGTTGGACTAGATGAGGCTGATCAGAGGGGTCTGGATCAGAGGAGTCTGGCAGGTGAGGTCTACCAGAGGAGTCTGGTGTAAGTGACCAGAACCAGAGGAGGTCAAGTCATCTGATCCGAAGTTCATTACTCGCGAATTACACCAAATTGAAGCTAACACGATGGCAGTTCTAACTGATTCAACTGAAGCTGTTATTGAAGTTGTTAAGCCAGCTGGATAACTACTTAACGTATGAGAATTCGTTACAAATCAAATCTAGGGTTAAAATTCAATCTCTGTAACTATAAAAGAGGTACTTCTCTACTGAGAGAAGCGCGCGAGTGAGAAACATTGAATTGAGTGCAAAACACAGAGAGAGAGTGTGAGCTAGAGTGAATTGTAATCTATATTCTTTTCTTAGTGGAATATCGATCCTCTCCGACCCCGTGGACGTAGGAGTATTCATCTCCGAACCACGTAATTCTGGTGTTTTTATTGTCGATTTCAATTTCGTTCTTATACTGTTGCCGTAATTCCGATTCCCTGATTACAAGTTTTTCTTGAAAATAAAAAACGATTAACACATTCTTTTTATTTTGCAGAAATTAATGCTTCTCAATTAATATGATCATGAGTGTCTTTAACTTAATTTCATATTAATATCATTTTAATTCCTCAAATCTAGTTATTTAATTTGAATTCTGTAAAAATCAAAGATTAAATATGTACAGATTATTAGATCATAAGGAAACAGTCTTGATGTGTATATAGTTTAATATTGGATAATTTTATATAGTCAAGAGGCGTTAATATTGAAGAAATTTGATTCTGCACATTAATTCTACTTTTGAATATTTGCATCTACTGTTTTGGTTTCTTCGTTCTCTAACTCTGCAGAACCTAAAGGCTTCAAGTCGGCTATAAAGCAGCCGCATTGGTATGCTGCCATGCAAGAAGAAATGGAGGCCTTAAAGGTAAATGCTACTTGGGATTTGGTTCCTCGACCACCTAATGCGAACAATGTGGGTTCAAAATTGGTGTTTCGTACCAAATACAAGTCAGATGGTTCCATTGATCGTTACAAGGCTCACTTAGTAGCTCAGGGGTTATCTAAAATACCTGGGTTTGATTTCTCTCATACTTTCAGCCCTGTTATTAGGGCTGCTACTATTCTGTCATTTTATCTCTTGATGTCCAGTTTCGCTGGCCTTTACATCAACTTGATGTAAAGAATTCATTTTTGCACGGTTTATTACGTAAACCTATTTTCATGTCGCAACCACTAGGTTTTATCGACCCGCATTTTCCTAATCATGTTTGCAAGCTTAAGAAGGCCCTTTACGGCCTTCGCCAAGCGTCTCGTGCCTGGTTTGATCGTTTTAGTTCATTTCTTCTTTCTTTAGGATTTGTTCGTAGTCGGCTGACACTTCTCTATTTTTTCTTCACCGCTCTAATTGCACAATTTTTTTGCTTCTTTATGTTGATGGCATCATTGTCACAGTTAGTAACTCTGTCATGCTTATCCACTTCATTACTTGTGTTAATAGCGAATTTGCTGTTAAAGACTTGGGAAAGCTCAATTACTTTCTCGGCTTGGAGATTACACACACTGCTTCTGGCTTGTTTTTAGGACAAGCTAAATATGCTTTTGATATTCTTACCCGAGCCGAACTACTCGACTCCAAACCTGTCCCCACTCCTTTAGTGGCAGGTGATTCCTTGGTGTACGCTGGTGACCCTTTTAAGGATCCAACTTTATATAGGTCGCTCGTTGGTGCTCTCCAATATCTCACAATCACTCGCCCTGACCTTTCCTACGTTGTGAACCATGTGAGCCAATTTTTACATGCTCCCACTTCTGAGCATTTTTTGGCGGTTAAAAGGATTCTTCGCTACGTAAAGGGTACACTACATTTTGGCCTATCTATTACCCGTTCCACAAATTTCTCCATTCTTGGATATTCTGATGCTGACTGGGCACGTTGTGTCGATACACGTCGATCCACCTATGGGTACTCGATATTTTTTGGTGGAAATTTTGTTTCTTGGAGTGCAAAGAAAAAAACCCCTGTGGCTTTATCTAGTTGTGAATTTGAATATCGTGCGCTGGCAAATACGGCTAAAGAAATGGTTTGGTTGACTTACTTACTGAAGGAGCTGCGTGCACTACCCCCTTCTCGTCCGCTATTGCTTTGCGACAACAAAGCTGCCATGTTCATAAGTCAAAACCCTATTGCTCACAAGTGTGCTAAGCATATTGACATTGACTGTCATTTCATCAAAGAGCTTGTGACAAATGGTTGCCTAGACACTAGATTTGTACCTTTTGAACTCCATGTCACGGACATTTTCACAAAAAGCTTACCTCGCCCCATGTTTGAATTGGGGCGATCCAAGCTTCGTGTTGCTCAAAATCCCACACTTAGCTTGAGGGGGGATAATAGAGAAAATATGTAAATATTGTGATTGATTTAGTCAATCATAGATAGGCTTTATCTTGTAAATTTGGTACATATTTTTAGGGATTCTTTTGATCCTTTCTTTATATGTAGGATTTATTTCCTGTACACCAAGATGTAAATATTATTTAATAGTGAGAATATCCATCACCATTCTCAACGGTGATCAAATCATTCGTCTCTCAATGTCCAAGGGTGTAAAAGACCGAAATAGGTAATTGGATGTTTTCTGGCCGCCTAGCAATTTTTTTTTCCTTTTCATTAAATCACAATTTTTTCAACCTAGGGCCGACTATAGTCGCCTAGACAGCGCTAGAGCCCGAAATAATGTACACAAGTGTCCCCTTAACACCATCCTCCCCGAATGATACCATTTATATATACATATATATATTTTTTTTCGCTGTGTTTTATAGTTTGCATTATAACATAAAAAAAAAGGTATAATGCATCAAAAGACCCTTAAACTATCAATATTTGTTTCGAATAGCCTCCACTACAAGATAATAAAATATTGCCTGTAGAATTTCCCTACAAAAAAAAATTCTTAGTGGAAGCGCTTACAATTTGCCTGCAATTTTTTTTAATCATGTAGTCACCTTCATTCTTCAACCTACGAGCAATTTGCCTACGAAATGAAATTTCTAGGAACTAATTACCTATAATCAATTTGCCTACAAAAATTTACCCACAGACAATTTACCTACAAGAATTCCGTAGGCAAATTTATTTGTAGGTAGAGAATGAAAATGTTTATATGATTAGAAACTTTTGTAGGCAATTTCGTAGGCAATCTCTACTACAAAAAGAATTGTTGAAAATTTTGTAGCCATATTAACAATTCCCATGAGGAATTTTAAGTTTTCTTGTAGTGCTCTAATATATTTTGTGCTTTAAAAATTCTTAAACTAACAATTTTCATTCACAAGACCCCAATTAAGAGGATTTTGCATATTTTTCATTAGAAAAAAATAAAATAAAATTCTCGATCAAACCCTAATTCCCATGGTTGAATTAATTATAATATAAAAAAGAATACCTTTGGAGGGGAATAAACCTCTGTTTGGTGGTTGGATTGAATACTCCACAGGCGGCGATTTGGTCCTCTCCTGGAAGTTTCAAGCTTAAGAGAAGTAGGCCGGCAATAATTTAACGTACTCGAATACTTGCTCATTTACGTGCGAAGAGATACTGATCAGGACTAACTTTTTTGTGGTGGGATCACAAATACAAATTTGAGGCCCTTCGCAGACACTCAGTACGCTGAATGAGTGTTGAGCGAAAGTGGCGACGAGTGAATGACTCGGTCGACATGAGAAACGGCCAATGTTGACTCACCGAGTTGAATCTAACCACCGATTTTGCAGGCAATAGAACGAGGATTTCCGTCAGCAAATCGGCGTGGTTATAGCCGCTGATGAACAAACCATCATCTTTCTCAATCTAACAAATCGTCGTTTAGCAATTCTTAAATATATATATGAGCGGACTTGAAACAAAATGTTTTAAAGTCGGCTATTTTGGTGTGTATATATATATATATATATATATAACTTTAGATGAGATTTTAATTGTTGCCTAGACTTACGGAAATTAAGTAGAATTGGTATATATGTTAATACAATATTTTTTTAAATCTTCAATCTACTCAGTCATATTTTGGAAATAAAATTGTAAAACCCCTAGAATTCTTAAAAGTAATTAATTTAAATATTCATAAAAAAATTAATTTTATTCACTAGATGTTTCATTTTTTTATGAAAATTTTAGATAATTCATAACTATTACTCCCTCTGTCCCCTATTAAACTTCACACTTTCCTATTTGGGACGTCCCACAATAAATTTCACACCTCAAATAAGGAAATAAAACACACTCACAATACCTACTTTAATTCAAAATACTCTTCACCCATTGGTTGAAAAAGTCAATAAAACAGTTTTTCTTAAAATCCGTGCCACCCAACCTGTGAAGTTTAATAGGGGACGGAGGGAGTATTATTTTATAAAGATACATTAAGTTTCAAAATTTCTAAACGTGACATTATAGTATATTTGGGGGCAAGTTTCCTGGGATCATTATGCATTTATGTATATATATATATCGAAAATGATCTCATGCCCACGGTAGGGGCACACTGCTTATGTGTCATTATCACATTCGCGGTGGACATATTATATTGTGTCCACCGGTGGGCATATGATAATTTCCGAGATATATATATATATATATATACACACGCATATACTTTAGGAGAAAAATACTAATGTAGATATCTTAAAGGCCGAACAAGTAAGTGCATTTTTAATTCTTTGCACTCAATACCTTAAGCTTATGTGTCTTTTATAAAATCATATGAAACGTCTAGTTAATAAAATTAAAATTTTAATGAATATTTAATATAATTAGTTTAAGAATTCTAGGTATTTTACAATTTTATTTCCAAAATATGACCGAGTAGATTTAAGATTTAAAAAATATCTTTTATAAAATCATAATAGTTATGAACTATCTAAAATTTTCATAAAAACATGAAACATCTAGTTAATAAAATTAAAATTTTAATGAATATTTAAAATAATTACTTTAAGAATTCTAGGGATTTTACAATTATATTTGCAAAATATGATATAGTAGATTTAAGATTTAAAAAATATATTTTATGAGCATATATACCAAGTCCACTTTCGGTTAGTTTAGGGAACAAAATCTCATTGTAAATCTAAAGTGTTATATATATATATTTACACCAAGATAGGCTACTTAAAAGTTTTTGTTATATATATATATACCAAGATAGCCTACTTAGAAGATTTTGTTTCAAGCCCACTTACATATATATATATTTAAGAATCATACGCAAAGGATTTGTTGGATTGAGAAAAAGGATGGTTTGTTCATCAGCGGCTATAATAGGCGGCCACGACGATTTGCTGACAGAAATCCTTGTTCTGTTGCCTGCACGATCGGTGGTTAGATTCAAATCGGTGAGTCAACACTGGCGGTTTCTCATGTCGACCGAGTCATTCACTCATCGCCACATTCGCCGCCACCAAGTCGAGACTCAGCACTCGTTCATACTGAGTGTTTACGGAAGGCCTCAATTTGTTATTTGTGATCCCACCGTAAAAAAGTTAGTCCCGATCAGTTTACCTCCGATCATCAATCACCAACGGTACGAGTACGTGAAATTATTGCAGTCTATGAACGGCCTACTTCTCTTAAGCTTGAAACTTCCAGGAGAGGAACAAATCGCCTATGTAGTATTCAATCCAACGACCAAACACTACAGGTTTATTCCCCTGGACAGGTATTTATTAGTTCAATTTCTTTCGAAAAAATTGCACTTTTTGTTCCAAGAAAATGATGGCAAAACACTTTTGGTACCTATGTGTAGGGGTAAGGAATAATAACGGAATTCCGTGCTTATCGTATCCGAAAAATATCGGAAATTTCGGTATACATAAAAATTTTGATAATTAAGGTAACGGTATGAATATTCCGAATTTTCGATATTTCGGTATATCGAAATAGAACGATATAATTTTATATTTTTTTATTTCGGTATGCCAAAAATTGGTATTTCGGCATGAAACAATTGTACTGATTATTTGGTACGGTATGATATAATCGGAAATTTTGGTACAGGATCAGTATGAAAGTTTACCATACCGAATTTAGCTTTGGTTCCCTCCGTTAACTTTCATGATCAAAACTGCAAATCAGATTAAAAACTGTAATTTATTCAATTTCTTTCTTTTTTGTCATTTTCTAATTCTAATTAACACATGAATCTCGTTAATTTTTTTTAGAGGTCTCTTAAACAAAAATTTATAGTTTATGGGGTCTTTTGATGGGATAGATGATTTGTACGTCACACAACTTTTCATATTTCCAAAATGTTCCCAAAAAAAAAAAAAATTATGTCCCAAATTTTGGTTAAATGCACAATTTTTATCCCAAAAAATTAATTTCTTCATTACATCCCAATTTTTGGCTAAGTGTACACAATTAACATCTAAAAAAAGTTATTTTTTCTAAATGTAAAAAAAGCTATATATTCAGACTATAAAACTTGGGATGCAAAGTTATACTACTCCCTTCCCACCATTATTCGCACTTTTACTGTTTTCTCGTGTTTTAGCGAGCGAGTTTTTTATTAGTATTTGAAATGATTAAGTAATTTTTAAGCCATTTTATAATAGAGGAGAGATATATCTATCAAACTCTACCTTAAAAGTTACTTTATCATTTCAAATACTAATAAACAATTCGCTCGCTAAAACATAAAAATAAAGTTAGTGTGCAAATAATGATGGGACGGAGGGAGTATATTTTTGGCTAAGTTAATTCTTTAACTTTTTATATGTTATATATTTCAACTATAAAATACAAAGTAGAACACAAAAAATAATATATATATATATATATATAGTATCAATTGGGTATATATTTATGGATGAAGCTAAGGGAACACTTAGGTGCAGATCTCTTTAGAATTGACAATATATACTATATAATATTAGGGAAAATTGCCATTTTGGTCCTATGAAAAATTTTCAAAAACAATTTTGGTCACACGTACTTTTTTCACAATTTTTGTTCCTTTTTTTTATAACTTTTTGGACGAAAGCAATAATTTTTTGGAACTAAAAATGCAATTTATACTATTTTTTGGGACCAAAACTGCACTTTTCTTGGGACTAAAATGTTGAATAAAACTGCGGGACCAAAAATATCGAAAAAAGACCATTTTTACATGTCATCTATTCTCATGGGACTAAAAATGCAAAAAAAAAAAACTTGGACCTCTCTTGAACTAAAATTGTAGATCTATTTTTACAGGTATCAGCCACATACAATTTGCTTAATCTTTGATCCTTCAAAATCAGAATACTATAAACTTCTAGTGTTTCCGAGGAGAACCCCTAACGGCATCGTGCACGTCTCTGTATACGATTCCTCTATTCACCAATGGAGCCACAAATTTAATTACCCTCGCCTCGAATGCAACCTTTTCAAGACGATGCTTACCCGTCTCTTCGGCTTCAATCTTTCCCAGACGGTGTGTAATAACATCATTGTTTATTTTTTAAGACAAGGCGCGGACCTTAAACAACAAATTCCAGAAGCAGAAGCGTATGATAATTATGTATGCGACTCTAACGAACATTTGAATGTTCTTCAATTGAAGACTTTCCGGGAGGAAAATAAGCGTTGTTTCCGTGTAGGTGTGTTGAGTGGCGACAACAAGTGGTTTATCCGCAAAGAGACAACACTTGATTTTGGCAGTAGCACGGTCCAGTTGCTTGGTATGATCCGGGAAAAGAGGATAGAGGATTCGACGTTTCTTTTTCAAGTGCCTGGTCAACTTTTGATCTACAGATTCTCAGAAAACGGGGACTTAGAGGTGCTGGTTGACTATAGAAGCGATTACTTTTACATGGAGGACCAATTGCAATTTGAATGTGCTCACCCCTTCATTCACACTTTTGCATATGTTTGATTCTTATGATTTCATTTAATTACCAAATGTATACATTAAATTAAGCGGATTATTAACTTTATGAATTTGGAATCGATAACCAATATGTTGGAATTAATTTGGATATCGTAATTTGATGGTAATGGTTAAAGATATGTGAGTTTTTAATATTTTAACACTCGCTCCATTTTTTTTTTTTTTTTTTAAATATTTTAATACTAGACATCAAAAGCAAAATGTGAGTTTTATGCACTGAAATTTAAAAAATATTTAAAGAAATTAAGTTCCATTTTTCTAAGTTTAATTTTGAATTAATTTATTCGATATAGGTTCAAGATTGATTCAAACATTCCTCACAATACCAATGTGAAAGAGAGGGAGGGGGGGGGGGGGGGGGGGGGGGGGGAATGTAGAAAACGTACGTCCTCCAATATTATGGAATAGCAAGAACTTTTCATTAATTTTACAGACTCATTCATGCAGTGATCTAATAGAGAAAAAATAGTAGAAATTAGAAAGAGATGAATTAATCGTCATGATCATCAACTTTTGCTACATAAAAAATTTACAGCGAATCCCATGACCTCTCTTGCATGCAGAGAGGGCATGAACCGCTGGGGCACTTGTTTCTTTTGTTCGATTAATTGCAACTAATTGTATATATATCTAAATTGAGTCATTCTTTTTTTATTAGTCATCAAATTAATTCATTTTCTTTTCTAATTTATTTTAATAAATGTTGTTACAAATTATATTTTTTTTTATTTTTTAAATTTATATAATTCAAAAAACACGTAATTAATATTATAATCCGTTCTTTTGTACGTAATTAATTGTATAGTATCCAAATTGAAATCATTCTTTTTTTTATTATTCATCAAATTAATTTGTTTTCGTTTCTAATTTGTTTTAATAAATGTTGTTACCAATTTTTTTTATTTTGTAAATATATTTAATTCGAAAAACGCGTAGTTAATATTATAATCCGTTCATTTGTACGTAACTAATTGTATACGTGTCCAAATTGAGTCATTCTTTTTTTTTTATCATTCATCAAATTAATTCCTTTTCATTTCTAACTTGTTTTAATAAATGTTGTTAATAATTATTTTTTTTTATTTTGTAAATTTATTTAATTCGAAAAATGCGTAATTAATATTATAATAAAATTAATTTATTTTCGTTTCTAACTTATTTTAAATCGAAAAATGTGTAATTTTTTTGTTTGTTTGATTGTAAACTAAAACATATCAATTATAATAAAAATATAAAATTAGCACAAAAATATAATAAAAGTAATGTCGAATAAAAAAAAGTTCAGTACAAGATAATAAAAAAAATCCTAATCATCCGAATCGAAATTCTCCCTCTCTTCATCCTCCGGATTAGGCCTTTGGAGCTCCGACGGGGGCGGCGGGATGACGGGCTACACTGGGATCGAAATAAAGTCATTACACCACAAAAATAAGTGAATTTAAAGAGGATTTTGGAGAGGATTTTAAAGAGGGAATTGAAGATAGAGAGGGTATTGAAGAGGAAAATATTTTCTCTCCAAAATGTTCGTCGTCAATCTGTACACGAGGGAAAAAAGAATCCCTCGAAAAATAGAGAGGGTTTTAAAGAGGGATTTCATGTGGGACTGGACGAGGGAAAAATCCCTCGGCTAAGCTGACATGACATGCGGCCATTGGGCGAGGGAATTATCCCTCGGTTGACATGGCGAGGGTAATTCCCTCGCGTACTTCCCTCGTGTAATGCCCACCCGAAAAAAAGGGATTTCGTGGGTTTCGAACCCACGACCTCAAGCACAACCCCTCCCCCGCGGATCCGCTAGGCTAGCACCCACCCACCTCATTCTAAGCTGAAATTGGGCGAAATTCGCCCCCCTCAAGTTTCGAACACGCGACCTCGATGTATGCGGAGGCCTCAAGCACAACCCCTCCCCCGCGGATCCGCTAGGCTAGCACCCACCCACCTCATTCTAAGTTGAAATTGGGTGAAATTCGCCCCCCTCAAGTTTCGAACACGCGACCTCGATGTATGCGGAGGTCTTGCGTGTTTCGCCGTGCCGCTTGGACAAGGCTATTTACTTGTTATGTTTTAGGGTGTAATATATATATTTAATATATTTTCTGTTATATATTTTAAATATAATACTACTTAATATTATTTGTTTGTTATACTTTATATGAAAATTATTATTACATATAAAATTAAACTATCACTTGTATATATTATTTTCATTATTGATCGTTTTTTTATTTAAAAATCAATATAACTTTAAAATAAATATTTTTTAATTTTTCACTATTTACTATCATGTGTACACTAATACACATTTATTAATCGTTTTTGTTTTTAAAAATAAATATTTTTTTAATTTATTTTCACTATTAATTTACTAATATATGTGTTACAGCAGAAAATATCCTCGCCTGACAGGAGGTCAGATTCCTGAAGATACACTGACACGACAAGATCGAGGGTCTACATCATAAAAGAGTGTTTAATGTATTATAGGTCTACTGTTGATCTTTATATTAATAATTGTAATAAATCCCTAAATAAAGGGTTGAGACGAATTTAGGGTCACTTTTGGGCCTTTGGGGGTGAACCTCTATAAATAGGGGGTCACCCCCTCATTGTAAAGGACTTGACTTTTCTCTCATTTCTCATATATCCAAGGAGCTCTCATATTCGTGGGAAGAACGAAAGTTCTTCCCCAACCGTTCGTGTTCGTTTATATTTATTGTTTGCCGGGCATAATCCAAATAGCCACATATATTCACCCGTACGAAAATGTCTGTCAACAATTTGGCGCTAGAGGAAGGGGCGAATTCATGTTCATCACAGTGGATGAACACGAAGATCTTCTCCTCAAAAATCAAAAAATCAAATCCCACAATCCAAAAACCTGTTCAACACAAATCATCCAAGAAATTCATCCAATCTCAAACCCATTTCGATACCAATATTCAAGAATCAAAGATACATACAACCCCATCATTTTCAAGCCGGTATGTACACATCAATTTCCAAAAGAAAAATCAAGAATACCATTTTCCCAACCTAACAGCAGCAAACTCACATGTTCTTCCAAACAGCATTCCAAAACAAAAACCATTTCCTTTGTAAAGGAAGAAAGCATCGCAACAAAGCAAGAAAAAGAAACAGAAGAAAGAATTATTGTTGTGTTTTCCGATGACCGAGCTCAAGAAACTTTCCACCGCCATGGAACTCAGCCGCCGGAGTTGTCACCAACGGACGCGAACCCAGCCCTGCGGTACGGTCGGGTGTCTCCACCGTAGTTCACGCCTCTTCTACCGGCGCCAGGAACCACCGGCATCTTCGGGGCCCAAGTCCGACCGCCGCGCCATCACCGCCGTAGACCCGCTCCAGGGCCGTATTGTGGTTTTCTCAAGCAAAACCACTGGTTTCTGCTTTGGGACATCCTATTTTAGCCTTGGTTGGTGCGCCCGCTTTTCCCTTGCGTCTACAGTTTGATTTGACGCGCCACCCAATGCGTGTTGAAAGTCCACCGTCCTCTGACAACATCGATATGTGTGCCACCGCCTAACGGTCGTCGCTGGGCGCAGCCCGACACGATTTCCGGCTACGGATTGACCGACGTCGCTCGTTGCCTAACCGTAGTTTTCTCGCTGCCCGCACCCCGACGCCTGCGACCGTGGCTCTTCGTCGCTCTTCACCCAGCGCAACCTGCTCGAGCCACCGCCCGAGGTCGCTTCCCGCACCTCTTGGCCTCCCCGCAGCGCATGCGCAGCCGCGCCACGACTCCTAATCGACCGTAGCCAGTCCCTCCGCGCTCCCCGCGCCGACGACCATGCCTACCCACAACCTCCACCCACGCGGCCAGCCTTCCTGCGCCGCTACCCGACCCCCTCGCGGCCTCCCGGTGTCGCCGCCCGACAAGGGCCTCCCCGACCACGGCGTGTCCTCGCAACGCCGCCACTCTTAGCCGCCTCGCCTGGCCAGTCGCCGTCTCCCCGTGTTCGGCCACCCAGCGCGCGCCGCCGCCCTGGCGGCCGGTCTCCCCGTCGCCCGCAGCCGCGGCCTCACCGCTGCTCCCCGCTGCCCGCCACGGCTGACCGATCCTCCAGCCTTCCCGAGCAGCTGCCCGATCTCCACACTCGGTCGCCAGAGCACCGCGGTCGCTGCCCGACCTCCTCTTTATGCGCTACCACCAAGGAGAGAACCCACCGCCTCTATTCTGAAATCGCGATGAGCATCGGCGAATGATTAATCTGTCCAGCAAGTAGAATGGGCCAAAGAAATGGCATTTGGGCCCTTAATAATATTTTCCTATTGGGCCTTTTATATTTAATTTAAAGGGCTTTTTTTTTTTAATTTATTGGGCCTTTTTTCTTTATTTAACTGTGAGGCCCGAATTTGATTAAACTGCTGAGATGAAGCAGCCCAAAAAAAAATATGGCAGGAGTTTGAGAGATGAGCATCCGGGACCTCTTCGACAACGAAAAATCTACGGGCAGTCCTTTGCCCACCCGGATCAGGTTTTTTCGATAATGTACTTTTAATATATATCGCAACTCGTAAATTCTCATATAAATTCAAAGCGGGGACAATTTTTGAAATACAATTTTCATTTGATGCTTCCTTTTAATATATATCGCAACTCGTAGGTTTTCATATATATTAAAAGCGGGGGCATGGATATACATATCCTAAGTTCATTTTGTGATGTCAAAAACAAATTATTTGACACTGAGTATTATTAAATACAGTCAATTATTTAAAACTTCGAATATAATTTCGAAAAATCATTGAGGTTGCTCACCGGGTAATTAACTCATATTTAAAACATGGTCACACCTTTCGACTACAAACATTTATCCGCCTTTTAGGCGTCGACAATCCGCCTGGAGTGGCGAAGTAATCCGTCTTCTCGACGTCGATTAGTCCGCCTTTCAGACGTTGACGTTTTGATTAGTTCGCTTTCACCGGCGTCAACTGATCCGCTTCTCGAGTTAATCCGCCTTCTCGGCGTTGATTAGTCCGCCTTCTAGGCGTCGACATTCCGCCTAGATTGGCGAAGTAATCCGTCTTCTCGACGTCGATTAGTCCGCCCTTTCAGGCGTTGACATATCGATTAGTTCGCCTTCACCGGCGTCAACTAGCTACTTCTCGAGTTAATCCGCCTTCTCGGCGTCGACATTCCGCCTAGATTGGCGAAGTAATCCGTCTTCTCGACGTCAATTAGTCCGCCCTTTCAAGCGTTGACATATCGATTAGTTCGCCTTCACCGGCGTCACTACAAAAACATTATTTTTTGGTGACAAAATTATTGCGACGAATACCAAAATTGTCACCAAATCCTACGTTTTCGTGACGATGTTTAAATTTGTCACTTAAAGTAAATGTTGTGGTGACGATTATATATATTGTCACATAAAAGAGAGATCTATTATGACAATTTATCAAATTGTCATAAATGGCATTGATCACCAACAAAAGTCATTGTATCGTGATAAACCTTTTGTGACGAACAACAAACCGTCGCAAGAAGCCTATGTTTATGGTGACGACTTTCATTGTTGTCACATAATAAATATGTTGGAGTGACGGTCACACAATTCGTCACGTAAAAGGAAGATCTATTGTGACGATTCACATGTTGTCACAGGAAGCATTTATTTATAGTGACAACTTATAAATTTATCACGAAAAATGAGATCTATAGTGACAATTTAAAAATCGTCACAAGAAGTCTCTATTTGTGGTGACAACTCTCATCGTTGTCACGTGAGAAATGAGATCTTATTGTGACGAATTCTAAGTTGTCACGAGAAGTCTATGTTAGTGGTGACAACCCTCATTTTTGTCACGTAAATAACATGTTGGAGTGGCGATCTCATACTTCGTCACGCAAAAGGGAAATATTTTGTGACGGTCTTAATGTTGCCACAAGAAGCTTTTGTTTGTGATGACAACTTCAATTTTTATCACGTAAAAAGAAGATCTGGTGTGGCAATTTGCAAGTCATCACAAGAAGTCTCTATTTGTTCTAACGACTAGCATCTTTGTCACGTAAAAGACATGCTTGGGTGACAATCTCGCACTTCGTCACGAAAAGACAAATGATATTGTGATGATCTGAATGTCATAACAAAAAGTTTTTATTTTTGGTGATGACTTTCATCTTTATCACAGAAAGTACATATATTCAAGTGACAATTACACGGTTCATCACGTAAAAAAGAGATCTATTGTGACGACTTGACAAATTGTCACAGCTGGTAGTGTGCGCCAATATATCACTCTACAGTGTCACTGTGACTATAATAACATCATCACAAGAATTCTCTATTTGTAGCGACTACATTAATGTTTGTCGCTTAAAATATGTTAAAGTGACGATAAAACACTTTGCCACATAAAAGAGAACTCTATAGTGGCAATTTGTCAAGCTTGTCACCATAGATTAGAATTTTTTGTTTTATAAAACATATTAACAATTCATATTTTCGTGTCGACACGATAAACTTAAATACGAACATGACACAATAAAAATATGTGATGACACCACACAAACATGTATCTCGTAATGAACTTATTTATAGCCAACACTGAAATAGTTACAAAAGGATAACTGTAACAAAATTTTATTTTCATTGCAATAAGTCATAGTTTAAATAACATTAACTAATTTTGCAACCTTAGTTTCGTAATAAGTAGAAAACTATTGGTTACAAATAGTAGACATTGCTTATATGAGTATGTATAGAGTGAAATTGGTTCATACACGAATCATTGGAGAATATTAGTTGTTTTCACCAAAGAGTATTAGTTGTTTTCACAGAAAAATATTAGTTGTTTTCACTAAAGAGACATACTTTGTTTTCACTAAACAACTAATATTCTTCAGTGAAAACAACTAATACCCTACAATGAAAACAATTAATACTCTTTAGTAAAAACAACTAATACCCTTCAATGATTCATATATAAGCCATTTTACTCTATAATTTGTGCACTTATATTAACCAATATCTAAAATAACTTTATAAAACTAAAAAAACCAATCTCTCTCTCCCTCCCTCCCTCCCTCTCTCTCTCAAAGTTTAATAACAAAAGTAACATTTACATAATTTTAATTGGCAAAGTATTATATGAAAATAGTTCATGATAAGCTTATCATGAAAATATTTTAAAGTTTCATTAATCTCATCAGGGGTATCATCAGTCTGAGTTCAAGAAAATTGCTTTCAATTTTTTTGAACTCAGACTGATGATACCCCTGACAGGTTTGATACTCTAAAATTATTTAATGTTTAGCTTATTATGAAGTGTTTTCATATAAATCCTACTATTTTTAATTAAGGATGTGCAAATTTTTATTTGAACAAAAAAATGGGCAAAACCAAAATAATAAAATTTGTTCGATAATTTATTTCGGTATATTCAATAAAATATATATATATATCATATATAATATATATGTATACATTTTCCAAATACACGACCAGCATATTGTTCATACAACACCATATTCTTTAATTAATAAATTTAATAATTAATCAATTAATTAATATTTATCTAAAATATAAAATTTAGAACTCAACCATGTGTTAATTTATAGAGGGTCTACAGTATGTATCTCACATTAAGCCCTAAATCCTAATAATGAAACTCCCTCCCCCAACCGGCGCCGCCACACTCTGCCTCTCCCACGTATTCGCGCCGCTGTCCGCCCTTGCAGCCGCAGTTCTCACTCCGGAGTTTTCAAAGACGTAGTGGCAGGTGCAGGTAACAATGCCCCGCTACGTACGACAACCAGAATGACGCGGAAATTCTGAAAAGTGAAGAACCGGTGGTGGATATTTGGGAAAGTCGGGCCGATTGGGTGTCTTCAATCAAGCGACATTAAAGAAGAAGAACGAAAGGAAGTGCGAGGCGGGGTCGGGGAAAAGATGTCACTATTTTGATCAAAATTACTTCTTTTAAGGAGCATATTGATGATTACTTTTAAAATAATGATTTTATGTGTTTTAATGTCTAGTAATGAAAAATTCTGTCTTTCGCTGAAGTTCGTTGTAGTGTAGAACTTTTCATTTATAAGTCTCAATCTTATTTTTTTCCTATTTCTTCCATTTTGTCATCTTTCTTGTCAGTATGCTTGTATTTTAAATCTGCTTATTCATGCACTCATTTGGTATCAGGTATATGGGTACAATTACGGGCGTAAGTGATTTGGATCCTGTTGGCCGAACTCACATTGGCGCTCTCAGTGAAGGTAGAAGCATAGCTGAGTAGCTAATATTATATGATATATTAATTTGATCAGATAAGTGTTGTTTTGTGACTTGGTACATCTTTTTTCGTCTCATGTACATTCTGCATTTCTCACTATGTTGTATTTAAATAAGATAATTTTCGTATTTCTTTTTCAGGTTGGATGGGATGAATCAACTGCAGGAGAGAGGCAACCAAGAGTTTCATTGTGGGAGATCGAACCTTTGACGACTTTTCCAATGTACCCATCTCCATTCTCCCTGAGATTGAAGAGACCGTGGCCATCTGGATTGCCCTCATTCCCTGGTCTGTTTAACAACACCATCTTACAAATTCTTTTTTTCTTTTTTCAAATTTCCTCTCAATAAATCCATTTTATGCATCATTCAGGTCTTAAAGACGGTGATATGGGTATGACGTCTCCAATTTCGTGGCTTCTAGTGGCATTGGAGGTCAAGGTATGCAGCCATTAAATTTCCAGGGACTTGGTGGGTCCCCCTGGATGCAACTGAGGCTGGATGCTTCCATGTTCTGTATGCAACCCGATGCTTACCAAGTAATGGCGGCTGCTGCCCTCCAAGAAACGGGACCGTTAGATCCCTCCAGACTTGCTAATCAGTCCCTCTTGCAGTTCCAGCAAAATGTCCCCAACGTTTCTGCATCACTGATGCAAAGTCAGATGCTGCAACAGCCCCATTCTCAATAGAGCTTCCTCCAGAACATTCCTGAAGATATTTTAGGCGTGGAATCTAATTCTTTAGAACTTGATAACTTTTTGGGGTTATAAATGTTTTACACTATTTTGATCAAAATTACTTCTTTTAATAAGCATATTGATGTTTACTTTTAAACTAATGATTTTATGTGTTTTAATGTCTAGTAATAATGTAATTTTGTACGATGAGCTTGTAGTGACAAAATGGTTGACTAATTAATATTGTAGCTTAAGGTGACAAAGTTTTCGTCACAAGTGTACCACTAATGACAAATATATGTTACTCTTGTGACGAAGAAATAATATATTTTATCATGTTAAATAAAAACTTGTGACAAAAAATAATTTGAGTGATAAAAATATGGGGTTATATCACAATAATATTATTTATTGCGACAAATAAATTTTGTCATGCGAAACGCTAAAAATATAATGATGTTGTGACGAAAAATAATTTGGGTGAAAATATTGGGTTATAATGACGATAATTTTGTCACACCGATATTATTTATAGTGACAAATAGGTTTTGTCATGTGAGAAAACAAAAATATAAGAATATTGTGACAAAAGAAAAAATTCAGTGACAAAAAATTAAGGTTATAGTGACGATTTTTCTGTCACAATAAAATTATCTATAGTGACAAATAAGTTTTGTCACGTGAAACAATAAAAAATGTAAGATTGTAGTGACGAAAAATAATTTGCGTGATGAAAATATAGAATTGTAGTGACAATATATTTATCACGACAACATTATCTATGGCGACAAATATGTTTTGTCACTAACTATTGTGACGAAATCATTTTGTCGTCACCAGATATCTTTCGTGACGGACTTTTGGTGACGGCGCTTGTGACAATTTCTTTTATCATCACAAGTCTTTTGTGACGAAAATTTACGTTTTAGTGACAAAAAAATTCGCCACGAAAAAGTAGTTTTTTTGTAGTGCGTCAACTAATCTACTTCTCGAGTTAATCCGCCTTCTCGGCGTCGACATTCCGCCTAGATTGGCGAAGTAATCCGTCTTCTCGACGTCGATTAGTCCGCCCTTTCAGGTGTTGACGTATCGATTAGTTCGCCTTCACCGGCGTCAACTAATCTACTTCTCGAGTTAATCCGCCTTCTCGGCGTCGACATTCCGCCTAGATTGGCGAAGTAATCCGCCCGATCGGCGTTGATTAATTCGCCTTCTCGGCGTCGAAATTCGGCCTAGATTGGCGAAGTAATCCGTCCGATCGGCGTTGATTAATCCGTCTTTTAGGCGTCGACATTCCGCCTAGATTGGCGAAGTAATCCGTCTTCGCGACGTGGATTAGTCCGCCTCTCAGGCGTTGACGTACTGATTAGTTCGCCTTCACCGGCGTCAACTAATCTACTCGAGCTAATCCGCCTTTTAGGCGTCGACATTCCGCCTAGATTGGCGAGGTAATCCGTCTTCTCGACGTCAATTAGTCCGCCCTTTCAGGCGTTGACGTATCGATTAGTTCGCCTTCACCGGCGTCAACTAATCTACTTCTCGAGTTAATCCGCCTTCTCGGCGTCGACATTCCGCCTAGATTGGCGAAGTAATCCGCCCAATCGGCGTTGATTAATCCGCCTTTTAGGCGTCGACATTCCGCCTAGATTGGCGAAGTAATCCGCCCGATCGGCGTTGATTAATCCGCCTTTTAGGCGTCGACATTCCGCCTAGATTGGCGAAGTAATCCGCCCGATCGGCGTTGATTAATCCGTCTTTTAGGCGTCGACATTCCGCCTAGATTGGCGAAGTAATCCGTCTTCTCGACGTCGATTAGTCCGTCCTCTCAGGCGTTGACGTATCGATTAGTTCGCCTTCACCGGCGTCAACTAATCTACTTCTCGAGTTAATCCGCCTTCTCGGCGTCGACATTCCGCCTAGATTGGCGAAGTAATCTGTCTTCTCGACGTCGATTAGACCGCCCTTTCAGGTGTTAACGTATCGATTAGTTCGCCTTCACCGGTGTCAACTAATCTACTTCTCGAGTTAATCCGCCTTCTCGGCATCGACATTCCGCCTAGATTGGCGAAGTAATCCGCCCGATCGGCGTTGATTAATTCGCCTTCTCGGCGTCGACATTCCGCCTAGATTGGCGAAGTAATCCGTCCGATCGGCGTTGATTAATCCGTCTTTTAGGCGTCGACATTCCGCCTAGATTGGCGAAGTAATCCGTCTTCGCGGCGTGGATTAGTCCGCCTCTCAGGTGTTGACGTACTGATTAGTTCGCCTTCACCGGCGTCAACTAATCTACTCGAGCTAATCCGCCTTTTAGGCGTCGACATTCCGCCTAGATTGGCGAGGTAATCTGTCTTCTCGACGTCGATTAGTCCGCCCTTTCAGGCGTTGACGTATCGATTAGTTCGCCTTCACCGGCGTCAACTAATCTACTTCTCGAGTTAATCCGCCTTCTCGATGTCGACATTCCGCCTAGATTGGCGAAGTAATCCGCCCAATCGGCGTTGATTAATCCGTCTTTTAGGCATCGACATTCCGCCTAGATTGGCG
Source organism: Ballota nigra (assembly GCA_947034835.1). Taxonomy (NCBI): domain Eukaryota; kingdom Viridiplantae; phylum Streptophyta; class Magnoliopsida; order Lamiales; family Lamiaceae; genus Ballota; species Ballota nigra. The sequence continues at coordinate 2,468,332 of OX344726.1, read as the reverse complement.
AAGTAATCCGCCCGATCAGCGTTGATTAATCCGTCTTTTAGGCGTCGACATTCCGCCTAGATTGGCGAAGTAATCCGCCCGATCGGCGTTGATTAATCCGCCTTTTAGGCGTCGACATTCCGCCTAGATTGGCGAAGTAATCCATCTTCTCGACGTCGATTAGTCCGCCCTCTCAGCCGTTGACGTACTGATTAGTTCGCCTTCACCGGCGTCAACTAATCTACTTCTCGAGTTAATCCACCTTTTAGGCGTCGACATTCCGCCTAGATTGGCGAGGTAATCCGTCTTCTCGACGTCGATTAGTCCGCCCTTTCAGGCGTTGATGTATCGATTAGTTCGCCTTCACTGGCATCAACTAATCTACTTCTCGAGTTAATCCGCCTTCTCGGCGTCGACATTCCGCCTAGATTGGCGAAGTAATCCGCCCGATCGGCGTTGATTAATCCGCCTTTTAGGCGTCGACATTCCGCCTAGATTGGCGAAGTAATCCGCCCGATCGGCGTTGATTAATCCGTCTTTTAGGCGTCGACATTCCGCCTAGATTGGCGAAGTAATCCGCCCGATCGGCGTTGATTAATCCGCCTTTTAGGCGTCGACATTCCGCCTAGATTGGCCAAGTAATCCGTCTTCTCGACGTCGATTAGTCCGCCCTCTCAGGCGTTGACGTACTGATTAGTTCGCCTTCACCGACGTCAACTAATCTACTCGAGCTAATCCGCCTTTTAGGCGTCGACATTCCGCCTAGATTGGCGAGGTAATCCGTCTTCTCGACGTCGATTAGTCCGCCCTTTCAGGCGTTGACGTATCGATTAGTTCGCCTTCACCGGCGTCAACTAATCTACTTCTCGAGTTAATCCGCCTTCTCGGCGTTGATTAGTCCGCCTTTTATGCGTTGACATATTGATTTGTTCGCCTTCACCGGCTTCAACTAATCTGCCTCTCAAGCCGATCCGTCACTCGGCCTTGATTAGTTCGCCTTCACCAGCGTCAACTAATCCGCCTCTCGGTGTGGATCCAGTCCGCATGTTAAGCGTTGACTTTCCGCCTTAATGGGCGAGGTATTGTTTAGTTCGTCCTCACCGGCGTTAACTAATCTATTCTCTGCATCGTGAAGTCGCTGCCCGTCAATCGGCTAAAAGCACTTCACTCATTAACCTGTTGGTTAATCTTTTAAGCGGTTGTTAACTCAATCCCATCTTCGTGAAGTCGCTGCCCGATCATCGGCTAAAGCACTTCACTCATTAACCTGTTGGTTAATCTTTTAAGCGGTTGTTAACTCAATCCCATCTTCGTGAAGTCGCTGCCCGATCATCGGCTAAAGCACTTCACTCATTAACCTGTTGGTTAATCTTTTAAGCGGTTGTTAACTCAATCCCATCTTCGTGAAGTCGCTGCCCGATCATCGGCTAAAGCACTTCACTCATTAACCTGTTGGTTAATTTTTTAAGCGGTTGTTAAATCAATCCCATCTTCGTGAAGTCGCTGCCCGATCATCGGCTAAAGCACTTCACTCATTAACCTGTTGGTTAATCTTTTAAGCGGTTGTTAACTCAATCCCATCTTCGTGAAGTCGCTGCCCGATCATCGGCTAAAGCACTTCACTCATTAACCTGTTGGTTAATTTTTTAAGCGGTTGTTAAATCAATCCCATCTTCGTGAAGTCGCTGTCCGATCATCGGCTAAAGCACTTCACTCATTAACCTGTTGGTTAATCTTTTAAGCGGTTGTTAACTCAATCCCATCATCGTGAAGTCGCTGTCCGTCTATCGGCTAAAGCACTTTACTCATTAATCTGTTGATTTATCTTTTGATTGATTGATAAGTCAATCTGTTATCCGTGAAGTCGCTACCCTCAAGCGGCCTAAGCACTTCATTAATTTATCATCGCGGTCAATAACTCTTTATTAATTGAACGTCACGGTTCTCGACCCGGGGGCACGACGGAAGATCGTACCCCACCTAACCCGACCAATTTCAAAAAAGTTTGACTATTCGAAGGTTACACAAAAGATTCGCCCAACAAGGACCCTGTCATCGAAGATTCCCCCGGGGCATCCGAGCTATCCTGTTTTCAGGCTCGGTGGCAAAACCTATTTGAAGCACAGATCAAGATCGAACTCTGGCCGAAGTCAGTGTTGGAGTTATACGTGAAAGTATGCTTTTACTTTGTATAACTCGTGTATCAAACACTTGGTTATGAGAATAATTCTTTTATCGCAATGCTTTAGATATGATTGAATGTTGAATATCTATTGCAAACCGTTCAATATATATAGTACATGTTACAATGTAGTTAGTGTGGTGATACCCGATCACGGAAGACAACATTAACAGTTTACTTGTAACTAAACGTACATTTTTCACGGCCTAGGTGGAATTGAACAAACCACCGTGAAAGGTCGATGTGTAAGGCTCAGATTGGTCTGTCTTGACCAAGAGATTGCACTAGCACATTTAGTATGTGTTGAAGAGGTCCTACAGCGAGGAGAAATTCTTCTGTTCTGAAAGGTGAAGAATTAGACCTCAGTGGTTGTTGATTTCTTAATCTCCGTCACTTAAATAGGACCGTGTGTGCTTAGTAGTTACTGCTTTGATTCATGTTGGGTGAGAATCATTGTGACTTCGAACTTTGTGTCTTGGGCAGTAATATTAATCATACGACGGTTGCTAAGATTTAATACGGAGAAACGCGTGCGAGTACGGCTCGTGTGATTAGTCCCCTTGGTGGGCTCAGAAGTTTTATTGTACCAAATCTTGCAAGTGAAGAATTAGTTTCTTCGGTACGAATAATAATGTTGAGCTGTCTTTACTCCAAGGTGAAATATATTAATTAATTTAGAGCTATTCAGAAGCTCAATTAATTAATGGACTTGATAATCTTAAACGCGGGAAATAATAACCGGGAGCCCATATTATCGTAATATGGATTAAGATGGATAGTGCAATATTAATTTATTAGTGGTAATAATTAATATTAATGGGCTGAATTATATTGGGGCTCAATATTGAAATTCAGAAGCCCATTAGGAGGTCCAATCTTAATTCTCCTTAAGGCCCCTCAAGTAGCCCATTAAGTAGCCCAATAATGATAAGGTGATTAAAATAAAAAGAAAATAATATGCTGATTTTTTTTTCATATGATTTTCGAAAATTGCATATCTTGGAGAGAAAAGATTTTGTTGATTTTCTTGGAAAGATATTATGGAAGATATGTATTTTAAAATACAAGTATATCTCATATATTCAAGAAGATCCAAATCTTTGGATTTCTTCATAGAAGTTTCGAAAATTATAGGGCAATAATAAGAGAGTGAGATTTTTGTGGGATATTTTATTGTGGAGAAAAGAATATATGAGATATATTCAAGATTTCTTAGAGGCTAAGAAAAGATTTTCTCCAAGCCCAATAAATCATGAAAATTTCGGCCACTCCTTGTTATAAATAGGAGATGATTTTTTCATCTCCAAGTACATAATTCCATGTGTTGGAAAAATCAAGAAGCATAGATATTTTTCTTTTTCCTTAGTTTATTAAATTGCTTGAAAGCGTCTCCCACCGGCGATCAAGTAAGGCGAAAGGGAAATACTTGAGAAGGTTTTTGGGTTGATAAAGCGTGTACGAGAGTCCCGTTTTATTCAAAGGCCAAGTTCTACAAGAGGTACGTTAATCACATATTTACTTGTTTATTCCGCCATAGTTAATATGTGAAATTAATTCAACATGCATGATGATAATTAGTTGTTGGAATTATTATTTGAATTAATTAGGATTAATTCATGATAGTAATAATTGTATTTAAATTCATATTTAAAATTCATCCTGAATAGATTCCGGGCACCCCTATATTCCCAACAGTCAGAGCCCAATCTTGGGGGCAATTGTTACAGCAGGAAATATCCTCGCCTGACAGGAGGTCAAATTCCTGAAGATACACTGACACGACAAGATCGAGGGTCTACATCATAAAAGAGTGTTTAATGTATTATAGGTCTACTGTTGATCTTTATATTAATAATTGTAATAAATCCCTAAATAAAGGGTTGAGATGAATTTAGGGTCACTTTTGGGCCTTTGGGGGTGAACCTCTATAAATAGGGGGTCACCCCCTCATTGTAAAGGACTTGACTTTTCTCTCATTTCTCATATATCCAAGGAGCTCTCATATTCGTGGGAAGAACGAAAGTTCTTCCCCAACCGTTCGTGTTCGTTTATATTTATTGTTTGCCGGGCATAATCCAAATAGCCACATATATTCACCCGTACGAAAATGCCTGTCAACAATGTGTACACATATACTATACACATATATTGATCGTTATTTTATTTTTAAATCAATAAAATTTAAAAAAAAAAGTACTTTTCAAATTCATTTTCACTATTTACTATTATGTGTACACTAATACACTAATACACATATATTTATTTTCACTATTTACTAATATGTGTACACATATACACATATAGAGTTTTTGTTTTTTTTAAATCAATTAAATTTTAAAATAAATATTTTTTAAAATTGTTTTTCACTAAAATCAATAATAATAATAACAAACCAACATATATAGTTCCAATTATATCCAGACATATAAATTAAATTATCCACACATGCTCAAATATCCAGACAGTTAAATCTAGATAAACAGTAAAATCTTAAACCAACATATATAGTTGCAAAACACGATTAAATATTCATGACATCCTAACTCATCATCATCATCATCACCAACTCTTTCATTTCCAGAATAATTACCCCTCGGAGGGTAACTAGAATATGCACCTCTTTCAAGTAGGTCTACAAATCCAGTTGGAGATATGGAATTATGACGAGACGGGGAAGGACCAGAAGCTGGAGGACGAGCAGGAGAGGCCTGAGGATAAGGGGGCGGGAAAACCACTAGGAGGAACGGGAGGAACAACACTAGAAGGACCGGTGGGAGGATAAGGGGCATAACTAGGGGCGGGAGGATAAGAAGGATAAGCTGGGTAAGGAGGATATGAAGTAGCTGGTTGGGAAAACCCACTAGGTAGGTTTCCCTGATGGCCTTGCATCCACGCTACCATCTGGTTGTGCATTTCCTGACGCAAGTTTTTGTTATATTGTCTCTGTTGCTCCGCCAGCATTCTTTCATATCTCGCGCGCTCTTCAGCCAACAAACAATCAACATCTCTTTGGGCATAGCCGCCAATGTGTGTGCCAGATGATGTCCCGCCTGGACCAGATTGTATGTGCATCGTCTTCATTTGACCGAGACCCCTAACTTTTCTGTGTTCTGGCCTCACTATCTCAGCATACGCTTGACTCAATCGGTTCAAGCGCTCATCTTCGTCCGTTGGAGGCGGTAATTGCGAGACTCGTTCCTCCACAGAGTCCTAGACATACAAAAATTGTGTAAATGAAAAAGTATTCAAACGTGTTATTTATATTTATAATGTTAATGTAAAACACTTACAATTATTTCAGCAATTCCCCCATGTTGGGAAAATATAGGGGTGCCCGGAATCTATTCGGGATGAACTTTAAATACGAATTTAAATACAATTATTACTAGCATGAATTAATCCTAATTAATTCAAATAATAATTCCAACAACTAATTATCATCATGCATGTTGAATTAATTTCACATATTTAATTAAGCGGAATAAACAATTAAATATGCGATTAACGTACCTCTTGTAGAATTGGCCTTTGAATATACGGGACAATTATAATCTCACTTTATCAACCCAAAGCCTTCTCAAGTATTTCCCTTTTCACCTCACTTGATCGCCGGTGGGAGACGCTTTCAAGTAATTTAATAACTAAGGAAAAAGAAAAATATCTATGCTTCTTGATTTTTCCAACACATGGAATTATGTACTTGGAGATGAAATAATCATCTCATATTTATAAGGGGTATTGGACGAAAATTTAGAGATTAATGGGCTTGGAGAAAATCTTTTCTTAGACTCTAAGAAATCTTGAATATATCTCATATATTCTTTTCTCCAAAATAAAATATTCCACAAAAATCTCACACCCCTAAATAAATATGTAATTTTCGAAAATGAAATCCAAGATTTGGATCTTCTTGAATATATGAGATATTCTTGTATTCCTAGAATACATATCTTCCATAATATCTTTCCAAGAAAATCAACAAAATCTTATTTCTCCTAATCATCAAATTTTCGAAATTAATAAAGAAAAATCAGCATATTTATTTTCTTTTTATTTTAATCACCTTATCATTATTGGGCTACTTAATGGGCTACTTGAGGGGCCTTAGGGAGAATTAAGATTGGACCTCCTAATGGACTTCTGAATTTCAATATTGAGCCCCAATATAATTCAGCCCATTAATATTAATTATTACAACTAATAAATTAATATTGCACTATCCATCTTAATCCATATTACGATAATATGGGCTCCCGGTTATTATTTCTCGCGTTTAAGATTATCAAGTCCATTAATTAATTGAGCTTCTGAATAGCTCTAAATTAATTAATATATTTCACCTTGGAGTAAAGACAACTCAACATTATTATTCGTACCGAAGAAACTAATTCTTCACTTGCAAGATTTGGTACAATAAAACTTCTGAGCCCACCAAGGGGACTAATCACACGAGCCGTACTCACACGCGTTTCTCCGTATTAAATCTTAGCAACCGTCGTATGATTAATATTACTGCCCAAGACACAAAGTTCGAAGTCGCAATGATTCTCACCCAACATGAATCAAAGCAGTAACTACTAAGCACACACGGTCCTATTTAAGTGACGGAGATTAAGAAATCAACAACCACTGAGGTCTAATTCTTCACCTTTCAGAACAGAAGAATTTATCCTCGCTGTAGGACCTCTTCAACACATACTAAATGTGCTAGTGCAATCTCTTGGTCAAGACAGACCAATCTGAGCCTTACACATCGACCTTTCACGGCGGATTGTTCAATTCCACCTAGGTCGTGAAATTTTACGTTTAGTTACAAGTAAACTGTTAATGTCGTCTTTCGTGATCGGGTATCACCACATTAACTACTATGTAACACGTACTATATATTGAACGGTTTGCAATAGAAATTCAACATTCAATCATAACTAAAGCAAATGCGATAAAAGAATTATTCTCATAAAACGAGTGTTTGATACACGAGTTATACAAAGTAAAAGCATACTTTCACGTATAACTCCAACAATCTCCCACTTATACTTAAAGTCTGCTTTTAGTATACATCACGCATGTCTTAGTGTAGTAGCTCTACGTGACATCTCATGTCAACCTACACTAACCTAATAATTCCTCCCACTTATACTTAAAGCAGATTGGCAATCGTCTTGACTCCCATTCCATCCACATGTCTCTCGAATGTACTCTGAGGCAGACCCTTTGTGAATGGATCAGCTAGGTTGTCACCCGACGCTATCTTTGCCACCTCTATATCTCCTCTCTTAACGATTTCTCGTATCAGATGGTATTTTCTTTCTATGTGTTTGCTGGCCTTGTGGGCTCTCGGTTCCCTTGAATTTGCAACTGCTCCGGCATTGTCACAAAAGACAGTTATCTTGTCGGGCAAATTCGGAACAACATCCAAGTCCACTAAGAAGTACTTGAGCCAAACCGCTTCTTTCGCTACTTCACAAGCAACTACTTATTCGGCTTCCATGGTCGAATCTGCGATGCATTTCTGCAAATCGCTTCTCCATGTCATGGCTCCTTCTCCCATGCAAAACACACTACCCGAGGTAGTTATTTTGGAATCTATGTCTGATTGGAAATTTGAGTCCGTGTATCCCACGGGAATTAGATTGTCTGATTGTTAAATCAGCATTCCATACCAAGTTCTTTTCAGAAACTCAAGAACGCATTTAATTGCAATCTAATGTGCTTTCCCGGGGTTACTTTGATATCTTGCCATCATGCCCACGGCAAAGCAGATATCCGGTCTCGTACACAACGTTGCATACATAAGACTTCCTACGTCCGAAATGTACGGAACGTCTTTCATGTCATCTATCTCCACTTGCGTCTTAGGGCATATTTCTTTGGATAGATGGATTCCGTGCCTACAAGGTACAAAACCTTTCTTGGAATCTTGCACGCTGATATGCTTCAAAACAGTGGCTTTGTATGAAACTTGCGATAAGCCCAACATCTTCCTCTTGCGATCTCGAGTGAACTTGATCCCAAGGATGTGACCGGCTTTTCCCTAAGTCCTTCATATCAAACTGATTTGACAGCCATACCCTTACGTCTGACAATACCTTTACATTGTTTCCAATGAGCAGAATATCGTCTACGTATAATACTAAGAATACCACCGCAGTTCCGTCACATCTTTTGTACACACAACTTTCGAACTTGTTTTGATCACAAACCCATAAGACTTAATTAATTGATCAAACACTGGTTCCAAGTACGCGATGCTTGCTTAAGTCCATAAATGGATCTCTTAAGCTTGCATACGAGGTGCTCTTGGCCTTTTTCAACGAAACCTTTGGGCTGTTGCATATAGATCCCATCAAGACTTCCGTTAAGGAAAGCTGTCTTGACATCCATTTGCCAGATCTCGTAATCTAAGTGCGCAGCGATCGACAAGAGAATGCGGATGGACTTAAGCATAGTTACAGGCCACAGGCCACAAGCCTTGCTTTGAAGGTCTCTACCCTTCCGTCCGGTCCTCTTTTCCTCTTGCACACCCACTTGCATCCAATGGGGTGGATCAACCAACTCCCACACTTGATTATAATCCATCGAACCCACCTCGGTTTCCATTGCGGTTTGCCACACTTCCGCGTCTTTGTCTTGGATTGCCTCGTCGTACGTTCATGGGTCTGATTCATTGCCGGGAATCAAATCCGAAGATTCTCCAATTCCCATGAATCTCTCGGGTTGCCTTGCAATCCTCCCACTACGACGGGGTTCCGGTTGTGAAGGTGTGACGTGTGGTATATCATCTTGTATACTTGGTATAGGAGTTTGCCCTCTTTACTCGTCTAAGGTAATCTCACTTCTGGGCTTTCTTTTGTTTATATAGTCTTCCTCCAAGAATTTAAAGTGCGAACTAATCACGGTCTTTTAATCCTTGAGACTATAGAATATACACCCTTTCGTTCCCATGGGATATCCTATACACAACCTTAATTCCGAACGTGGATCCAACTTACCGGCTTCCTTGTCTAGCACGTATGCCGGACAACCCCAAATCCGCAAGTGTCTTAGACTGGGCTTGCGCCCGGTCCACAATTCCATTGGGGTTTTAGGAACCGATTTGGATGGCACCAAGTTTAGAATGTAAGTCGTTGTTTCCAAGGCGTTACCCCAAAACGACTTGGGTAAATCCGAATAACTCATCATGGATCTGACTATTTCTAAAAGAGTCTGGCTCCTTCGTTCCGCCACACCGTTCTATTGAGGGGTTCCCGGTGCGGTCAACAGGGATACAATCCCTTCGTCCGACAGGTAGTTCAAGAATTCATTGCTAAGGTATTCGCCTCCACGAACAAATCGTAGAAACTTGATACTTCTTTCCTTATGCATCATAAGGTAGATGTATCCATATCTCGAATAATCATCAAATTACTCATACCTCTTCTTGCTATGATCGTCATTGAACCACACATATCGGTATGAACGAGTTCTAACACTTCCGTAGTTCTATCCCCTTGGCTCCAAATGCCCTCTTGGTCATTTTACCCTCTAAACAGGATTCACAAGTTGGAAACGGCTCGACTTGGAATGATTCCAAGGATCCGTCTTTCACCAATCTCTCTATCCACTTTAGATTAACATGACCTAGTCTAAGATGCTATAGAAGTGTTTCGTTCATCTCCGAAGAACGCTTTCTTTTATTACTCGAAATAATCGATGTGTTATTAGATTCAATTTTGTGAGTGGTGTGCCCAAATAATGGTATAAAGATCATCCATTGAAGTTCCGGAACAGATAAACTCATCGTTTCAAGCAATAATAACATCCTTATTAAAAGAAACTGAGTATCTATTCAAACAGTTTAGAAACTGAAGGTTGAGTTCTTTCTAAACTAGGAACATGAAGAACGTCTCTCAAGACCATAACTCTATCTTCAAAAGATAGGCGCACTTCTCCCACTGCTTCAGCTGCCACTCTCGTAGCATTGCCCGATGTGATGGGGATCTCACTTTCGTTAAGTCGTCGGGTTAGCTTGAACCCATAAAAAAATGTGATCAGTAGCTCTCGTATCCACTATCCACGAATAGACAGCATACGCCACTTCACGAGTTTCGACGACTAAGGTGTGTGAATTACCTAACTTTCCTAGCCTCTTAGGCTTGGAACAGGCAGACCTCCATTGTCCTCTCTCACCACAACTAAAACACTTCCCCTTCGATGCTTGCCTTTGCATTTACCTTTCGCAACAATTGGATTTGCTTGGATCCGGCCTTTGGTTCTCTTCCTCTTTTTCCCTCCCTTGGGACCAAAAGAGGTAGACGAACCATTAGCCACCATAGCACTAGACTGGTGCTCCATTATCACTTCCACCGAAACTAAAGCTTGCAAGAGCTCGGGCAAACGACTTGTCCGTTCATTCATCTGACAGTTCAGATGAAACTACTCAAAGCTTCTCGGTAGGGAATGGTATATGAAATCAATCAAAATCCGCACCAAGTACTTTCAACTTGTTAAGGTATGCCATTATCTCGAGAACGTGCTCCCTCACGGGCGTTTCTTCCACCATTTCCAACTTGACCGAGTCATGTTTGGTGAACTTGATTAGTCATGGGATTCTGATGTGAAAACATCTCTTCAAGGTGTTCCATGATTTCAACAGCGGATACAATGTCTTCATGAACGCACCTCAAATCCTCAGACATAAATGTCAAGATGATGCACTTCATTCATTGTCACGCTTCCGATCATAAACTGCCTCTTCCCATTGCTTGACTTATCATTAGGCTTGCCGGGTATATTAACATAAATAACCCAATTGTGTTTTCGTGCAGTAAGGAAAAATTTAAAAAACATTTCCAATCGATATAATTCTCTCCAAAAAGTTTATTATATTTAAGTATACTATACAGTGGATTAAAAGGTTGCGACATGATGAACTGAGAATAAAACATACATTCATATCAATATCTAGAAAAATACGAAATTATCACATAAATTTGATCACATCAATTATATTGAAACCTTAAAACAATATAATCATGCATCAGCCAACATCTCGAAACAATTTAACTGCGCCACGAGGGGTGGTCTATACATTTAAACACATTCAAGCGGATAACAAACTTAAAAGTTACAAATCCTTAATTCAAAATTAATAGTTGGCTCCCACTTTGACCACATAGAAACTGACAGGGACTCCGAAGGGAGTAAGTTAATATCAATTTCCTATGCCTAAGTAATAACCATAATTAAATACAGGATCATTATTTCGCTTTGAGCAAGCCACTCGTGGTGAGGGTCAATACCGCCACTAGTAATAATCCACAATCATCCTTTCGGAATTTATTCATGTGAAATCCGTTCTTTTGGCCGATCCGAGGGGGAAATGTATTCCAAAAGAACTTCACAAATAAATAAATTATGGAGGTCAAAATAATCCAATTTTAATATCCGGAATAAAATTACGATTATGAAAACATACTTAGTAATTTTTGAAAGTAAGGTTTTTCTTGGACAATTAAATTCATGCAAACACATATTAACAAATAATAATAAGTGCACGAAATAAAACATCCATCAAAACAAAAATTAAACACATTGGAGCACTCAATTCCAATTGTCACGGTTTAATTTCTTCACGTCTTGATGCGAAAAATCGTCCTTGTTGCTTTCCGACGTTCGTCTCGACGTGCTCCCACTCGAACAGCAACACTTCTTCAAAAACAGCATCGTTTGGGGTTCGGGACGACGTTTAAAATCACACCGAAAAAAAAACACGAACCGAAAAAATTCCACAGCCTGAGATACAGCGCGCTTCCCGGCCCGAGAAGCGCTGGAAAAGCGCCCGAGGCGCGCCGAAGCGCAGCCCCGAGGCGCACTCGAGGCGCGCCCGAGGCGCAGCACAGAAGCGCGCCGAGGCGCTGCCCGGGGCGCCCGAGGCGCTGCAGCAGCCTGCCGAGGCGCGCGCGGCGCCGTGTGCCCGTTGCGCACGGTGTGCGCCGTGCACCCCCGTGCGCCGTTTTTTCGCCGTTCGTCCTCGTTTTCTTCACCCCTTGCATGATTTTACCTCCATACACGCTCCACGCTTGTATGCGTCGTCCGGGTACGCCGTTTTTAATTCTTCGTTCTTCGTCACGATCCGGTTACAATTTATTTTTACAAAAAAATAAATACTAGATCTAGACTAGTCTATTACAATGATCGAATCAAAATAAAAACAACTAATCTACTCGTGGATTTTCTCACGAGAAAAACGAATTCGAACGAATCGAATTAAAAACCAAATTAATTCACACGCATGAAATTAACAACATTAAAAACCATGACAATTGGATACCTGCAAAAAAGATCTAACAATTCTACTATCCAATTTCAAATTTAATGTTCAACAATTTAAATTCCAATTTAAAATTCAGAGCCCGAAACCGTGGCTCTGATACCAGTTGTTGGGAAAATATAGGGGTGCCCGGAATCTATTCGGGATGAACTTTAAATACGAATTTAAATACAATTATTACTAGCATGAATTAATCCTAATTAATTCAAATAATAATTCCAACAACTAATTATCATCATGCATGTTGAATTAATTTCACATATTTAATTAAGCGGAATAAACAATTAAATATGCGATTAACGTACCTCTTGTAGAATTGGCCTTTGAATATACGGGACAATTATAATCTCACTTTATCAACCCAAAGCCTTCTCAAGTATTTCCCTTTTCACCTCACTTGATCGCCGGTGGGAGACGCTTTCAAGTAATTTAATAACTAAGGAAAAAGAAAAATATCTATGCTTCTTGATTTTTCCAACACATGGAATTATGTACTTGGAGATGAAATAATCATCTCATATTTATAAGGGGTATTGGACGAAAATTTAGAGATTAATGGGCTTGGAGAAAATCTTTTCTTAGACTCTAAGAAATCTTGAATATATCTCATATATTCTTTTCTCCAAAATAAAATATTCCACAAAAATCTCACACCCCTAAATAAATATGTAATTTTCGAAAATGAAATCCAAGATTTGGATCTTCTTGAATATATGAGATATTCTTGTATTCCTAGAATACATATCTTCCATAATATCTTTCCAAGAAAATCAACAAAATCTTATTTCTCCTAATCATCAAATTTTCGAAATTAATAAAGAAAAATCAGCATATTTATTTTCTTTTTATTTTAATCACCTTATCATTATTGGGCTACTTAATGGGCTACTTGAGGGGCCTTAAGGAGAATTAAGATTGGACCTCCTAATGGACTTCTGAATTTCAATATTGAGCCCCAATATAATTCAGCCCATTAATATTAATTATTACCACTAATAAATTAATATTGCACTATCCATCTTAATCCATATTACGATAATATGGGCTCTCGGTTATTATTTCCCGCGTTTAAGATTATCAAGTCCATTAATTAATTGAGCTTCTGAATAGCTCTAAATTAATTAATATATTTCACCTTGGAGTAAAGACAGCTCAACATTATTATTCGTACCGAAGAAACTAATTCTTCACTTGCAAGATTTGGTACAATAAAACTTCTGAGCCCACCAAGGGGACTAATCACACGAGCCGTACTCGCACGCGTTTCTCCGTATTAAATCTTAGCAACCGTCGTATGATTAATATTACTGCCCAAGACACAAAGTTCGAAGTCGCAATGATTCTCACCCAACATGAATCAAAGCAGTAACTACTAAGCACACACGATCCTATTTAAGTGACGGAGATTAAGAAATCAACAACCACTGAGGTCTAATTCTTCACCTTTCAGAACAGAAGAATTTATCCTCGCTGTAGGACCTCTTCAACACATACTAAATGTGCTAGTGCAATCTCTTGGTCAAGACAGACCAATCTGAGCCTTACACATCGACCTTTCACGGCGGATTGTTCAATTCCACCTAGGTCGTGAAATTTTATGTTTAGTTACAAGTAAACTGTTAATGTCGTCTTCCGTGATCGGGTATCACCACATTAACTACTATGTAACACGTACTATATATTGAACGGTTTGCAATAGAAATTCAACATTCAATCATAAGTAAAGCAAATGCGATAAAAGAATTATTCTCATAAAACGAGTGTTTGATACACGAGTTATACAAAGTAAAAGCATACTTTCACGTATAACTCCAACACCCCATACGTGTACTCCCCTTCCCCACAGTTGTAGAAATGTTGCACAATTTCCCATTTAGTTGGGAGCCGGTTATATTTCTTCTCCTGTATTCCAAAAAAATTGGGTTATGTATAATAAAATAATTAAAATCTCCCTATGTTGTAGTGCAGGATTAATTACTTACGTATTCCTCAGTCCATTGTGCAGCTCCTTTTGCCCCTCATTTGTGTTTTGAGGGGCCTCTTCCTCCGACCGCAGATAAGTGGTTTGCCCTACACTGGTTGCTTTTTCTAATGAATTCGGGCAATTGCCAGTATTCGAGTAGTGCAGTCCACAATGTCGGCTCCCACGGTGGGTTTTTTCCTTCATCTCGATGGATCCTCTTCCAAAGACTGAGGAGATCCGTGAATCGTTCTCTAGACCTCTGGATGAACAGCTTTTTAATTACCACAATATTTTTCGTCGTCGGATCCCAGTAGGTCTCTCTCTGAAGAAAATATATACAATCACGTTTATTTTAATTAAGTAAAAATATAGGCATACATATAATACTACCTACTTAAGAAAATTAACAATTACCTGGAATGTCTCCCACCACTCTTTCCTCCTTTCTTCTGACTCCAACTTATATGTGAACCCGCCCATCTCCATTCTATGCAAACTTGAGCGGATTTTTCCACCCAGCTTCTTCGACTCGATGGAGCACTTACCCGTACACTTAGCGTATGAAGCCTCAATTGCTGGTCCCGTACAGTATCGATTACTATGGAGTGCTGCAAGAAGTAGTTGAAATAGAATATCCGGGTTGGCCGAAGAGGACGATAGTGTTGTTCTTGTGTGAATGGTATGATCCAGGGAACCAAGGAACAAGAGTCGACGAAGACTACAAGATTGTTGATATCAACACCGGAAAGAAGTTTCCAGCAGCATACGATCCTTATATTTTTGCAACGCAAGCATCTTAGGTATATTATTGCAAATACCCCGGATCAAGTAGGCCCAACTTGAGGACAGTTTGCAAAGTAAAGGCAAGATCATTGGTTGAAGTTTCTAATCCGTCAAACAAAGACGGTGTAGAACCAACTGATCCATTTCAAACAGAGATACAAGAGGCTCAAACAGAGGTTGATCAAGCAGGTGTGAATATTTTTGTCGACTTACTTGCTGCAAATCCAGAAATGGTAATGATTGAAAGTGATTATGAGGGTGATGGACAAGAGCGCGGTGGGGAGGATGAAGAAGAAGAAGGAGGAGGAGGAGGAGGAGGAGGAGGAGGAGGAGGAAGATGATGATGAGGATGACGAGGAAGAAGACGACGATTAGAATTACTAAATTATTGTATATATAACAAGTTAGAAACGAAAATGAATTAATTTGGTGAATTATAGAAAAAAATGAGTCAATTTGGATACATATACAATTAATTGCATACAAATGAACGAATTATAAATTTAAGTGGGAGTCGAAATAAATAATTTTACAGAAATAATAAAAATTAAATGGCCCCAATATTTATAAAAACAGTTAGAAACGAAGATGAATTAATTTGGTGAATTATAGAAAAAAAATGAGTCAATTTGGATACATATACAATTAATTGCATACAAATGAACGAATTATAAATTTAAGCGGGAGACGAAATAAATAATTTTACAGAAATAATAAAAATTAAATGGCCCCAATATTTATAAAAAACAAGTTAGAAACGAAAATGAATTAATTTGGTGAATTGTAGAAAAAAAAAAGAGTCAATTTGGATACATATACAATTAATTGCATACAAGTGAACGAATTATAAATTTAAGCGGGAGTCGAAATAAATAATTTTACAGAAATAATAAAAATTAAATGGCCCCAATATTTATAAAAACAAGTTAGAAACGAAAATGAATTAATTTGGTGAATTATAGAAAAAAAATGAGTCAATTTGGATACATATACAATTAATTGCATACAAATGAACGAATTATAAATTTAAGTGGAGTCGAAATAAATAATTTTACAGAAATAATAAAAATTAAATGGCCCCAATATTTATAAAAACAAGTTAGAAACAAAAATGAATTAATTTGGTGAATTATAGAAAAAAATGAGTCAATTTGGATACATATACAATTAATTGCATACAAATGAACGAATTATAAAATTTAAGCGGGAGTCGAAATAAATAATTTTACAGAAATAATAAAAATTAAATGGCCCCAATATTTATAAAAACAAGTTAGAAACGAAAATGAATTAATTTGGTGAATTATAGAAAAAAATGAGTCAATTTGGATACATATACAATTAATTGCATACAAATGAACGAATTATAAAATTATGCATTGTCGAAATAAATAATTTTACAAAATAAAAAAAATAGTTGGGCAAAATATTTTAATAAACAACTTATATACGAAAAGAAATTAATTTGGTGAATTATAAAAAAATGACTTAATTTGAATACATATACAATTAATTGCATAAAAATGAACGAAAGTAGTTTGTGCCCTAGTGGCGCGCGCCCCCTCCTCTTGCACGAGAGGTCCCGTGTTCGATTCCCCTTGGACGCAAAAAATGGATTAATTGTTCAAGGCCTAATAAGACTAATATAGAAGGTGGGCCGCATATAACAAGGAATAGGCCGGTTGGCCCAGTGGTCCGCGCCCGCCCCGTCCGATCCGGGTGCCCGGGCTCGAACCACGCGAGCCACTTTTTTTTTTTTGTATAGGCTCGGTAATTTGCGACGGCCATATTCTGTCGCAAATATTGAATTTTGCGACGGAAAACAGCCCGTCGCAGATTATAACAGGAAAAAAAAATATATATATAAACATTTGCGACGGAATGTGGCCGTCGTAAATGTTGTTGACCCGAACGGGTCTGACCCGAAAGATTTGCGACGGACTACAATCCGTCGCAAATTCTGTGTGACCCGGCCGGGTCTGACCCGCCTCTTTTGCGACGGATTTATCCGTCGGTAATTTGCGACGGACGGCGAAATCCGTCGCAAAAATTAGCTACGGGTGTTTTAAGGACGGATTCGTGTCCGTCGCAGAATCCGTCGCAAAACATTGTTTGCGACGGATTTTCCGTCTCAAATTCCGTCGCAGAACAGTGTTTTTTTTGTAATGGGATTCGACTGGTCAACTTTTGATTTACAGGTTTTCAGATAATGAGGACTTAGGGGTGCTGGTTGACTATGGAGAGAACCAATTTCAATTTGAATGTGCCACCCCTTCATTCACACTTTTGTATATGTTTGATTCTTGAAATTTCATTTAATTTTCAAATGTATACATTAAACTAAGCAGACTCTATGGTTTTGGAATAAATACTTTTGATTCTTCCAATATTATACCAATATGTTGTTGTCATGATATATTTAAAACTAGGATTAGTATATATTCTACTTTTGAAAGCTCGGAAACCTACTGTCCTCATAACATTCATCCGTAGTTGATGTCCTAAAAAAATATTTCGGAAAGAGAGGATAGATGATTCGATCAATTTCATGTGTTTGCAATTTGAATGTGTCCACACTTCCGAATCATTCACACTTTTTCATATGTTTGATTATTTTAATTTCAAAATGTATACATTAAACTAAGTGGATTATTAATTAGCTTTATAATTTTGAAATCGATGCTTATGCTTCTTCTAATATGGGATTTAAACCAAATGCGTCATCTATCTTTTTACATTTATCAAAATGGTCCTCTATTTATTTGATTTATCAATTTAATCCTCTGTCTATTCAAGTTTTGCCAAAATAATCCTAATTGGCCTAAAATGTACACAGCTCACCGTTTCGGTCCTCTATTTATTTTCTTTACCAATTTAGTCCTGTATCAATTCACATTTCTCCGATTAGGTCCTAATTATTGAAACCAAAAAATATAAAATGCCATATTTTTAGTAATATGCACTAGTTTTTTATGGGAAGCCTATGATGTGGGTTTTTTTTCGATGTGGCATGCTATGTGACAATCTTTGCCAAATAAAAACAAAAAAAATCAATCACGGCCATTTTTCACCAAATTAAGATCATTTTGGCGAAAATTAAACGAATATAGGTCTAAATTGATAAAACCAATAAATAGAGGACCATTATATTCACTAATTGATTTTTTTACAAACACTTGATCAACTTTTAAAATCACTTAATTTCAAAATATGTCCCACTTTTAATTTTACTACAAAAATCACTTAAAAATTACTTCTAATTTTGCAGTAGAGTTTCAAAACATACCCTAAGTTTAATTTTGATAGGTTCAAGATTGGTTCAAACCTTCCTCACAATGCCAATTTGAAAGGGGTGAAAAATGTAGAAAACGTACGTCCTCCCAAGAACTTTTTATTAATTTTACAGACTCATTCATGCAGTGATCTAATAGTGCAACCAAATATAGTAGAAATTAGAAAGAGATTAATCAATCGTCATGATCATCAACTTTATCGTGCAGATATCCTCATCAAGTAAATATCTTGCATCCTGAGAGTACTCGGATTTATATGTAATCATATATCACCTGAGTAAGTGCACCGTGCACTTGGTGCATATGAGACTCTGTCATTAGTAAATTGAGCAGTACTGACGGACCCACGATTTTAATTAAACTTTGGGGTTACAACTTAAACGTTTTACAAAGATGCAAACTAATTAAAAATTACATATATATGTAGCATTTAAATAAAATTACAATTATAATTAAATCTGTCATGTCTTCATTTTATAAGATATTTTCCCTTAAATTAACTTTCTTTCATATGCTACTTTCACCATTTATTTAATCCTTTTTAAATTTTATTGTTTTATCGTTATTTAATAAAATATAAAATTGAAATACAAATTAAAGCGTATTTTCATGATCACCATGCATGAAACATTGAACAGTCCAAGAAACAAAAAAGCATAAGAATCAAGAAAAATATTGGATAATGCATGCAACGGAAGTACGTAGCATGCATGCAAGAATCAAATGAGAGAAACGTGTTTACCAAAAATCCAAAAAAATCAAAAGAAATCGAAAGAATTAGCTAGGATGGTACGAACACTCTATTTTTTGGCCTTCTTTGGATCAGAGGCCTTGGAACTATCATCATCATCATCGCCATCGGAGGGTGGTGGTGGCGGCATGGAAGAAGCTCTATTGCGAATCAGAGCCCTTCTTTTAATTCGATTCTTTCGATCAAGAATTAGCTTTTGAGGATGCTTCATTATGAAGCTCCGGCATGCTCTCTGCCCACTTTTCTTCACTTTTAACCACCTTTCCCGCCGCCCCATTTTCTCCCTATCAGAGATATAAAGAGAGAACAAAAGATGAGAGAGAGGGAAGAGAGAGAGAGGGGGAGAGGTTACGTAGTTGGGAGTGCTTCTTTAAGCGGATTCAGGTTTGGAAGCTTCTTCTCATCATCATCGTCTTCCATTACTTCTTCAAATAAGTCGGGCTGAGATTCCGGAACCTTCCATTTCTTATCGCCGCCGCCATTGCCGTCTTCGGAGCCACCGGCGGCCGCCGCCAAAGACATTATGCCCTTTCTTTAATTTGTGATCTCTCTAACTAACTTTCAATCACTCTAGATTTCGTGGTAGGATTGGAATTGGAAGAGGGGAGGAGGAAACTCTTATTTATAATAAACGGAACATTCTATTGATAAAAAGGCCACCTTATTTTGATTTCTTGATTTCACTACTACTAACTAATAACTATACTAACAACTAACTGATTTCATTTCTCGCTATAGATTTATTGGATAACAACGGTATTAAAAGTTAATGCCTTTTCTCATAATAAATATATTAATTATGTACATGCATCATTGTGTTTTGTGCAGTCAAACTCATTAGTTAGATTCATGCATTGTGGTGGTCAAACTCATGGAAGTATTCATGTATTTCATTAAATGCATATGCATGCATAGTGTAGGTTCATCCATCTCCTTGATGACCACACTAGTATAAATAGATCATGCCTTGTACTCATTTTCATTAAGTAACCAACAAGAATTCTCTACTTAAAAGAGATATCTCTCCAAATATCTTCTACTTCATATATTCTTCTCCAAAATCACAACAAGTGGCATCAGAGCCAAGTTTTAAAATCGGGCGTCACGATAATGGCAAATATTGGAACAACTCAACCACTTCCAATCTTTGCTGGTGAAAATTATGATTTTTGGAGTATTAAAATGAAGACCTTTTTTCTATCAAAAAACCTATGGGATGTGGTAGAAAAAGGTGTACAAATTCCATCAGAAAGCTCTGCTAATGCGGAGAAAAAGGAGCAGCAAAAAGATGCAACAACCCTATTCTATCTTCAACAAGCAGTAAGTGATGCCATTTTCCCTAGATTAATGAGAGCCACCACCTCCAAGCAAGCATGGGAGATTGATAAGTCAAGTTTAGCATGTAAATTTGGTGCTCATTGTCATTATATTATGTAATTTACTTTGCTATTTTCTTTGTATTTTCCGACTTATTTTATTTTTGGTCCGTTTGCTTTGATTTGGTGTTTTTGTTTATTTGTAGGTTGGATTGGACCATTTTTAATTAAGGAAGAGCCGAGCCAATTTAAGAGCAGCCGATTTTGGGGATTCTAATATTAAAGCTAGCAAATTATGTGTGCTTTAATTTATTAGCTCTTTTAATTGGGACATTATGATAATTTATGTGGTGCTTTTATGAGGGAAGAAAAGGGGGGATTACAATGAATGTTAGTCCTTATATATGGAGGAGATGAATGTGGACATGGGGGAAGTCTTGAGAAGTCTTGGAGAGTAAAAAAATTCTTGAGAGGGAGAACGTACTCACACACACATACACATGAGAGTTCGTGACATTTCATAGCCATGTTTGGCTAATTGTTATTCTAGTTCGAGGATATGCAGAACCTTTGATGATTTGAGACTCCTTAATAATTGACGGTTTTTCTTACTCTATCTTAATTTCTTTGTTATTTGGTTAATGCTATGCATGGAATATTTATTAATTTTGTAAGCTTGATCACCTTGCTTGATTAATTTAGTATTCATAGCTAGATTACATGATATAATCCGTAATTGTTATATGCATGTGGTCATAGTAGCAAATAGGGCAGAACACTCTAGGGATAACGAAGTCTAGGTTGTATGATTCGGACGTTCCGCTTTCATAGCCTAGTTTGCTCTATTGTTTTGATTCGTTAATGCATTCAATAAATTGAATCTCGAATACATGTTTTGGGATTATTTATTTGGATAGGTTAATTGGGGGTCGTACCTTCTAATTAATTACACTTAAGAAACAATTCAGACTAGTTTGGTCGTACCACTGGTCTAGGGGCAAGATTTGAGTAGAGTGGAAAAATACCGTTAGTTTTTAATTGAGTTGAAAATTATTTATGGAGAAGCTATCCGAGAACTAGAACGTTTTTTATTTATTGATTTCCTTTTATTATGCATTCTAGTAGTTATAGAATTTCAAACCAAAACACCCCCCCCCCCCCATTTTATTTGTTTTCTAACACGATTTATTTAATTAAATTACACTATTCCTCGTGGGTTCGACCCCTTGCTTACCCTACTACATTAGTGGGTTAGTTTAGGTGATTTATTTTTGGGTGCCTACGACAGCACACCAAATTTTAAAATTTGGTGTGCTGTCGCCGGCACCCAAAAATAAAATATTTCCTGAGCCAACCCACTAATGTAGTAAGGTAAGTACAGGGTCGAATCCACAGGGACTAGATTAAAATAATTAAATATAAACGTGCACGAAAGCAATAAAAATAGGGGGGATTGATTTGATTTTTTTCTAAACTACTAAAAAGCTCATGCAAATAACTAAAATTGCAAAAGTAAATGCAACTCAATAAAATTATCAAATAATGGGTAAACAATCTAGCCCTCGGATAGCCTTTCCCTAGAATGATTCTTTCATCTCAACAAGCAATAATAATTTTCTTATTCCTATCTCGAATCTTGCCCCTAAACCAGTGGTACGACCAAACTAGTTCGAATTGTTTCTTATGTTTAATTAATTAGAAAGTACGACCCCTAATTAATCTATTCAATGAACAACCTCAAAACATGTATTTAAGATTCAATTCATCGAACGCATTAATGCACCAAAACAATAGAGCAAACTAGACCATGAAAACGAAATGTTCGAATCATGCAACCTAGATGATCAGACTCACAATATTAATAAATTAACCCATGCATAGCAAAATATTGTGCAAATTAGCGATGATTAATAATTAAGCATGCAAGATGATCAGACTCACAATATTAATAAATTAACCCATGCATAGCAAAATACCAAATAACGAAAAAGACAAGATGAAATAGAAAATTACTACTACTCAATTAAAAGTTAAGAATCATTCTAGGTTTGGCGTCTCCTCGGACTAGAACAAAAACTTAGCCTCTAAACATGGCTATAGGAAATTCAAAATAAATCATCCAAACAATAATTTAAATTTCAAAAGCAAAAATAAAAACTCAAACTCTATTTTCTTCTTTTCTTTTCTGATCCTGCCTCCCCCCAATCTTCCTTCTTAATTCCTCCTCTCCTTTTTTCTTCGTTCCTCCTATTTTTAATTATTTCCTTATTTCTCTCTTCCTTCTCACGTCCAGATTCATCCCCCCAAATCTCTTCTCTTTCTTTCCTTCTTTCCCCCTTGTTGACTTCTTGCACTCAATTAATTATTTCCTTCTTCTCCTGAATTAAAAATAAAAATGCACAATCAATACATTCGGAGAAAATAATATTCACAAGTGGAATTTCAAAGATATAGCTAAAAATTAATTATAAAATAATCAACTTAAGCTCATAATTCAAGTACAAAAATCCACTTATCAGAGATCTTGCAGGAAGAATTCCAAGGGAGTTCGAAGATCAAAACCATTAAGCTTCAAAGCTTGAGAAGAGATATGGAAAATCTTAAGATGAAAGATACTGAGAATGCTATACAATATAGCACCAGGGTAATTGATCTTGTAAATCAAATGAGATCATATGGAGAGACTATTGAAGAATCAAGGATTGTTAAAAAATTCTTGATCAGCCTTACCAAGAAATACGACCACGTTGTTGCCGCGATTGAAGAATCCAAGGATTTATCTACACTTACTCTTGCAGAACTTATGGGATCGTTGCAAGCACATGAGCAAAGATTGAATAGAAGAAATGGAGAATCCTTAGAAAATGCTTTCCAATCCAAAGTCAACCTGAATAATCAGAAAAGAAAGGGAAAAATTCATGGTGGTTCATCGCAAAAGAAGGACAAGTCGAAGGCTAAAAAGGATGACTATCCTCCATGCGGCATTTGTAAAAGAACAAATCATTTAGAAAATGATTGTTTCTTCAAAGGAAAGCCTCCTTGTGGTATATGTAAAAGGACAAATCATTTAGAAAATGATTGTTTCTTTAAAGGAAAGCCTCAGTATGCAAACTCTAAAAAGTTTGGCAGGAACAAGGAGAAGAATGAGCAAGCTAACTATTCTGAAGATCATGAGCATTTGTTCTATGCTTGTCAAAGTGTTGAAGAACAAATCAAAGATACATGGTTCATTGATAGTGGTTGCAGCAACCATATGACGGCAAATGAAAGCATCTTCACAGAAATTGATCGTTCGGTCAATACGAAAGTCAAGATGGGAAATGGCGTATTGGTGGAATCTAAAGGCAAAGGCACGGTAGCTATCCAAACAAAGAAAGGTACCAGATTTATTAAAGAAGTTCTTTTAGTTCCTTCTTTGCATCAAAATCTGCTAAGTGTTGGACAAATGATACAACATGGATATTCTTTACACTTTGTGGGTGACTCATGTAAAATCTTTGATGAGAAAAATGATATGGAGATAGCCAAAGTAAAAAATGGGAAGCAGCCGGAATTTTCCTATACTCTGGCACTATCCAAAAGCCATGTCAGCAGTCAAGGATGATTCCGTACTTTGGCATCAACGGTTTGGGCATTTCAATTACAATGCCTTGAGACTCCTTCACCAAAAAGGTATGATATCAGGTTTGCCTCTTATAAAAGTCACAAATTCTATTTGTCAAGGATGCATGTTAGGCAAACAACATAGGCAACCTTTTCCTTCTGGTAATGCATGGAGAGCTACTAAACCTCTTGAATTGGTGCATACGGATGTCTGTGGTCCTATGAGAACACTCTCCTTAAATAATTGCAAATATTTCATGTTGTTCATAGATGACTTCACGAGAATGACGTGGGTTTATTTTTTGAAAGAAAAATTTGAAGTTTTTGGTGTTTTCAAGAAATTCAAACAGCTTGTAGAAATTCAAAGTGGACACAAGTTGAAGACTTTGCGAAGTGATAGAGGGACTGAATACAACTCCCATCATTTTGATAAATTCTTTGAAGAAGAAGGAGTAGAACACCAGTTGACTGTGGCATATACTCCACAGCAGAATGGAGTCTCAGAAAGGAAAAATAGAACAGTTATGGAGATGGCACGATCCATGCTCTATGAAAAGAAATTGCCAATGAAATTTTGGGCTGAAGCAGTCAATACTGCTGTCTATTTGTTGAACAGGTGTCCTACGAAAGTTGTTCCTGATCAAACACTGTTTCAAGCTTGGAGTGGTAGACAACCTTCTGCTGGATATCTTAAAGTCTTTGGCTGTGTGTGCTATGTGCATGTACCAGATCAGAAAAGAACCAAGTTGGAGAAGAAATCAGAGAAGGGAATATTTCTCGGATATAGCACTCTCTCCAAAGGTTATAGAATATATAACCTTGAAACAAAGAAGTTGGTTACTAGCAGAGATGTTGTGTTCGACGAGCAAGCCACGTGGAATTGGGATGAAGAGAATATTTCACAAACAAACATCAATATCTCAGAAGATAATCAAGAAGTTGACCAGAATGAAACAGAAGAAAATCCCGAAGTTGATGGTGATGCAGCAGAAGATCCCACATCACCAGAATCACCACCGAGGAAAATGAGGTCACTAGCTGAGATTTATGAAAGTTGTAATTTTTCTTTCCTTGAACCTAACAACTTTGCAGAAGCCTCTAAGGAACGTGTGTGGATTAAAGCCATGGAGGAGGAGATACAAATGATCAAGGAAAATGATACATGGGAACTCGTGAATCGTGCTTCAAACAAAGATGTAATTGGGGTAAAGTGGATATACAAAACCAAGTTGAACCCCGACAAAAAAATTCAAAAAGTACAAGGCGAGGCTTGTAGCCAAGGGGTACACTCAACAATTTGGAGTCGATTATAATGAGACGTTTGCTCCAGTTGCCCGGTTAGACACCATCTGTATCCTTGTAGCACTTGCAGCTCAGAAAAGTTGGAAAATTTGCCAACTTGATGTCAAGTCTGCGTTTTTGAATGGAGAACTCAAGGAAGAAATTTATGTTGAGCAGCCTGAAGGCTTCATGGAGGAGCAAGATAAAGTTTACCGACTAAGAAAAGCTTTGTACGGACTCAAACAAGCTCCGAGAGCTTGGTACGGGAAAATCAATGGTTACTTTGAAGATCAAGGATTTGTTAAGAGCAAGAGTGAGCATACACTCTACACAAAAGTTTTTGGTAAAGACATACTTATTATTTCATTGTATGTCGATGATCTTATTGTTACAGGAAGCAATGAAGCCATGATAAAGGAATTCAAGAATGACATGATGCAGTCCTTCAGAATGAATGACTTAGGACTTATGCATTACTTTCTTGGAATGGAGGTTTTTCAAGAAAAATAAGGCATCTTTATTTCTCAAAAGAAGTATATTGAAGATATTCTCTCCAAATTTAAGATGCTTGGATGCAAACCAGTTGCAATCCCACTTGTTCCAGGAGAAAAGTTGAGAATTGAAGATGGGGGCAAGAAGGCGGACGCCGCTACTTATCGAAGTCTAGTGGGTAGTTTACTCTACCTAAATGCTACTAGACCCGACATCACGTTTGCCACAAGCTTGCTTGCTCGATTCATGAAGAACCCTAGTCAAATCCATTTTGGTACTGCAAAAAGAGTACTTAGGTATTTGCAGGGAACAAAAGATTATGGCATTTGGTACCAAGTTAGCTCCCATGCTAAGCTAGTTGGCTTCACAGACAGTGATTGGGCAGGTTGCTTAGATGATATGAGAAGCACCTCTGGATATTGTTTTAGCTTGGGATCTGGCATAACTTCGTGGATGTCGAAGAAACAAGATAATGTGGCACAATCTACTGCCGAAGCTGAATATGTGGCTGCTGCTGAGGCTACAAATCAAGCAATTTGGTTAAGGAGAATTCTGTACAATATGGGAGAGAAGCAATGTTCGACAGAATTATATTGTGATAACAAATCGGCAATTGCGATTACAAAGAATCCGGTGTTCCATAGTCGAACTAAGCACATTTCAATTAAGTATCACCATATTAGAGAAGTTGAAGGAAGTGGTGAAATTCAGCTCAAGTATAGCAGCACCGAGGAGCAGTTGGCAGATATCTTCACCAAAGCTCTTCCAAAATCAAAATTTCAGCTTTTGAGAGAGAAGCTCGGAGTTATCGGAAAAAGCATTAAGGAGGAGTATTAAAAGTTAATGCCTTTTCTCATAATAAATATATTAATTATGTACATGCATCATTGTGTTTTGTGCAGTCAAACTCATTAGTTAGATTCATGCATTGTGGTGGTCAAACTCATGGAAGTATTCATGTATTTCATTAAATGCATATGCATGCATAGTGTAGGTTCATCCATCTCCTTGATGACCACACTAGTATAAATAGATCATGCCTTGTACTCATTTTCATTAAGTAATCAAACGGCTTGCCACGTCAGATTTTGAATATGATGATATGATTTGTTTACCATATTGAACAAGTTCCTGTGTAAAACTAATTTAAATAGTAGTAGTTGTTTAATTAGAAAGTGTTAGTTATGTTTATATATTATAAGATAATGAGTAGGTCTTGTAAATAGGAATTAGTATAATTAGGATATTGGTTTATTGACACTTTGGTAGGGGTAAGTATTACTGTCTCATGCCATGAGACGGTCTCATACATGTTTTTGCCTAAAATAATTCTTCCAACCCGAACTAAGGGCCCGCTTGGTTGGGGTTGATGATTATAGGGTAATGAGAATTAAAGTGATTGAGGATTCATTAAAGTAGGGGGTAATGGATGAAAAGTCATTTGATAAGTAAATTATAAGTCATTTTCAATCTTGTTACAATGTATTGATAATATCAAGCACTAGTAATGGAATAATTCTCATTACCCTATAATCAATACCTCTAACCAAACGGGCCATAAGTTTTCCTTTTTGTTGTTGTTGAAATATAAAAGATAACATAGATGAATGAAATAGATTAATATATATATAACAAATTGCAATGATGTCATAATCCTGAAGAAAAAAAAAATTATGTGAGATCTATTGTAGTGTTTACTTTCTAAACCATGCATGCCCCTTTCATCATTAAGTCCAGACTCTTCTATCAACTACCAGAAGCTACTAGAATCAAAGCTCACGTGCAAATGTTTACTTGCCAGCTAAGAAAACAGCTTAGGGTAGTTAGTTTGTTAGTTAGTTTCATAATGCAGTTAGTTAGTTAGTCATCATGTGCATGGCACATGCTTTGCTCTCTTCACGTGTATAAATATTATGTACTGCAATTCATCACATTCAAGCAATAAACATAGAGATTAATTTACTTATTGAGAGTTTTCAACATGGTATCACCGAGTTCGGTTACGGTCATTGATTAGTGTGAGAATTGCTCGAAATTCGTGCATTTATTTTGCATTTTTTATTGGATTTCGTATGATTATTTACATTAATTTAATTGTTTGTGCTTAATAGTCGAGAAAGATGGTTTATGCTTATTTTGCAGGAAATTGTGAATTTGTGGAACAAAATCGTGCCTTTAATTTTGTGAAGGTAGTCGAAGGAATGAGTCGAGAAGAGGACAAAAGCGTGAGCGAAACGAGTGAACCGGAGGTAAATTAATTTCCGGAATAGAGGCCCAAGTCGAAAGCCCAGTTGGTGGGCCATTTGAAAAAAGACCCACGGCCCAATTGAATTAAAAGAAGGCCCAGTTGCTATTTGATTTGGGAATGGAATTGAAGGAGCAAGCTCACGTGAATAACTATGGAAGAAAGTGAGACAAGCATTTTTGGTTATCTTCAGCTAGGGCCCACGCCATTTGCTACATTTGACCATGAGATAAAGCATTTCCATTTTTGTCGAAGAGAGAGAAAGAGATAACCACCATTGTTGGCTGGAATTTGAGGCTATTTCGCCGGAATTACTTCAAGGAATCCCGCCGGAAAAGAAAGAAAGAAAAGGATTAGCACCTCTATGAAACGTGTTCACTCCAAGTCGTGCAACCGAGCTCGACCGAAATTCCTACTCGAGCAAGGCCATCAATTTTCCCAACTTTCTGTTGTTCAGAAGACAACTCGCACGAGCCGGTCTACTCGGTCGTGTCAGGCCGAGTTCAGGACCGAGTCAAGCTGAGTTTCGACCGAGTTGACCGAGTCAAGGGCGAGTCAACTCGGCAGATGGGTAAAAATTCCAATTTTCATCATTTTTCAGGGATTTAATTGCAAATTCGTCTCAAACCCTTATCCCACACTTTAAATACCACTTTCATCAGATTTAGAAAGGGGACAACACAAGAGCCCTAGAACTCTAATCCCCTAGATAGTTTTCTTTTATTTTTCTTTGCATTTTCATTTTAATTTCTAGAATAGATTAGGTTAGATTAGATTAATATTTCATTAGTAGTTTTTACATTTCAAGCAAGAATTAGAGCAATTTAAATTTCTAGTTGTAATCACTCCATTGAGGTGACTTCTATCCTTTATCTTTCAATTAATTAGCATAATTTTCTCATTTATGGTTTATTGCAATTTTATTATGATGATTTCCATGAGTTTATTGTTTTCTTTAGTTTATTTATACTTGAGTTTTGTTAGATTAGCCATGGGCTAATCCCCAAATGTTTTGGGTGTTTGAATTATGATGAAATTAGTGTTATGATGTTAATTTAGCTTGGATTGTGCTATTGAGTTGGTTCGATTGCTTCTATTGATGTGTTTATCTTGATTAGAAATTGATTAGGTTTAGTAACTCTTGTTAGGTTGATTTGTGCTACAACGAGAGTTTGGTGCGGGTTAATTGAGCTTGTAGTGAGGAATTTGATTAATTAATTGGATTCAATTAGTAGTCTATTACATCGAGAGATGGTAGACGGCTAGACCACCATCAATAGACACTAGGTGCTTAAATTCAAGGGTTTTGGGTGCTTAGTGAAGGGGAAATACTTGGAGAACATCGTGTACTTCAAGTCATTCACTATCTTAGGTGCTTTTGGTAGCTAATTAGGTGCTAGTTAGCTCAATTGATCACCCAAACCTCAAAAGGGATCGGTATTCGATACAATAGTGATAACTCTTAGTTAGAACCAACAAAATATCATAAGAAAAGTGAGATTAACGTATGTAGCCTTGATTCCGTCATAAGGAGACACTCGAAGCATTTCTCTCTCTTGCACTTTCTTAATTGAAAGTTAGTTTAATTGTTTAATTGCTTTCTAGATTTAATTTTTGCATTAGTTTAATTTTTGAATGTCAACTTGTTCGTCACTATAGTACCATACCGACACACAACTTTGGGGCTCCACTGCACTCCTAAATCCTTTGGGTTCGATAACTATTTGGTCCAAGTATACTTTCACTACTACGACGATCACGTACTCTTGCGGGGGAGTAGGAAAATATTTTTCGAAAAACTCCGACCAAGTCAGTCATCTTCAATGATTCGTAGGGTTGATCTTCTCCTTTTCTAATCGATCTATTGCTTCATCTCTGTGTTTGTTTCCATGGATTCCACGGTTTCTCCTCTTCCTAAATCCACTTTTTCTCTTTAAATTCGTTTAGATAGGAACAATTTTCTATTTTGGCGCGCACAAGTCCTTGCTGTTGTTTGTGCTCATAATTTCGAGCATTTTCTTACCTGCACTGAATCCGATATACCTTCTCTGGTTTCTTTTGATGAGGATGGTGCTTCTCAGCTGAATTTGGACACTCAATTGTGGCATCAACGTGATCATTTTTTGCTCAGTTGGATGCTTAGTTCGATTTCTGAATCGATGCTTGGGCATGTGACTATATGTTCTCACTCTTTTCATGTTTGGAAGGTGTTTGAGGATTTGTTCAAGTCACAAACTAAAGCCAAAGCTATGAATCTCAGGTACATATTACAAACTCTTAAGAAGGGTAATGCAACAATTGATGAGTATGTGCTTCAAATTTGTTCAATTGCTAATGAATTACATGCTGGAGGTTTTGATATCTCGGATGATGACTTGATCATGCATCTACTTGGTGGTTTTTAGCTCTGAATATGATGCGGTGGTTGTCAATCTAACAACCAGATCTGATTTCTTATCTTTTACTGAAGTTCAGTCCATTCTTCATTCACATGAAATGAGATTGTAACAGTTTGTAGCCAATCAACAAGTGATGGCTATTACTTCCTCTTCATCTACTGTGTTGCCTTCTGCCAATTTTGCTTCTAGGATGCTAAATCTGGTAATGGAAGTAAATCTAAAGTTAATGGTGGTAAACCAAGGTTTTTTAACAAGTCAAGGACTCCTTGTCAAATCTATGGCAAGACAAATCATACAGCTGCTAGATGTTTTAAGCTGTTTGATCATTCCTTTCAAGGTTTAGATCATAATTATGGCTCTTCTCCTAGAAACCAGACATATTCTCAGGCTCCTTCTCAAGCTTCTCCTGCCACACATCAGGCCAATTTTGCTCACTTTACTCTGAATACTACTCCTCAATCCCATCATTTTGCTTATGCTAATGAATCTTCTTTTGATCATGTTTCATCTTCTACTCAGTCTTCAGGAATGAATGGTATGTGGATAGTGGAGCAACACATCACATTACTTCTTCCCTTGGTAACATGCATATTCAGCAGCCTTATAAGGGTAAGTCTCATTTAACTGTTGGCAATGGCACTACTGCTTCTATAATGCATACTGGATCTTTACATGTTAATAGCCTTGTACAAGGCAAAACTTTGGCATTTTGTGACATGTTGCATGTTCTAGATATCACTAAGAATCTCATCAGCATTTCTAAGTTTCTTCATGACAATGATGCTATTATAGAATTTCATGCTACCTCTTGTTTTGTTAAGGACAAGACAACCAACAGAATCCTTTTGAGAGGAACTCTTAAGGATGGCTTGTATCAACTGGATATTGCTACGCTGCCTAAGTCTCACTTTACTGGATTCAATAAGATAGTGTTACCTTCTGTTTCTCAATGTAATTCAGTTGTTGCTTCTTCTTCTTTTCCTACTGAGGCTGACATTTGGCATTTGAGATTGGGGCATCCTTGCCATGATTCACTTTCATCTTATTGCAGTCTTTGAATGTTTCTAATAATTGGTTTCTTTCTGTGAGGCATGTAAGTTTGGTAAAATGCATCAGAAGACTTTTCATTCAGTTTCTACTCATGTTTCCTTACCATTTACTGTTATACACATGGATGTTTGGGGTCCTTCATCCTCTATTTCTTGTGATGGCTTTAAGTACTATCTTGCACTGGTTGATGAGTGTACCAGATACACCTGGATTTATCCTCTCAAGGCCAAATCTGATGTTGCTTCAATTGTTATTAGTTTCATTAATATGGTTGAAAGGCAGTTTTCTGTGAAAGTAAAAATGTTTCAATCTGACATAGATGGTGAGCTCACAGTTCTACACAAGAATTTTCAGTCTTTGGGTATTGTTGTCAGGCATTCTTGTCCCTATACTCATCAACAAACTGGTCTCATTGAAAGGAAACATCAACATATAACTGAAATGGGACTTTCTTTGCTAGCTCAAGCCAAGTTACCAATGGTTTATTGGTGGGATGCTTTCTCTACTGTTGTGTTCCTTATTAATAAGTGTCTACTCATGTACTAAACAATGTTTCCCCATTTCAGAAGCTCTTCAATGCACCACCTGATTACTCAATTCTTAAGGTCTTTGGTTGCTCTTGCTATCCTTTCTTAAGGCCATATAACTCTTCCAAGTTGCAACTAAGGTCTTTCAAATGCTTGTTTCTTGGATATAGTCCAATTCATAAAGGGTACAGGTGTTTGCATCCTACTGGTAGAGTGTATATTTCATCTACTGTTAACTTCAATGAGTTGGAATTTCCTTTTCCAGAGTTTACTACTCCATCATCTTCTTCTTCTGACCCTCCTTTACTAAAGATACATCCTCCTACTTTAGCTCTCATTCAACCAGTTCATCCAGCTCAATCTGATCAACCAACTCAATCTAATCCCTCTCCTGCTAACAACTCACATATATCTCCCATTCAGATTCATGCCTCTTCACCTTTACATTCTCATTCTTCCTTTTCAATAACCATTACAATGCTTCTCCAGTGCTCAACTCTTTTGGTTCTGCAGATCATCATTCTTCCCTTTTCAATGACCATCACAATGCTTCTCCAGTGCTCAACTCTTTTGGTTCTGTATATCATCATGTTTCTCATTTTTCACACCCTTCTCATTCTTCAGGCCCAGAACCTGCTTCTTCCATTCTTCCAGCTCCGATTATTCCCTCTCACTCCATGATTACTAGAGCAAAAAATGGTATTTTCAAACCCAAATCTTTTGTCTCTTCTGTCCTTCCAGTTCTTTCTAAACCTGACACTGCAGCTCAAGCCTTCTTGGTACCTGAGTGGAAACAGGCTATGCTTGAAGAGTATAATGCTCTTCTTGCAAATAATACTTGGGAGATAGTTCCCTCATCTACAAATATCAGTCCTATTTCTACAAAATGGATATTCAGGGTTATATACAAGGCAGATGGCTCAGTTGAAAGGTATAAGGCCAGACTTGTGGCAAGGGGTTTTCAACAGAATGCGGGAGTGGATTATTTCCACACTTTCTCTCCTGTCATCAAGCACATCACAATTGGAATCATGTTCACTCTTGCAACTACCTTTGGTTGGCAAATACAGCAAGTAGATATTAGTAATGCCTTCTTGAAAGGGGACTTACATGAACCTGTGTATATCACTCAACCTGATGGCTTTGTTGACTCCTCCAATCCCACTCATATTTACAGACTTGTCAAGGCTCTCTATGGATTAAAACAGGCTCCCAAGGCCTGGTATGATACTCTCAAAGGATTCTTGGTTCAACTTGGTTTTGCTCATAGTAAATCTAATCATTGTTTGTTTCACAAATTTGATAATGGAAGGAGGCTCTTCATCTTAGTGTATGTGGATGATATACTGATAACTAGTGATGACAATGAGGCTATCTCTCAGCTGATACACACTCTTCATCTTAAGTTCTCACTGAAGTATCTTGGATCAGTGCACTATTTTCTTGGCATTGAGGCCAATGTTACTCCACATCACATTACTCTTTCTCAATCCAAGTATGCCAAAGAACTCCTAGCTAGGACAAATCTTTCCTCTTGCAAACCTTGCCCGACTCCTGCATGTCCTAGTGTTAAACTTACATAACAAGATAACACTCCTTTTTCCCAGCCCTCTCTATATCGAAGTGTGGTAGGTGCTCTTCAATATCTAACTCTTACAAGACCTGACATTTCCTTTTGTGTTAACAAGCTTAGCCAATTTTTCGCCTTTCCAACTACGAATCATTGGGGTGCTTGTAAACGGATTCTTAGATACTTGAAAGGTACAATTTATTCTGGTTTTAAAGTTTACTCCTGTTACTGAATTTCAACTTCAAGCTTTTGCAGATGTCGACTTTGCTTCATCCTTGGATGATGGGCGAAGTACCTCAGGATTTTGTGTTATGCTTGGTTCCATTATCCTATCTTGGAGCTCGAGGAAGCAAAGTGATATTGCTAGGAGCACAAGTGAAGCCGAATATAGATCCTTGTCCTTTACTACGACTGATCTTGCTTGGTTAACATCATTATACTCAGAAATTCGCGTTCCGCTCCGTACTCCTTCGTTGCTTTGGTGTGATAATAAGGGGGCTGTAACTCTTTCTTTCAGCCCTGCCCTACATTCTCGCAAAAAGTACATTGAAATAGACGTTCACTTTCTTCGTGACAAGGACCAGGATCGCATTATTGATGTTCATTATATTGCTAGTGAAGATCAACCCGCAGACATTTTCACGAAACCCTTAGCTCCTGTTCGATTCCGTTCGTTATGCTCTCGACTTGGTCACTTTTTCAAAGATGGTCCTTAGCCAGATGGGCGTATTGTAGTGTTTACTTTCTAAGCCATGCATGCGCCTTTCATCATCAAGTCCAGACTCTTCTATTAACTACCAGAAGCTACTAGAATCAAAGCTCACGTGCAAATGTTTACTTGCCAGCTAAGAAAACAGCTTAGGGTAGTTAGTTTGTTAGTTTCATAATGCAGTTAGTTAGTTAGTCATCATGTGCATGGCACATGCTTTGCTCTCTTCACGTGTATAAATATCATGTACTGCAATTCATCACATTCAAGCAATAAATATGAGAGATTAATTTACATATTGAGAGTTTTCAACAAGATCAAATTCACCTGTACTATATTTAGTTAAATATCACTGTTATGTAATTAAAATTACTATTAGTATTATACATATAAGCTATCACAGCTATTTATCCGTTTTGCTTGATTTAACTTATGATTTTTTATGTGCACCAAATGTTTCATGATCATGATGAAAATGCGTCTTCGTCATTTGTATTTCAGTTTTATATTTTATCCTATCCTATTGGTTGTATAACTTATCGACATTTGTTTACACTCCGCACACTAAAGATTAAAATACGCCTTTGGGAAAGAAGAAAGTTTAATGAAGTCTATAATGCTTCGGGCAGTATAATGGGATTAGATATCTCAGGTATGATATAGAGAGCACCTTTTTTAGATTTTTTAAAAATATATGTAAAATGTACTTCGTCCGTCTATCGGTTTTCACAATGCACTTACACACAAAAATGCATGTCTTTTATTTCATTCACTTTAATTAAACAATATTTCATCATTAAAAAAATTGTTTATTAATTTAAATACTACAAATTAATTCTCATTTTGAAATCCAAAAAAAGTTAATTATGAAAATAAATTTGCGACGGAGGCAGTATCATTATGAAGCAAAAAATTCGATAAGTGGTATGGAAAAGATTTTGCAATGTAAATATTTATAGATCTTCGAGGTTAACATATCCGACATCACTAAGCTTCATTCACCCTAAACCCTAATAAATATCCAATAGTAAATTAACTATGTACACATCAAGACTGTTTTTTCATGATCTAATAATCTGTACATATATAGTTTTCGACTTTACAGAATTCAAGTAATTAAATAATTAGAATATGAGGAATTAAAGATGATGAATGTGAAATTAAGTAAAGACATTCATTGATGGACCATATCATAGTTGAGAAGCATTAATTTCTGCCCAAAAAAAAAAAAAAAATAGCACAAGAAATTTCCAGTTAATATCGTATATAAGTAGTTTTCAGAATTCATGATCAAAATAGGGGAAACATGCAAATATTCAAAAGTAGAATTAATGTGCAGAATCAAATTTCTTCAATATTAACGCCTCTTGACTATATAAAATTATCCAATAGTAAACTATATACACATCAAGACTGTTTCCTCATGATCTAATAATCTGTACATATTTAATCTTTGATTTTTACAGAATTCAAATTAAATAACTAGATTTGAGGAATTAAAATGATATTAATATGAAATTAAGTTAAAGACACTCATGATCATATTAATTGAGAAGCATTAATTTCTGCAAAATAAAAAGAACGTGTTAATCGTTTTTTTATTTTCAAGAAAAACTTGTAAACAGGGAATCGAAATTACAGCAACAGTATAAGAACGAAATTGAAATCGACAATAAAAACACCAGAATTACGTGGTTCGGAGATGAATACTCCTACGTCCACGGGGTCGGAGAGGATCGATATTCCACTAAGAAAAGAATAGAGATTACAATTCACTCTAGCTCACACCCTCTCTCTGTGTTTTGCACTCAATTCAATGTTTCTCACTCGCGCGCTTCTCTCAGTAGAGAAGTACCTCTTTTATAGTTACAGAGATTGATTTTTAACCCTAGATTCGATTTGTAACGAATTCTCATACGTTAAGTAGTTATCCAGCTGGCTTAACAACTTCAATAACAGCTTCAGTTGAATCAGTTAGAACTGTCATCGTGTTAGCTTCAATTTGGTGTAATTCGCGAGTAATGAACTACGGATCAGATGACTTGACCTCCTTTGGTTCTGGTCACTTACACCAGACTCCTCTGGTAGACCTCACCTGCCAGACTCCTCTGATCCAGACTCCACTGATCAGCCTCATCTAGTCCAACTCCTCTGGTACCCCAAATTGACTAACTCCCACGGCTAACACTTTAACAACATAGCTTTCTATTGAAACACACGCACAACAGATTGGATACTTCACATATGACTCTTCACAATTCTCCACCTCAGATGAGAAGTATCAATCCTCTCTTCCTCTCCTCCATACTCCATCTTGGGTTAAGGAACATCCCATACACTCATCTTTACCAATTTAATGCAGAATTTGAATTTCGTACCTGGTAAAGACTTTGTACACATATCTGCAGCATTGTCCTCTGTAGATATCTTCTGGATCAGAACCACTCATTTGTCAACGATTTTCCTTACAAAATGTAATCTTACATCAATGTGTTTTGATCTCTCATGGAATACTTGATGTTTAACCAGATGAACAGCACTCTGATTATCACAATGAATGACCACAGACTTTTGATTTATTCCAAAATCCTTGATAATGCCTTTTAACCACAAAACCTCCTTAACAGCTTCAGAGACTGCAACAAACTCTGCTTCTGTAGTAGATAATTCAACCCCACTCTGCAGAACAGATCTCCAGCTAACAACAGTATTGTAAAGAGTAAAAATATACCCTGTTAAGGACCTTCTGGTCTCAATTAGCAGCAAAATCAGAATCTACAAATCCTTCTAGTGGACTCTTCTAGTCAGTCATCCTTTCAAACATCAAACCCAGATCAGATGATCCATCTGAATATCCATTTCAAAGCTTCCCAATGTAATCTTCCAGGATTAGCCATACTCAATGAATAAGCTAAGTCTGGTCTGCTGCAGACCAGAGCATACATCAAGCTTCCAACCCCATTTGCATAAGGTACTTTCATCATAGTCTTCTTTTCTTCTTCAGACTTTGGTTCCATCTCCTTAGATAATTTGAAATGTTGCCCCAGAGGAGTTGACACATACCTATACTCTCATGCATGTTGAACCTCTTCAGGACCTTCTCAATGTAACTCTTCTGGTATAAGAATAGTCTTCCAGCTGCTCTATCCCTAAGAATATCCATTCCAAGAATCTTTTTAGCATTTCCCAAGTCCTTCATATCAAATCTGGCACTTAGCTTCCTTTTGATACTCTGAATTTTCAACAAACTCTTACTAGCAATAAGCATGTCATCTACATAAATCAGAAGATAGGCTATCACATCACTTCCTTGTTTTTCCAGATATACACAAGTATCATACTTACTTCTTACAAACTCAATGGATAGCATAACTTCATTGAACTTTTTGTGCCATTGTCTCGGACTTTGCTTGAGGCCATACAATGATTTTTGAGTAGACACGCCTTTCCTTCTCCTTCTGGTTCAACAAACCCTTCTGGCTGGTGCATGTATAGTTTCTCAATAAGATCCCCATGCAGGAAAGTTGTCTTTACATCAAGCTGATGTAGCTCCAGATCATCTTGGACTACTCTGCTCAGAAGTAATCTAATTGAACAATGCTTGACCACAAGTGAAAACATTTCATTGTAGTCAATCCCTTCTCTTTAAGTAAATCCTCTGGCCACTAACCTGACTTTAAACCTCACTTGATCCTTCACACCAGACTCAAGCTTTAGTTTAAACAACCATTTGCAACTGATTAGCTTCTGCTTAGCTGGCTTGTCAATAAGAATCCAAGTATGATTCTTCTTAAGAGACTCCATCTCTTCTGTCATGGCTGTAATCCATGACTCTCTATCATCACACTCAAGGGCTTCTTTGTAGCTTTTAGGTTCTTGGTACACTATGGCTTCTGCTGTAACAAGTGCATAAGAGACCAGATCAACACGACCAAATCTTGCAGGAGGATGTATTTGTCTTCTTGATCTGTCTCTTGTCAGACTATAATTTATCAAGTCTGTTTCTGACACTTCTTCCTCCTCTTATGCTGGTGCACTATCCTCATCAGATGACTCATTATCTCCTGCTCCCTGCTCTGGTTCAGAACCAGATGAACTACCATGTTTATCATAATCAGGCTCCACCTCAACTTGAGTAATTGGTTCAGAAATAACACCATCCATCTCTTCAGCTAATGGCTCTCCATCACCTCCACCAGACTTGTATCCCATCTGTGATTCATTGAACATTACATCTCTGCTGGTAATACACTTCTGGTTCCCAGGCTCTAGACACCACAACTTATACCCTTTAACACCCTTTGGATACCCAATGAAAACATATTTTAAAGCTCTAGGTTCAAGTTTGTCTAGCTTCACATGAACATAAGCTAGGCATCCAAATACTTTCAACTTTGAGTAATCTGATATCTTTTCATACCAAATCTCATCTGGGGTTTTAAAATCAATAGCAGATGATGGAACTTTATTAATGAGATACACAACTGTGTTAACAGCTTCACCCCAAAAACTCTTAGGTAAATGAGCATCAGACAACATACACCTAACCCTTTCCAGGATAGTTCTGTTCATTCTCTCAGCTAGACCATTCTGCTGGGGGTTTGAAGGAACAGTTTTATGCCTAGTAATACCCTTCTTGCTACAAAATTGTTGAAACTCTTCTGGTAGAAATTCAAGCCCATTATCAGTCCTTAAGTGTTTGATAGTTCTGCCCCTCTTATTCTCCAGTTCAGTCAACCATTCTTTGAACTTAGAGAAGGCATCACTTTTCCATTTTAGAATATAAACTCAAACCTTTCTGGAATAATCATCAATAAGGGTAAAGAAATACCTGCCTCCACCATGAGTGGATACCCTAGCTGGTCTACATACATCAGAATGTATGTAATCCATAACCTCCTTGGTGGTATGCTTCCCCTTCTGGTATGCTTGCTTCTTTGATTTTCCCATAACACACCTTTACAGAATTCCAGCTTACATATCCTCTTCCCAGGGATTGCCCCCTATCTTGGATAACTCCACCAGACTCTTCTCACCAACATGTGCCAATCTCTTATGCCACAAGTTGACATCAGAAGACTCCATAGCAACATCAACTGATCTTGTTACTGTTCTGCCTATCAAAGTATACAAACCATTCTTGAGCATACCCTTCATAACAATCCTTCCAGGTTTGGTTATAGACAGAACTCTCTTGTCTGTCTTGAATTCAAAACCTTTGGAATTCAAAGTACTAAGGGAAACAAGATTTCTCTTCAAGTCAGGTACAAATCTTAACTTAGATAAGATCATATCAACTCCATCAAACATCTTGATCTTGATAGAACCAGATCCTTGCACTCTACAGCTCTCATCATTACCCAAAAACACAAGACCTCCATCAAGCTTCTCAAGATTCAGGAACCAGTCTTCATGTGGACACATATGAAAAGTACAACCAGAGTCCAGGATCCACTCTTGACTTAGTCTCTCATGACTAACCATCATACCCTTCAACCTCCACCACAGCTGCATTTCCATCTTGATCATTTTGATTGTCTTTCTTCCTTCTTTCAGGGCAGTTCTTTCTCAGATGGCCTTTCTTGTGGCAAGTGAAGCACTTTATCTTCTCAACAAAACCAGGTTTTTTCCCACCCTTATTCCCTTTTTCACCATCCTTCTTCTTGGATTGAAACCCCTTCTTCTTCTTGGATTGAACATTCAATCCTTCAGCAGGCTTCTTCCCTTCAGTCTGGATCTGTAGAAACTTGGTTTTAGGGCAGTTTGAATATCATCAAACATCACCTGATCTTGTCTTCCAAATAGCAAGGCATCTTTGAAATTCTCCAGAGACTTAGGTAGAGAATTCAACAGCATTAATGATTTGTCCTCATCATCAATAGTAACATCCAAACTCTATAGATCATCCACCAATCTGTTGAACTCATCCAACTGATCACCAAGATTTTTGTCTTCACTCATCTTGAAGACTTGAAGCTTCTGTTTCATGTATAACTTGTTCGTAACAGACTTGGTCTGGTATAATTGCTCCAGTTTATTCCAGACTTCAAGAGCGGTTTTCTCTTTTGATACTTTCCTCAACGGTTGAAGGTTTGCGTGTTTTATAAAGTATAGATGTTGTAACGAATATTAAAGCAAACACTACAATAATCTGGAAAATCAGAATATAAACGTGTACATAGCGGAAGACTTAAACACACAATTGCAAGATTGAATACTTTTTAACACAAACTATATAAAATAGCTTGTGCTAGCCTTACGGCGAAACGTTCACTATAATAAGTTTAGTGATACAAAAGTTGTGTGAAGAGTTAAATCGTTCACAACGGAAACAAGACTCGATATCACCTATCAAATCTAAATTGGCTAAGTGTATAATACTATACACCGTCAAAGTTGATCTTACTCTATATCTATGATCTCACTATCTATGGATATAGGTTCAACCATAAGTTATATGAGAAGAACTCTACTTCTAAGTATAGCATTAATGTTGGAATAACTGCCCTATCACCTTTAAACTCAGGATCAACACTAGAGTAGGTGTACTCATTTACTCCACACTTGGTACTGAAGACTTCGGCTTCTATTTATAGATGGAAGTCTTCAATCCGAAAATAACTTCTTCATGTAACCGCTCCATGATCTTCATGTAATCCCACATCCTTATCTTTATTCCTGATATATCTTGATGCAACCGCCTGATCTAGATCGTTCTAAAATGTCCTGGATAAGTCTGGATCGTGTAGGTCCTTGTAGATCCTTCTGGAACCCGTAACCGCTCATGTTGCAACCAATGCTTGCAACATTCACTGCAACATTGAGTATTCCAGAAACTTGTAGATCCTTCTTTTTCTTCATCCTGCATGTTAAAACATCTAAGACAACATTTGATCATAAAGTATTGGTTAATGAGAAGAAAGGGCAAATTCATGTTGTTTCAAAGTAAATAGTGAATACTTCACTACCAACAACATTAACAATCTCCCCTAATTTGACCTTTCTGCTACAACATACCTGATATATATATTTTTTCAATATATAAGTCAGTGATGTATGTACAATAGAGATCAACATCGTATTGTACACTTAGCTTTTCTCACTCGTGTAGCAAAACAGCCCAAAAACAAGATGATCAACTGTAAGTTTAATCACCAAAAACAAGATGAAATAACAATAAGTTAATTTCAACAAAACAAAATGAACATTATCATATATGCTCATCAAAATCAACAAAATGAGTAACATAATGTTTACCCATTCAAATTACAACTTCAAATAGAAATAACTGAAATAAATCCTATCTAATATAATAACTTAACAACTAATTATAATATTGTCTTTCAAAAATTAAAAACTTCCTATCAGAGCAAATTTCTAACATAGCAAACTTAATCAAAAACACAAATCAACCAAGAGTACTTAGAGGCATCACAAAAAAAAGGAACTTGATATCACTGTATAAGATATACAGCTGCAGCTACAAGGATCTTGCACTAAGCTCCCCCATAAATTGTGCTTCCTCCAGTCTCTTAATCAACTCAAACTTTGGCAGAAATATCTGGCAGATCACCATACAGCTCTTCTTCCTCTGCTTCCTGGATATGAATTGTTGCAAGATTTGCAACAACATCTTCAGCAGCATCTGCACTTTTCCCAGCTGCATCAGGTCCAGTTGCAACAGCTTCATCAGCAATTGTCCTTCCTTCCTTAGCAGCAGGTTCAGCAGCATCATTCATCTCATGAATCTCAACTCCTTGAGCAGCAGCAACTGGTACTCCCCCTGTTGTGGCAGAAAGTAGGTTTTCCCAATAG
Organism: Ballota nigra; assembly: GCA_947034835.1. Classification (NCBI taxonomy): domain Eukaryota; kingdom Viridiplantae; phylum Streptophyta; class Magnoliopsida; order Lamiales; family Lamiaceae; genus Ballota; species Ballota nigra. The sequence goes on along the minus strand of OX344726.1, from coordinate 2,426,062 downwards.
TTCTTCAGGAATTGGAGTTCATCAATAGAGTCCTGCAAGTGCTTCAGTTGAGTTTGAATAAACTCAGGTGAGATATTCAGGGAATGAGCTGTAGGAGCAGGAATGTTGCTAGGTATGTTCCCAGCATTCTGTGCAGCATATTGTGCAGGAGCAAGATCAGGAACAGGTTGGTTTTGTTCTGCATCTTCTTCATCAGCATTATCCTGTAAGGGTAAGTCTAACACTCTGTTTCCAGACAACAAGTAGTGAGATATGCCCATCAAACTCACTCTCCCCCTCAACAACTCATTCCTCCTATGGACAAAGTTATGACTTCTAAAATAGCCATATATCAACACAGGATAAGGTAAGTTGCCTTTCTCAGTGATCTTTCCAGTAAACTTCATCATGTGATGAAAAATAACTAATCCTAGGTTGAAGTTTTTCATCACACCTATCCTATACATCAGAATAGCTTGATCTCTGGTCACTTTTATTGAGTTGGTAGGGGGTATCCAGTTATACACCACCAGCTTGTGTATAATAGAATACAGTGAGGTCAATGAGGCAGCAAGCATATTCTTCTTCCACTTGTTTACTCTACCCCCAGTCAGAACATTAATGATCTCATCCATGTGAGGAACCTCTTCTTCCTCAACATTCTCAACATGCAGAAACTGATTAATCAACTTAGGAGTAAAAGGAACACTCCTATCCCTAAATCTTATAGACCCATACCACCTAGAATTTCTTCTAGCATGATTCTTCCTCAGACAAGCATATAACTCATACACCCAATCAGTAACAAAAGCATCAGCAAAGGTTACAGCATGCATCAGACTCCTTTCCTCTAAGTATCTAACAAGACCCTTAGATTCAAATTCATCAATGTTAATATTCCTCTCAATTAACATATTTTTCTTTCTTAACCTAGCTATCTTTTGTTCTAGGGATTCATCATCATCATTATCAGTACTAACTTGTTCAATAGAATGTTCAGATTCATTACCTCTATCAGAATCAGTTTTGGCTTTGTCTGAGCTACTCTCTGGACTACTATCATCAGCTTCTGGTACAGCTGCACTTGTTCCAACACCACCAGCAGCATATTCAAACTTCCTCTTTGTTCTCAGCTCAACTCTAGCTCTCCTTCTCAGTTCAAAGATGGGTACATCACTTTCATCAAAAGCTTTTTTCCCCTGACTTTAAGGGTCACCAGATTCACTTCCAGTTGAGTCCTTTGGGCTTGACTCTTTTTCAGATTCAGAGAACACTTAAATAGGACGTGCAGCAACATCTCCTTCATCATCCTTTTTCTTCCTTGAGGTTTCAGAGTAATTTACTCTTTTCTTTGCTCTTCCTGATCTTCTCTTTGATTGAACAGGGCTCCTCTTTCTCTTGCCACCCTTCTTCTTCACAGCCTTGGCTATTGGAGCAGGCTCAGAGTCCTCGGCAATGTGAGCATCCTCCATGGCTTGATCACCTGTTTCAACATCTTTTGAAACATCAGCAGTATGGTTTTTGGCTTGGCTTGAGGATTGAGGAATTTCTGGTTGAGCAATCGAAGAAGTGCCTTCGATTTGAACAGTGGGAGAAGGTTTTTGAGTCTGATTCAGGTAAGAAGCAACATCAACTTCAATCGAGTCAATGGTTAGCTTAGGAACCACAGGACTTCCTTGAAGGCTCTGCGCAATACCTCGTGCGATCGATTCAAGTTGATCGACGGTGGCTTCATTTGGAATGTAGATGTTTACAGGGAAAACGTGAACAGGAGTTAGAGTGGTAGGAGGTGTTGTGCTCGGTGATGGAGCAATAGAGGCAGCATTTGGGTTTTGGCTTGAGGCCATTTCTGCAAGAAGGTTTAGATTTGAGGTTTGAGAAGGTGGAGAGTTTGAGGGAGTTTTCGAATTGTGGGAGTTCTTCTTTTGATTTCCAGCCATTAAGTACTCAGTAAAAGCAAGTAAAATAAAATTTAAGAGAAATAACACTTTAAGCCCTAGAATGCGAACACACTATTTTCAACACTTATACGAAAAATTTAAACTTTACTCATATGCTAAAATACAGAAAATCAAACATAAGACACGGAGGATATTTATAGGAGAAAGGATAAGGAAGTTATTTTTAGTTACCCACAAAAGAAAATTCTGGATTCATAACGTGAGGATCCTCCACTCCCCCATGAAGAGATCGTGGGTTTCTCATGATCTAAAATCCAAATTTTAATTAAATAAAAATAAGAAATTACGCACGACATGAATAAAAATAAAAATGTGGGTTTTAGCATGTGGGAATTAAAAACAAATCCCTGAAAAGTCGGTTCATAACTTTACTCGGTAAATAAATACAAACAACATATGATGTTGTATTCAAAATTGGAACACACACTTCAACATTGGCTTAACATCCAATGTTGCAATATTCATCAAATAATTTTAGCACTTTTATTCACATTGATCCATCTTTTCAAGAGAGTGCATCGTAGCAGCGAACTCTATGCCCCATAATTACTCAATGGATTTGTGACATATTGATGTTTTACTAATCACCTTTTGAAAAGAAGACATCGTAGTAGCGAACTCCGTGCTCCATAGTTACTCAGTGAATTAGTTACATCTTAATGTACTTTTTCAAAAACTTATTATGCATTTTGAGAAGAGTGATTCCTCTTTATTTTTACACAACAATCATACTTAGTCCAGATTTATTTTGCAAAGAAGTTATGAAACAAAAGATAAGAACAAGCTTTAATTAGAACATGCATATACCCTGATGTTGTTATAGATGTTTTAGCATACATAACAACATCTGCTTCATAGTTATTCAGATTGTGCACATACCAAGAGATTTCCTCAAGAATGAGAATCTCTCATGGTCTAATGCTTTAGTAAACACATCAACAAATTGATTTTCAGTGGGTATGTATTCTAACTTCACAATATTCTTTTCTACAAGATCCCTTATGAAATGATGTTTAATACTTATGTGTTTAGTAAGTGAGTTTTGAACTGGATTTTTCGAAATGTTGATAGCACTAGTGTTATCACAATATACAGTTAAAATGTCACTCTCTAAACCATAATCACTAAACATTTTACTCAACCAAAGAAGTTGTGTACAACAACTACCTGCTGCAATGTACTCAGACTCTGCAGTAGATTGTGATACACAATTCTGCTTTCTACTATGCCATGAAATCAAATTATTATCCATGTAAAAGCAACCACCACTCGTGCTCTTCCTATCATCAATGTCTCCAGCCCAGTCAGCATCACTGTATCCAACAAGTGCACTGCTTGTGTCTTTGGTATACCATATACCAAGATAAGTTGTACCAGCCACATATCTTATGATTCTCTTGACTGCATTCAAATGTGACTCCTTGGGACAAGCTTGGTACCTAGCACAAACACTATACATAATATCAGGCCTGCTTGAGGTTAAGTACAGATGACTACCTATCATGGATCTATACAAAGTTGGATCAACAACTTGACCAACAGTGTCCTTACACAATTTTTGTGTAGATCCCATAGGAGTTTTCATGACTTTTGAGCTTTCTAAACCAAACCTTTTCACTAAAATCTTTTGCATACTTACTCTGAGAAAAGAAAATGCCTTTATCAGTTTGTTTGATTTGAAGTCCTAGGAAGTAATTCAAATCACCTACCATGCTCATTTCAAATGTTGTTGTCATTGCTTCAACAAACTTGTTTAACATAATGTTACAAGTTGAACCAAAAACAATGTCATCAACATATATTTGAGCTATTAGTAAGTCTTCTCCAGTATGTTTAATGAACAAGGTTCTATCAGCCTCTCCTCTTATGAAACCAAATTACAAAAGTAAGTCAGTAAGTCTACCATACCAAGCTCTAGGAGCTTGTTTGAGACCATACAAAGCTTTCTTTAGTTTGTACACATGATCAGGATACTGTGGGTTTTCAAAACTTTTAGGTTGTTCAACAAATGCATCTTCAATTAATATGCCATTCAGAAATGCAGCTTTTACATCCATTTGATGAAGATTGATGTTAATGTAACATGCAATTGCTAGTAACAATCTAATGGACTCTATCCTAGCAACAGGTGCAAATGTTTCATCAAAATAAATACCTTCAACTTGAGTGTAATCTTATTCAACTAATCTAGCTTTGTTCCTAATTATGTTACCAGATTCATCAGTTTTGTTTTTAAAGATTCATTTAGTCTCAATGACATTGACATTGTCAGGTCTTGGAACTAATGACCAAACATCATTTCTCTCAAACTGATTAAGTTCCTCATGCATAACATTAATCCAATTTTCATCTTTTAATGCTTCTGTAACATTTTTAGGTTCAATTTCAGAATAGTAACACTGAGCATTCACAACATTACATATTGAAGACATACACACAGACCTTACCACATCAACACGGTTTGCACTTACTCTCCTTCTTGTTTGAACACCAACTGAAGCATCTCCAATTATCTGATTCGAAGGATGGCTTTTTGTAATCCAAGTAGCTGGATTCTTCTTTGGAGTATACTGATTGTTCTGTGAAGTATCAACTGAATCTGCAGGGGATGTTGAACCAGATGCTGTAACATTTGGTGTACCATTCTCTGTTTTCAGTGATTCTTTTGGAACTTCAGTAACTTCAGTCACATCTTCAGTATCATTTCCAACTATCAGATTCTTATCATCATCAAAAAACAACATTCACATATTCTTGAACAGTGTTAGTTCTAAGGTTATAAACTCTATAGGTTTTGCTCTTTCTAGAATAACCTAAGAAAAAACATTTGTCACTCTTAGAATCAAACTTATGCAGTTGATCCCTATCATTCAGAATGTAACACACACAACCAAAAATATGAAAGTATTTCACATTTGGTTTTTTATTGTTCAAGATCTCATAAGGGGTTTTTTTGCTTCCAAATCTGAAATAGACTCTATTTGCAATATGGCATGTTGTATTCAATGCTTCAGCCCAAAATTTCTTTGCAAGATTTTTTGAAGTAAGCATTATTCTTGACATTTCTTGAAGAGTTCTATTTTTCCTTTCAGCTATCCCATTTTGTTGTGGAGTATTAGGAGAAAAAAACTCTTGGACAATTCCTTTCTTATTACAGAATTCTAAAAACATGCTATTTTCAAATTCTCTACCATGATTAGACCTAATCCTGCTTACCTTCAAGTTGAAAACAGTTTTAAATCTTTTGTAAAGAATTTTAAAAGCACCAAAAGTTTCAGTTTTCTCTCTTAAAAATACAGTCCAAGTAAACCTAGAGTAATCATCTACCACAACCAGTGAATATTTCTTACCACCAATGCTTTCAGTTTCCATAGGACCCATAAGATCCATATGCAGCAATTCAAAACAACGATGTGTCATGCAATGTGATAACATTTTATGCGACATTCTTACCTGCTTACCTCTTTGGCATGAACCACATACAGTAGGTGTAACAACCTTCAGTTTAGGTTAATCTCTCACTGCTTCAGACTTATACAATTTTTGCATGAATCTATAATTTGCATGTCCAAGTCTTTGATGCCATATGACATTATCATCACAATTTGACAAATGACATACTTTGTTTGTTCCAATTAGATAACAATTATCAGCTGACCTATTTCCAGTCATTGGACACTTATTATCCTTGTTTAGAACATAGCATGAATCTTTATCAAATTCAACATGCAAATTGTCATCACATAGTTGACTTATACTAAGTAGATTAGCAAGTAAACCATCAACATGCAAAACATTCTTAAGTTTAGAAAAACCTTCAACATTTAAGGTTCTCTTTCCAATGATTTTACCTTTTGATCCACCACCATATGTAATAGTTCCACCATTACAAGGTTCATAATCAGATAAGTAGTTAACATGACCAGTCATATGTCTAGAACAACCACTATCAAAGTACCATAGATCAGGTACACATGCTTTCAGAGAAGTTTGAACAACATTACAAGTAACATGTTCTTTCTTTTTCTTAGCAGATTTTGACCAGTGTTTCTTAGAATGTGAAGACATTTCAGACAACACTTTTTGAATATTCAGATCCCTTTTCATCTTTTGACCGTAAGGACGAATATGACCAATTTCAGAACAATAGTGACACACATACTTCTTCACAGGTTTTTCAATCACATGTACTTTTGTCTCAGCAAAAAGTTCAGTTTTTCCCTTAACAAATTTTACAGGATTATTCACATATTTAGAAGTAGTCTCACCACAATAGCCCAAACCATGTCTACTAGACTGTCCAGTAGTTAAAGAATCACTTAAAATGGAAGAACTTTTAGAGTATTTCTTAAAACTGAAGGTAGAATTTTTCAATTCTTCCTTTAGTTTAGAAATTTCTAAATCCTTCCATGTTAGTATGACTTCTAACTTTGTCACAGTCTCTCTGAGATCATCATTCTCTTTGGCTATATTGGAATCATCATCCCTTATGTCATTAGAACATGTCTCATCAACACACCCATTAAAACAGTTCAAATCTGAATGATTTTTGACAAATGTTGTTTCTGATGTTATAACATTGAAAACAACATCAGTGTCTAGATCATCCAGATCATCATCTAAAGAATCATCATAATCAATTCTTGCAGAAAAAGCTAGTTCCTCATCTTTAGAACCTTCAGGTTCATCATCTGAGTCATCACTAAAGGTAATATTAAAATTCAGTTTCTATCTTAACCTGGTATTTGCAGACTCATTTGCATAGTGTCCAAATCCAGTACATGCATCACATCTAATTGATTTTCTAAATTCAGGATCATACCTTGATTTGTTACCTCTGAATTGCCTTGATTGATTCCGATCCTTCCTTTTCTCTAGGTCTGATGGTGTGTTGTTGAAAGGAGTCCTCTGTTGGAAATTTCCTCTAGATCTGTTCAGTTTTTTCTTCAGGTAGGAATTGAACTTTTTTGTGAGGAAGGCAATGTGCTCAGGAGTGTTGTAAAATTGGTCTAAAACATCTTCATCAGACTCAACCTCAGTCACAAAGGGCTGATTTTCAGTGTTAGAAGATGTTTCACCTTTGAAAACCACAATCTTCTTTCCTTCACTTGTATCATCAGATTGAGTTGTGTTCATCTCATATGTTTTGGAATACTTACAAGCTCATTCTGACTTAAAGTGTCAGTGTCCTTGGCTTCTTCAATAGCACAAATTTTTGCATCGAACCGTTTAGGAACAGATCGCAAAATTTTGTGTATAACTCGTACATTGGAAATTGGATCACCAAGTGCGTGTGATTCATTGACAATCTCACTCAGCCTCTCATTGTAAGCCATGATCGTCTCATCATCCTTCATCCTTAGATTCTCGAACTTGGTCCCAAGCATTTGAAGTTTGGTCCTTCGAACACTTCCACTTCCTTCGCAATGCTCTTGAAGCCTCTCCCATGCATCTTTAGCCGTGGTACATGTTGATATAATCTTAAACATAGACACATCAACAGAGGTAAAGATAGCATTGAGAGCTTTGGAATTGTAGCTTGCCGTCGTGGTCTCCTCATTTGTCCATTCAATCTCCCGTTTGACTCTTGTCTCGCCATCATCATCTACTTGATTTCTGGGCCATTCCCAGCCGGACAGAACACTTCTCCAAGCATGTTCATCAATAGACTTAATGTACATGCGCATCTTAGGTTTCCAATATGCATAATTGTTTCCATCTAGTATAGGAGGCCTAAGTGGGGTGTTTACAGGATATTCCATAGCAAAATACACACTTAAAAACACAAGATCTAAACTTAGTATATTAAGTTGATGGCTCTGATACCAATTGAAGGTGTGCGTGTGTTATAAAGTATAGATGTTGTAACGAATATTAAAGCAAACACTACAACAATCTGGAAAATCAGAATATAAATCGTGTACACAGTGGAAGACTTAAACACACAATTGCAAGATGGAATACTTTTTAACACAAACTATATAAAATAGCTTGTGCTAGCCTTACGCCGAAACGTTCACTATAATAAGTTTAGTGATACAAAAGTTGTGTGAAGAGTTAAATCGTTCACAACGGAAACAAGACTCGATATCACCTATCAAATCTAAATTGGCTAAGTGTATAACACTATACACCGTCAAAGTTGATCTCACTCTATATCTATGATCTCACTATCTATGGATATAGGTTCAACCATAAGTTATACGAGAAGAACTCTACTTCTAAGTATATAGCATTAATGTTGGAATAACTGCCCTATCACCTTTAAACTCAGGATCAACACTAGAGTAGGTGTATTCATTTACTCCACACTTGGTACTGAAGACTCCGGCTTCTATTTATAGATGGAAGTCTTCAATCCGAAAATAACTTCTTCATGTAACTGCTCCATGATCTTCATGTAATCCCACATCCTTATCTTTATTCCTGATATTTCTTGATGTAACCGCCTAATCTAGATCGTTCTAAAATGTCCTGGATAAGTCTGGATCATGTAGGTCCTTGTAGATCCTTCTGGAACCCGTAACCGCTCATGTTGCAACCAATGCTTGCAACATTCACTGCAACATTGAGTATTCCAGAAACTTGTAGATCCTTCTAGATCTTCATCCTACATGTTAAAACATCTTAGACAACATTTGATCATAAAGTATTGGTTAATGAGAAGAAAGGACAAATTCATGTTGTTTCAAAGTAAATAGTGAATACTTCACTACCAACAACATTAACAACGGTTTATCGCTAAGACACAAGATAAGCGCAATGTACGCTTTCCTCTTGTTCTCCTCCACCTTCACCGGATTAGTTCCACAAGCCACTTGATCGGGTGGCAACAAGGCTTCGTACAAACCATTGTGTACCAGGAGAACCTTTATCTTAATCTTCCATAAACTGAAATCGTTCTTCCCTGTGAACTTCTCAATGTCGAACTTGGTTGTAGCCATGATTGCTTCCACAAACGGCGTCACTTGTTAATCAATTTTGATTCACAAGAAAACTTGTAATCGGGAATTGGAATTATGACTATTGCTTAAGAACGAAATTGAAAATCAACTGAAAAATGAAGAACACCAGATTTACGTGGTTCGGAGAAAATACTCATACATCCACGGGATCAGAGAAGATTGATCTTTCACTGAGAATAGAGAATTTACAATTCACTCTAGCTCGCACTCTCTCTTTGTGTTTTGCACTCAATTCACTGTTCGTGATGATGATCTCACTCGCACACACCTCTTCTCTCAGTTGAGAGGTACCCTTTATATAGATACAGAGATTGAATTGAACTCTAGATTCTATTTGTAATGAATTCTCATACGTTAGGTAGTTATCCAGCTGTCTAACAACTTCAATAACCGCTTTAGTTGATTCAGTTAGAACAGCTATCGCGTTAGCTTCAATTTGGTGTAATTCGCGAGTAATGAACTTCGGATCAAATGACTTGACCTCCTCTGGCTCTGGTCATGCTCATCTGGCTCTGGTCTCTTCTACCAGACTCCTCTGGCCAGTCTCCTCTGCCAGACTCCTTTGATCCGTCTCATATGGTCCAACTCCTCTGGTACCCCAAACTGACTAACTCCCACGGCTAACACTTTAACAACATAGCTTTCTATTGAAACACACACACAGCAGATTAGATACTTCACATATGACTCTTCACATGTTGCAACTTTGGAATTCAGGTATGGTGGCCAATGCTTATGCTTTTGTACTGGAAACTGGCCACGCATAACACAAGTTGATCGTATGCTGGTAAAATGTTGGGAATTTTTCTATGGTAAGTCATAATGCAGCTTATCAAATTTTATCGAGCTTTTAAACTCTCATTTGTAAAACTTAGTGATTTTTTTTCATTTTTATATTTTGTGAAACATATATGATCTACAGATGAAGAAGATGATGTATACTTTGTAAAAACCTTATTTCTTTTAATCTGATTTTGGTGTAAAATTTTGAGTAGCCCTCTTAATTCACAATTTAAATTTTTTCTAAACTTAAGGGGTGTGAATCCTGTGCTAGGGGATGTGATAGTATTTTTTGTTGATTTTATGAAAGAGATGAGGGAAATAAGAGGTATGGTGTAGTGTCTAATTGCAACTGTGGCGCCGAGTAATTCGTATGTGTCTTTGTTAAAGGAAAGAAGGGAAAATAAAAGAGTTGTGTATGTGTGGGGGAAGAGAAAAATATCTCTGATGCAAGTTCAACTAATGGCATGTGATGACCATATTATTAAAACTTTTCTTTCCTTTACTTGATTCAAAATCAAGGTAAATTCTAGAGAACTCTATCCCTCTCCAAGTGTGTTTTCTTTCAAGACTGAAGAAGTTGTTCTTGGTGTGGATTTTCTAGGTCTAAAGAGAATATTTAGTGCATAAATTTAATCCTATGTGTTCTGCAAGCCCAAAAAAAATATCTAAATCAAAATGTAGGGTATGTATATTCTTATAGAAGTGATTAAATTCAGTCACTGATGCCCCCAACACCAGTTAATTGAATACGATATCTTATTATAGTCGTGAGTGATTCTTTAGGTTTTTCCAAAATTCAGTAAAAACTGTGTAATGATTACACAGACTATACTCAGCTAGAATGACAACTTATTAAAGCTCAAGATACGCATTGAAACTCTGCTCTTGTTATTCTTTCACTTGTCTAGTAAGGAATTAAAACTGACCAAATGTTCAATATTTGTGCTAAAATTTGGAGGCATATGTTTTAGTTACAAGAAAAATAGGTGAGTAAAGGGCAACAAAGTGTACAAGGAGGAGTTTATGGACTACAAGGAAGAGGATGTGAAAGCTCCTGACTCCACTAACGGCAAGGCAAGAGTCTAGGCGGTCAAAAAGTAAGTTTCTATGCGAAATCAATTTTGAATTATGTTGGACGAGCAAAAATAATTTTATGTTCAATATTTTTAGTTATATTGCCTGTAAATGCATAACTTTAATTTTTTTAATTAGAAATTAATATCACTAAGTGACTGGAAAGTTTGATTTTTATGTTGAGTCGAGTTAAATGTGTGGTTTGTGGAAGATTTCCAAGTTAGGATATATGACTTGAAGCGACTACACTAGCTTCTACTAGTAGCTACCCCGCAAGAGAACGGGTTCACTGTAGTATGGGCAAGTATAGGGACCAAGTATTATCGTACCCACGGGATGGTGTATATGCGAATAGATCCCTGAAGATCTACGCGTCGTAGTTAATATGAGTGTAATGTTTTTTTGGTTTTTTGAAAAGAGAAAATAATCTAAACTAAATTACTCTACGAATGCAAAAGGAAAATTAAATTAAGTATCTAAGGTGTTTTTCAGATATGAGATGATGATGCTCAGGTTAGGAATCCCCACGTATACTAACGGAGCAGGTACATAATCAAAATAACTGTGACAAACAAGAATTAACCTAAGTAAAAGAATGCAAGGTGAAAGCTCAAGATTCTAAACCCTAATACTTTACCCTAACACTCGACTTCACTAATCCACTAACAAGTTAATGGATTGTGCTCAATTAATGAGACCCTAATTTAACTAAGGTGATGCGATCGTCCTCCTTCGCTAAACCGGTAAATGAATTAACCTTTCCTAAACCTTCTCGTTAAGACTACTAATTGTTATTGAGTGATGCGGTCGTCCTCTCTCTAACACTTTCGTACTAAATTCAAAGGTAAAGTTCAGATTAATTATAAGAATTCATTAATTAAGAGAATTAAAACTAACGTCACGAATTACCCTAATTACGTACCCACATCCTACTTCTACGAGTTCATCCTAACCCAAGCATGCAAGGGTTTTAGCCGGACATGGTCATAACAAAAATAAAAGCAACAGAAGAAACAACGAACGAAAACATAATGAATTCCATGAAGAAAATACGAAACATGAACTAGGGTTTGAAAAGAAATAAATATGAAGAACTGAAATTGAATTAACTAAAACGAAATTAAAAGCGTTTAAAGGAACGAACTAATGAAAAGAAACTAAGAATTCGTATGCAAAACCTCAACAAAACGTAAAATAAAGCTTGTTCTTCTTCTTCTTCCTCTCCAAAAACTAAGTCTAAAATTATTTCTAAAGTTGGGGATCCTTCAAAACGTGTTTGGACGAGGTATATATAGGCACGGGTCGAAACGGGAGTTAATGGGCCGAAAATACGCATCCGGAGGCAAAAGTATATGGGCGCTCGAGCAAAACGCTCGAGCGGTCCCGCTCGAGCAGTGTAGCTCGAATGATGCATTCGCTCGAGCGGTCGCGCTCGAGCTGCTCGAGCGCTGAAATGACACTGTTACTTTTGGGCGCTCGAGTGATTCGCTCGAGCGGTGGCGCTCGAGCTGCTCGAGCGCAAGAATGGTTCTGTATGTTTGCGCGCTCGAGTAAGGCGCTCGAGCAATGCGCTCGAGTGATCTCTAATCCTTCCAAATGATACTTTTCCTCGTCCGCACTAATACCAATCGTATTTCTTCAATATCTTCTCATCCGGGCATCCGTTTGAGTCGATTCAAAGTCCTACGAACTCCGTTTTTCGTCCTCTATTCACCTATGTGCATCAAAGAGACAAATTTATCAATGTATAGAAATGATGCTCATTTGACTCTAAGCACTAATCGAAAACACTCAAAACATGAGTAAATTGGGCTCCAAAACATAACAATTTCACGCCTAATCAACCCCCCCAAACTTACCATGTTGCTTGTCCTCAAGCAACGAAATAATAAGTCAAGTGAAATTGTTAGGAATGAATCAAGAATCAAATCATGCAAGTAATTGAACTCGAGCTTCAAAGATCAATCACCCGTATACTCACTCATTTTCTTTTATCGTACTCATGCAACAATAATGAGAAACACCAAGATCAAGCATGGATGTTCACTCAACGATGTGTTTCACTCCCTTACAAGTGTATAACAGTGTTTAAGGGACTCACTCAATCAATCAATCACACAAATTTGCAGCCATAGGCTTGTAAATGTTCTCAACTTCGACCATACTCTAGAAATCAACGCCGAATCAAAAAGGACTTTCAAAAGGTTGTAATGTAGGCTCTTTGGACAGGTGGGATAACAATATGGTAAAGTGACTCAAGTGAATGGAGAATAGAAATTCAAAACATCGGTACTTCGAGATTAAGAACGATCTACTTCAAACATATTCAATTCACTACACTTTCGCTTTCAATTCTCTCAACACTTCAATTTTTTTCTTTCTCACTTTTTCACTTTTTCAAACACTTCATCATTTTTTTCTTTTTCGCACAAACACATGAGCTCATTTTTTCTTTTGCTCATTCTCAAATTTTTTGTTCTTTCCCACAACCCAAAACTTCATCACACCTTTTTCTCTTATTCACTCAACATACAACCTTCTCCTTTTTTCAACTCAATTCACTCCCTTCACATTCACACTCTCCTATTCTCCACTCAAATTGGGACAAAAAGGCTTAGGAATTGGAATAGTGTTCATATGTGCTAGCAAATAAAATTGGCTTTAGGCTCAAAGGGGCTAACAAGGGGTCAATGTCATTGGTAAGGAAAATTTTTGGCTAAGTGACTCAATAAAAACAAAGATGGCCTAAGATCACATTCGGCATATCAAACTAGACACAATCTAGAAGCAAGAGCACATGCAAGTTCTAGCATCCTCTAAGGTGACGATCCACTCACAAACGAAGAGATGAAATCATGCATTTAAATCTCGTAAGGCTCAAAAGCTCACGGCTTTCACATCCATGCTAGTCCTAGTGAATTCTCACTCTCATCACACAAGTACTCAAAAGAAAAATTCACAAGCATACAAGTTCTTTCTCAACTCAGCTTAAACTCAAACACTCACACAAGAAAACTCCTAACTCAGCCTCACAATTCACCCTACTCATCAAATCATACTCAAAGATAGCAATCAACAAGCATAAGGTGATTGATAGGCATAAAATATTGAGTAACAAAACAAATTAATAATAGCCCAAGGAGCATCTCAAGGCACAAAATAACTAACTCAACTCAAAGATAAGGGGTGCATGCATGTGCAATGTAACAAGAAACATAAAAAACTCCACCCCCCCAAACTTCGACCTTGCTAGAAGTCTAAGTTTGGGGTTGTGGGTTACCTCAACCGAACAATTCAGTTTCTCTCAATAGCTTTGCACACTCCTTTGTCTCAAGTTGGTTCCTTCAATCTGAATAACTCCATGATACCTTTACTCCTTTAGAGACAAGCCTACAAAATAAAACTCTCGAGTACGAGGTTAAACATACGACTCACAATACTCCCTAATAATATAAAAAGACACTAAAAATAAATGAAAGCAAATAAAAATGGGTTGCCTCCCATTCAGCGCTATTTTTAAGGTCCTCATGCCGGACCGTGCTCAAAGGAGCTTATGGGACATCATACTCAAATTTACCTCCCTTACTCTCATAAGAGTGGTGTTTGAACTTCTTTCCTTGATGCCCCACCATCATGAGTTCCTTTCCTCTTTTCTCATCCCCAAGTGTTATGGGTCTCAACTCCTTCTTGCCTCTATCTGGAGGAGTCTTACTAAACAATTTCTTGAGTTTGGACTTTTTCTTCTTAACTCCTCCTTTCCCTTCTAACTGGACCACGTCCACTTTCTTCACCTCTTCATCCTTCAACTTCTTCACTTTATCCCTATCAAAATAATCAAGAACGTAACGCTCATGGGTTAAATAATCAAGTGAAGAATTATAAAATTCATGAATATGAGAAGGATTAGGAATAGGAGATGTGTCTTCAACACGAGGATCAATGGCATCCATGCAATACAAGCTCTCATCCTCCTTCGGGTGCTTCATGGCTTCATATAGGGAGATCTTCACTTCTTGATCATCAACCTTCAATGTAATCTTCCCATTTGCCACGTCTAGCACCATCCCCGCCGTAGCTAAGAACGGTCTTCCCAAGATCAGGGGTACGTGCTCATCTTCCTCCATCTCTAGCACTACAAAGTCGGCTGGAAAGATGTGATCTCCAACTCTCACTAGAACGTCTTCAACAACACCTTGAGGTCGAGTAATAGACCGATCGGCAAGTTGAAGCGTCATCATTGTGGGTTGGAGTTCAACACCTTCCAACTTCTTGAAAAGCGACAACGGCATGAGATTGATGCTCGCCCCAAGGTCGCACAACGCTCCCTTCTTGATCCCGTTCCCAATGTCACATAGGATGGTGAAGCTCCCGGGATCCTTCAGCTTTGGTGGAAGCGCCTTGTGCACTAGTGCACTCACCTCGTGGTTCAGCTGCACCAACTTCGGCTCATCCACTCGCCGTCTTTTCGCGATCAAGTCCTTCAAAAACTTGGCATAATTTGGCATCTGTTCCAAAGCATCATAAAAGGGAATATTAATATGCAGTTGTTTAAAAACATCAAGAAATTTAGCAAATTTTTCATCAAGCTTCTTTTTCATGAAGCGCTGTGGATACGGGACGGGTATCACAGATTTGGGTACCCCCCATTCATCTCTTTCCGTTACTTTCACTTTATCCCTTGCTTCCTTTGCCTTCTTCCACTTAGGAACTCTCTCAATCTCCTCACTTTCCTTGCCCTTCTCAACTTCATCTCCTTTAGGCTCAATCTCTTCTTCGGGCGTCTCAGAATCAGCAGGCATCTGAGGACCTTCGTAATTGGTTCCACTCCTTAGCTAGATCACCTTGCACTGCTCTTTCGGGTTCACCTCCGGCATTCTATTCACTGATTTTGCAATCTGACTCATCTGGAGCTCTAAAGAGGTGAACCTTCGATTGTTCTCTTGTTGAGTTCTTGTCCACTCAACGTTCATCTTCTGGAGCTCTTGATCACGTTGATCACCCTTCTTGTGCAACTCCTTCACATTGTACTCCAAGGATGACAACCGCTTGCTCCCTTCCTCCACCTTCTGAAGGATTGCTCTCAATATCTCCTCGGTTGATGCACCGCCTTCTCCACCAGGAGGTTTAGACCCCAGATCAACACCTGCAGGAACAGTAACACCAGCTTTTGGGTTAGCATAAGAAAAATTATCATTCCTCCTCCATGTGTTTTGAGGAGGCTGCTGGCCTCCTTGAACTCCTTGTGTGTTCCTCCATTGATTTTGAAGTGGCTGAGGGCCTGGAGGCGCAAATGGTTGGCCATAAGAAGGCCTTCCATACTGATTACCACCTTGGTAGCCATTCTGATTGTAATAAGGACCTCCCATGTAATGGGCTACCTCTTGCTGTCCACTGGGCTGGTCTACTCTCTCATTCTCCACTGCATGCTCTCCACCCAAACTCTTCCCCAACTCAAGGTTGTTGATCTTTTCCATCATGGCCATCAGTAGCCTTCTCGTTCCTTTTCCCTCTTCAACCTGATGCACTCTCTGAAAATCTGCATCTCCACTCCAAGCACCGGCATTCGTGACAATGTTGTCCACGATCTCCCTACACCTCTCTATGCCTTGATTGAGGAATGCTCCACCCGCACAGGCGTCTAAATGGTCTTGCCCCGTCTTGTTGGCACCACTGTAGAAGAATGCCATAATATCACCCTCATTGTACCCGTGCTGCGGGCACTCAATCAGCATGTTCGAGTATCTCTCCCACGCTTGGCGTAAATCCTCTCCAGACTTCTGGCGAAAGGACGAGATCTCAATTCTAGCTTTTATCGTCCTAGATGGAGGGTAGAATCGCTCGAGGAACAGACGCTCGAGCTCGGCCCAAGTGGTAATACCTCCCCGCGGGAGCGTATTATCATACCACTCCTTAGCTATTCCCGTCAATGAGAATGGGAACAGCCTAAGCCTCTTGGCATCTTCAGACATGCCATTATAATTAAATGTGGAGGCTATCATGAGAAAGCTCCTCAGATGTGTGTGAGGATTCTCCTTCCCGATCACCCCTTTGAACTGATTCTCGGTCAGCAGCTTTAAAATCCCCGGTGATATCGAGAAGTTGTTCGCCTCAACAGGAGGCAAAGCCACTCCATCATAGTACCGTTGTGGCTGCGCTGCAAACCTCCCTCGAATAGCCATCTGATCTGCGTTCTAAGGAACGTGTTGAGGATTAGCAGCTGGTACGGGTACTTGTTGGGGTGGTGGTGGGTAAACAGGTGGTTGATTATAGACTGGGGGTGGAGGATACGGGTATGGTGGGTAAGGATAAGGTGGGTATGGGTAATGTTGGTATGCTGGGTTGTGGAAAGGGTTATTCGGGTTTTGTGGGTAAGCAGGGTTGTTCAGAGTATTTGGGACAAGATTCTGAGCTGGATTGTTTATATTTTGTGCAACCGGGTTCTGGCTACTACTATCTACGGACTGGTCTTGATTCTGACCACCACTCCCTCCAGAGCCATCAACCCGGTCTACTGCCTGATTGAAATCGTTGGCAGCATCGTCCAACTCATTATTGAGGTCCATTGGTCCCTTCCCTAAGTCGGCAGCGTTCATCCTTCTCAAGAAGGCTCGGTTCCTTCTGGCTATTGTCTCAGGATCTGCAGGTAATCTCTCTTCGCTCGTGTTGCCTTGTGAGCGTGTTCTCATAAACCTGACACACTAGCAGATGGATCAAAACGCAACTGCCGAATAAATAAAAATAAAAATAAAAACTAAAAACAGAAAATAAGCACCCACTACTAACTACTAAGCTATCGACAAGTCCTATTCAAAGAGCATATAACGCCATCCCCGGCAACGGCGCCATTGACTTGAAGCGACTACACTAGCTTCTACTAGTAGCTACCCCGCAAGAGAACGGGTTCACTGTAGTATGGGCAAGTATAGGGACCAAGTATTATCGTACCCACGGGATGGTGTATATGCGAATAGATCCCTGAAGATCTACGCGTCGTAGTTAATATGAGTGTAATGTTTTTTTGGTTTTTTGAAAAGAGAAAATAATCTAAACTAAATTACTCTACGAATGCAAAAGGAAAATTAAATTAAGTATCTAAGGTGTTTTTCAGATATGAGATGATGATGCTCAGGTTAGGAATCCCCACGTATACTAACGGAGCAGGTACATAATCAAAATAACTGTGACAAACAAGAATTAACCTAAGTAAAAGAATGCAAGGTGAAAGCTCAAGATTCTAAACCCTAATACTTTACCCTAACACTCGACTTCACTAATCCACTAACAAGTTAATGGATTGTGCTCAATTAATGAGACCCTAATTTAACTAAGGTGATGCGGTCGTCCTCCTTCGCTAAACCGGTAAATGAATTAACCTTTCCTAAACCTTCTCGTTAAGACTACTAATTGTTATTGAGTGATGCGGTCGTCCTCTCTCTAACACTTTCGTACTAAATTCAAAGGTAAAGTTCAGATTAATTATAAGAATTCATTAATTAAGAGAATTAAAACTAACGTCACGAATTACCCTAATTACGTACCCACATCCTACTTCTACGAGTTCATCCTAACCCAAGCATGCAAGGGTTTTAGCCGGACATGGTCATAACAAAAATAAAAGCAACAGAAGAAACAACGAACGAAAACATAATGAATTCCATGAAGAAAATATGAAACATGAACTAGGGTTTGAAAAGAAATAAATATGAAGAACTGAAATTGAATTAACTAAAACGAAATTAAAAGCGTTTAAAGGAACGAACTAATGAAAAGAAACTAAGAATTCGTATGCAAAACCTCAACAAAACGTAAAATAAAGCTTGTTCTTCTTCTTCTTCCTCTCCAAAAACTAAGTCTAAAATTATTTCTAAAGTTGGGGATCCTTCAAAACGTGTTTGGACGAGGTATATATAGGCACGGGTCGAAACGGGAGTTAATGGGCCGAAAATACGCATCCGGAGGCAAAAGTATATGGGCGCTCGAGCAAAACGCTCGAGCGGTCCCGCTCGAGCAGTGTAGCTCGAATGATGCATTCGCTCGAGCGGTCGCGCTCGAGCTGCTCGAGCGCTGAAATGACACTGTTACTTTTGGGCGCTCGAGTGATTCGCTCGAGCGGTGGCGCTCGAGCTGCTCGAGCGCAAGAATGGTTCTGTATGTTTGCGCGCTCGAGTAAGGCGCTCGAGCGGTGGCGCTCGAGCAATGCGCTCGAGTGATCTCTAATCCTTCCAAATGATACTTTTCCTCGTCCGCACTAATACCAATCGTATTTCTTCAATATCTTCTCATCCGGGCATCCGTTTGAGTCGATTCAAAGTCCTACGAACTCCGTTTTTCGTCCTCTATTCACCTATGTGCATCAAATAGACAAATTTATCAATGTATAGAAATGATGCTCATTTGACTCTAAGCACTAATCGAAAACACTCAAAACATGAGTAAATTGGGCTCCAAAACATAACAATTTCACGCCTAATCAATATACATGTGTTTAATGTGACTTGTGAGTGAAATGACAAATTTTAAGAATTAATGTATAAGTCAGTCATTTGATATTGTTTTTGTAGTTTTAACTTCTAAAGTTTGTAGCTTTGTGAGAAATTTGCTTTCTTTTATGGTACATTCATTGTTGTCTCTATTAGTTATATGAGATTAATTAAAACGCTATCTACCTGCTTCTTGCATGTATGTAAACATCCATCTCTTGTGCCTCCAATTTTATCTTCTAAAGAATTCGAAGTTACTTGAAGGAATAAAGGGAATTCAAGTTTATGAATGAATTTAGAATATTTTAGATTTAAAGTTACCTTATTTGAAGTTCTTTGTTTGGGCGAAATTACTTCAAGGAATAGAGCGAATTCAAGTTTATGAATGAATTTAGATTATTTTAGATTTTAAGTTATCTTATTTGAAGTTCTTTGTTTGGGCGTTGGATGGATTGGTAAAACAAGTTTCAAATTCATAAATTTAATATATGTTACCTATATAAGATTGTTTGATAATTGAAAATTGAAAACTCTAGAACACTTTTCTTGATTACTCTTATTTTCTTGTGTTTGGTTTGGGCAACATTAGGTATTACAAATGTGAGCTGATGCATCTGCTTCTCCCACCATAGATGAGCAAAGGAGCATTACATATGATGAGGTTGATTGGCAAAAAGTTAATGCATTAGTGAGAATTATTATTTGTACAATTTTTTTTGTTGTCTACAATTATTGAGTGGGGATGTTCTTATTAAAATAAATTTGGTCAGTTTATGCAGTATAAAAACAATTATAACATCTAAAGATGAATTTCTTAGAGTATGATATTTTTTCGTGCATTACTTTATTTTTTTAAATAACAGTGTTATTGAAAATAATGTATCACTTTAAAGAACGCAAAATCTTAATAAAAAAATTTAATTTCGGTACCATAATCATGCAATAAGGTTGGTTATTTTTAGTATATTCTAAAACAAATTTAAAGAAAAAATATAGAGGTTCCACCTAAAAAAAATATACAAGCATTTTTTTTTACTAACTACTACTGACAAACAAGTTATTATGCAAATAAAAAAATCACCAATGAATTTTCTTGCAAACTTATCAACAACTTGTAATGCACTTTGCGAATTACTAGTAAAAATGAAAAGATGTTTACTTAGTTGAGTGGGTTTAGTTGCTAAAGTAGAAAAGTGGGCCAACTGACATGATGAGACGCTGTTGTGAGACGGCCCCTTTTATTTTGGACTATTTATTAAAGTTCTGGACAAATTGGGCCCACCGTACGAACTTAGGCTCAATGATCACCATTTTACTAATATATGATTATATTCAGATTATTATTAATTAATCTAAAATATTTCACCCTGCCAGGCTCTTTTGGACTATCTGACGTTTTGGGCCCATCCCATGCAAGTTGCAACTATTGATAAACTCTCTTTGCAAGTTAAATATATTTTTCAACAATATTAATCATACTTTTGAAAATCAGAAAATACATTTTAATTACATTGCATATAGAGCACAAAGACAAATTCATAATTATTTTAGAGTAATTCTCGTGTGTATCTGTGTATGTTGCACTCACACAACCATTGATTATATTTATACTGAAAAATTTGTTCCAATTACATTGAAAAGTATGGTTGGATTAAATTGAAAATTAGCTTTTATTGTAAATTTTTCAGTGTAATTCAACCACACTTTTCATTATAATTGAAACAAATTTTTCAGTATAAACATAGTCAACTGTTGAGTGAGTGCACCGTGCACTTGTTGCATACGAGGATTTGACATTATTTTAAGATAAAAAATTTTGGACATAGTAAGATCCGTGCAATTCATTCGTCTCAATTATTAATCTTAATTGAGGAGGTAAAAATTCAATTTAAATTTTGATAGTTAGTGTAATTATCAATTTAAGATTTAAATCTTTGTTTAATACTTATTCAAGATCTAAAAATAGAAACTATGAATCCAAGATGATTCACATATTTTTAAACAATGTTTTTTTTTTTCCTGAAAAGATTTTAAGACCATGACTTTGACATCTTATGAAACAAATTCTATTATCATTTGAGTTTGTTAAATTGGTGTCTATTGGTGCACAATTTTTCCTTTAATATAAATAAAGGATCTTTTGAAATTTGTACGAGTTATTAAAGGATCATCGTATTTGGATATTCTTGAAAATTTTCAATTTACCTATCATTGAGTCATATATATATATATATATATATATATATATATATATATATATATATATATAATTTGAGCAAGAAAGAGAATATTCAGTACAAACTGCAAATATTAGTAGTCCATATTTTAAAATCTTATACCGATATTAAAGCGGAAAAAGATTTTCTGTGTGGGTCGAGAGATATGAGACTACCCACATCGGTAGTCATATGCAACCGGCGACAAAAAGAAATTTAAAAAAAAAATTCAAAAATAAAATGAAGGTTGCAACCTTTTGGTGCCAGGGTTCCGAACTCAACCTACCTCCACTACAAGGTTGCCCAATCAAATTGTGCCACATGACATTATTTGATTGGGTAATTAAATTTTATATGAATAATTTGTATATTGTAAATATTGTAGATAATAAATTATTTTAAAAAAAATAAAAAATATATCAAATTTTTTATTTTTCAATTTTGTATAAATAGACACCAATATTAATATATTTTGAAACATAATGTCAACTTCGTATTTCAATTATTGTAATTATAATTTCACTATTATATCTTATTCTAAATATTTTTAAATTATTTTTCTTAATATAATTATAAATTTAGGATATTAAATTAATTTATGTATTTTTTATACATTTTAAATATAATAAAAACTGATTATAAAATATATGTAATTAATAAATAATAAAATTATTATTATTATTTTGGGTTGAGTTGAGTTGTTGATGTGAGTATAAAAAAAATAAAGTTAAATTGAATGATGAGTTGTGTAGGTGAATGAGAGAGAAATTAATATTTTATTTTAGGTTGGGTTTGGGGTTGGTTGCAGATGTGTATAGTCTGATCACACAAATGGCGCAAAAAAGTGGGCTTCTCTTTCCTCGTACCATTGGTCAATTGATAAATCATAAACAATCCCAATATGCATTCGGTTTCATGGAATCTTTCTCTCTCTTTCCACTCCTCCCACTCACTCTCACTCAACAATAAGTCCTTTTCTTTGTCTGTCAAAAAAGAAAAGAAAAAAGAAAGTCCTTTTCTTTATAGTCGTCGTAGACTTGGAAATACAGTGAGTCTCTTCGTCTTCTGTTGGCCCTGTTTTCCATTTGATCATTCCTTCATGGCTTTTTGAAAGCAGAAGCAGAAGCACTTTTAACTTTGAACACTTTTCAAGTCTCCTCGTTTTCTTGGTAAACCCCTCTTCCCTAAAATGCCGTTCTTTACAGTAATGGGATGCTGATTATTATAGATTCTTGGGATTTACTGCTTCTAAAAATTAAATGAATGCTTTCTTTTCTTTTCTTGGGTGCCCTTTTATTTGTGTACTGTCATACTATATTTTTCTCTACTTTGTTGTTTCACTCTCTGCTCAGGTAACACACACTCTCTCAAATCCCATTATTTTTGTGAAAGGGAGGGATTTATTGTAAATTTAATGAACATCAAATAGGGGCATACTTTAGTTTTCTTGATCACTCTCTTTTGTAAGGGGCATACTTTAGTTTTCTTGATCACTCTCTTTTGTAATGTAAGTAGGTTAGAAACAGAATCTTGTTTTTGCTTTGCTGATATCCTCTTAATAGGGATGTAATCAAACCAAGCCGTTCGCAAGCTATTCGGATCTCGGCTCGAAAAATATTCGTTCGAGCTCGAGCCCAATTTTGAGCTCAATTTTTTTATCGAGCCGAGCTCGAGCCTGGTGGTATTTAGCTCGAAAGCTCGTGAACAGGCTTGTTTACGGAGCTCGCGAACAAGCTCGTGAACAGGCTCGCGAAAAGGCTCGCAAATAGGCTTGCGAATAAGCTCGTTTATAAGCTCGCGAACAGGCTCGTTTAATTTTTTTATATATAATTATTTGAAAAAAATCCATAAGCATGTAACATAGTATTATTGTGTGTTATTTAAGATAAATTTATTTTAGACCATTAATTGTCTTTGTTTAGCTTGCGAATTAATTTATGGTCTTTGCTTGGATGATGTTTTTATTATCATAGACAACTATGTTTTTAATTAAATATAGTTTAGATTATGTTATTTTTGTATAATTTTTAAAATTTTAATTAGCTTTTTAAGCCGACCTTTTTAAATCGAGCCTTTCGAGCTTGAGCTCGAGTTCAAATTATGCTTGATTAATTTGAAAACGAGCTTTTTTCGAGCCGAGCTTGAGCTATTCGCGAGCTTAAAAATTTACACACGAGCCGAGCTCGAGCCTAAAAAAGTCCAAACGAGCCGAGCTCGAGCTTGACAGTATTCGGCTCGGCTCGGCTCGGATCGTTTACATCCCTACCTCTTAATATTTGAGTGAGATTAATCTTTAATTTCATATACTTTTTGCTTGAAGATGAATTGATCAATCTAAATATTGTTGTTCTTTGCATTAAACTCATATTTTCCTATTCATGATGTAATTGCAGTTTGCTCCAGCCGCAGCATAATGGTAAAGACAATTCAGTTGTCGAGCTTCCCTTGTCTCGTTGAAGCTAACAAGGTAAAAGTGTTCTTGGAGAACATCACAGGCCAGGGGACTGTGGTTGCTCTAGAAGTAAAGCCGTTGAAACGAGGATCTAGAGCGTACGCAAGAGTTCAATTTACAAGCAGCATTTGGGTAGAAATAATTCTTGAACTGGCTGCATGTGGCTTATACTATGGTAAAACTTATTTGAAGGCTTTCGTTGGCGATGCTGACATAACTCGCGATTCTCGAACATTTGTGCATGAAATGGAGGGCATAACTTTGAATTTCGGATGCCAGACATCGGAAAATAAATTTCATGTGCTATGGAGGGGGTCAAATGTTAGTGTTAAATTCGGAAAAGGGCTGAAAAAAATGAACTTTCATTTGAGTTATGATTCGGTAGATTACAGGCTTCAGCTCTCCTACGAAAATATATGGCAGATTGTGTTGTATAATGCACGTGGTCAATCATCAAAGTTTCTTCTCATACAGGTGCAATTAAATTGTCTTTTAAGCTTGATTTATTTGCATAGTTAACTTTTTCATGTTATATATGCATCATAGGGGAAGAATTACTTTCATCCTTGTTTTGTGTGCACAAGTGAGAATTTCTATCTTAGGTGTGTGTGGAAGGAGTTGTATATAATCCAGGCAAGATTGCATAACACTTTTGTTGTCGATTGTTGTCTTAGTTGATTCCTTCTTTGTTTCATGACTAAGAGAAGAATTATATTAATTAAAAAAGGTGTCTGTTAGATTGAAGTCTTGCATTTATGTAGTTTAAGTGCAAGTAATATGTTCACACGTCAGAATTTGTGCTACTTAAGCTTTCACATTATGGAACAAGGACTCTATGTAATTGAAACTGATATATTTATGTCTTATTCTCAGCTATTTGGTGCGCCCCGAATATACAAGAAGCTGGATGTTTCCGTGTATAGCTTTTTCCTGGAAACTCAAGATGATCAGTGGGTCAGAACGACGGACTTCACTCAATCATGCATTGGACAATCTTCCTGTTTGTGTCTCCAACTTCCTGTTGGCATGAGGCTTCCGAATTTCAGAGATAGTTTTGCATACTATAAGGAAATTGAAAACACGCTCGTTTTGGAGAATGGAGTCCCGTTCTCTGAAAATCTGCCTCTGGTCCCTATTGTGAAACCTCCTCAAGGAATTGAATTGCCATATGCAATACTGTTCAAGGTTTGCAGTTTGGTACAGATTGGATGCCTTCCAGGGCAAAAGCTAGGGACAAATTTCTTTCACTTAGTTAATCCACAAACCTTTGACATAAGATACATTGAGCATGCTCTTGAGAAGCTTTACTATCTGAAGGATTGCTGCTACGATCCTGTGAAATGTCTCATCGAACAATATCAGAAGTATCAGACATTCAAAGAAATACCGAAATCTCCTTCTATTTGTTTAGATAAGGATCTGGTATATGTTCGTAGGGTTCAAGTTACTCCAACCAAAGTGTATTTTTCTGGGCCAGAAGTAAACATGTCAAATCGCGTTCTACGCCACTTTCGTGATCACATTGATAATTTTCTTCGTGTTTCGTTTGTTGATGAGGAATGGAGCAAGTTGTTTTCGACCGATTTAGTCCCGAGGGTAGCAAATGAGAGTAGCAGAACAAAGTTGTACGAGAGGGTACTTTCAACCCTAAGGGATGGCATAAAAATAGGGAGGAAGAAATTCGATTTCCTTGCATTTTCCTCCAGTCAATTACGGGATAACTCCCTCTGGATGTTTGCTCCAACCTCTGGTCTTGATGCTAATGGTATTAGGAAATGGATGGGAAATTTTAGTAACATAAGAAACGTGGCAAAGTATGCTGCCAGACTCGGTCAATCATTTGGTTCGTCTAAAGAGACCTTAAGTGTTGGAGAGGGTGAGATTGAAAGAATACGTGATGTAACAAATGGAACCAAATATACCTTTTCTGACGGGATAGGGAAGATATCAGCAGATTTTGCTAAGAGAGTTGCTGTAAAATGTGGAATTAGAGGTTCTACACCATCAGCTTTTCAGATAAGGTATGGTGGCTATAAAGGGGTCGTTGCCATTGATCCCCGTTCATCGGTGAAGTTATCATTGAGACCAAGCATGTTAAAGTATGATTCAGAGAACACAAAGCTCGACGTTCTTTCATGGAGCAAATACCAGCCCTGTTTCTTGAATCGTCAAATCATCACACTTTTGTCTACTCTGGGGGTCAGGGATCATGTCTTCGAGAAGAGGCAAAGAGAAGCAGTTGCCCAGCTTGATGCTATTTTAGTTGATCCCCTAAAAGCAGAGGAAGCTCTTGATTTGATGGCTCCAGGAGAGTACACCAACATTCTGAAAGAATTGTTAAAATGTGGCTACAAGCCCAATGTGGAACCATTTCTCTCGATGATGCTGCAAACGTTTCGTGCATCAAAGTTGCTCGACTTAAGGACAAAAGCAAGAATCTTTCTCCCAAAAGCAAGGCAAATGATGGGATGTATGGATGAAACTGGCACTTTAGAATATGGGCAGGTGTTTGTGCA
Source organism: Ballota nigra (assembly GCA_947034835.1). Taxonomy (NCBI): domain Eukaryota; kingdom Viridiplantae; phylum Streptophyta; class Magnoliopsida; order Lamiales; family Lamiaceae; genus Ballota; species Ballota nigra. The sequence continues at coordinate 2,399,636 of OX344726.1, read as the reverse complement.
ATGTTCTGGGGCTGGAGAGAGAAGGTTAATTGAGGGAAAGGTGACTGTTGCTAAGAATCCATGTTTGCATCCTGGTGATGTTCGTGTCCTGAACGCCATTTATGTCCCAGCATTGCGTCACATGGTGGACTGCGTCGTCTTCCCACGTAACGGAATAAGGTAAACTGACATTTTCAAAGGTTTTAACTTTTTTCTTGTGGTACCATTTTGTTCTTTTTAAATTAACAAAATCAAATCTAAAGTGTTGTTATTTATGTTTGACAAAAACTTATATAAAGTGTTGTTTTTAAATGTTATTGATTGTTTTACTAAAAAAATATTAGTTTGTTACAACTGATGTACAATATTGTTACTCCTTATGTTTTTGTATGCTTGAGCCTAACCTTGTAATAACAGGCCCCATCCATATGAATGTTCTGGGAGTGATTTAGATGGAGACATATACTTTGTTTGTTGGGACAAGGAATTGATTCCCACAATGCAATACCCACCAATGAATTATGACCCCGCTCCAAACACATTACTCGATCACAATGTAATGATTGAGGTATGCTGCATCTCTTCAATTCCATTGCAAGTCTTGAGAGTTCATATTCAGGCATTGTTCATCTCATTCCAACTGTGTTTTGTCCTGTTCTCTGTAAACTACAGGAAGTCGAGGAATATTTCACCAATTATATCGTCAACGATAGTTTAGGAATCATAGCCAACGCACATACTGTGTTTGCTGACAAGGAGGAGAAAATGGCATTGAATGAAAACTGTTTAGAGCTGGCTAGGCTCTTCTCCATAGCAGTTGACTTTCCCAAAACTGGGGTCCCTGCAGAAATCCCTCCCCATTTACGAGTGAAGGAATACCCCGATTTCATGGAGAAGGCCGACAAGACTACCTACGAGTCTAAACGTATAATTGGAAAGCTTTTCAGGGAGGTGAAAGATATATCCCCTTCCACGGTCTCTTTCCGATCCTTCACAAAGGAAGTCGCCAGGATGTCATACGACTATGATATGGAAGTTGATGGATTCGAAGACTACATTGATGAGGCCTTTGATTTCAAATTGGACTATGATTACAAGCTGGGAAACTTGATGGAATATTATGGGATAAAAACTGAGGCTGAGATACTGAGTGGGAGTATCATGAGGATGTCCAAGACTTTTGATAGGAGGAAAGATGCAGAGGCAGTGGGGGCCGCCGTGAGGTCATTGAGGAACGAAGCAAGATCGTGGTTCAAGAAAGGAAGCGAAGCAGATGATGTGTATGCTAAGGCCTCGGCTTGGTATCACGTGACTTATCATCCAGAGTATTGGGGATCGTATAACGAGGGATTGAAGAGGGATCATTACATCAGCTTTCCCTGGTGTGTTTACGACAAGCTCGTGCAGATCAAGAAGGAAAGCTCAAGAAGGCCTGCTGATGTATCTTCACTTAGGAGGCAGCTGGCACAGCGTTTGGTTTTCAGATAATTTGTAAAATATGAGTGTGTGTGAGGATTGCTTTTATCTGGGATGTTTTATTTTAGTTGTTTTGAATCAAAGGGCTGTGACCTATGTATGTATAGCACTACTATTTGTTTTTGGTGTTTACAACTAATGCAATATTTGTTTTCTTACTCCTATCTGCAAATTCTGAGGTTTAACATTGTGGGAAAAATTGCAGAAAAAATCAATTAATTGGAACACAAATATACCCAAAATCTTTTTGTTATTATCCGCAATACTGTCATATATAATTCTATCTAATTTATTACTCAAAATACCAAGAACAATGCACAAATCTTCTTGGATACATTCTTCAAGGATAACTAAAGCAATTTTCCCCTAGTTCAATTATCTGTGTGGATACATTGCTTCTTATACGATTACAACTTGTGGGAGTTCGATAAAGATCAATTAACAGTAATACTTGTGAAACAAATCAAGCAAGCAAACTCAATAGTGGTTCTTCCTGTGTGTCAAAACTGTGGATGGTAGCCTAGCATTTTTTCTAATATTTAAAACACATTTATTCTTCTTATATTACCAAATATCTCGGTATTAAATTATTAATTTTATCATTTTGTTATTATTTTATTTAATTGTTATTTCCACTCAATGGCAGTTTTGTTCTTCATTCAACACCAGTACCCTAAAGCGTCTGGTAGAGCAGACCATGTTGTAGCCATTTTATGCCAGAGGTCGACACCGACCTCATTCCGGCCAAGAATAACAAAACAACACGACCGCGACGAGACCGATCTAACTGAGTACCCTCCGGCCTCCGCGGGCTCCGATCCCATCCTTCCGACCTCGGTAGCGAGGTCGGCATCAAGCTCCAGAAGGTACCCGCCGCATTTCTAGATGCAAGTCAAACGAGCCGAGGCCGGACCGGTCCGGCCGCGATCAAATAAAATATCCAGAGATCTCCTTAATATGGTCAAAAGCCCAAGGAGATCTCCCGATTTCACGAAGTCTTGGAGACCGATCTCCGACCTCGACAAGCTTCCGACCTTCGGACGAACAGAAGGGAACGTGACAGAATCTGATGAGATCTTCCCCCAAGAGGAAAAGAGCCGCCTCCGTACTTAGTGACAGAGGGAATATTCCTCCCAATCGTCCTTTTTGGACACGTGTCGACATGCAAGTGGCCGGCCGCCTGCAGACTTGGGCGTACTGGCGCCCGCGCGCCCTCAGAGACTTGAGTCATTAATTACACCTGTCCCCTTGGAGGCCGGAAAGGACGAGACTACCCTTGTATAGGAAAACTATAAATAGGTTCACATCTATACCTAGAAGAACAAGTTCACTATTCAATACAAAAAGCTATACAAGCATTCAAGTCCAGGGACTAAAAAAACCTCTGACAATTCTTGGTGTTCATGCATTTATATCTTCGTCATCATCATCATCAAATATCAGCATTTATTAAGCATTTATGATCCCTCACATTTGATGTTTTTACCAAAGCTCCATTAATTAGCCATAAATTTCCAGCATACTTTATTTGGTAACTAACATTTGGCGCTAGAAGGAGGGTTGACAAACTCTTTAAACCCAGTTTCTTCTTACCTCTTTGAAGAACACTTACTGTTCTTCAAAGCTCTCTCTCCAAATCTTCAAACATTCAGAGCATTTCTACTCTCTCCACCAGACGATGACAAACCCAAGGTCATCCCAGGCCCTCAGGGCCGCCGGGGCTCCGGCCACTTTCCGGGACCCCGCGACCCGGGTCTCAGAGGAACCTACCCCCGTCCGTCCCGGAAAGACCACCCGCGTGTCCTCGCCGATCCGGTACCCGGAGGAACCTCGCCCATCGCAGGCGTGGAACTTCTTCACCCCCGACCAAGCGGAGTCGGGATGCCGCCGCCGTGCTGAGGAGGCCAGGGATTGCCAAAGCACCCCCTCAACCTAAAAAAAGAGGTCGCAAGCGCGCGCCCTCAAGGGTAAGGCTAAGGCCCGGGAGCACCAGGGGGAAAGCCAATGCCAGGCTGATCCACCCCCCGCTCGGTCCCGCGGCTCCGCCCATCCGGTCTTTGACCGCCTAGGCGCTAGAGACCCCTCATGGTACCCGAGTCGACTCTCCGGCTACGACACTGGGTGTGGAGAGTGTCCAACACTTGGAGCACGACACAGATGCCCCACAAAAGGGGAGCCGAGGTCAGCCTGGCTCCTGCCAACTCCGCTAGGCGCAAACTCAGTTTCACCCAAAGTGGCCTCATGGGGCGCGGCACCCTGCGTGCGGCCGTATTCGACCGGATTTGCCCTTTGGCCGACGGTGGCGACCAGCTGGTCGAGTCTCCAAACCCGGAGATCGTTAAGATGCAGAAGCAACTTGACGAAATGAGAGTGCTCATGGAGACGCAAGGCCAATCCAAGGCCCGGCCGGTCGCGAATGAGCCCTTGTCCGTTGATATTGAGCTCGCCCCTGTCCAACTCAAAATTGCTCCGCCGCCGACCCCTCTCTACGAAGGGAAGACGGACCCGGAAACTCATCTGAGCAAATTCCGGATTTTTATGACTGGACGGGGCGCAACCGACGCCACAAAGTGCAGACTCTTCCCACTCACTCTGGGCGATCTCACCCATAGGTGGTACGTCTCACTCCCGGCCCGCTCGATCAACTCCTTCTCTACTCTGAGCACCCAGTTCACCTCATACTTTGCGGCCAAAATCGCCCAACCGGAGAACTGGCACCGCCTAATGCGCATCCGCCAGGAGAAGGAGGAGTCCGACGAGGACTGCGTCGCCCGGGTGGACGAGGTCATTTTGACTGGGGAGCCGGTCGGCGATCAGCTGGCTCTGCATGCCACCCTTGGAGGTTTTCACGACCAATCTCTGTTGTTCAAGCACCCCACCAAAGATTTCCCGAAGACGTACACCGACTTCCGAGCCCGGGCAGGCGATTATCTGGCTCGGAGGAAGCTGCTTGCTCTCAGGCTAGGGGAGTCCGAACCAGCAGCGAAGGAGCCGGAGGTTGTAACTCAGGCCTCCCCCAAAGGCGGTCCAAGGCCAAAAAGATCGCCAAGCCGCCCGGAAACTTCAAGTCCTTTGAGGACATCGAAGTACATCTCACCCAGGCGCTGAGACAATCCCCTGCTCACATCTTCAATGTAATCCAACACAGGGATGTGCTCCCCAGACCTAGGTCGTTCATGGGAGACCGGTCCCGGCTGGACCCTAAAAAGTTTTGTACCTATCACGACTCTATCGGCCATAATACGAGCCAGTGTCGTGATCTCCTGAAATAGTTGTGGAAACTGTTTGACGAAGGGCACCTGAACAACCTCATACAGAGGCCAGCCGACCGGCAAGAACCGCAGCAGCAACAGCAGCGTCACTCCCTCAGAAACGAAGAAGGAGGCCGGCCTCTCAGGCCGGTCGCAGCTTTGGAGGACGACGACGATGATGACGACCTCCCCCCTATAAACCCTGGCGGTCGGGTCAACATGATCTAGGCCGGCGGTGGAAACCTGGGCGGCCTAACCCCCATCTCCACGCTTTCAAATAGAAAGTGAAAGGCCGAGATCCGGGCGGTGACCAACATAAACCTGGTCACACCGCCCGAGCCCAAGATCCACAAAGATCTGGAGATCGTTTTCTGCAATCGGGACCGGTTTGGGGTGCTTTACCCCAAGGGGGATGCATTGGTGATCGCATCCCGCATTCTGGGCAGAGGTCCAACATGTTTTGATCGACAATGGGTGCTTCTGCAACATCATATTCAAAGCGGCCCTAGATCAGCTCGACGATCTCGTCAGCTTCATCAAGCCAATCGACCTCCAGCTGAAAGGTTTTGGGGATGCTACTGTTGCCGCGTACGGAAGGATAAAGCTCTCAGTAGAGCTCGTCTACTTTTATGACGAGAAGGTTAGAATTACTAGGCCATTGGATTTCATTATTGTAGACCAATCGAGTTCTTATAACGGCTTCTTGGGTAGGCCTTTCCTAGATGTTTTCGAGGCCGTTGCCTCTTCTTATTACTATTGTATCAAATTTCCCACCCCTGAGGGGGTGGTCGGCACTGTTAAGGGTGATCAATCAATGGCTAGAAAATATTTGAACTACTTCGATTCTTCTTTATTTCCAATTGATAACAATCAAGTGTCAAAAAAATCACAAACTGGCCTCAAGGTGACCCTTCCGACCACTGAAGATGTGATGGAGGTCGGGTCCACCTCGACCGGCTCCGATCTCCCAAGGGGGTTCATCCCACAGCCAATGCAAATCGACGACCCCTAGCCCAGGATAGGTTTCGAGCCCTCCGAGCTCGATCTTGACCCGAGATTCGACACAAGTGACCGGCAAAGCTACGAACAAGCCACGGCCTTGGAGGACTTGGAACACATTCCGGTCAATCCTTCGAGGCCGGAGTTGGAAGTCTTGATCGGCTCTCGTATACCGACTGAAATGCGGGGGGAAGTGATCGATTTCCTCAAGGCCAACTTAGAAGTGTTCGCTTAGTCTCACCAGGACATGGTCGGAATCGACCCCAAGCACGTCTGTCATCGATTGAAGATCGACCCTGACAAGAGGCCAGTCCATTAGAAAAGAAGAAAATTCGGTCTAGAAAAGTACGTAGCACTGGCCCAGGAGGTCAAGAAATTGTTGGACAACAAGCTCATTGAACAAGCCAAAGACGAGCCTCAATGGGTCGCCAATGCTGTCCTAGTCAAGAAAATGAACAACACCTAGAGGCTATGTATCGATTTCACCGACCTCAATGCAGCTTGCCCAAAAGATCACTTTCCAATGCCGCACATCGACCATTTAGTGGATAACACGGCCGGTCACGAAATGATGTCCTTCATGGACGCTTTCGCCGGCTACCATCAAATTCCGATGGCTGTCGAGGACATCAAGCATACCTCTTTTCATACGGAAAATGACATATTTTCATGGCTCCGAATGCCGTTCGGTCTGATGAACGCCGGAGCGACCTACCAACGGTTGGTCAACAAAATATTCGCGGATCAGATCGGAAAGACCATGGAGGTCTACATCGACGACATCGTGGTGAAGAGCCTGAAAAAGGAAGACCACCTTAGAGACCTCGAGGAGACTTTCAAACTCCTCATGGCATACAACATGAAGCTGAACCCGAAAAAGTGCAACTTCGGGGTGGAGGCCGGCAAATTTCTTGGGCACATCGTCAGCCAAAGAGGAATTGAGACCAACCCAGCCAAGATCAAATCCGTCCTTGACATGCAGGAGGCCAGGACGATCAAGCAAGTACAACACTTGACCGGTTGCCTAGCTTCACTAAACAGATTCATAGCCTGGCTCGGAGATAAAAGTAAGCCTTTCTTCTCGACCATAAAAAATGGCAAATTTTCTTGGAATGGGGAAAGTCAAATAGCCTTTGCAAAACTAAAAGAGTACTTGGCAAACCCACAAATTGTAGTCAAACCGGTCCCGGGTGAGAAACTTTACTTGTATCTCGCGGCCTCCGATGTCGCCCTCAGCGCGGTACTTGTCCAGGCGGATGGTCAGAACCATCTTCCCATCTAATTCGTAAGTCAAGCTCTGCACGATGCCGAGCTCAGGTACACCCCACTCGAAAAATTAGCTTACGCTCTGGTCATGAGCGTGAGGAAGCTAAGGCCCTACTTTTTCGACCACCAAGTGGAGGTCCTGACCACCTTACCTCTAAGGCAAGTTCTACACCGGCCGGACACCAGCGGTCGGCTCTTGAAGTTGTCGTGAGAGACAGCTCAGTACGGTGTCACCTACGCCCCAAGGACGGCCATCAAGGGCCAGGCTATTGCCGACTTCATCGTGGAACTCACGTTCCCCCCAAGGCTCACAAGGATCGACCACCCCCCATGGAAACTCTACGTGGACGGGTCATCGACTAGTACGTGCGCCCGGGCGGGCATCGTCCTGGTCGGGCCGGAGGGCCAGAGTTTTACTCATACGGTCCGTTTCAGCTTCGCGGCCACGAACAACGAGGCTGAGTATGAGGCCTTGGTCGGGATGTTCTGGCCTTGCTCCGGGGTTATACATTTCAGGAGTGGGAGGGTAAAACTTCTTTAGCAACATATTTGAAGTTTGCCTTTTTTTTTCTTTTTTTTTTTTGGATGGTTGTACATGTTTCATTAGTATGGAAAATTGTGAAATATTTTAGAAAACATTTTGAAATATTAAATTGAAGTAGTTTTCACCGCAATTGTGAAATATTTTAGAAAACATCTTGAAATATTAAATTGAAGTAGTTTTTACCGTTCATTCAAGACGTGAACTTTTAAAACAATTATATATATATAAACTTGGTGTAGTCAATTGGTTCCATACATGTATTCCAATTAACTCTTTCATATTCTGCTTTCACCGACCATCTATTTAATCTCTTTTAATTTTTTTTATTATAATTACAATAATATAACGTTGGAACTTGGTACGTTTGTGTGTATTTCGTATAGTCTCAAAAAACAAAAAGTATTACCTCCATCACTCTTAATCAGGGGTGAATAAACACTTTTTCTCTATTTTATTGATTTTTTACCAATAAATAGAGTATTATGAAATAAAATAGTTATTGTGAAAGTATTTTTTTTAAGGTGTGAAAATATTGTGGGATTTAAGGTGTGAAAATATTGTGGATCTCCCAAATAAAAAACATGAAAATTGTGGAATGTTCTAAATAAAAAAATGTGAAAATTAAAAGGAAACGGAAGGAGTAATATAATGGAAATATTGCACTTTTAGTTTCATATAAATGTTTCCAAAATACTTTTAGTCATATGTTTCAAAAGTGCTCATCTTTTGTGGAAAAATAGTCTCAATCGTCAAATACTTAGCATATTTGGTCATAAAATTTGTTCCAAAATTAGTCATTTTATTTAACAAGCCAATTTTACAAATAAAATGACTACTTTTGAAAAAATGGGACCTAATTAAAGTATTTGATATATTTCTATGGGATTAAAGATATAATTTTCTAACTGCCCAAGTTAAAAATATAATTTTCCATCATCATTAAACAAGAAACTCATATCGATAACGTCGTCGAAACCTTGCTACTCATCATTATTTTCTGCATCCATGACTTCACCTTCGTTGAACAAGACTTGCGTCATCAAAACAATGCCTTTTTTATTTATCACTCTACAGATAACAATGAATTTTTTTACTTGATTCTTCCAACAATGTATAAATAGTAGGATTAATCATCATTTCGTAGAAATATAAATAATAAAAAAGAGTGTAAGTGTCTTTTGGTATCTAATAATTGAAAAAAATTGTTGGTTAAATTTCAGGCTTGTTAGCAACTATTAATACTTGTTTTAATCCTTTAATACTTTAATACTTGTTTTATGAACTTGATGGTTATTTTTCAGGTTTGTTAGCAACTGTTAAGTTGAATTAACTTGTTAATTGAGCGGTTATTAAGCTGGCTTCCTCTATTAATTAAAGTTAGTTCTTTTGATAATTGTAGAATCAAAAGTATCGATTCCCAAAATATAAATTAATAATCTGATTACGATATCCGATTAATTCCAACATATTGGTATAATATTGAAAGGGGATTTAAACCAAATCCGTCCTCTACCTTTTCACCTTTATCTAAATGGTCCTATATTTATTTATTTTATCAATTTAGTCCTATATTTGTTCAATTTTCGCCAAAATAGTCCGAATTTGGTGAAAAATGGTAGTGATTGATTTTTTTTTTTATTTCAAGTTTTTTTTTTATTTGGCAAAGATTGTCACGTGGCATGCCACATCGGAAAAAAAAACCCACATCATAGGCTTCCCCCGAAAAGCTAGTGCACATAACTAAAAAGATGGCATTTTATATTTTTTGCGTTCAATTAGAATTTAATTGGAGAGATGTGAATTGATACGAGACTAAATTGATAAAGAAAATAAATAGAGTTAATAATCCACTTAGTTTAACCTATACATTTTGAAATTAAAATAATCAAACATATGCAAAAGTGTGAATAAAGGGGTGGACACATTCAAAATGCAAACACATTAAATTGATCGAATCATCTATCCTCCCTTTCCGATATATATTTTTAGGACATAAACTACGGATGAATGTTAAGAGTAGGACAGTAGGTTTCCGAGCTTTGAAAAGTCAGGCTATTTTGGTGTGTATATATATATATATATAACTTTAGATTTACCTTGATGGTAGGTGGGATGAGATTTTGTTCCCAAAAACCAAAAATAGAATTCTTAAAGTAATTATTTTAAATATTCATTAATGTAAGCAAATTAATTTTGCGCCCAATTAAATGACGACACGTGTACAAACAAATATTAATATCAAAATAAATTTATTATTTTATTTTGAGGATTTAAATAAATTAATTTTCAAATTAAATAATTAAATTAATTGGTATTTAATATACACGGTACAAACTTGCCAAAAATACTGAGTTTGCATTAATTAATACAGTTGGTTTAGTGCTCAAGTAAGATCAAATCATATCTTGCTTGAAAAAGGAAAGGAATTAATGAAACTTAAATCATATTAATGATGAAGAGTACGTGCATATATATATATATATATAAAATTTGTTATTAATAATTTAAATTATTATAATAATTATTTTAAATATTTAGTAATTCTAGTATAAATATTTGGAACATGATTCTTTGTCTTAATGCCAGTTCTCTCATGGGCCCAAAGAGTTAAAATTGTTGTCGGAGCTGCAAAAGGATTAGAATAGGGATTTAAACCAAATTCGTCCTCTATCTTTTCACCTTTATCTAATTGGTCCTCTATTTATTTGCTTTATCAATTTAGTCCTGTATTTTTTCAAGTTTCGCCAAAATAATTCTAATTTGGTGAAAAATGGTCCTAATTGATTTATTATATTTTATTTCAAGTTTTTTTTTTTTTTTTTATTTGGCAAAGATGGCCACCTAGCTTGCCACATTGAAAAAATAGAAAAAAAATCATAGGCTTCCCACGAAAAAATTAGTGTGCATGACTTAAAAAGGTGGCATTTTATGCTTTATGCATTCAATTAGGATCTAATTGGAGAAATGCGAATTGATAAGGGACTAAATTGGTTAAGAAAATAAATATAGGACCAAAACGGTGAGGTTTTGTACATTTTTAGGCCAATTAGGATCATTTTGGAGAAACTTGAATAGATAAGGAACTAAATTGATAAAGCAAATAAATAGAGGACCATTTTGATAAAGGTGAAAAGATATAAGACGAATTTGGTTTAAATCCCGATTAGAATACATTCACGAGAAGGAACAGATTCACTGTAACATCACATCCAAAAAAACATTTTATTTTCTCATTTGACTTTTGTTGACTTTAATGTGAGGTTTGATTTGTAGTATTTAAATGCATAAAATAGTTTTTTAATGATGGTATATTATTTAATTTAAGCGCATGAGATAAAATGAAGATGTTTTTCTATATAATTATTAGTAGAATGAGGTGCAATTTAGAAATGTTTGAAGGTAGTGAATAGTGCAACGGGAAAATAAAATTGGCACAGGAGGAAATACTAGTTAATCTGTTGAAAATAAGAGTTATCAGATAAATGTGACGAGGAGAACTGGGAAATGTTGTTTGGCGCTTGTTTCTCCTGTTGTTCAAGGGCAAACTTAAGCTTTCTTCATTTTATGGTTATACTTCAGAAACCGGGCTTTATTTTCGACGAACATGTGTGATTCGATTCGCTTTCGATAAAATTTGACTTAAATTTGCCAACTTAAAAGATTAGTGTCCTAGTTCTAGAAGTACTTAACCACTTTTACCCTATCTTATCTAAGTCGCATTACAACTTACCTATATACTTTGATTTTTTGCATTTTAATCCATTCAATGGTGGAAAAGATGTAATATATTTGTAAGTTTATGGTAAAAGTCTTCTATGCATTGACTTGAGAGATCCATCAAATTACAAATACAAATTTGGCTTTGGACAACGTTATTGTTGTCCTTAGACAACGGTTAAAAGGGCAGTACAAGTAACAGCTGTCTTAGCTCAGACAGCTGTTACAAAACCGTTGTCCAAATGTAACCGTTGTCCAAATTTTACATTTAGAGTAAACACTTAGACAGCGATACCGTAGTAACACTTAGAGAGCGGTCAAAAACCGTTTTCCAAAGTAAACACTTAAGCAACGGTTATAAACCAATGTGCTAAACAAACCGCTGTCTATTTTAACTTGAATTTTAAATTGCCTTGAAATTGTAGTGCTTACTAAGAATGAAAGGACAAATACTTTTATGATTAATTGCATTGTGTAATTCACGGTAATTATTAACCTTCATCCCATAGTACATTTCTATTTTACTATTTACCATTCGAAACTAAATTGAATTTAATTAATAATGTAAATTGGTATGTATAAAAGTAATAATGTGAGATATAAGTATACTAATGTAGAAAAGACATAATAGTAAAAAACAATGTTGTTATATTGTCATTCGATTGACCTAGGAGAGTAATAGTTTCGATAAGTAGCAATTAAGTTTGGAACAAATAAAGTACATTTTATTTTAATAAAAAGGTAGGAGTGTTAATTTGTCAATATATTTATTTTTACAGAATAATATTTCCTATGATATTTCTTTTTGAGTTGTCCACCAAATTTATTTTCATACCTATTATAAAAATAAATAAGATTTATTTTATTAATAAATAGACCCACAACACCCCGTGGTATCCTTACATTATCTATATTTTGGGACTGATTTGGATAAATTTGAATTGTTGTGGGACTAAATCAAAAAAATAAATAAGTATGAGACCAAAAAAATATTTAAAAAGTTACGGAACAAAAACGGATTTAATCCCTATTTGATGTTGTACTAAATTAAAGAAAATGGCAGCAAGCAAGAACTATATTTTGCAGGACACGAGTTCTAATTACAAACTTGAACAATAAGTACAGTAAGTATTACCAAACTAAAATTAGAACTAAATTGCATTAAATTCCTTGGCAAACCACTGGGTTGAATTCTGAGAAACCAGGTGAAAATGATTTTTTAAGATACTATCTTATTTGATTAGCAAGATTGGACATTATCTAAGTACCTCTAGAACTAGGACACTAATCTTTTAAGTTGGCAAATTTAAGCCAAATTTTACCAATCTCACATGTTCCTCAGAAATAAAGTTCGCAATGGCCTTGGGTGGGAACTCTCCATATAGTCTAGCATCCACAGTTAGGGACCGTTTGCTTCACAGTACAAGATTTGACTAAATAGGATTGGACTAGATGAGATTGGATTGAAAGAAATTGGCCGATGTGTCTATATTCTAAATTTTGTGAACTCAAGTCCTAAACTCTATTTTTCAAAGGGAAAAAATCAAAACTAGTCCCGTAACTTAGCTTGATTTCAATTTAAGTCCTGTGACTTTTTATTTTCTCAATTTTAGTCCTGGAGTTGTCAATTTTAGTCCTGTAACTTTTTATTTTCTCAATTTTAGTCCTAGAGTTATCAATTTCAGTCCTTTTGGGTATAAAAATTCAAATACTCGCCGGAAGAATTGTGATTTTTTTATTTTCCGGTAAATTGTACACGTGGACTACCACATAATCAAAAAATTAATCGACCCATTGGCCCTTACCCAAATCAGTGAGTTTTTTTTTTTTTATTTTGAGGCAATATAAGGACTAAAATTGATAACTTCAGGATTAAAATTGAGAAAATAAAAAGTTACAGGACTAAAATTGTGAAAATGAAAAGTTATAGGACTAAAATTGACAACTCCAGGACTAAAATTGAGAAAATGAAAAGTTACAGGACTAAAATTGGAATCAACCTAAGTTACGGGACTAGTTTTAATATTTCCTCATTTTTCAAATATCATTGTTATATAAAATTATCATTGTTGTTGTGTATATACACTATCACAAGTCATTTATCTGTTTTGCTTGATTTAACTTACGGTTTTTTATGTGCACCAAATGTTTCATGATCACGATGAAAATGCGTCTTCGTCATTTGTATTTCAATTTTATATTTATCCTATCCTATTAGTGTATAATGATAAAAGGAGTTAAAAATCTAAGAAGAGATTCAATGTATTGATCAAAGTATGTGAAAGAGTTCATTTATTGCAAATACAAAGGACATTGAGATTTTTTTAGATTGCTAGGAAAATTATTTTCCAAACATATAGTTTTATTTTTTTCAAAGGAACATATTAGAAAGAAGAAGAGAATTACTAACTTTTTAGGGTTTATTAATTAATGGAAAGGCATGTTCCGGAAAAGATCTATGATGCTTGCCCTAAGTTCAAATTAAAATTTATGGTTTATTAATGGGAAGTTAATTCCACAGTCTGATGAAGAAGATGAACGTGTTGATGATTTGGTTATAACTTGAATTTTAAATTGCGTTTATGAATTTGATTATATGATTTGACTCAAAAAGCTTTAGTAAAAATGTTGGTTCTTTGGTTCATTAATCACCTAGGGATATTAATTAGTAGCATTAAGCAAGGGAATGATTTTAAATACTAATAAAATACTCGCTGACTAAAACACAAGAACCCAGTAATTGTGCAAATAATAGTGAGACGGAGATAGTACATATATATATATATATATATATATATATATATATATATATCTCACCATCTATTTAATCCCTTATCATTATTATAGACTAATTGAACAAAATATAAAATTGAAATACAAATCAAGTCGCATTTTCATGATCTCATGCACATGAAATTAACATTTACTTGGATCCACGATGACTATCTTTGCAGGAACTACATTCTGAATGGGCTGTCTGATGCCCTCTGTGATGTGTACGATGAGTACCCGACTTCCAAAGCTCTATGGGAGTCCTTGGAGAAGAAGTATAAGACTGAAGACGCGGGAACTAGCAAGTTTGTCGTCTCCACCTTGTACGACTTCAAGATGGAAGACAACAAATCTGTTGTCGAGCAAGTGCAGAAGCTGCAAGTTATCTTCCATAACATTGCAGTGCAAGGGATGGAGCTGCCTGAAGCCTTTCAGGTAGCAACTGTGATTGACAGACTCCCTCCATCTTGGAAGGAGTTCAAGTCCTACCTCAAGCACAAGCGAAAACAAGTGACGATGGAGGACCTTGTTACCCGACTCCGGATCGAGGAGGATAACAAGAAGAGGGACAAGAGGGAGAGGGGCTCGATTGCTTCCATCGAGGCCAAAGCTAACCTGATGGAGAAAGGCGAACCATCAAAGAAAAGGAAGCGACAAGATGACAAGGGCAAAGGCAAGGCTGTTGCTGCTGCTGCTGCTCCTGCCCCGAAGAAGTTCAGCGGGAAGTGCTACAACTGTGGCAAACCCAACCATCGGGCAGCTGATTGTTGTCAGCCCAAGAAAGAGGACAAAGGAAAGAAGAACTCTGTGAACGTTGCTGAACGTGAGCTTACGGAGATGGACATGTCCGCTGTGGTGACCGAGGTCAACATAATGGACAACAAGAAGAGTTGGTTCGTGGACACTGGTGCCACTTGCCACGTTTGCTCGGAGAAGTCTGCCTTCTCCACTTATTCTCCTGCTGAAGGGAGAAAGCTCTACATGGGCAACCAAGCCTCGTCTGAAGTGGCTGGTGTCGGAATGGTGGTGATCAAACTGACTTCGGGAAAGGAGCTGAAACTGAAGGACGTGCTGCATGTCCCGGACATCCGGAAGAATCTGATTTCGGGGTCTCTTTTAGTTAGTAGTCAGTTTAAGTTAGTGTTTGAGTCAAATGGCGTTGTACTTAGCAAGTTTGGCATCTTCCTAGGAAAGGGTTACCTCGAGAAGGGCCTTTTCAAGATGTCTGTGATGACTGTAAGCCGTGATGGCAAAAACACTATTATTAATGAGAATGCTTCTACTTCTTCTTATATCGTTGAGTGTTCCTCTTTATGGCATTTTAGATTAGGACATATTAATCTAAAATCTATAAAACGATTAGTAAATTTAGATTTACTTAAAATTGAGAATGTTGATACATCCAAAAGATGTGAAATTTGTGTAGAAGCAAAGATGACTAAATTACCATTTAAGTCAGTTGAAAGGAACACTACTCCTCTAGAATTAATTCACACTGATGTATGTGATTTAAAATTTGTGCAAACTAGAGGTGGAAAAAAGTATTTTATTACTTTTATTGATGATAGCACAAGATTCTGCTACGTTTACTTACTTCGAAGTAAAGATGAAGCGATTGAAGCTTTTAAAAACTATAAAAGTGAAGTAGAGAATCAAATGAACACTACAATTAAAGCAATTCGTAGTGATAGAGGTGGAGAGTATGTGGCTCCGTTTGAACAATTATGTGCCGAATTCGGCATCATACATCAAACGACAGCTCCCTACTCACCACAATCAAATGGTATTGCGGAGAGGAAAAACCGAACTTTGAAAGAGATGATGAACACAATGTTAATCAGCTCAGGTTTACCTCAGAACATGTGGGGGGAAGCTATTCTGTCAGCTAACCACATTTTAAATAAAATTCCACTTAAAACTCAAGATAAGACACCTTATGAGTTGTGGAAAAATCGCAAACCATCATACAAATACCTCAAAGTGTGGGGGTGTTTGGCTAAAGTTGAAGTGCCACTTCATAAACAAGTGAAAATCGGACCTAAGACAGTCGATGGGATCTTTATAGGATACGCCTTCAACAGTAGTGCCTATCGGTTCTTGATTCATAAATCAGAGATACCCGATATGACAGTAGGTACTACCATAGAATCAAGGAATGCTGTGTTATTTGAAAATGTGTTCCCGTGTAGGGACAAAAAATAAGTGAGTTCAAATAAACGAACTCATGAAGAATCAAGTGAAGCTGCAGGTCCTTCCACTCAGCAGAGTGAAGCACCAAAACGCAGTAAACGAGCTAGAATTGATAAGACCTATGGTCCAGACTTCATCACGTATGTGTTAGAAGATGAACCTAGGACTATCAAAAGAAGCTCTTTCTAGACCAGATGCATCTCTCTGAAAAGAAGCAATAAACAGTGAATATGATTCAATTATGCAAAATCATACATGGGAGTTGGTTGACCTCCCTAAAGGTTGCAAGACCTTAGGATGTAAGTGGATCCTTAAAATAAAGTACAAAGCAGATGGATCTATTGAAAAGTATAAAGTGATGGAACGCGCCGGTGAAGGCGGTCCGTCCCCAAGATCGTTGTTGGGATACCAAACATGTATAAACAATTAAAGACCTAAACATGCATCTAAAAATAAGTTTAGATCCATTACCCTTGAAGACCGAGGCGTTGATTCCACTAATGATCTTCTAGTCTGTCTCCCAACCTCGTTCGTACACCGGGTGGACGGCGAACTAGCGAACGTGGAGAAAAGTGCCTCATAATTTCGTCTCCCTCTCAACCCCACTCACGAATTTCGGCTGCTGCATGTTTTATCTTAGAGTGTTAGGGTTTTAAAACACGAAATTGAAGCCTTTATATAGACTCCTTAAGTTTCATGGGACAGACTAGGGATCTGTTAGAAGGTATAGGGTTTGGGCTCCTCACGGACCCAAATACTCTTATGTTCAGCCCAGAACATTTATTTGGCCCGTGAACATTAATTCATTCCACTAGAGAATTAATATTGCACTCCCATCCTATCCCGAACCGAATCAGGGCTTTTATTAGACTCTATAATTCCCCGTGTTAAAGATATCGCACGTCCATTAATTATTAAAGCTCCTGACCGCTTTAATTAATTAACATCTAATATTCCTTGAGTAGTACCACTCAACCTTGTTGTCGTACGGATATAATTCACCTGCAGGGTTTAATACGACAATCCTTTATGAGTTTCCTCAAGGGGACGTCATCAACCTGGATCACCAGGACACGGTGCCTTAATGTCAATAAATAGACATCATGCAAACGATGTCACTACCCAAAATACATAGTGCGTTGAATCTAACAAGATTCTCACCCATAGTAAATCAAAGTAGTGAACAAGCGCTCCACATATCTAGATATCACAATTAGGGTTAAGAATTATAAGAGTCACCAAGACCTTTAGTACTTCATAACAGTCAGAATAGAAGAACATGTCTTAACTGTGATCCATTCAATACGACATAGCGTACTAGTATGAACTAATGGCCAAGACAAGCCACTAACAAGTTCATACTACAACTTATACCAATAGTTATGTCCAGAACTATCTCAGTTGTGAATATTGTTTATATCTTATAAGGAACTGACAATGTGATCTTCTGTGTGACTACAAACCCACCACATTATCTACAATATAAGATAAATAGACATACAAGTAATACAAGCAATTAATAAGATTGCAATAATGTGAAAAAACATTTATTTCAGATAATAAGGAAATCGAATATATCCATAAAAGCCCAACAAAAGTTTGCTTTACAGTATACACCAACATAAAGCCTGTTTGGTTGCAAAGGGTTTTAAACAAAGAGAAGGACATGATTTCTTTGACACCTACTCTCCGGTAACAAGGATTACATCCATTCGTGTACTTGTCGCGATTGTTGCTTTGCATAATCTAGAAATACATCAAATGGATGTAAAGACTGCTTTTCTTAATGGAGAGATGGATGCTGAAATATACATGGATCAACCAGAGGGTTATGTTGTACCCGGGAGCGAGAAAAAAGTTTGTAAACTCGTTCGATCGTTGTATGGACTTTAACAAGCTCATGTACAATGGCATTTGAAATTTGACAATATTATGTTGTCAAATGGATTTCGAATTAACGAATGTGACAAGTGTGTGTATGTGAAAGATACACCAAATGGATTTGTTATCGTATGTTTATATGTTGATGACATGTTAATCATAGGTAACAATTCAAATGTGATCGTTAATACGAAAAACATGTTAAAGAGAAATTTTGACATGAAAGATATGGGTTTAGCAGACATGATTCTAGGAATCAAGATCGAAAGAACCTCAAATGGAATTTCTTTAACACAATCTCATTATGTTGAGAAAGTCTTGAAGAAATTCAATGCATTTGATAATCCACCTGCTAAAACTCCACTTGAACAAAATGTTCATCTGAAGAAAAATAGAGGTGAACCTGTGAATCAGTTGGAATATGCAAGGATCCTTGGAAGCGTGATGTACATTACAAATTGCACACGTCCAGATCTTGCGTGTTCTGTGAACAAACTAAGCAGGTACACGAGCAATCCAAGTCATGAACATTGGAAAGCTCTGAAAAGGGTCTTGAGATACTTGAAGTATACTCTTGATTTTGGGCTACACTACACGCGACATCCAGCTGTACTTGAAGGGTACAGTGATGCTAATTGGATATCCGATAGTAAAGACTTTTTCTCGACTAGTGGATATGTATTCACTATTGGAGGAGCTGCGGTATCGTGGAAATCCACAAAACAGACGTGTATTGCCCGTTCCACAATGGAATCTGAATTCATCGCTTTGGATCAAGCTGGTGAAGAAGCTGAATGGCTTCACAATTTCTTAGAAGATATTACTTGTTGGAACAAACCAGTATCATCTGTAATGATACATTGTGACTGTCAAGCTGCTATTGGTAGAGCTTTGAACAGTATGTACAACGGAAAGTCGAGACATATTCGTCGTCGACATAACTCCGTTAGACATTTGATCTCAACTGGTATAATAACAATTGATTATGTAAGATCAGTTGACAACATAGCGGATCCGCTCACGAAGAGCTTGAACCGAGATCAAATGAATAAGCTGATAGAGGGAATGGGTCTGAAATCCACAAATAAAACTGAAACAGTGGTAACCCAACCATGATGACTGGAGATCCCAAGAACTTGGTTCAAAAGGAAAAACTAAGCTGTGAATGTTAGTTGTACAACACTTGAAAATCATGACCGTTCCTGACAGCACTGTGTCAAGTGTTAGTGAACCCGTGAGTTGTGGTAGAAGATAAGTCTTTGACTTTTAATGATTCCTATGAGTCCATGTGGGACTGAGTATGACGGGATACTCGAAAGGAGATCACCTATATAAATGAGAAGTGAGGGCCGCTTCGACCAAACATTTATGAATACAAAGGGCGTCCAGGGCCAAAATGGACAAAAACGTGAGAACAAATCAGAATCGAGACTGACTTGTGTCTGCACTATTTGTAAGGTATACACTAAGGAGGATTAGATCAAGGCATCGTGCCCACTAAGCCGCCGGTATACCCGATGGTGCCGGGCTACGGAAAGTTCAAAACCATTGGTTACTTATCCGGAAGCAATGAGGTCTCACATGAGCTGAACGAAGAAGCTTGACTCTGTATATGTGCAATTCTCAATCATGTGGGAGATTGTTGGAAATTGGTTTTGTAAAGGTGTCATACCCTTACTTTGATCAATTTTTTTAGGAGTAAAAACGTTAGTTTTTTGGAAAATAAAATTAACGATGTTGTTCTACTCGCGGAGTAGATGAGCGTGGTATATTTAATATCTCAAAACCAATTTCCGGTGAGTGAGAAATTAATTTGGGAAGTTGTAGTATTAATCATGTGTGTTGAATAATTCCATGGGAATGGAAAATAAAGTTCCATCCCACATTGGAAAATTACAAGAAGTTTGTCTTGTATATAAGTAGGAAATTATTCATGTTCTCTAAATTGGGACATGGGGACCCTAACCATGGACCACGCGCGCGCGCGCGCCCCGCCCCGCCCGCGCCCGGGCCCGGGTCCGGGTTCTTGGTTCTTGGTTCTTGGGTGGGCTTTGGTGCCATACCTATATTTTTAGAGTACCAAAAATATGAAAAAGCCCATTATCTTTTTGGATCCAATCGGATTGGGTGACCCGTATGGAATTGGGTCGGCCCATTTCGGTTGGCCTATTTAGAATTGGGTCGGCCCACGAACATGTTTAATACACCTACGATTTTGATTAATACACTCCAGAGAATCTGGAATATTCCGTCTTGCTTCCCATGACTGAGAAACTGCGTTTCTCTCCACGACAGAACGTGGGTGATCCATGATCACCACGTACTCCACTCCAGCAACCCTCAAATGGGTCGGATTTCCGCCTATATATACCCCCTTCGTCCAGTTTTTTCAGAATCACTTACGAACCCAGAATTTTCCGAAATCCTGTCTCTCCAGAAAATCCCGTTTAGCTCATAAATTCCGATTTAGTTCGCCGGAAATTCATACTCGGTAGTGCTATCGGTGTGAATAGACAAACCGTTTTACCTTTGGGGATCCGTACGCATTATCCGTAAGCACTGTACGGGCGTATTCGATCTTGCGGGAATAGGTTTCACCTAGACTCGGTTTTCCACGAATTCGTTTCGTGCTCTTACTCTTCTCCCTATTTAAGTGTTTCGATATTTTCACACCCCAGTTTCTAACAGGGAGAGCTTCTTTAAGCGGATTGAGGTTTGGAAGCTTCTTCTCCTCATCATCATCTTCCATTTCTTTTTCAAATAAGTCGGCCCGAGATTCCGGAACCTTCCATTTCTTATCGCCGCCGTCATTGCCGTCGTCGGAGCCACCCGCAGCCGCCGCCAAAGACATTATGCCCTTTTATTTAATTTGTGAAGAGGGGAGGGAAGGGAACTCCTATTTATAATTAACGGTTGATAAAAAGGCCAGCTGCTTAATTTGATTTCTTGATTTCACTTTAATTTCACTATTATTAACTAATAACTATACTAACCACTAACCCCTGCCCTCTAACTGATTTATTGGATAACAACGGCTGAATTGCCACGTCTGATTTCAAATATGAAATTGGAATTGGAAGTGGGGAGAGAATTACCACTCTAGATTTCGTGGTAGAATTGGAATTGGAATTGGAATTGGAAGAGGGGAGGGAACTCTTATTTATATATAATTAACGGACATTCTGTTGATATATAAAAAGGTTCAACTTATTTTGTTTTCTTGATTACACTGAAACCCTATAGTTTAATTTTATTACTTATACTAATACTAACAACTAACTGATTTAATTTCCCGCGTCAATGGATAGTTATAAAAAGTAATAGTTACTAAAAAAAAAAAAAAAAAACTCGTACTTTACTTACGGAAATTTTAGATGAACAACAATTTTGTCGTTAATTAGAGGAATTTGCAATGGATTTGAGACGAAAAAAGTTCATTGGTCGCTCGTATAATTTTTAGCAACAGAATTTTCATAGCAACAGAATTTTCAAGACGGACAAAACGACGTTGTTTTGTTAAATTTAGCGAATATAAGGGAAAATTGCAGAGATGGTCCCATAAGAATTGGTCCTCATAAATTTGGTCATTTTTTTAATACAAAAGGTCTCATACTATTTTTCCGTCAAAAAGTAATGAATTAACGAGTGTGGGGCCCACCCGCCCGTAAGTTTTCTGCCAAAAATTCACGCGGATAATTCCCAACTAAAAATAAAATTAATTCTCAACTTCTTAAAACTATACGAACTAGAAAAAAAAATCCAAAATTTTCCAAAACCCACATCATAAAATCGGCCACTGTTCCAAATCTTCCTCTTAATTGCCCTGTTAATGAAGAAAAATCAAATTCAGTTCACTCAATAATCATCCCCAAATAGTGGTTCTCTAGAAAGTATATGCATATGGTGCAAAGAGGAGATCTGGCAGAGAGAAAATCATCCTCAATCGACCTAGTTTGTCGGAGGAAATCTAAGAAAATGTGCGGAGACGAAATACTAAAGTTGCAGAATCGCCTCCATACTTGCATTTTACATTGAAATGATTGTAAGATGAAGACATGTGGGTAGGATTTTTTTTTTTTCCTTACTGCAAATCTGAGATGAAGCTGGAATTTTTGGAGTATTGTGGTTGGGGGAGTAATGAGCAGACTATTTAATAGCAAAAGTTGATCTATTTCCCTCCAAAAATCAAGTTGAAAAGGTTTTCCATCCAGTTTTCATAGGAAAGTGTTAAATATTTAACGAATAGGACCTTTTCAACTTAAAATGGAACCAAATCTGTCAAGTACGAATTCTCATGGAACCAACCTTGCAATTTACCCATGAAGATAAAGGCTTTGTATAAAGGTGTTTGGTCCAATAGTATGATTCCTTATTTTATGAATTTACATTTGAATTCCCCATTTCTTAGTAATTTGTATGGAAATGACTGTCATTTCACCTAAAAATAGCATTAATTTATTTTTTAATTTATTAAAATAAAAAAGCTATTGTTCAAACATCAAAATCATCGAGTAAAGTTATTATCTTAAAAAAAATTAAAAAAAGTTAAATTGATTACATTTCTAAACAATTTGGTAAATCAAACAAAGTTTATTGTAATTATATTCATTCCTATTATCAACCTAAAAATATAATTATATGAGCATATTTTTTTTTCTTTCTTCACAATTTTCTATACCATTCTTATTCTCATTGTTCACAACAAATCTAGCACCTCTTAAAAGTGGAATACATACATATTGAAACATAAAAGATAACATAGATGAATGAAATAGAATAATATAATTATATAACATATTGCAATGAGGTCATAATCCTGAAGCAAACATATATATATATATATATATATATATATATATTATGTGAAATCAAATTCACCTTAACTATATTTTGTTAAATATCGCCGTAATGTAAAATTACTATTACTATTATACATATAAGCTATCACAACTATTTATCCATTTTGAAATAATAGAATCAGTTCACCTCATTTAAATTTACTAGTTTTTACCACGTGTGTTGCACGTGTGCTGTAAATACTCTGTAAAATGTATAAAATCGTGTCACGTTAAACTTGGGCATTATCTTTAACGGAAATTTGGAGAGTGCATGAAATGCCCGTTAAAGGTACACTGACAAAAGAAATTTTTAATTCAATAGCTTATTGTTAAAAGCATTTAAATTGCTTATCAAGTCACAATAAAACTTGTGTACTTAAACTTAAGCTGATCTGTCTTTTTCGCACAAAAACTATATGATCCAAATGGCATAGGAAGCAAGAGGTTGCATAATCAATGTCCAGAGGTAAGTAATTAATTTTTTTTTTTTTTTTTACAAAATGGGATTGACATTCTTTAAAAAATATCAGCTATCTTGATATAATTGTCATTCTCATTACAACCAAATAAAATAAATATAACCACTACTACAAAAATATTAGTAGACAACTGATAATATATGTTGTCTATTAACTTAAATCTCCGTCGTGTATTGAGGTGTAGTTAAAGACCCTTCATCTTTGACAACGGACGTTATCAGTTGTCTATTGTATGAACAAACAACGAACCATATGAAACATATGCTGTTAGAGAACATATTTTTTTTGTTGTCTATTACATGTCATAAAAAACCAACAAGGAGCAAATAAAAGCAAAGATCAGAAGTGGCATTGTAGACACATCAGATTCTCCATTAAAAAACCAACAAGGAGCAAATAAAAGCAAAGAAAATAGCATGTCATAAAACAATTAAGAGCAAACACCTCTATTGGAGTTCCCTTCTTTCAGCTGCGATAACAATTGTTTAAATAATAGGCCGGGTTCCCTTCAAAAGGGGATTCATAGCTGCACAACACCAAAATCAACACTTAATAAAATTCAAAGATCAGAAGTGGCATTGTAGACACATCAGATTCTCCATTAAGTGCTCGCTCTATGATATTTTCACAATATTATTGCAGTATTGTGGTTACTCAATGAAGTTGGTCCACAATATGGTAAAACAGGTTTCCACAACTCAAAAGATATTGGAGATCAGACTCAACATGTTAGATTTAAAAGAGATTATTCCATTGTCTAGAGATTATTTTGTTGTAATTATTTATTGAAATATATATTTTTCTTTATATGTATATCTTGGAATAATCTAGGGTGTTAGAATTTCCATTAGTTTATGAAACATCATTGTATATATACTTTACGGTTCAGATTAATAAAATTCATTCAGCAAAATCCAATTGTCTACATGATATCACATAGCCACTATTATCTCTAGTATCTCTGTTTATCTCCTTCCCCAACCTTAGTCGTAGAGAAAATTCAAGTGTAAGATGGGTCACAAAGTTAATAATTTTGACTTCTCAAAGTACCTTTATTTGTCTAATGCATCATGATATTATCTAGTTTTTCTTTGTTATCACAAACCTATGCATAAATAACACAAAATTATTGAAGTTCAACTTAAGATTTGTAAATTAACCTGCAAAACTGATGAAGAACCAATGCTCTGTTCTAAAATGCCTCAAAAAGTGCTGGATATGCCTTTATAGCCGGATTAAAAATTTCCCTTTTATACTTTCTGAAACTCACTCAAATAGAGCAACATAATCACCAGTTTTTCCATCTACATGTAAATAGAGGCAAAAATTAGCAGCTACTTTAGTTGCATACCATAAAGAAATTATTTTTCTGGGATTGACCAGATATGGGGGAAGCACATTGGTCCTAGTATTTTTTACAACACCTATTACAAGAACCACATGGACCAAGATTACCGAGTATTCTTGTCTCAGTATATGGAGAAAAGAGGACGAAATCAATGCAGTAAATAGGCCACATTATTAACTTTAGAGACCGCACATCAAACATAGAAGCATGTCCAAGAACCTTCAACAAAACAAGAATACTAGAAACATTTTCCTTTAACTAAAAAGTTAGCACACTACTTTTCTCCACAAAAATAGTAACCAAATAAGAAATAATACCTTTCTAATATTTTCTCGACTTCCTTCCGCAATTAAAGGCACAAAAATTTTCTTACCAAGAATATTGATAGCATAAAGGGTAAGTGCATTATTATTCCCGAACTCTGATTAGTGTGATTTTTGCTCGAAATTTGTGCATTTAATTTGCTAATTTTATTGAATTTCTTGCAATTATTTACATTAATTTGACCATTTGTGCTTAATTGTCGAGAAAGGCATTTTTGTTATTTTTGCAGGAAATTGAATATTTTTTTAGAAGAAAATACGAGCCTATAATTTTGTGAGGTCGAGCGAGGAGAAAAGTCGAGAAGAAAACGAGAATATTGTAGGAGAAAAGAGGAATTGGGCTAGAGGAATTTTTTTTAGCAAAAGAAGGCCCAGGGTGTTGGCCCATTTGGAGAAAAAGAAGAAGGCCCAAAGAATCGGCCCAATTAGTGGAAAAAGGCGGCATTACAGGCTACTCGACCGAGCCACTTGGTCGAGTAGATCAACTCGATCGATTAGCCTGGGAAAAACTGAAGAGCGCTTTTAAAAGTCGCACTCGACCGAGCGCTGGGGTCGAGTCGAGTGACTCGTGCGAGTCATGGTCGGTGTTAACAGAAACTCGGAAGGATTTTGGTCTTACTCGACCGAGCCACTTGCTCGAGTCAAGCAACTCGGTCGAGTACCCTTATGCGGAAAAGTCGGAAACATTTTTTTGAAAGCGCACTCGACCGAGTGCCTAGGTCGAGTAGGGCAACTCGGTCGAGTAGCCTGCGTTTTTTTGGGAAAAATTCGAAATTTTATTATTTTTGAGGGGCTCCTTAGCAATTTCGTCTCAAGCCTTCATCCCACACTATAAATACCCACATTCTCAGATTTTGGGGAGGAAAACACACTTCACCATGGACACACCCACACACACACACAAATTTTCTCATTAATTAGATTAGCCCTAGCTTTAGATTTTCAATTTTCATAGAAGTAGCTTTCAATTTCAAGTAAGAGTGAAGAATTGGTTGAAGTTTCATACATTTGTAAACCCAAGAGGTGATTTCTTTCCTTTTTATTGCAATTTTATTTCTATTTAGCTATGGGTTTATTATTGTGTTCTTGTTTAGCTATGGTTGTTCATTTTGAAACCATGAGTTAATTGTCTTGATGCTTGGGATGTTTGATACCATGTGAAATCTTGAGTGGGGATTGCTCTTTGTCTATTCTATGTTGATATTTGGATTTTGCTTCTATTGATGGATTTGTATTGAGCTTTGATTGTTGATCTCTTGTAGCTTGTTTTTCGATGCATGTTTAGCGTAGACGAGAGTTACATGAGTATGATTAGATGAATGAGTGTGAGATTGATGATTGAATGCGTTTATTTTACGTTTGATTCGTCGAGAGAGAATTAATCGTAGAGAACCCCATCAATAGACACTAATTGCTTGAATGGTTGTTTAGGTATTTGGTGAGGTCCCCTAGTAAGTCCAAATTGACGCATAGAATTGGCTTGACAATCCTACTTAAGTTTCACTAGGTTGAAGATATCCTAAGCATCTCTCTTCCCCTTGCACTTCGTCGATTCGAAGTTAGTTAGATTTCTTTTCTTGTTTGTTAGTTTGCTTGCTTTTAATTCACTTGTTTAGTAGCGTAATCAAACCCAGAAAACTTTTATTTGTAACTTCATGTCAATTTTGAAATTATTTCCTAAGAACACTTCCCACCTCCTGTGGGTTCTATAATTTTAACTTGGTCAATAGCCCTCAATACGACGAACTCGTTCACTTGCGAGTGGTTCAATTTGTGCATAAACAAAATTGGCTAACAAGTTTTTGGCGCCGTTGCCGGGGAAGCAATGTGTTGATAGCTAGTTTTGATTCTAGTTTAGTGCTTTTTCTTGTTTTTGTTTGTTTTTGTTATGTTTGATACTTGCTTTCTTTTGTAGGTGTGCACTACACTTTCATAGGAGGGTTGAACCTCGATTTTAGCCACCAAAAGAGGCAAAGTTTTAGAAAAGCTTAAGTGCAAGATGGATGGATATGATCCATATACTTGGAATCAAAGCGATTATCCTCCACATTCTCACCCATATCTATATCCCGATCCATACCCGTATCCACCACCACAACCTTCACAATACCAACATCATCATCCACATGAGCAATATCTTCAATATGAAGATCCACCACCTCTTCCACAATATTCTTCACATTATCCATACCAATATTCAAATTCTTATCCACCCCAACCTCAACAAGAGTGTGAATCTTCCACATCCCTCTACTTAAATGCCCAAAATGAGGAATCAAATGAGTATCAAGAAGAGCATCATGGTCAAGCTTTTTACCCACCAAGTGAATTTGAAATTCAAGAATCTTCTCAAGAAGCTTGGTATGATGATGGAAGAAACTTTGAGTACGATTATCATATGCAACAAGATTCTTTCCATTATCAAGAGTGGGAAAGCAATGAAGGAAATAGCACAATCGATGATACTCTTCAATTGATTTTGAAAAATATGGAGGAGCTTAACCGAAAAATTGAGGAGAGTAATCGAAAGTTGGAGAAGAGTAACCGAAGGTTGGAAGAGTCAAACAAGAGAATGGATGCTCAAATTGCAAGCAAATTCAAGCCGCTTGAGTTTCAATGTGATCAAATGGCAAATTCTTCGGAGCAAGCTATGGATCTAGAGAGTGAAACTCAATATAAAGGTCTCTCTATGCCTACTCGAGAGGATGGTGAAGAAGAAAGAGATGAAGTGATGAATGAAGAGGTGGAGAAGATAGAAGATGAAGAGGAATTGGATTATGAATTTGATTGGAATTTACTTGAAGAGAAGGATGAACACAAAGTTAGAGACGATTATATTCGTATTATAAGAATCCTTCAAGGAAAACATAATGTAGAGGAGAAGGAGAAAACTAAGGGTGAAGCGATGGAAAAGAAGGAGAGTGTTGAGAAGGAAGAAAATGGTGGAAAAGAAGAGGATCCAAGCGATGTGATAAGTGAAAGTGATGATTCAATGGTCAAAGTAGATGAAGGGGAATGTCCCTTGGTGGACACGAGCAACAATGAACTAGAGAAATCAAGAGGCATTGGAGGACGAATTGAAGACCGAAATGAGCATTTCTAAACCTTTAATCTCTTCAATTTGTACGTTTAAGGATATTATTCCTATTGATTTCATCTTACCTCTTGATAATTTTGACAATAAGAAGGAAGTGGCAAAAAGCTTGGGAATCCTTGGAAAAGAAGGAAAGAAGTGGATATGGAGGATGGTGAGTGAGAAAGAGAGAAGACCATTCATGAAAAGATGCAAGAGGAAGATGGATGATCGGTTCCTAGTTCACAAGAGCCTACTTGATTGTGAAGCTAAAAGGATGAGATATAATGGCAAGGAGGACCGATATCCTTGGCCATTCCGATGAGGGGAAGTTTGAACTCAATCAATAAGTCCGGCATAGGACATTAAACCTAGCGCTTAATGGGAGGCAACCCATTTTTCCTTGCTTTCTTTTATTTTTGCCTTGTTCTTTTAATTTTATTTCGTGCTTTATTTTGTCTAGGTGTTGGGGTCGTGTGTTGAGGCTCGGTGAAGATTTCGAGCTTTATGGAAAGATATGTACTTGAGGGAAACTTTAGGTACAAACACCTCTTCCTAAACTTAGACTAAAGTCTAAGTTTGGGGGGGTGTTCGTCTTTTTATGCATAATTTTTAAATTGCACCGATGCACCCCCGTTTGTTAGAGCTTATTGATTATCATTTTATTTGTGAATTTTGGGTTTATTTGCTAATACTTGTACATGAGGTTTTGAATTTATAGAGGGTTGAGGATTTGATGGTGATGTTTTTCAAGAGACGTGCTTGATAGGAGAATGTGAGCATACTCAAGGAGCTTAACGTGAGGTGATCGTGTCTTGAAGAAAGAAGAAAGTGCTTGGTGTCAATTGGATGTAGTATACCCCAAACTTAGAATTTCTTAGCAATGTCTAAGTTTGGGGGGGTTATTTGTTTTGTTTTTGCACATTTTACATTGCACTGGCGCACTTGAGGCTTCACTTGTACATTGCACAGGCGCACGCCTCATTTTTTAGAGTTTTGCTTATTCTAGTACTTGGCATGATATGTGTGCTTAATTGTGGACTTATTGAATATCTTTGAGTACATTTTTGGGAGTTAAGATTGTTTGGCTTGGTGTTAGAGGCTTAATTGATGGTGATTGTTTGGTTTTTGAGATTTAGTTGAGCTTGATGGTATTGATTGAGACTTGCTTGTTTACTCGTCTATGTGAAGATTGTGCTTGATTTTGTGCTCGATCCATGATGAGACAAGCCCGTGAGCTTTAGAGCCTTTAGACTTATATACATTTTGGTCTAATTTCTTTCTTGTGAGTATCGTTCATGCTTGTGTGCTCTAGAACTTGCCAATTGTCTTGTTTGAGGCTACATTAAGTGTGAAATCTTTGAAAGTGATATGAGGCCATCTTTGATTTGAATAGTCACTTAGCCAAATTTTCCATACCAAATGAAATTTTTCCGTAGTTAACCCTTTTGAGCCTATTGACCTATTTTCTTGGCAACCTACGAATTTAGCCAAATTATCCATTTTTGTGAGCCTAATTTTTCTTATGAGCTAGTGGAGCTTGAATATGGATAGTGAGGTTGAGTTGTGCTTCGATGTGAATTTGGTGGATGAGTTTGTGTGATAGCGAAAAGAGTGAAAAAGAGAAAAAGATGAGTTGAAAAAAAAAATGTACGAGAAAAGATTGAGTTGGTTTGTGAAAAGAAAAAAATTGTGAGGAAACTCTCTTGTGTACAAGAATTTGGTAGAGTTACAAGTTCAAAAGAGGTGTTTGATGGTTAATGGTGAGAATGTGCTTGAAAAATGAGAACTAGCAAATTTTGGAGTTTGGAAATTTGAGTTGCAACTTGATCACTTGCAATTTTGTCTTGAGAATTTTAGATGTGTCTATGCGTCTTTATTTCTCGCTCCACTAGTTTACGAGTCACTTTTTCCCAAAATTCCTCACCTTAACCAAAGAGCCCAACATTACAACCAAATGTAAAGTCCTCATTGATTCATTGATTGATCACTTAGAAAATAGTGGAGAATTTAGAATTTTGGCAAGCCTATGGTAGTGCATTTGTGTGAATCGATTGTTGAGAGTAAACATTCATTGATACACTTTTGAGTGATGAGTGAAACACTTACTTGAAAGGAAAATTGTGAATTGAGCACTTGATCTTGCATTGATTTGAACATGACTTGTGAACTTGCTAGTTGATTTTTGGTACTTAAGAGCTTGATTTGATTGAAGGAATTTGACAATTGCTATTTATTCTTTTTGACACTCATTTCTCGCAATCCTCCCACTTGTTTATCTTTTTCGTTGCTCGGAGACGAGCAACACTTTAAGTTTGGGGG
Source organism: Ballota nigra (assembly GCA_947034835.1). Classification (NCBI taxonomy): domain Eukaryota; kingdom Viridiplantae; phylum Streptophyta; class Magnoliopsida; order Lamiales; family Lamiaceae; genus Ballota; species Ballota nigra. Next base: position 2,369,178 of record OX344726.1, on the reverse strand, counting down.
GGGGGGGGGTGATTAGTGTGATTTTTGCTCGAAATTTGTGCATTTAATTTGCTAATTTTATTGAATTTCTTGCAATTATTTACATTAATTTGACCATTTGTGCTTAATTGTCGAGAAATGCATTTTTGTTATTTTTGCAGGAAATTGAATTTTTTTTAGAAGAAAATACGAGCCTATAATTTTGTGAGGTCGAGTGAGGAGAAAAGTCGAGAAGAAAACGAGAATATTGTAGGAGAAAAGAGGAATTGGGCTAGAGGAATTTTTTTAGCAAAAGAAGGCCCAGGGTGTTGGCCCATTTGGAGAAAAAGAAGAAGGCCCAAAGAATCGGCCCAATTAGTGAAAAAAGGCGGCATTACAGGCTACTCGACCGAGCCACTTGGTCGAGTAGATCAACTCGATCGAGTAGCCTGGGAAAAACTGAAGAGCGCTTTTAAAAGTCGCACTCGACCGAGCGCTGGGGTCGAGTCGAGTGACTCGTGCGAGTCATGGTCGGTGTTAACAGAAACTCGGAAGGATTTTGGTCTTACTCGACCGAGCCACTTGCTCGAGTCAAGCAACTCGGTCGAGTAGCCTGCGTTTTTTTGGGAAAAATTCGAAATTTTATTATTTTTGAGGGGCTCCTTAGCAATTTCGTCTCAAGCCTTCTTCCCACACTATAAATACCCACATTCTCAGATTTTGGGGAGGAAAACACACTTCACCATGGACACACCCACACACACACACAAATTTTCTCATTAATTAGATTAGCCCTAGCTTTAGATTTTCAATTTTCATAGAAGTAGCTTTCAATTTCAAGTAAGAGTGAAGAATTGGTTGAAGTTTCATACATTTGTAAACCCAAGAGGTGATTTCTTTCCTTTTTATTGCAATTTTATTTCTATTTAGCTATGGGTTTATTATTGTGTTCTTGTTTAGCTATGGTTGTTCATTTTGAAACCATGAGCTAATTGTTTTGATGTTTGGGATGTTTGATACCATGTGAAATCTTGAGTGGGGATTGCTCTTTGTCTATTCTATGTTGATATTTGGATTTTGCTTCTATTGATGGATTTGTATTGAGCTTTGATTGTTGATCTCTTGTAGCTTGTTTTTCGATGCATGTTTAGCGTAGACGAGAGTTACATGAGCATGATTAGATGAATGAGTGTGAGATTGATGATTGAATGCATTTATTTTACGTTTGATTCGTCGAGAGAGAATTAATCGTAGAGAACCCCATCAATAGACACTAATTGCTTGAATGGTTGTTTAGGTAATTGGTGAGGTCCCCTAGTAAGTCCAAATTGACGCATAGAATTGGCTTGACAATCCTACTTAAGTTTCACTAGGTTGAAGATATCCTAAGCATCTCTCTTCCCCTTGCACTTCGTCGATTCGAAGTTAGTTAGATTTCTTTTCTTGTTTGTTAGTTTGCTTGCTTTTAATTCACTTGTTTAGTAGCGTAATCAAACCCAGAAAACTTTTATTTGTAACTTCATGTCAATTTTGAAATTATTTCCTAAGAACACTTCCCACCTCCTGTGGGTTCGATAATTTTAACTTGGTCAATAGCCCTCAATACGACGAACTCGTTCACTTGCGAGTGGTTCAATTTGTGCATAAACGAAATTGGCTAACAAACTCCCTTGATATTAAAATAAGGACCAATCTATAAACAAATTAAAACTACAGTTATGCCTGCAACATCATCTCCAGCATTCATAACCAAATGAACAACTTGTAATCTAAATTCAAGTGTGAGGTGGGTCAAAATTTGATGCTTAAATAAGTGATCCTAAAAGCCAAAATATTAATTATACTCCGAGTAATCTAGAAAGAGATTATTATAAGCATGTAAATTCAAGTGTCAAGCAGCCCCCTGTTCCAAATCACTTGTATAATTAGGAATATTTTGCAAAGAGATATTAATAAGATTTTATAGTATTTGGAAGCCCCCTTTTCCCAATATCTTGCTCCCTGTTTGCATTAATACCAAAATTCACCTATACGATTTACCAAGTATTGATAATATTTCAAAGAATTTTTTTCTAAATTGATCAATATAACTTGTGCTTATTTTTCTTCGTTGTGCTTCTTCACTGTCAATCTAGAAGTGCAACCAAGTTAGACACCATAAACTATTTCATGAATTACAATAAGCAATCTATATAAAAGCACGCGCCTTCAAATTATTATGCAGCATAGGTAATGAAAATTAGGAATAGCATCTGGTTTTCAATAATCAACCCAAAACAATTGAAATCGAGAATCACCTGTTTTTTCTTGCGTGCCAAGGTCCAAATCCTCCAACACATATTCTCCAACCTCGTGTTTCTCTCCTCTGAATTCTGAATTGATGATGCCTAGAGCCATTCAGAAGAAGAGATCGAAATATTAAGCTTAGATCCACCATCTATCATTGATGCAGTGAACGATAGATCCATCATTCACTCATGATTTGTTATACAGTGTACAGATATTCCAAATAAGCTTAACAAACAATAAGCAACAAATTGAAATGCTGACTCTACTTGAACAACAAAACATAACCAAATTGCTTGTTTCCAACATTGATCAGACGAAAGGAAAACGAAAATCTCTTTGAAATTCACGATTTTACCAATCAGATAGGCAATACAATGAACAAATCTATACGATTCATTTTTTTATATGTATACATTAATCAATACTACAGGGTGTGTGTGTATACGTACCCGAACCCAGGACCGGTGGAGATCTGTCTCGTTGAAGCAAACCTGCTTAGTGGCGTTGATTTGGGTGGTCTCGACTGTACTTAGTTTTGATCGAGGCCGTAGACAGTGGTAATCGCCATTTCCATCTGAAACAACGTTGTCTGGGTGAAGGATCCAATTCTAGCAGTCACCCATGGTTGTGTGATCGCCAAAAGGAAAGCACAACGCGAAGAACACGAAATATGTAATAAAATGAATAAATCCACGGTATTCAAGATCAGAGATAATTGCTTACTTTGCTGGTTCAAGATTCACTGGAGATGCCCTTATCACCAAAGCCAACGCTTCCACTTCCATTACCTCCTAAACGCATGGAAAAAGAATTTGCTTCCATTCCTTTGTTTGTTGAGATGAACCTTACACCTCCATATCTAGACGAAAGCAAAATATTAAAATAACAAAGATATCAGATGTATAACTAATTAAGGATTATTTAAACAAAGTAAACAAATTATCCGAAACAAAAAGCCCTAAATTCACAGCATTTTAGATGAGTACATGTACTCTCAATTCTGGGCAAATTAAATCTTCTCATCTAATTCGACTGAAACTCAGGCATTGGAAAAAAGATTGCTTACCGGCATTGCCTTGTTCTTGATCGCAGAGGATGGTATTGCGAAAGAAATGAAAGGAAATTGTATGTAAAGGGATAGATCAAGAGAAGCTCTTGACAAGCTAGACGAAAAGCAAAAAAATTATAGTCAAGAGGATTAATGCACAATGTAAAATTAAACGGTTAAGAGTTATGGAATTTTTTTTTTTTTACGGTAAATTAAGAGTTATGGATTGGATATAGGAAGAGTCATGAATTGAATAGAGTAAAGGGTGAAAGAGTATATTACAAAAATTGGGAGGGGCAAAGTTGGGAAAAAACGATTTACAAATATAAGACACTTTTAAATATATATTATAGATATAGATTATAGATTGTATCATAACTCACTTTATTAGTAATTTATGAATCCACACAATTACATTTAAGTAGTAATTAATAAGTCATTTCACTTCACAATTTAATATTGAATCTTGAACACGAAGATGGTGCACGTGTAACAGTGAATGCAATTAATCCCGGATTAATCTCGACCAATATTTTCAATTATTCTCCCTTAACCGGAGGTAATTAAATTTACATTGGGATTTAAGTAGCCAAGTTTTAAGGATTATATATGAAAACACAAATTTACCAATCGTATCTCTAGGTAATTAATTTTTACTAGTTGCATTATTCTATTGAACATTTTCTCTTGATTTGTGCAGCTCTTTTAACTACACTTTTAAGACCGATGGTAAAAAATACTCACCAGGTGTACGTAGCATGCTACTTTCACCATCTATTTAATCCCTTTTCCAATTTTATTGTTTTATCATTATTATAGACTAATTGAACAAAATATAAAATTGAAATACAAATCAAGTCGCATTTCCATGATCTCATGCACATGAAATTAACATTCAATCCAAGAAAAATATAAGCATAAGAATCAAGAAAAATATCGGATAAAATTGTCAACGAAAGTACGTAGCATGCATGCATGCAAGAATCAAATGAAAGAAACGTGTTTACCTAAAATCCAAAAATAAAATCAAAAGAAATAGAAAGAATTAGCTAGTATTGTACGTGTCTCTATTTGTTGGCCTTCTTTGAATCAGAGCCCTTGGAATTGTCAAAAATGTATCACGTACGTACATTTTAATTAAAAAAATTATTACATATTGTGTATAGTATCATTGGTAAATTGAGCAGTACTGATCCACAATTTTAATTAAACTTTGGGGTTGCAACTTAAACGTTTTACAACGATGCAAACTAATTAAAAATTACATATATATAGCATTTAAATAAAATTACAACTATAATTAAATCTGTCATGTCTTCATTTTACAAGATATTTTCCCTTGAATTAACTTTCTTTATGCTACTTTCACCATCTATTTGATCCCTTTTTCAATTTTATCGTTTTATCATTATAATAGACTAGCAGAACAAAATATAAAATTGAAATACAAATCAAGGCGATTTAATTTCATGATCACCATGCATGAAACATTGATCAGTCCAAGAAAAAAAAGCATAAGAATCAAGAAAAATATTGGATAAACTTGTCAACGAAAGTACGTAGCATGCATGCATGCATGCAAGAATCAAATGAAAGAAACGTGTTTACCTAAAATCCAAAAAAAAAAAATCAAAAGAAATAGAAAGAATTAGCTAGTATTGTACGTGTCCTCCAAACACTCTATTTGTTGGGCTTCTTTGAATGAGAGCCCTTGGAATCATCATCATCGTCATCATCGCCATCGGACGGTGGTGGCGGCACGGCGGGCAATTCTTTAATGCGAATGTTTGGAATAAGATTTAGCTTTGGAGGATGCAGGTTACGCTTCCTTATGAAACTCCGGCTTGATTTTCCACCACTTTTTTTCACTTTTAACCACATTAGCCCCCGCCCCTTTTGCTCCATTTCCTTCCTATGAGAGAGAAAGAACAAAACATGAGAGAGAGAGGGAGAGAGAGAGAGAGAGAGAGAAAAAGAAAGAGAGAGGGAGAGGTTACTTAGTGGGGAGAGCTTCTTTAAGCGGATTGAGGTTTAGAAGCTTCTTCTCCTCATCATCATCTTCTTCCATATCGTCTTCGAATATGTCGGGCCGAGATTCCGGAACCTTCCATTTCTTATCGCCGCCGCCATTGCCGTCGTCGGAGCCACCCGGGGCCGCCGCCGCCATAGACATTATACCCTTTCTTTAATTTCTGATCTCTAACTTTTTCTCTCTCTAGATATCGTGGTAGATTTAGAAGTGAAAGAGGGGATGGGAGGGAACTCCTATTTATAAAACTTAATTTGATTTCTTGATTTCACTATTACTAACTAATAACTGTACTAACAACTAACACTCTAAAACTGTTTTAATTTCTCGTTCTAATTTATTGGATAACAACTTACTATGTCAGATTTTTAATATGTTTAAAAAAATATTTGTTTATTAGTATATGTTGGCCAACTTACCCATTTTTATTAAAAGTAATTGATAGTTATAGAAAGTAATACTACCAAAAAAACTCGTATTTTAGTGATGGAAATTTGAGAAGGACAACAAATTTATTAAAGGAATATGTGACGAATTTGCGACGGAAAGAGTCAATTGATCGCTCGTATAAATTTTAGTAATGAAATTCTTAGGGGTTAAAGTATTATTCTTTTACCTATAGTATTAGTACTACTCTGTCTTGTATGTTGTATTAGTTTCCTTCAGTGTATATAAGAGACTTTCTCCCTCATTTGTAGACAACAGTTCTCATTATCATTCTATCGAATAGGGATTTAAACCAAATCCGTACTCTATCTTTTCACCTTTATCTAAATGGTCCTCTATTTATTTGCTTTATCAATTTAGTCCTGTATTTTTTTCAAATTTCACCAAAATGGTCCTAATTGATTTTTTTTTTTCAAGTTTTTTTTTATTTAGCAAAGATGGCCACCTAGCGTGCCAATTGAAAAAAAAAAAAAAAACCACATCATAGGCTTCCACCGAAAACACTAGTGCGCATGACTAAAGGTGGCATTTTATGCTTTATGCGTTCAATTAGGACCTAATTGGAAATATGTGAATTAATTAATACGGGACTAAATTGGCAAAGAAAATAAATATAGGACCAAAACGGTGAGGTTTTGTTCATTTTCAGGCCAATTAGGATCATTTTGACGAAACTTGAATCGATACGGGACTAAATTGATAAAGGAAATAAATAGAGGACCATTTTGATAAAGGTGAAAAGATACAAGACAGATTTGGTTTAAATCCCCTATCGAATAGAGTTTCTTCTCAATTTCCTCTTAATGTCGATTCAATCTTCCATTAATCCATGGAATCCTATATGGTATCAGATGATCAAATTTATCTGATCTAATTTGATCCGCTTTATTCGCTTCAATTCCGATTTGTTTTTCTTTTCTGTGCAATTTTCTCCATCGCGTTAGGGTTTCTTTTCCCAATTCGATTCATACAAGTGAAAGAGGGAAGGGAACTCCTATTTATAATTAACGGTTGATAAAAAGGCCAGCTTAATTTGATTTCTTAATTTCACTATAATTTAATTTCTTGATTTCAGTATTACTAACTAATAACTATACTAACAACTAACCCCTACCCTCTAACTGATTTAGTTTTTATTGGATAACAACGGCTGAATTGCCACGTCTGATTTCGAACTAGTAATTTCTACGTAAAACTAACTTCAATAGTACTAGTAATTTTTCAAGTTAAAGGTATTTATTGAAAATTATATATGTTTGAGAAATTGGAGGTTGTGTAATGCTCATAATTAATAAATTAAATAATTAATAAAAATTTAATTTTCGATAAATTAAACGTCGTAGATAGGGAACTCCTATTTATAATTAATGGAACATTCTGTTGATATATAAAAAGGCCAGCTTAATTTGAAATTTCTTGATTTCACTATAATTTAAATTCACTATAATTTAATTTCACTATTACTAACAAATAAATATACTAACAACTAACCCCTGGCCCCTAACTGATTTAATTTTTCGCTCTAATTGTTGAATTAACAAAAAAAAAAAAAAAGAAGAATTTTATTTGAAAACTATAAAATTGAGGTTCCTAAAAATTAGTCCACTTTAGTTTAATAGTGTCAACTTTTATTCCTGATATAATCCACTTCAGTTTTGATATATTTAGTTCAGAGTTGTATTGAGGTCATCACCATATAATGAATTCACACGTCAGATTTGAACTTGATAAATATAACTAAAAAATTTAAACCGGTTCCGGACCAAGTCCGGTTCTCTCATAAATTTTGTCCTTAATTAAATACTAAACAAAAGTAACTTGATAAATATAACTAAAAAATTGATTAAATAGAGAAAAAAATATTCTTTAATGTATATGTAGAGTTGAGGATTTATTAGTCCATCATTTTTATTAATTCAAATATTACAGGTTTTAATGAAAAAGTTATTCATTCACGACGTTGTTTTGGCCTAAAGGCGGCAATTTTAGCAACGGGACTGGGTCCGTCGTAAATATTGCGAGGTCATATTTTACACGAGCAAAAATCGAACAAAAACGAGCGAGGTCTCTTAGACCGTTGTACCTCCGATTGTCCAGCCCGAGGCGGTCGCTAAATTAGCTACCCGCTTTTTAGCGACCGACAAAATCGGTCGCAAATCATGTTTTGTGACCGAAAATCGGCCTTTAAATCGGTCGTTAATCCGCTTTTTTTTTTAGTGTAGATTAATATAACAGATTGCAATGATGACATATTAATCCTGAAGAAAAAGAAAAATTATGTGAAATCAAATTCACCTGATCTATATTTCGTTAAATACCACTGTTATGTAAAATTACTATTATTATTATTATTATTATTATATATATATATATATATATATATATATATATATATATATATATATATATATATATATATATATAAGCTATCACAGCTATTTATCCGTTTTGCTTGATTTAACTTATGATTTTTTATGTGCACCAAATGTTTCATGATCACGATGAAAATGCGTCTTCGTCATTTGTATTTCAGTTTTATATTTTATCCTATATATCCTAATGGTTGTATAACTTATCGACATTTGTTTACACTCCACACACTAAAGATTAAAATACGCCTTTGGGAAAGAAGAAAAGAATGGCGCTTGTGGCAGAAAATTTAATTAAGTCTATAATGCTTCGATTAGTATAATGGGATTAGATATGATATAGAGAGCACCTTTTTGAGATTTTTTAAAAATATATGTAAAAATGCACTTACACACAAAAATGCATGTCTTTGATTTCATTCACTTTAATTAAACAATATTTTATTATTAAAAAAATTATTTATCAATTAAAATACTACAAATCAATTCTCATACTGAAGTCTAAAAAAAATTAACTATGAAAATTAATTTGCGGAGGTAGTATCATTATGAAGCAAAAAATTCGATAAATGGTATGGAAAAGATTTTGCAGTGTAAATATTTATAGATCTTCGAGGTTAAGATATCCGACATCACTAAGCTTCATTCACCCTATACCTAATAAATATCCAATAGTAAATTAACTATGTACACATCAAGACTGTTTTCATGATCTAATAATCTGTACATATTTAATTTTCGACTTTACAGAATTCAAATTAAATAATTAGAATATGAGGAATTAAAGATGATGAATGTGAAATTAAGTAAAGACATTCATGGATGGACCATATTACAGTTGAGAAGCATTAATTTCTGCCAAAAAAAAAAAACCACAAGAAATGTCCAATTTTTTTTTTTTTTAGAGAAGCAGAAATGTCCAATTAATATCGAATATAAGTAGTTTTCAGAAGTCATGATCAAAATAGGGGAAACGTGCAAATATTCAAAAGTAGAATTAATGTGCAGAATCAAATTTCTTCAATATTAACGCCTCTTGACTATATAAAATTATCCAATAGTAAACTATATACACATCAAGATTGTTTCCTCATGATCTAATAATCTGTACATATTTAATCTTTGATTTTTACAGAATTCAAATTAAATAACTAGATTTGAGGAATTAAAATGATATTAATATGAAATTAAGTTAAAGACACTCATGATCATATTAATTGAGAAGCATTAATTTCTGCAAAATAAATAGAACGTGTTAATCATTTTTTATTTTCAAGAAAAACTTGTAATCAGGGAATCGGAATTACGGCAACAGTATAAGAACGAAATTGAAATCGACAATAAAAACACCAGAATTACGTGGTTCGGAGATGAATACTCCTACGTCCACGGGGTCGGAGAGGATCGATATTCCACTAAGAAAAGAATAGAGATTACAATTCACTCTAGCTCACACTCTCTCTCTATGTTTTGCACTTAATTCAATGTTTCTCACTCGCGCGCTTCTCTCAGTAGAGAAGTACCTCTTTTATAGTTACAGAGATTGAATTTTAACCCTAGATTCGATTTGTAACGAAATCTCATACGTTAAGTAGTTATCCAGTTGACTTAACAACTTCAATAACCGCTTCAGTTGTATCAGTTAGAACTGTCATCGTGTTAGCTTCAATTTGGTGTAATTCGCGAGTAATGAACTTCGGATCAGATGACTTGACCTCCTCTGGTTCTGGTCACTTACACCAGACTCCTCTGGTAGACCTCACCTGCCAGACTCCTCTGATCCAGACTCCTCTGATCAGCCTCATCTAGTCCAACTCCTCTGGTACCCCAAATTAACTAACTCCCACGACTAACACTTTAACAACATAGCTTTCTATTGAAACACACGCACAGCAGATTAGATACTTCATATATGACTCTTCACAATTCTCCACCTCAGATAAGAAGTATCAATCTTCTCTTCCTCTCCTCCATACTCCAGTTTGGGTTAAAGAACATCCCATACACTCATCTTTACAAATTTAATGCAGAATTTGAATTTCGTACCTGGTAAAGACTTTGTACACATATTTGCAGCATTGTCCTCTGTAGATATCTTCTGGATCAGAACCACTCCTTTGTCAACGATTTCCCTTACAAAATGTAATCTTACATCAATCTGTTTTGATCTCTCATGGAATACTTAATGTTTAACCAGATGACCAGCACTCTGATTGTCACAATGAATGACCACAAACTTTTGATTTATTCCAAAATCCTTGATAATGCCTTTTAACCACAAAGCCTCCTTAACAGCTTCAGAGACTGCAACAAACTCTGCTTCTGTAGTAGATAATGCAACCCCACTCTGCAGAACAGATCTCCAGCTAACAACAGTATTGTAAAGAGTAAAAATATACCCTGTTAAGGACCTTCTGGTCTCAATTAGCAGCAAAATCAGAATCTACAAATCCTTCTAGTGGACTCTTCTGGTCAGTCATCCTTTCAAACATCAAACCCAGATCAGATGACCCTTTAAGATATCTGAATATCCATTTCAAAGCTTCCCAATGTAATCTTCCAGGATTAGCCATACTCAATGAATAAGCTAAGTCTGGTCTGCTGCAGACCAGAGCATACATCAAGCTTCCAACCCCATTTGCATAAGGTACTTTCATCATAGTCTTCTTTTCTTCTTCAGACTTTGGTTCCATCTCCTTAGATAATTTGAAATGTTGTCCCATAGGAGTTGACACATACCTACTCTCATGCATGTTGAACCTCTTCAGGACCTTCTCAATGTAACTCTTATGGTATAAGAATAGTCTTCCAGCTGCTCTGTCCCTAAGAATATCCATTCCAAGAATCTTTTTAGCATTTCCCAAGTCCTTCATATCAAATCTGGCACTTAGCTTCCTTTTGATACTCGGAATTTTCAACAGACTCTTACTAGCAATAAGCATGTCATCTACATAAATCAGAAGATAGACTATCACATCACTTCCTTGTTTTTCCAGATATACACAAGTATCATACTTGCTTCTTACAAACCCAATGGATATCATAACTTCATTGAACTTTTTGTGCCATTGTCTCAGACTTTGCTTGAGGCCATACAATGATTTTTTTAGTAGACACACCTTTCCTTCTCCTCCTGGTTCAACAAACCCTTGTGGCTGGTGCATGTATAGTTTCTCAATAAGATCCCCATGCAGGAAAGCTGTCTTTACATCAAGCTGATGTAGCTCCAGATCATCTTGGACTACTCTGCTCAGAAGTAATCTGATTGAACAATGCTTGACCACAGGTGAAAACACTTCATTGTAGTCAATCCCTTCTCTTTGAGTAAATCCTTTGGCCACTAACCTGGATTTAAACCTCAATTGATCCTTCACACCAGACTCAAGCTTTCGTTTAAACAACCATTTGCAACTGATTAGCTTCTGCTTAGCTGGCTTGTCAATAAGAATCCAAGTATGATTCTTCTTAAGAGACTCCATCTCTTCTGTCATGACTATAATCCATGACTCCCAATCATCACACTCAAGGGCTTCTTTGTAGCTTTTAGGTTCTTGGTACACTATGGCTTCTGCTGTAACAAGTACATAAGAGACCAGATCAACACGACCAAATCTTCCAGGAGGATGTATTTGTCTTCTTGATCTGTCTCTTGTCAGACTATAATTTATCAAGTTTGTTTCTGACACTTCTTCCTCCTCTTCTGCTGGTGCACTATCCTCATCAGATGACTCATTATCTCCTGCTCCCTGCTCTGGTTCAGAACCAGATGAACTACCATGTTTATCATAATCAGGCTCCACCTCAACTTGAGTAATTGTTTCAGAAATAACATCATCCATCTCTTCAGCTAATGTCTCTCCATCATCTCCACCAGACTTGTATCCCATCTGTGATTCATTGAAAACTACATCTCTGCTGGTAATACACTTTTGGTTCCCAGGCTTTAGACACCACAACTTATACCCTTTAACACCCTTTAGATACCCAATGAAAACACATTTTAAAGCTCTAGGTTCAAGTTTGTCTAGCTTCACATGAACATAAGCTAGGCATCCAAATACTTTCAACTTTGAGTAATCTGATATCTTTCCATACCAAATCTCATCCGGGGTTTTAAAATCAATAGCAGATGATGACACTTTATTAATGAGATACACAACTGTGTTAACAGCTTCACCCCAAAAACTCTTAGGTAAATGAGCATCAGACAACATACACCTAACCCTTTCCAGGATAGTCTGTTCATTCTCTCAGCTAGACCATTCTGCTGGGGGTTTGAAGGAACAGTTTTATGCCTAGTAATACCCTTCTTACTACAAAATTGTTGAAACTCTTCTGATAGAAATTCAAGCCCATTATCAGTCCTTACGTGTTTGATAGTTCTGCCCCTCTTATTCTCCAGTTCAGTCAACCATTCTTTGAACTTAGAGAAGGCATCACTTTTCCATTTTAGAATATAAACTCAAACCTTTCTGGAATAATCATCAATAAGGGTAAAGAAATACCTGCCTCCACCATGAGTGGATACCCTAGCTGGTCTACATACATCAGAATGTATGTAATCCATAACCTCCTTGGTGGTATGCTTCCCCTTCTGGTATGCTTGCTTATTTGATTTCCCCATAACACACCTTTCACAGAATTCCAGCTTACATATCCTCTTCCCAGGGATTGCCCCCTTCTTGGAAAACTCCACTAGACCCTTCTCACCAACATGTGTCAATCTCTTTTTTCCACAAGTTGACATCAGAAGACTCCATAGCAACATCAACTGATCTTGTTACTGTTCTGCCTATCAAAGTATACAAACCATTCTTGATCATACCCTTTATAACAATTCTTCCAGACTTGGTTATAGACAGAACTCTCTTGTCTGTCTTGAATTCAAAACCTTTGGAATTCAAAGTACCAAGAGAAACAAGATTTCTCTTCAAGTCAGGTACAAATCTTAACTCAGATAAGATCCTATCAACTCCATCAAACATCTTGATCTTGATAGAACCAGATCCTTGCACTCCACAGCTCTCATCATTACCCAAAAAAACAAGACCTCCATCAAACTTCTCAAGTTCAGGAACCAGTCTTCATGTGGACACATATGAAAAGTACAACCAGAGTCCAGGACCCACTCTTGACTTAGTCTCTCGATCATGACTAACCATCAAGACTTCCGCACTATCATACCCTTCAACCTCCACCACAGCTGCATTTCCATCTTGATCATTTTGATTGTCTTTCTTCCTTCTTTCAAGGCAGTTCTTTCTCAGATGGCCTTCCTTGTGGCAAGTGAAGCACTTTCTCTTCTCAACAAAACCAGGTTTCTTCCCACCCTTATTCCCCTTTTCACCATCCTTCTTCTTGGATTGAAACCCCTTCTTCTTCTTGGATTGAACATTCAATCCTTCAGCAGGCTTCTTCCCTTCAGTCTGGATCTGTAGAAACTTAGTTTTCAGGGCAGTTTGAATATCATCAAACATCACCTGATCTTGTCTTCCAAATAGCAAGGCATCTTTGAAATTCTCCAGAGACTTAGGTAGAGAATTCAACAGCATTAATGACTTGTCCTCATCATCAATAGTAACATCCAAACTCTACAGATCATCCACCAATCTGTTGAACTTATCCAACTGATCACCAAGATTCTTGTCTTCACTCATCTTGAAGACTTGAAGCTTCTGTTTCATGTATAACTTGTTCGTAACAGACTTGGTCTGGTATAGCTGCTCCAGTTTATTCCAGACTTCAAGACCGGTTTTCTCTTTCGATACATCCCTCAACGGTTGAAGGTGTGCGTGTGTTATAAAGTATAGATGTTGTAACGAATATTAAAGCAAACACTACAATAATCTGGAAAATCAGAATATAAATGTGTACACAGCGGAAGACTTAAACACACAATTGCAAGATGGAATACTTTTTAACACAAACTATATAAAATAGTTTGTGCTAGCCTTACGGCAAAACGTTCACTATAATAAGTTTAGTGATACAAAAGTTGTGTGAAGAGTTAAATCGTTCACAACGGAAACAAGACTCGATATCACCTATCAAATCTAAATTGGCTAAGTGTATAACACTATACACCGTCAAAGTTGATCTCACTCTATATCTATGATCTCACTATCTATGGATATAGGTTCAACCGCAAGTTATACGAGAAGAACTCTACTTCTAAGTATAGCATTAATGTTGGAATAACTGCCCTATCACCTTTAAACTCAGGATCAATACTAGAGTAGGTGTACTCGTTTACTCCACACTTGGTACTGAAGACTTCGGCTTCTATTTATAGATGGAAGTCTTCAATCCGAAAATAACTTCTTCATGTAACCGCTCCATGATCTTCATGTAATCCCATATCCTTATATTTATTCCTGATATTTCTTGATGCAACCGCCTGATCTAGATCGTTCTAAAACGTCCTGGATAAGTCTGGATCGTGTAGGTCCTTGTAGATCCTTGTAGATCCTTCTGGAACCCGTAACCGCTCATGTTGCAACCAATGCTTGCAACATTCACTGCAACATTGAGTATTCCAGAAACTTGTAGATCCTTCTAGATCTTCATCCTGCATGTTAAAACATCTAAGACAACATTTGATCATAAAGTATTGGTTAATGAGAAGAAAGGACAAATTCATGTTGTTTCAAAGTAAATAGTGAATACTTCACTAACAACATTAACAATCTCCCCCAATTTGATCTTTCTGCTACAACATACCTGATGTATATATTTTTTCAATATATAAGTCAGTGATGTATGTACAATAGAGATCAACATCGTATTGTACACTTAGCTTTTCTCACTCGTGTAGCAAATCAGCCAAAAAATAAGATGATCAACTGTAAGTTGAATCTCCAAAAATAAGATGAAATAACAATAAGTTAATTTCACCAAACAAAATGAACATTATCATATATGCTCATCAAAATCAACAAAATGAGTAACATAATGTTTACCCATTCAAATTACAACTTCAAATAGAAATAACTGAAATAAATCCAATCTAATATAATAACTTAACAACTAATTATAATATTGTCTTTCAAAAATTAAAAACTTCCTATCAGAGCAAATTTCTAACAGAGCAAACTTAATCAAAAATACAAATCAACCAAGAGTACTTAGAGGCATCACAAAAAAAAGAACTTGATATCATTGTATAAGATATACAGCTGCAGCTACAAGGATCTTGCACTAAGCTCCCCCATAAATTGTGCTTCCTCCAGTCTCTTAATCAACTCAAACTTTGGCAGAAATATCTGGCAGATCACCATACAGCTCTTCTTCCTCTGCTCCCTGGATATGAATTATTGCAAGATTTGCAACAATATCTTCAGCAGCATCTGCACTTTTCCCAACTGCATCAGGTCCAGTTGCAACAACTTCATCAACAATTGTCCTTCCTTCCTTAGTAGCAGGTTCAGCAGCATCATTCATCTCATGAATCTCAACTCCTTGAGCAGCAGCAACTGGTACTCCCCCTGTTGTGGCAGAAAGTAGGTTTTCCCAATAGTTCTTCAGGAATTGGAGTTCATCAATAGAGTCCTGCAAGTGCTTCAGTTGAGTTTGAATAAACTCAGGTGAGATATTCAGGGAATGAGCTGTAGGAGCAGGAATGTTGCTAGGTATGTTCCCAGCATTCTGTGCAGCATCTTGTGCAGGAGCAAGATCAGGAACAGGTTGGTTTTGTTCTGCATCTTCTTCATCAGCATTATCCTGTAAGGGTAAGTCTAACACTCAGTTTCCAGACAACAAGTAGTGAGATATGCCCATCAAACTCACTCTCCCCCTCAACAACTCATTCCTCCTATGGACAAAGTTATGACTTCTCAAATAGCCATATATCAACACAGGATAAGGTAAGTTGCCTTTCTCAGTGATCTTTCCAGTAAGCCCTAGAATGCGAACACACTATTTTCAACACTTATACGAAAAATCTGAACTCTACTCATATGCTAAAATACAGAAAATCAAACATAAGACACGAAGGATATTTATAGGAGAAAGGATACGGAAGTTATTTTTAGTTACCCACAAAAGAAAATTCAGGATTCATGACGTGAGGATCCTCCACTCCCCCATGAAAAGATCGTGGGTTTCTCATGATCTAAAATCCAAATTTTAATTAAATAAAAATAAGAAATTACGCACAACATGAATAAAAATAAAAACGTGGGTTTTAGCATGTGGGAATTAAAAACAAATCCCTGAAAAATCGGTTCATAACTTGACTCGGTAAATAAATACGAACAACATATGATGTTGTATTCAAAATTGGAACACACACTTCAACATTGGCTTAACATCAAATGTTTCAATATTCATCAAATTATTTTAGCACTTTTATTCACATTGATCCATCTTTTCAAGAGAGTGCATCGTAGCAGCGAACTCCGTGCCCCATAATTACTCAATGGATTTGTGACATATTGATGTTTTACTAATCACCTTTTGAAAAGAAGACATCGTAGTAGCGAACTCCGTGCTCCATAGTTACTCAGTGAATTAGTTACATCTTGATGTGCTTTTTCAAAAACTTATTATGTGTTTTGAGAAGAGTGATTCCTCTTTATTTTTACACAACAATCATACTTAGTTCAGATTTATTTTGCAAAGAAGTTATGAAACAAAAGACAAGAACAAGCTTTAATTAGAACATGCATATACCCTGATGTTGTTAATGATGTTTTAACATACATAACAACATCCGCTTCATAGTTATTCAGATTGTACACATACCAAGAGATTTCCTCAAGAATGAGAATCTCTTATGGTCTAATGATTTAGTAAACACATCAACAAATTGATTTTCAGTGGGTATGTATTCTAACTTCACAATATTCTTTTCTACAAGATCCCTTATGAAATGGTGTCTAATACTTATGTGTTTAGTAAGTGAGTGTTGAACTGGATTTTTCGAAATGTTGATAGCACTAGTGTTATCACAATATACAGTTAAAATGTCACTCTCTAAACCATAATCACTAAACATTTTACTCAACCAAAGAAGTTGTGTACAGCAACTACCTGCTGCAATGTACTCAAACTCTGCAGTAGATTGTGATACACAATTCTGCTTTCTACTATGCCATGAAATAAAATTATTACCCATGTAAAAGCAACCACCACTCGTGCTCTTCCTATCATCAATGTCTCCAGCCCAGTCAGCATCACTGTATCCAACAAGTGCACTGCTTGTGTCTTTGGTATACCATATACCAAGATCAGTTGTACCAGCCACATATCTTATGATTCTCTTGACTGTATTCAAATGTGACTCCTTGGGACAAGCTTGGTACCTAGCACAAACACAAACGCTATACATAATATCAGGCCTGCTTGAGGTTAAGTACAGAAGACTACCTATCAGGGATCTATACAAAGTTGGATCAACAACTTGACCAACAGTGTCCTTACACAACTTTTGTGTAGATCCCATAGGAGTTTTCATGACTTTTGAGCTTTCTAAACCAAACATTTTCACTAAGATTCTTTGCATACATACTCTGAGAAAAGAAAATGCCTTTATCAGTTTGTTTGATTTGAAGTCCTAGGAAGTAATTCAAATCACCTACCATGCTCATTTCAAATGTTGCTGTCATTGTTTCAACAAACTTGTTTAACAAAATGTTACAAGTTGAACAAAAAATAATGTCATCAACATATATTTGAGCTATTAGTAAGTCTTCTCCAGTATGTTTAATGAACAAGGTTCTATCAGCCTCTCCTCTTATGAAACCAAATTGCAAAAGAAAGTCAGTAAGTCTACCATACCAAGCTCTAGGAGCTTGTTTGAGACCATACAAAGCTTTCTTTAGTTTGTACACATGATCAGGATACTGTGGGTTTTCAAAACTTTTAGGCTGTTCAACAAATGCATCTTCAATTAATATACCATTCAGAAATGCAGCTTTTACATCCATTTGATGAAGATTGATGTTAATGTAACATGCAATTGCTAGTAACAATCTAATGGACTCTATCCTATCAACAGGTGCAAATGTTTCATCAAAATCAATACCTTCAACTTGAGTGTAACCTTGTGCAACTAATCTAGCTTTGTTCCTAATTATGTTACCAGATTCATCAGTTTTGTTTTTAAAGATCCATTTAGTCCCAATGACATTGACATTGTCAGGTCTTGGAACTAATGACCAAACATCATTTCTCTCAAACTGATTAAGTTTCTCATGCATAACATTAATCCAATTTTCATCTTTTAATGCTTCTGTAACATTTTTAGGTTCAATTTCAGAATAGTAACACTGAGCATTCACAACATTACATATTGAAGACATACACACAGACCTTACCACATCAACACGGTTTGCACTTACTCTCCTTCTTGTTTGAACACCAACTGAAGCATCTCCAATTATCTGATTCGAAGGATGGCTTTTTGTAATCCAAGTAGCTGGATTCTTCTTTGGAGTATACTGATTGTTCTGTGAAGTATCAACTGAATCTGCAGGGGATGTTGAACCAGATGCTGTAACATTTGGTGTACCATTCTCTGTTTTCAGTGATTCTTTTGGAACTTCAGTAACTTCAGTCACATCTTCAGTATCATTTCCAACTATCAGATTCTTATCATCATCAAAAACAACATTCACAGATTCTTGAACAGTGTTAGTTCTAAGGTTATAAACTCTATTGGTTTTGCTCTTTCTAGAATAACCTAAGAAAAAACATTTGTCACTCTTAGAATCAAACTTATGCAGTTGATCCCTATCATTCAGAATGTAACACACACAACCAAAACACATGAAAGTATTTCACATTTGGTTTTTTATTGTTCAAGATCTCATAAGGGGTTTTGTTGCTTCCAAATCTGAAATAGACTCTATTTGCAATATGGCATGCTGTATTCAATGCTTCAGCACAAAATTTCTTTGCAAGATTTTTTGAAGTAAGCATTACTCTTGCCATTTCTTGAAGAGTTCCATTTTTCCTTTCAGCTATCCCATTTTGTTGTGGAGTTTTAGGAGAAGAAAACTCTTGGACAATTCCTTTCTTATTACAGAATTCTGAAAATATGCTATTTTCAAATTTTCTACCATGATCAGACCTAATCCTGCTTACCTTCAAGTTGAAAACAGTTTTAAATCTTTTGTAAAGAATTTTAAAAGCATCAAAAGTTTCAGTTTTCTCTCTTAAAAACTCAATCCAAGTAAACCTAGAGTAATCATCTACCACAACCAGTGAATATTTCTTACCACCAATGCTTTCAGTTTCCATAGGACCCATAAGATCCATATGCAGCAATTCAAAACAACGATGTGTCATGCAATGTGATAACATTTTATGCGACATTCTTATCTGCTTACCTCTTTGGCATGAACCGCATACAGTAGGTGTAACAACCTTCAGTTTAGGTTAACCTCTCACTGCTTCAGACTTATACAATTTTTGCATGAATCTATAATTTGCATATCCAAGTCTTTGATGCCATATGACATTATCATCACAATTTGACAAATGACATACTTTGTTTGTTCCAATTAGATAACAATTATCAGCTGACCTATTTCCAGTCATTGGACACTTATTATCCTTGTTTAGAACATAGCATGAATCTTTATCAAATTCAACATGCAAATTGTCACCACATAGTTGACTTATACTAAGTAGATTAGCAAGTAAACCATCAACATGCAAAACATTCTTAATTTTAGGAAAACCTTCAACATTTAAGGTTCCCTTTCCAATGATTTTACCTTTTGATCCACCACCATATGTAACAGTTCCACCATTACAAGGTTCATAATCAGATAAGTAGTTAACATGACCAGTCATATGTCTAGAACAACCACTATCAAAATACCATAGATCAGGTACACATGCTTTCAGAGAAGTTTGAACAACATTACAAGTAACATGTTCTTTCTTTTTCTTAGCATATTTTGACCAGTGTTTCTTAGAATGTGAAGACATTTCAGACAACACTTTTTGAATTTTCAGATCCCTTTTCATCTTTTGACCGTAAGGACGAATATGACCAATTTCAGAACAATAGTGACACACATACTTCTTCACAGGTTTTTCAATCACATGTACTTTTGTCTCAACAAAAAGTTCAGTTTTTCCCTTAACAAATTTTACAGGATTATTCACATATTTAGAAGTAGTCTCACCACAATAGCCCAAACCATGTCTACTAGACTGTCCAGTAGTTAAAGAATCACTTAAAATGGAAGAACTTTTAGAGTATTTCTTAAAACTTAAGGTAGAATTTTTCAATTCTTCCTTTATTTTAGAAATTTCTAAATCCTTCCTTGTTAGTATGACTTCTAACTTTGTCACAGTCTCTCTGAGATCATCATTCTCTTTGGCTATATTGGAATCATCATCCCTTATGTCATTAGAACATGTCCCATCAACACACCCATTAAAACAGTTCAAATCTGAATGATTTTTGACAAATGTTGTTTCAGATGTTATAACATTGGAAACAGCATAAGTGTCTAGATCATCCCGATCATCATCTAAAGAATCATCATAATCAATTCTTGCAGAAAAAGCTAGTTCCTCATCTTTAGAACGTTCAGGTTCATCATCTGAGTCATCACTAAAGGTAACATTAAAATTCAGTTTCTGTCTTAACCTGGTATTTGTAGACTCATTTGCATAGTGTCCAAATCCAGTACATGCATCACATCTAATTAATTTTCTAAATTCAGGATCATACCTTGATTTGTTACCTCTGAATTGCCTTGATTGATTCTGATCCTTCCTTTTCTCTGGGTCTGATGGTGTGTTGTTGAAAGGAGTCCTCTGTTGGACATTTCCTCTAGATCTGTTCAGTTTCTTCTTCAGGTAGGAATTGAACTTTTTTGTGAGGAAGGCAATGTGCTCAGGAGTGTTGTAACATTGGTCTAAAACATCTTCATCAGACTCAACCTCAGTCACAAAGGGCTGATTTTCAGTGTTAGAAGATGTTTCACCTTTGAAAACCACAACCTTCTTTCCTTCACTTGTATCATCAGATTGAGTTGTGTTCATCTCATATGTTTTGAGAATACTTACAAGCTCATTCTGACTTAAAGTGTCAGTGTCCTTGGCTTCTTCAATAGCACAAATTTTTGCATCGAATAGTTTAGGAACAGATCGCAAAATTTTGTGTATAACTCGTACATTGGAAATTGGATCACCAAGTGTGTGTGATTCGTTGACAATCTCACTCAGCCTCGCATTGTAAGCCTTGATCGTCTCATCATCCTCCATCCTTAGATTCTCGAACTTGGTCCCAAGCATTCGAAGTTTGGTCCTTCGAACACTTCCACTTTCTTCGCAATGCTCTTGAAGTCTCTCCCATGCATCTTTAGCCGTGGTACATGTTTATATAATCTTAAACATAGACACATCAACAGAGGTAAAGATAACATTGAGAGCTTTGGAATTGTAGCTTGCCGTCGTGGTCTCCTCATTTGTCCATTCAATCTCCCGTTTGACTCTTGTCTCGCCATCATTATCTGCTTGATTTCTGGGCCATTCCCAGCCGGTCAGAACACTTCTCCAAGCACGTTCATCAATAGACTTGATGTACATGCACATCTTAGGTTTCCAATATGCATAATTGTTTCTATCTAGTATAGGAGGCCTAAGTGGGGTGTTTACAGGATATTCCATAGCAAAATACACACTTAAAAACACAGGATCTAAACTTAGTATATTAAGATTATGGCTCTGATACCAATTGAAGGTGTGCGTGTGTTATAAAGTATAGATGTTGTAACGAATATTAAAGCAAACACTACAACAATCTGGAAAATCAGAATATAAATCGTGTACACAGCGGAAGACTTAAACACACAATTGCAAGATGGAATACTTTTTAACACAAACTATATAAAATAGCTTGTGCTAGCCTTACGCTGAAACGTTCACTATAATAAGTTTAGTGATACAAAAGTTGTGTGAAGAGTTAAGTCGTTCACAATAGAAACAAGACTCGATATCACCTATCAAATCTAAATTGGCTAAGTGTATAACACTATACACCGTCAAAGTTGATCTCACTCTATATCTATGATCTCACTATCTATGGATATAGGTTCGACCGCAAGTTATACGAGAAGAACTCTACTTCTAAGTATATCATAAATGTTGGAATAACTGCCCTATCACCTTTAAACTCAGGATCAACACTAGAGTAGGTGTACTCGTTTACTCCACACTTGGTACTGAAGACTTCGGCTTCTATTTATAGATGGAAGTCTTCAATCCGAAAATAACTTCTTCATGTAACCGCTCCATGATCTTCATGTAATCCCACGTCCTTATCTTTATTCCTGATATTTCTTGATGCAACCACCTGATCTAGATCGTTCTAAAACGTCCTGGATAAGTCTGGATCGTGTAGGTCCTTGTAGATCCTTCTGGAACCCGTAACTGCTCATGTTGCAACCAATGCTTGCAACATTCACTGCAACATTGAGTATTCCAGAAACTTGTAGATCCTTCTAGATCTTCATCCTGCATGTTAAAACATCTTAGACAACATTTGATCATAAAGTATTGGTTAATGAGAAGAAAGGGCAAATTCATGTTGTTTCAAAGTAAATAGTGAATACTTCACTACCAACAACATAAACAACGGTTTATCGCCAAGACACAAGATAAGCGCAATGTGCGCTTTCCTCTTGTTCTCCTCCACCTTTGCCGGATTAGTTCCAGAAGCCACTTGATCGGGTGGCAACAAGGCTTCGTACAAACCATTGTGTACCAGGAGAACCTTCATCTTAATCTTCCATAAACTGAAATCGTTCTTCCCTGTGAACTTCTCAATTTCGAACTTGGTTGTAGCCATAATTGCTTCCCACAGACGGTGCCACTTGTTAATCAGTTTTGATTCACAAGAAAACTTGTAATCGGGAATCGGAATTATGACTATTGCTTAAGAACGAAGTTGAAAATCAACTGAAAAATGAAGAACACCAGATTTACGTGGTTCGGAGAAAATACTCATACATCCACGGGATCAGAGAAGATTGATCTTTCACTAATAATAGAGAATTTACAATTCACTCTAGCTCGCACTCTCTCTTTGTATTTTTGCACTCAATTCACTGTTCGTGATGATGATCTCACTCGCACACACCTCTTCTCTCAGTTGAGAAGTACCCTTTATATAGATACATAGATTGAATTGAACTCTAGATTCTATTTGTAATGAATTCTCATACATTAGGTAGTTATCCAGCTGGCTAATAACTTCAATAACCGCTTTAGTTGATTCAGTTAGAACCGCTATCGCGTTAGCTTCAATTTGGTGTAATTCGCGAGTAATGAACTTCGGATCAGATGACTTGACCTCCTCTGGCTCTGGTCATGCTCATCTGGTTCTGGTCTCTTCTACCAGACTCCTTTGGCCAGTCTCCTCTGCCAGACTCCTCTGATCCGTCTCATCTGGTCCAACTCCTCTGGTACCCCAAACTGACTAACTCCCACGGCTAACACTTTAACAACATAGATTTCTATTGAAACACACGCGCAGCAGATTAGATACTTCACATATGACTCTTCACAGGTTGCAACTGTGGAATTAAGGTATGGTGGCCAATGCTTATGCTTTTGTACTGGAAACTGGCCACGCATAACACAAGTTGATCATAAGCTGGTAAAATGCTGGGAATTTTTCTATGGTAAGTCATAATGCAGCTTATCAAATTTTATCGAGCTTTTAAACTCTCATTTGTTAAACATAGTGATTTTTTTTCATTTTTATATTTTGTGAAACATATATGATCTACAGATGAAGAAGATGATGTATACTTTGTAAAAACCTTATTTCTTTTAATCTGATTTTGGTGTAAAATTTTGAGTAGCCCTCTTAATTCACAATTTAAATTTTTTCTAAACTTAAGGGGTGTGAATCCTGTGCTAGGGGATGTGATAGTATTTTTTGTTGATTTTATGAAAGAGATGAGGGAAATAAGAGGTATGGTGTAGTGTCTAATTGCAATTGTGGCACCGAGTAATTCTTATGTGTCTTTGTTAAATGAAAGAAGGGAAAATAGAAGAGTTGTGTATGTGTGGGGGAAGAGAAAAATATCTCTGATGCAAGTTCAACTAATGGCATGTGATGACCATATTATTAAAACTTTTCTTTCCTTTACTTGATTCAAAATCAAGGTAAATTCTAGAGAACTCTATCCCTCTCCAAGTGTGTTTTCTTTCAAGACTGAAGAAGTTGTTCTTGGTGTGGATTTTTTGACTTGAAGCGAATTAAACTAACTTCTACTAGTCGCTCACCCGCAAGCGAACGGGTTCACTGTAGTATTAGCAAGTATAACGACCAAGTATATCGAACCCAAGGGACAGTGTATATGCGAATAGATCCCTGAAGATCTACGCGTCGTAATTAATATGAGTGTATTGTTTTTGGATTTTTTTGGAAAGATTAATTAAACTAAACTAAATTATCCTACGAATGCAAAAGGAAAATTAAACGAAATAACAAAAGGTGTGTTTTCAAATATGAGATGGTGATGCTTAAGATAGGAATCCCTACGTATACTAACGGAGCAGGTACATAATCAAAATAACTGTGACACACAAGAATTAACCTAAGTCTAAGAATGCAAGGTGAAAGCTCAAGATTCTAAACCCTAATACTTTACCCTAACACTCGACTTCACGAATCTACTAACAAGTTACTAGATTGTGCTTAATTAATGAGACCCTAATTTAACTAAGGTGATGCGGTCGTCCTCCTTCGCTAAACCGGTAGATGAATTAACCTTTCCTAAACTCTCTCGTTAAGTCTACTCGTTGTTAAAGAGTGATATGGTCGTCCTCTCTCTAACACCTTTCGAACGAAATTCAAGAGTGAATTCTAGATTAATTTTAAGAATTCATTAACCAAGAGAATTAAAACCTAACGTCACAAGTTACTCTAATTACGTACCCACAACCTACTTCTACGAGTTCATCCTACCCTAAGCATACAAGGGTTTTAGCTAGACATAGATTGAACGTAAACAATAACAATTAAACAAGTGACGAACATGAACATGGTAATTAAAACGAAGAAAAGATCGAACATAAACTAGGTTTTTAAGATATAAAAGAATAAACTGAAATTAATTGGCAAAACTAGGTCTCAACGTATTCAAGAACAAAAGATATTAAGAACGAAACTCAAACGTGAAATCGTAACGTGAATTCGTAAGCAAAAACCTCAAAAACGTAAAATTAAACTTGCTCGTCTCTTCTCTTCCTTCTCTCTCTAAAAATTCTATGTAAAAGTGATGTAGTGCGTTCGGGGATCCTTCAAAACGTGTTTGGAAGAGGTATTTATAGGCAACGGGTCAAAACGGGATCTCATGGGCCAAAATTCCCGTCGAGCTCGAGTAGAGCTCGAGTAATAAGTACTCGAGCAAGACATACTCGAGTGTTACAATTATACAGACCCTGAAAAGTGCTCGAGCCCCTTAGCTCGAGTAGCACTACTCGACCGGACCTTGCTCGAGTAGTCTACTCGAGTGCCTGCGTACTTGCTACTCGATCGGCTTCTGCTCGAGTGCACTACTCGAGTGCCTGAGTATTGGCTACTCGACCGAAGCTGGCTCGAGTAGTCTACTCGAGTGCCTGAGTAGTGTTTACTCGAGCACCTTCATCTTGAGTACTTCAATGACACTTTTGCTCGCTCGAACTAATACTTCTCGTATTTCTTCCATATCTTCTCATCCGGGTATCCGTTTGAGTCGATTCGAAGTCCTACGAACTCCTCTTTTTGCCCTCTATCCATCTATAAGCATCAAAGACACAAATTGGTTAGTTTGAGAAAATAATACTCAGATGACTCTAAATACTTATATGAATTCATCAAAACAAGGGCATTTTGAGCGACGAATCATGACAATTTCACGCCTAATCAACCCCCCCGAACTTACCATGTTGCTTGTCCTCAAGCAACGAAATAATAAGTCAAGTGAAATTGTTAGGAATGAGTCAAGGAATCCAATCATGCAAGTACATAAATTCGAGCTTCAAAGATGCATCACAAGTATACTCACTCACCTTCCTTCATCATATTCATGCAACAACAGCAAGAAACACCAAAATCCAACATGGATGTGCACTCAACGATGTGTTTCACTCCCTCACAAGTGTATAACAATGATCAAGGGACTCACTCAAATAATCAATCACACAAATTGGCTGCCATAGGCTTGTAAGTGCTCTTAACTTCGACCGTACTCTAGAAATCAATGCCGAATCAAAAAGGACTTTTCTCAAGGTTGTAATGTAGGCTCTTTGGACAGGTTGGATAACAATATAAGGTAAAGTAACTAAAGTGAATGGAGAATAGAAAATCAAACTTTGGCACTTCGAGATTAGGAACAGAATACTTCAAACATGTTCAATCAACACCCTTTCCATTCCATACTCTCAATACTTCAAAATTTTTTTCTTTCTCACTCTTTCACTTCTTTTTTCAATCACTTCACTTTTTTTTTCTCTTCGCACAAACACATGAGCTCATTTTTTTTCTTTTGCTCATTCTCAAATTTTTTTCTTTTTCCCACAACTCAAAACTTCATTACACCTTCTTCTCATATTCACTCAACAAACAACCTTTTCTTTTTTCAACTCAATTCACTCCCTTCACATTCACACTTTCCTATTCTCCACTCAAATTGGGACAAAAGGCTTAGGAATTGGAATAGTGTTCATATGTGCTAGCAAATAAAATAGGCTTTAGGCTCAAAGGGGCTAACAAGGATTCAATGTCATTGGTACGGAAAATTTTGGCTAAGTGACTCAATTAAATCAAAGATGGCCTAAGATCCTATTCGGCATATCAAACTAGACACAATCAAGAAGCAAGAGCACACACAAGTTCTAGCATTCTCTAAGGTGACGATCCACTCACAAACGAAGAGGTTAATTCATGCATCAAAATCTCATAAGGCTCAAAAGCTCACGGCTTTCACATCCATGCTAGTCCTAGTGCATTCTCACTCTCATCACACAAGTACTCAAAAGAAAAATTCACAAGCATACAAGTTCTTTCTCAAATCAGCTCAAACTCAAACACTCACACAAAAGAATTTCTAACTCACCTCACAACTCAACTCTACTCACCAAATCATACTCAAAGAATAACAACTAACAAGTAGAAGGGGTCAATAAGCATGAAATATGCAATAGCGAGTCAAATCAAAATCACCCCAAGAAGTATCTCAACAAACCAACAATCAATCAAACTCAACTCAAAGATAAGGGCGTGCATGCATGTGCAATGTAATCATGAAACAAAAAGAAAACTCCACCCCCCCAAACTTCGACCTTGCTAGAGGTCTAAGTTTGGGGTTGTGGGTTACCTCAACCAAATAATTCAATTTCTCTCAATAGCTTTGCACATTCCCTTGTCTCAAGTTGGTTCCTTCAATCTCCACTTCTTTGGCACTCCATCGAGACAAGCCTACAAAATAAAACTCTCAAGTACAAGGTTAAAACTTACGATTCAAAACACCCTAATAATATAAAAAGACACTAAAAATAAATAAAAGCAAATAAAAATGGGTTGCCTCCCATTCAGCGCTATTTTTAAGGTCCTCATGCCGGACCAAGCTCACAGGAGCTTATGGGACATCATACTAAAAAATACCTCTCTTACTCTCATAAGAGTGGTGTTTGCATTCTTTTACTTGATGCCCTACCATCATGAGCTCTTTTGCTCTCTTCTCATCCCCAAGTGGTATAGGTCTCAACTCCTTCTTGCCTCTATCTGGAGGAGTCTTACTAATCAATTTCTTGAGTTTGGACTTTTTCTTTTTTACTCCTCCTTTCCCTTCTAACTGGTCCACGTCCACTTTCTTCACTTCTTCATCCTTCAACTTCCTCGCTTTATCCCTATCAAAATAATCAAGATCATAATTCTCATGGGTTAAATAATCACGTGAAGGACTAACAAAATCATGAATATCAGACGGATTAGGGATAGGAGGTGTGTCTTCAACACGAGGATCAATTGCATCCATGCAATACAAGCTCCCATCCTCCCTCGGGTGCTTCATGGCTTCATATAGGGAGATCTTCACTTCTTGATCAACAACCTTCAACGTAATCTTTCCATTTGCCACGTCTAGCACCATCCCCGCCGTAGCTAAGAACGGTCTTCCCAAGATCAGGGGCACGTGCTCATCTTCTTCCATCTCTAGCACTACAAAGTCGACTGGAAAAATGTGATCTCCAACTCTCACTAGGACGTCTTCAACCACCCCTTGAGGTCGAGTAATAGACCGGTCGGCAAGTTGAAGCGTCATCATTGTGGGTTGAAGTTCTCCACCTTCCAACTTCTTGAAAAGCGACAAGGGCATGAGATTGATGCTCGCCCCTAAATCACATAGCGCTCCTTTCTTGATCCCGTTCCCAATGTCACATAGGATCGTGAAGCTCCCGGGATCCTTCAACTTTGGAGGAAGCGCCTTGTGCACTAATGCACTCACCTCGTGGTTCAGCTGCACCAACTTCGGCTCATCCACTCGCCGTCTTTTCGTGATCAAGTCCTTCAGAAACTTTGCATAATGCGGCATCTGTTCCAAAGCATCATAAAAAGGAATGTTAATGTGAAGTTATTTAAAAACATCAAGAAATTTTGCAAATTTTTCATCAAGCTTCTTTTTCATGAAGCGCTGTGGATACGGGACTGGTATCACAGATTTGGGTACCCCCCATTCATCTCTTTCTGTTTCTTTCACTTTATCCCTTGCTTCCTTTGCCTTTTTCCACTTAGGAACTCTCTCACCCTTCTCAATGCCTTCCTCTTCAAGCTCTTTGCTCGCTTGAGTGTTTTCACCCTGAACTCCTTTCTCAACTTCTTTCTCCTCAGTCTCAACTCCATCCCCTTTAGGCTCAATCTCTTCTTGGGGCGTCTCAGAATCAGCAGGCATCTGAGGACCTTCGTAGTTGGTTCCACTTCTAAGCTGGATCGCCTTGCAATGCTCTTTCGGGTTCCCCTCCGGCATGGAAGGATATTTTCCCGGCTCTCTATTCACCATCTTTGCAATCTGGCTCATCTGGAACTCTATAGAAGTAAACCGTCTATTGTTCTCTTGTTGAGTCCTAGTCCACTCAACGTTCATCTTCTGGAGCTCTTGATCTCGATGATCACCCTTCTTGTGCAGCTCCTTCACATCGTACTCCAAGGAGGACAACCTCTTACTTCCTTCCTCCATCTTCTGTAGAATCGCTCTCAACATCTCCTCAGTCGATGCACCGCCTTCTCCACCCGGAGGCTTTGAACCTGGGTCAACACCTGCAGGAACAGTAATACCAGCTTTTGGGTTAGCATATGAGAAATTCTCATTCTTCCTCCATGTGTTTTGAGGAGACTGCTGGCCTCCTTGAACTCCTTGTGTGTTCCTCCATTGATTTTGAGGTGGCTGAGGGCCTGGAGGTACAAATGGTTGGCCATAAGAAGGCCTTCCATACTGATTTCCACCTTGGTAGCCATTCTGATTGTAATACGGACCTCCCATGTAATTGGCTACCTCTTGCTGCCCACTTGGTTGGTCTACTCTCTCATTCTCTACTGCATGCTCTCCAACCATACTCTTCCCCAACTCGAGGTTGTTGATCTTCTCCATCATGGCCATCAATAGCCTTCTCGTTCCTTCTCCCTCCTCAACCTGATGCACTCTTTGGAAATCTGCATCTCCATTCTAAGCCCCGGCATTCGTGACAATGTTGTCCACGATCTCTCTACACCTCTCTATGCCTTGATTCAGGAATGCTCCGCCCGCACAAGCGTCTAAATGGTCTTGCCCCGCCTTGTTGGCACCACTGTAGAAGAATGCCATAATGTCCCCCTCATTGTACCCGTGCTGCGGGCACTCAATCAGCATGTTTGAGTATCTCTCCCACGCTTGACGTAGGTCCTCTCCTTGCTTCTGGCGAAAGGAAGAGATCTCAATTCTAGCCTTGATCGTCCTAGATGGAGGGTATAATCGCTCGAGGAACAGACGATCGAGCTCGGCCCAAGTGGTAATACCTCCCCGCGGGAGCGTATTATCGTACCACTCCTTGGCTATTCCCATCAATGAGAATGGGAACAGCCTAAGCCTCTTGGCATCTTCAGACATACCATTGTAATTAAATGTGGAAGCTATCATGAGAAAACTCCTCAAGTGAGTGTGATGATTCTCCTTCCCGATCACCCCCTTGAACTGGTTCTCGGTAAGCAACTTTAGAATTCCCGGGGAAATCGAGAAGTTGTTCTCCTCCACAGGAGGTAACGCCACTCCATCATAGTACCTCTGTGGCTGCGCTGCAAACCTCCCTCGAATAGCCATCTGATCTGCGTTTTGACGAAAGTGTTGAGGATTAGCAGCTGGTACGGGTACTTGGTGGGGTAGTGGTTGGTAAACAGGGTGTTGATTGTAAACTGGAGGTGGAGGGTATGGGTAAGGTGGATAAGGATAAGGTGGGTATGGGTATGGTTGGTATACTGGGTTGTTGAAAGGGTTATTTGGATTCTGAGGGTAAGCAGGGTTTTGGTTCTGGTTTTGGGGTTGTGTTTGTGCAGAGTTGATTGGGTCTTGTGGGTTCGGGTGTGGGCTCTCAGTTCCCCCTATGGGTATCTGCTGATTACTGCTGTTTCCATTGGCACCCTCTGCCCGTTCCACAAGAGCAGTATACTCTGCAGCTATTTTGTCTAACTCCCCATGTTCATCAGAAATCTTGTCTTTGTTTCCCGCAGCAGTAGTCATTCTTCTCAAGAAGGCTCGGTTCCTTCTGGCTATTGTCTCAGGGTCTGACTGAATTCTCTCTTCGCTCGTATTGCCTTGTGAGCGTGTTTTCATAAACCTGACACACTAGCAGAAGGATCAAAACGCAACTGCCGAAAAAAAATAAAAATAAAACAGAAAATAAATCACTCACTACTAATTACTAAGCTATCGACAAGTCCTATTCAAAAAGCATATAACGCCATCCCCGGCAACGACGCCATTGACTTGAAGCGAATTAAACTAACTTCTACTAGTCGCTCACCCGCAAGCGAACGGGTTCACTGTAGTATTAGCAAGTATAACGACCAAGTATATCGAACCCAAGGGACAGTGTATATGCGAATAGATCCCTGAAGATCTACGCGTCGTAATTAATATGAGTGTATTGTTTTTGGAATTTTTTGGAAAGATTAATTAAACTAAACTAAATTATCCTACGAATGCAAAAGGAAAATTAAACGAAATAACAAAAGGTGTGTTTTCAAATATGAGATGGTGATGCTTAAGATAGGAATCCCTACGTATACTAACGGAGCAGGTACATAATCAAAATAACTGTGACACACAAGAATTAACCTAAGTCTAAGAATGCAAGGTGAAAGCTCAAGATTCTAAACCCTAATACTTTACCCTAACACTCGACTTCACGAATCTACTAACAAGTTACTAGATTGTGCTTAATTAATGAGACCCTAATTTAACTACGGTGATGCTGTCGTCCTCCTTCGCTAAACCGGTAGATGAATTAACCTTTCCTAAACTCTCTCGTTAAGTCTACTCGTTGTTAAAGAGTGATACTGTCGTCCTCTCTCTAACACCTTTCGAACGAAATTCAAGAGTGAATTCTAGATTAATTTTAAGAATTCATTAACCAAGAGAATTAAAACCTAACATCACAAGTTACTCTAATTACGTACCCACAACCTACTTTTACGAGTTCATCCTACCCTAAGCATACAAGGGTTTTAGCTAGACATAGATTGAACGTAAACAATAACAATTAAACAAGTGACGAACATGAACATGATAATTAAAACGAAGAAAAGATCGAACATAAACTAGGGTTTTAAGATAGAAAAGAATAAACTGAAATTAATTGGCAAAACTAGGTCTCAACGTATTCAAGAACAAAGGATATTAAGAACGAAACTCAAACGTGAAATCGTAACGTGAATTCGTAAGCAAAAACCTCAAAAACATAAAATTAAACTTGCTCGTCTTTTCTCTTCCTTCTCTGTCTAAAAATTCTATGTAAACGTGATGTAGTGCGTTCGGGGATCCTTCAAAACGTGTTTGGAAGAGGTATTTATAGGCAACGGGTCGAAACGGGATCTCATGGGCCAAAATTCCCGTCGAGCTCGAGTAGAGCTCGAGTAATAAGTACTCGAGCAAGACATACTCGAGTATTACAATTATACAGACCCTGAAAAGTGCTCGAGCCCCTTAGCTCGAGTAGCACTACTCGACCGGACCTTGCTCGAGTAGTCTACTCGAGTGCCTGCGTACTTGCTACTCGACCGGCTTCTGCTCGAGTGCACTACTCGAGTGCCTGAGTATTGGCTACTCGACCGAAGCTGGCTCGAGTAGTCTACTCGAGTGCCTGAGTAGTGTTTACTCGAGCACCTTCATCTTGAGTACTTCAATGACACTTTTGCTCGCTCGAACTAATACTTCTCGTATTTCTTCCATATCTTCTCATCCGGGTATCCGTTTGAGTCGATTCGAAGTCCTACGAACTCCTCTTTTTGCCCTCTATCCATCTATAAGCATCAAAGACACAAATTGGTTAGTTTGAGAAAATAATACTCAGATGACTCTAAATACTTATATGAATTCATCAAAACAAGGGCATTTTGAGCGACGAATCATGACAATTTCACGAAAACCAAGGGCATTTTGAGCGACGAATCATGGCATATTATAGTCGTGAGCGATTCTTTAGGTTTTTCCAAAATTCAGTAAAAACTGTAAAAACTGTGTAATGATTACACAAACTATACTCAGCTAGAATGACAACTTATTAAAGCTCAAGATACGCATTGAAACTCTGCTCTTGTTATTCTTTCACTTGCCTTGTAGGGAATTAAAATTGACCAAATGTTCAATATTTGTGCTAAAATATGGAGGCATATGTTTTAGTTACTAGAAAAATAGGTGAGTAAAGGGCAACAAAGTGTACAAGGAGGAGTTTATGGACTACAAGGAAGAGGATGTGAAAGCTCATGACTCCACTAACGGCAAGGCAAGAGTCTAGGCGGTCAAAAAGTAAGTTTCTATGCGAAATCAATTTTGAATTCTGTTGGACGAGCAAAAATAATTTTATGTTCAATATTTTTAGTTATATTGCCTGTAAATGCATAACTTTAAATTTTTTTAATTAGAAATTAATATCACTAAGTGATTGGGAAGTTTGATTTTTATGTTGAGTCGAGTTAAATGTGTGGTTTGTGGAAGATTTCCAAGTTAGAATATACATGTGTTTAATGTGACTTGTGAGTGAAATGATGAATTTGAAGAATTAATGTATAAGTCAGTCATTTGATATTGTTTTTGTAGTTTTAACTTCTAAAGTTTGTAGCTTTGTGAGAAATTTACTTTCTTTTATGGTACATTCAATTTTGTCTCTATTAGTTATAAGAGATTAATTAAAACGCTATCTACCTGCTTCTTGCATGTATGTAAACATCCATCTCTTGTGCCTCCAATTTTATCTTCTAAAGAATTCGAAGTTACTTGAAGGAATAAAGGGAATTCAAGTTTATGAATGAATTTAGAATATTTTAGATTTAAAGTTATCTTATTTGAAGTTCTTTGTTTGGGCGAAATTACTTCAAGGAATAGAGGGAATTCAAGTTTATGAATGAATTTAGATTATTTTAGATTTTAAGTTACCTTATTTGAAGTTCTTTGTTTGGGCGTTGGATGGATTGGTAAAACAAGTTTCAAATTCATAAATTTAATATATGTTACCTATATAAGATTGTTTGATAATTGAAAATTGACAACTCTAGAACACTTTTCTTGATTACTCTTATTTTCGTGTGTTTGTTTTAGGCAACATTAGGTATTACAAATGTGAGCTGATGCATCTGCTTCTCCCACCATAGATGAGCAAAGGAGCATTACATATGATGAGGTTGATTGGCAAAAAGTTAATGCATTAGTGAGAATTATTATTTGTACAATTTTTTTTGTTGTCTACAATTATCGAGTGGAGATGTTCTTATTAAAATAATTTTGGTCAGTTTATGCAGTATAAAGACAATTATAACATCTAAAGATGAATTTCTTAGAGTATGACATTTTTTCGTGCATTATTTTATTTTTTTAAATAACAGTGTTATTGAAAATAATGTGTCACTTTAAAGAACGCAAAATCTTAATAAAAAAATTTAATTTCGGTACCATAATCATGCAATAAGGTTGGTTATTTTTAGTATATTCTGTAACAAATTTAAAGAAAATATACCTAAAAAAATATACAAGCATTTTTTTTTACTAAGTACTCTACTATTGACAAACAAGTTATTATACAGATAAAAAATCACCTGTGAATTTTTTTGCAAACTTATCAACATGAATTTCTAGGAAAAGATGTTTACTTAGTTGAGTGGGTTTGCTAAAGTAGAAAAGTGGGCCAACTGACATGATGAGACGCTGTTGTGAGACGGCCCCTTTTATTTTGGACTATTTATTAAAGTTCTGGACAAACTGGGCCCACCGTACGAACTTAGGCTCAATGATCACCATTTTGCTTATGAGTAAGTCTACTGTGCATTTTGCGTATAATGCGCTCACTCAATAATTGATAATGTATACACTGAAAAGTTAGTTTCAATTACACTGAAAAGTTAATCTTAATTACACAGAAAAGTTTATATTGAAATTTTTTAATGTAAACTTTTCAGTGTAATTGAGATTAACTTTTCAGTGTGATTGAAACTAATTTTTCAGTGTATACATTATCAACTGTTGAGTGAGTGCACCGTGCACTTGGTGCATACGAGACTTTGCCTTTACTAATATATGATTATATTCAGATTATTATTAATTAATCTAAAATATTTCACCCTGCCAGGCTCTTTTGGACTATCTGACGTTTTGGGCCCATGCAAGTTGCAACGACGTTGGGGAGAAGACGTAGGGATAAACAATAACTATTTGATAAACTCTCTTTGCAAGTTAAATATATTTTTCAACAATATTAATCATACTTTTGAAAATCAGAATCGATTTTTTTATTAAATAAAATATTTAAATTACATTGCATATAGAGCACAAAGACCAATTCATAATTATTTTAGAGTAATTCTCGTGTGTACCTGTGTATGATGCACTCACTCAACCATTGATTATATTTACACTGAAAAATTTGTTCCAATTATATTGAAAAGTGTGGTTGGATTAAATTGAAAATTAGCTTTTATTGTAAATTTTTCAGTGTAATTCAACCACACTTTTCATTATAATTGAAACTGAGTGAGTGCACCGTGCAGTTATTGCATATGAGAGTTTGCCATTATTTTAAGATAAAAAAATTTGGACATAGTAAGATCCATGCAATTCATTCGTCTCAATTATTAATCTTAATTGAGGAGGTAAAAATTCAATTTAAATTTTGAAAGTTAGTGTAATTATCAATTTAGGATTTAAATCTTTTTTTAATACTGATTCAAGATCTAAAAATAGAAACTATGAATCCAAGATGATTCACATATTTTTAAACAATGATTTTTTTCCTGAAAAGATTTTAAGACCATGATTTTGACATCTTATAGTTCTTAGTTATCCATAAATATTTTTATAAATCACAATTTAGAAAATAAGATATGTCGATTTCACGAGGAGAAAAAACAAAGGAATGAAAAAAGAATATTTACATAAATAAATATAAATATAAATTATATAATACTATCAAATATGATTTTAATATTCCTGGGTTCTAAAATTAATAATTTTAGTATCTTTAGGTATGAGATTGACAATTTCTTATTTTTCGACTCTGAATCGCATGAAAATCTTTTAGACTCTAATTTGATAGTTTTATTATTTTTCAACAATTTTTTAAATTACTAATGAAGACTGAAATTTTGTATTAGGAAACAAATTCTATTATCATTTGAGTTTGTTAAATTGGTGTTTATTGGTGCACAATTTTTCCTTTAATATAAATAAAGGATCTTTTGAAATTTGTACGAGTTATTAAAGGATCATCGTATTTGGATATTCTTGAAAATTTTCAATTTACCTATCATTGAGTCATATATGTATATATAATTTGAGCAAGAAAGAGAATATTCAATACAAACTGCAAATATTAGTAGTCGGATTTGATATAATGCTCACCGGTCGGCATAACTTATATGCCCACCGCGAATATGATAATGACACATAAACAAATTTAAATAGGAGCCCCACTATTATTTTAATTGATTACTTTAATTTGCTTACTTATCATTATCACATTTGCGGTTGACATATAAGTTTATCCCCACTGGTGGGCATTATATCAAATCCATATTAGTAGTCCATATTTTAAAATCTTATACCGACATTAAAATCTTTCCTCGTACCTTATGCAATATGCATTCGGTTTCATGGAATCTTTCTCTCTCTTTCCACTCCTCCCACTCACTCACTCTCACTCACTCTCACTCTACAACTAAGTCCTTTTCTATGTGCTGTAAAAAAAAAAAAAAAAAAGTCCTTTTGTTTATAGTCGTCGTAGAATAATTATTGAGTGTCTTCGTCTTCTGTTGGCCCTGTTTTCCATTTGATCATTCATTCATGGCTTTTTGAAAGCAGAAGCAGAAGCACTTTTAACTTTGAACACTTTTCAAGTCTCCTCGTTTTCTTGGTAAACCCCTCTTCCCTAAAATGCCAACAGTAATGGGATGCTGATTATTATAGATTCTTGGGATTTACTGCTTCTAAAAATTAAATGAATGCATACTTTTTTTCTTTTCTTTTCTTGGGTGCCCTTTTATTTGTTGTTTCACTCTCTGCTTAGGTAACACACACTCTCTCAAATCCCATTATTTTTGTGAAAGGGAGGGATTTATTGTAAATTTAATGGACATCAAATAGGGGCATACTTTAGTTTTCTTGATCACTCTCTTTTGTAATGTAAGTAGGTTAGAAACAGAATCTTGTTTTTGCTTTGCTGATATCCTCTTAATATTTGAGTGAGATTAATCTTTAATTTCATATACTTTTTGCTTGAAGATGAATTGATCAATCTAAATATTGTTGTTCTTTGCATTCAACTCATATTTTCCTATTCATGATGTAATTGCAGTTTGCTCCAGCCGCAGCATAATGGTAAAGACAATTCAGTTGTCGAGCTTCCCTAGTCTCGTTGAAGCTAACAAGGTAAAAGTGTTCTTGGAGAACCTCACAGGCCAGGGGACTGTGGTT
This sequence comes from Ballota nigra, assembly GCA_947034835.1. Classification (NCBI taxonomy): domain Eukaryota; kingdom Viridiplantae; phylum Streptophyta; class Magnoliopsida; order Lamiales; family Lamiaceae; genus Ballota; species Ballota nigra. Next base: position 2,331,876 of record OX344726.1, on the reverse strand, counting down.
GCTCTAGAAGTAAAGCCGTTGAAACGAGGATCTAGAGCGTACGCAAGAGTTCAATTTACAAGCAGCATTTGTGCAGAAAAAATTGTTGAACTGGCTGCACGTGGCTTATACTATGGTAAAACTTATTTGAAGGCTTTCGTTGGTGATGCTGACATAACTCGCGATCCTCGAACATTTGAAAATGAAATGGAGGGCATAACTTTGAATTTCGGATGCCAGACATCGGAAAATAAATTTCATGTGCTATGGAGGGGGTCAAATGTTAGTGTTAAATTCGGAAAAGAGCTGAAAAAAATGAACTTTCATTTGAGTTATGATTCGGTAGATTACAGGCTTCAGCTCTCCTACGAAAATATGTGGCAGATTGTGTTGTATAATGCACGTGGTCGATCATCAAAGTTTCTTCTCATACAGGTGCAATTAAATTGTCTTTTAAGCTTGATTTATTTGCATAGTTAACTTTTTCATGTTATATATGCATCATAGGGGAAGAATTACTTTCATCCTTGTTTTGTGTGCACAAGTGAGAATTTCTATCTTAGGTGTGTGTGGAAGGAGTTCTATATAATTCAGGCAAGATTGCATAACACTTTTGTTGTCAATTATTGTCTTTTAGTTGATTCCTTCTTTGTTTCATGACTAAGAGAAGAATAAGGATGAAAATACCGCGATATATCGCGGATATATCGCAAATTTTGAGATTGGGATACGGATATTTGGGTGCAATGCATTTTTTACAGCGTATCGCAGATATATCGCGATATATCGCAAGTTATCGATATCGATATCGATATCGGTTCACTTGTAGTACAAAAATGAATGAGTATCGGGAAATATCGCAGATATATCGCAAAATATCGCGGATATATAAAAATATCGCGATTTTTTTATGTTTATTGTTTTTATGTGTTTATATGTTTATTATTTTTCTATGTTGACCTAGCATTAAAGTGAGTATGTATAGAGTGAAATTGGTTAATACATGAATCACTTTACAATACTTTATAGTGTAATCAATTAATACTCTTTAGTGTAACCAAGTGATACACTTAAATTAGATAAATAATGTTCTTCGTACCCTTCAGTGGATATAACTAATACCCTCCAAAACTAATATCATTTAGCAAAAACAATTAATAGACCATCAACTAATACCCTTTATCTAGGATTACTCCAATGTAATGAGTTTGTGTCAATATTATTTGGACAAAGATGGCATTACATACACTGTATTTGAACCTCATAGATCATCATTTTAGTGCTAAGTGTATTGTATCATGTAATATTCATAATCTTGTATTGTATTATGCATTATATCTTATATTGTATTGTATTATGTATTTATATTTTGTATTATATTGTATTAAGTATTATATTTACAATTTTTTTTTTTTACTTTGAACAATGTTTATATAGTCTATTATCTATATGCCTACTTTAAACATGTAATTTTATAGTGATTTTAAATGGAACATATGCATAATATCATATTATAATACTCCCTAAAATTTCATGTTAAATTTCCAAAATTTTAATAAAATTTCCATCTTTTTTTCAAAAAATTGCGATATCGATATATCCGTAAATTTAAGGTTGCGATATTACTTGCGATAGCGATATTTTCATCCTTGAGAAGAATTATATTAATTAAAAAAGGTGTCTGTTAGATTGAAGTCTTACATTTATGTAGTTTAAGTGCAAGGTGCTACTTAAGCTTTCACATTATGGAACAAGGACTCTATGTAATTGCATCCCCTTCTGCAAGAGTTCTTGAATCCATAAGAATAAGTTCCACTGCATTATCTTGTTTTATATATCTGCTTGCCGCTCATTTTTGTACTTGTTCTTTGCACCATAATAATCGTAATCTTGTTGTCCATTTCTAGATGAATACTAAAGGATTGAAACTGATATATTTATCTCTTATTCTCAGCTATTTGGTGCGCCCCGAATATACAAGAAGCTGGGTGTTTCCGTGTATAGCTTTTTCCTGGAAACTCAAGATGATCAGTGGGTCAGAACGACGGACTTCACTCAATCATGCATTGGACAATCTTCCTGTTTGTGTCTCCAACTTCCTGTTGGCATGAGACTTCCGAATTTCAGAGATAGTTTTGCATACTACAAGGAAATTGAAAACACGCTCATTTTGGAGAAAGGAGTCCCGTTCTCTGAAAATCTGCCTCTGGTCCCTATTGTGAAACCTCCTCAAGGAATTGAATTGCCATATGCAATACTGTTCAAGGTTTGCAGTTTGGTACAGACTGGATGCCTTCCAGGGCCAAAGCTAGGGACAAATTTCTTTCAGTTAGTTAATCCACAAACCTTTGACATAAGACACATTGAGCATGCTCTTGAGAAGCTTTACTATCTGAAGGATTGCTGCTACGATCCTGTGAAATGGCTCATCGAACAACATCAGAAGTATAAGACATTCAAAGAAATACCGAAATCTCCTTCTATTTGTTTAGATGAGGATCTGGTATATGTTCGTAGGGTTCAAGTTACTCCAACCAAAGTGTATTTTTCTGGGCCAGAAGTAAACATGTCAAATCGCGTTCTACGCCACTTTCGTGATTACATTGATAATTTTCTTCGTGTTTCGTTTGTTGATGAGGAATGGAGCAAGTTGTTTTCGACCGATTTAGTCCCGAGGGTAGCAAATGAGAGTAGCAGAACAAAGTTGTACGAGAGGGTACTTTCAACCCTAAGGGATGGCATAAAAATAGGGAGGAAGAAATTCGATTTCCTTGCATTTTCCTCCAGTCAATTACGGGATAACTCCCTCTGGATGTTTGCTCCAACCTCTGGTCTTGATGCTGATGGTATTAGGGAATGGATGGGAGATTTTAGTAACATAAGAAACGTGGCAAAGTATGCTGCCAGACTCGGTCAATCATTTGGTTCGTCTAAAGAGACCTTAAGTGTTGGAGAGGGTGAGATTGAAAGAATACGTGATGTAACAAATGGAACCAAATATACCTTTTCTGACGGGATAGGGAAGATATCAGCAGATTTTGCTAAGAGAGTTGCTGTAAAATGTGGAATTAGAGGTTCTACACCATCAGCTTTTCAGATAAGGTATGGTGGCTATAAAGGGGTCGTTGCCATTGATCCCCATTCATCGGTGAAGTTATCATTGAGACCAAGCATGTTAAAGTATGATTCAGACAACACAAAGCTCGACGTTCTTGCATGGAGCAAATACCAGCCCTGTTTCTTGAATCGTCAAATCATCACACTTTTGTCTACTCTGGGGGTCATGGATCATGTCTTCGAGAAGAGGCAAAGAGAAGCAGTTGCCCAGCTTGATGCTATTTTAGTTGATCCCCTAAAAGCAGAGGAAGCTCTTGATTTGATGGCTCCAGGAGAGTACACCAACATTCTGAAAGAATTGTTAAACTGTGGCTACAAGCCCAATGTGGAACCATTTCTCTCGATGATGCTGCAAACGTTTCGTGCATCAAAGTTGCTCGACTTAAGGACAAAAGCAAGAATCTTTCTCCCAAAAGCAAGGCAAATGATGGGATGTATGGATGAAACTGGCACTTTAGAATATGGGCAGGTGTTTGTGCAATATTCGACGTTGGATCATTATGCATCAGCTCATTTTAATTACATTATTAAGGGAAAGGTGACTGTTGCTAAGAATCCATGTTTGCATCCTGGTGATGTTCGTGTCCTGAACGCCGTTGATGTCCCAGTATTGCGTCACATGGTGGACTGCGTCGTCTTCCCACGTAACGGAATAAGGTAAACTGACATTTTCAAAGGTTTTAACTTTTTTCTTGTGGTACCATTTTGTTCAAAGTGTTGTTATTTATGTTTGACAAAAACTTGTATACGTTAGGTATACCATGCACCCAAGTGTGATTTTTAAATGTTATTGATTGTTTTACTAAAAAAATATTAGTTTGTTAGCATTAACTGTTTTCACAGAAAGTGTTAGTTGTGTACAGTCTGTACAACTGATGTACAATATTGTTACTCCTTATGTTTTTGTATGCTTGAGCCTAACCTTGTTATAACAGGCCCCATCCAAATGAATGTTCTGGGAGTGATTTAGATGGAGACATATACTTTGTTTGTTGGGACCAGGAATTGATTCCCACAAAACAAGAACCAGCAATGAATTATGACCCCGCTCCAAACACATTACTCGATCACAATGTGATGATTGAGGTATGCTGCATCTCTTCAATTCCATTGCAAGTCTTGAGTGTTCATATTCAGGCATTGTTCATCTCATTCCAACTGTGTTTTGTCCTGTTCTCTGTAAACTACAGGAAGTCGAGGAATATTTCACCAATTATATTGTCAACGATAGTTTAGGAATCATAGCCAACGCACATACTGTGTTTGCTGACAAGGAGGTGGAAATGGCATCGAATGAAAAATGTTTAGAGCTGGCTAGGCTCTTCTCCATAGCAGTTGACTTTCCCAAAACTGGGGTCCCTGCAGAAATCCCTCCCCATTTACGAGTGAAGGAATACCCCGATTTCATGGAGAAGGACGACAAGGCTACCTACGAGTCTAAACGTATAATTGGAAAGCTTTTCAGGGAGGTGAAAGATATATCCCCTTCCACGGTCTCTTTCCGATCCTTCACAGAGGAAGTCGCCAGGATGTCATACGACTATGATATGGAAGTTGATGGATTCAGAGACTACATTGATGAGGCCTTTGATTTCAAATTGGACTATGATTACAAGCTGGGCAACTTGATGGATTATTATGGGATAAAAACTGAGGCTGAGATACTCAGCGGGAGTATCATGAGGATGTCCAAGACTTTTGATAGGAGGAAAGATGCAGAGGCAGTGGGGGCCGCCGTGAGGTCATTGAGGAACGAAGCAAGATCGTGGTTCAAGAATGGAAGCGAAGCAGATGATGTGTATGCTAAGGCCTCAGCTTGGTATCACGTGGCTTATCATCCAGACTATTGGGGATCGTATAACGAGGGATTGAAGAGGGATCATTACATCAGCTTTCCCTGGTGTGTTTACGACAAGCTCGTGCAGATCAAGAAGGAAAGCTCAAGAAGGCCTGCTGATGTATCTTCACTTAGAAGGCAGCTGGCACAGCGTTTGGTTTTCAGATAATTTGTAAAATATGAGTGTGTGTGTGTGAGGATTGCTTTTATCTGGGATGTTTTAGTTGTTTTGAATCAAAGGGCTGTGTGTGACCCATACTATTTGTTTTTGGTGTTTATAACTAATGCAATATTTGTTTTCTTACTCCTATCTGCAAATTCTGAGGTTTAACATTGTGGGAAAAATTGCACAGATAATCAATTAATTGGAACACAAATATACCCAAAATCTTTTTGTTATTATCCGCAATACTGTCATAATTCTATCTAATTTATTACTCAAAATACCAAGAACAATGCACAAATCTTCTTGGATACATTCTTCACGGATAACTAAAGCAATTTTCCCCTAGTTCAATTAGCAAACTCATTAGTGGTTCATCCTGTGTGTCAAAACTGTGGATGGTAGCCTAGCATTTTTTCTAATATTTAAAACACATTTATTCTTCTTATATTACCAAATATCTCGATATTAAATTATTAATGTTATCATTTTGTTATTATTTTATTTAATTGTTATTTACACTCAATGGCATTTTTGTTCTTCATTCAACACCAGTACCCTAAAGCGTCTGGTAGAGCAGACCATAAATGATCCAGAAAGCTCAAAAGCTCAGGTAGTCTACATATTCCCTTTTAAGAATACTAACTGTTATCATAGTTGTTAGAGTTAAAGCTAATATAAAGTATCGCGTTGTTAATATACTTATTATCAGTGAATTACAAACATAATTTTAATTTTTATATGATTTTATTTTTTGCGCCTCACATTCAATAACAGTACGTCTGGGAGCCTAGGTACTCTTTGTGCCTTAGTTTGCCTTGCTCATGCAATAACTATGATGACTGCTGTAGAATTTCCTTATATTATGATAATATCTTTCTTTATGTTCAACAAATTCAAATACTATTACTTCCTCTGACCCAATGCCAACTATATTGTATTTTGTAAAGTCCTATTAGTATTTCTAAAGTTCAAATGATGCAACTTAAAACAATATTAGCAGGTGCAATATTTGTGGCAAATATGAGAGATTTTTATGCTTATTGAAACTTGCAGTTAGAAGACTTACTTAACTAAATGAGCGACGCGTAAGTTGCAATATGCTCATTTGAGAAATTTGAGGTCTTGTTGTTGGTATATTGCATGCGGTGTATTTGCTAGAAACTGGTCAAATGATGATTAGAACTCAACGCTTAGCTCCCTGCATTTTGATTCTCATATTCAAAGCTTGGAGCATGAAATCCAAGAAAAAATAAATCAGATGAGAGTTTTAGAAAAACCGTATTGCTGAGAGTGGTGAAGCTTCCGTTGCTAAGGCATCCACAGTTGAAATGCAGCAGGTCATCTTTCATTTAAAACACACATGTTGCCCTCTTCTTCTATAGGATCTTGTGAGAGGCCTCTGACACTAGCTTGACTTTCTCTTATTTGTTTTTCCTGTGGCAGACCATCATGAAATTGATGGCTCAGTGCAGTGAGAAGGGTTTCGAGCTTGAGGTAACATTTATTTCTTTTCTATGTATCCTTATTAATTGCTTCTCACCCTTTCCGTATAATCCTTAAGTGGTAAACATGTCATTTGTAAATATTTGCCTTTTTATTTTCTTCTCTAACTCAATATAGCTGTAGTGCATTTGTTTGAGCCTCTTAACTTGCAATGCAGATTAAATCAACTGATAACTGTGTTTTTCAAGAGCAGCTGCAAAACGAGGTCTTTTTTTTTTCTTTCTAAAATTTATCTTTTTTTTTTCCTTTGAATTCTATGATTCGGGTCCTGTTCCTGTCAGTAAGTTATGATTTGTTTACTATCAGTGTGCTGAGAACAAGGACTTGCAACTTGCAAGACAAGATCTTGCTCCTGGAGCAGCAACTTGCTTCTATATCAAGTGATAAGATTCCATCCACTTCTGAACTGTGCGTGTCAGATGAATTGAGAAAGAAAATGCAATCACATGTGATGTGTATTATGTTGATGGTCACAGTTGGTTCCTTAGGATTAATCTGTTTATGTATTGGTTTTTATATAACTAAAAATATTTTGGATTTTTTTATTAACAACAAAATAATGGTTTTAATTGAAAAACTGAGAAATACATCAGAAGAAAGGACTGATATTTTTTTAGTGCTAATAATGAATGGAATCAATTTAAACCAGCTATTAATCAAATTTTGATTTTGAAAGCAGAAATGATAATTGTGTATTTAATTGGTCTAGAGGTAGATAGGTTGGATGAGGAGAGTAGGCAAATAGGATTGAGCTAAGATTAGAATATATGTTCTTTTTGGAATTCAATGTGCCAGCTTTGGTAATTTAATTGCTAAAATAATCCCACTTATTGCTTTCTGTTAGCCTCGTCATGATTTTGTTTTAGAAAATTAAAAGCAAATAACATGCTAAATATGTAAATTTACTGGTAGTAATATGGATTCATTTTCTGCATTTCGATCTGGTTCAGGATCTCCAAGTATGGTACTTATTCCTACTTCTGAAAATGGTACATGCATATTTTCTTATTAATTTTTTTATGATGTCACCTCTTGTCAATTGCCAATGTTGATGAGCTGCATGGAGTTTGGGATTTTCTGAATGCCTCTTCTAAGTTGTACACTTGCATATTTGTTAAATGCATTTGGTAAATCTTGTTTCACTATAGGCGTTTGATTAACAACTCTTCAATGGTAATGAGAGTGTGATTAAAAAATTAGTGTAATTATTGTAATTCATGAGAACAAAATCATTATATCTCCCCTAAATAATGTAATCACTACTAATTTTTTATTACCCTACCCTCCTACAATCATCCTTAATCATTCTCCTAATCCCCAATTAACAACCATTTTGTTGTTCACTTATATTTCAAAATTGGACATGACATTAACAATGTCACACCATTGGAACAATCTTTCCCACAACACGTTATTTTGGAGGCATAAATGGAAAATAAATTTTTGGGATTATATATTTGTAAGTCCCGTAACTTTGCACTATTTTGAATTTGGTCCACATGAATTACACGTTTTGATTTTGGTCCCGTAAGTTTGAGATTATTTTGATTTTAGTCCTTTTACCTTGATTTTTTTGATATTGGTCCTGTAAGTTTGAATTTTTTCTAAAAGAATTTGGATTACACGTTTTGATTTTGATCCTATAAGTTTTAAAAGGACCAAAATCAAAATAATCTCAAACTTACGGGACCAAAATCAAAACGTGTAATTCATGTGGACCAAATTCAAAATAGTGCAAAGTTACGGGACTTACAAATATATAATCCCTAAATTTTTATTACCATTACATTTGAGAATTTTGAACTAAGCGTCCCCTTAATTTTTTTATATAATCATTGAAGATTCATCTTGTGTAATACAAGTCTGATAGGTATTTGATTTCTCTTAACAAATTTCATTTTTTCATTTACTTGCGTGTGCCTGTTGCTAACTTACTTTCATTTAGTAAATGATGATTTTGTCTTTGTTATTGTGAATACTTAGGATTCATTCAGAAACTTGTTTCAGCAATCCATCCAAAGCCCAAACAAAGAACTTCAAATAAGATAAGTTTAAATCTAAAATATTCCAAATTCATCCATAAATTTGAATTCCCTCTATCCAAATACATCTTGAAATAATTTGATTTCTTTAGAAGATAAAATTGAAGGCACAACAGATGAATATTTACGTACAAGCAGAACTAGGTAGATAGTGTTTTAATTGATCTCATATAAATAATAGAGACAAAAATGATTGAACCATACTACAAAAGCAATATCAAATGACTAACTTAAACATTAATTCTTCAAATTTATCATTTCACTCACAAAACACATTAAACACATGTATATCCTAACTTGGAGATCTTCTACAAACCATACATTTATCTCGACTCAACATAAAAATCAAACTTCTCAGTCACCCAGTGCTATTAGTTTCTGATTAAAAAAATTTAAAGTTATGAATTTACAGGCAATATAACTAAATATATTCAACATAAAATTATTTTTGCTCATCCAACAGAATTCAAAATTGATTTCGCATAGAAACTTACTTTTTGACCGCCTAGAGTCCAACTTTGCAGTAGGCGGAGTCAGGAGCTTTCTCATCCTCTTCCTTATATATAGTCCAGAAACTCCTCCTTGTATACTTCGTCACACTTTACTTCACCCATTTTTCTTGTAACTAAAAAAAATGCCTCCAAATTTCAGCACAAATATTGAACACTTGGTAAATTTTAATTCCTGCAAAAATAAATAAAAAGTGAGAAAATTATAGGAGCAAAGTTTCAATGCGTACCGTGAGCTTTAATAATTTGTCATTCTAGCTAAGTATAGTCTTGTGAGAATTTACTTGTATCCCCGGGAACCTGGATTCCATGAAATTTGCTAATGAAAACCGAGGTTACAATGATTATTTTTCTTCAATGAAGATGAAGGTGATGTAATGGGATGCAACACTAAAGCAAAAACTACAAGGTAAGGAGAAGGAAAGAAATGAAACTAAAACGTAATATTAGTCAATACCTACTTGTTAGTGTAACCTTAGCCAATAATGAAGCTTTCCATTCTTAATACTTTTATTTGGACACACATGAAAAGCACTTTCAAGCATTTATCATTTTTTAAACCGAGAAAAATTTGCCTCAGCTCCTTAAAATAATTGGACTCCTCATCACCCACATTTGATACTAATATTTAGTAATTCTAGTGAAAGAGAAAGCTTAAGTTATGGTGTTTAATTTGTTGCATATCATGACAAACCCAATATTATGTTATCGTGGGTTTATGTCTTTTTTACATCAACAACATAAAAAAAAAAATATATTATAGGTGTTAATCACGGTTTCGGATTCACAAGAAAAACTTGTTTCCGGGAATCGGAATCAAATGCAATAAGAACGGAATTGAAAATCACACAAGAACACCAGATTTACGTGGTTCGGAGAAGAACTCCTACGTCCACGGGATCCGAGAGGATAGAGTATTCCACTAAGAAAGAAAACGGAAGTTACAAGTTACAATCGCTCACAATCTCTCGTGTTTTTCGCTCACAGATGAAGATCTAAAGGTTCTAAGTTACTTCTCTCAGTTGAGAAATCCCCCTTTTATAGATACAGAGATTGAGCTGAATCCCTAACTTGATTCAGTTGTAACTACCCCCAATGTAAACAGTTATCCAGCTGGCTTAACAGATTCAATAACCGCTTTCGTTGTTTCAGTTAGAACCGCCCTTTCGCAAGCTTCAATTTGGTGTAATTCTCGTATTTTCACATTGGACCAGATGACACGACCTCCTCTGGCACTGGTCAATTACAACAGATGACCCCAAGACCAGACCTCCTCTGATAGGACTCCTCTGGTGAACCTCATCTGGTGAACCTCTTCTGAAGACTCTCATCTGATGGACATCTTCAGGTGACTCCTCTGCCAGACTCCTCTGGTCAGACCTTCTCTGGTTTGCCTCATCTGGTGCAACTCATCTGATACCCCAAATTAGCTAACTCTCTACGGCTAACACTTTACAACATAGCTTCTGTTGAAACTTCAGCTCAGCAGATTAACTACTTCACATATGACTTCACAATTCTCCACCTCAGATGAGAAGTATCAATCCTCTCCTCCTCTCCTCCATGCTCCAGCTTGGGCCTAAGGAACATCCCATACACTCATCTTTACCAATTCAACACAAAACTTGAATTTCGTCCCTGGTAAAGACTTTGTACACATATCTGCAGCATTGTCTTCTGTAGATATCTTCTGGATGAGAACCACTCCTTTATCAATGATTTCCCTTACAAAATGCAACCTTACATCAATATGCTTTGACCTCTCATGGAATACTTGATGTTTCACCAGATGAACTGCACTCTGGTTATCACAATGAATGACCACAGCCCTTTGATTTATTCCAAAATCCTTGATTATGCCTTTCAACCATAAAGCCTCCTTAACAGCCTCAGATACTGCAACAAACTCTGCTTCTGTAGTAGACAATGTAACTCCACTCTGCAGAACAGATCTCCAGCTTACAGCAGTATTGTACAGAGTAAAGATATACCCTGTTAAGGATCTTCTGGTGTCCAGATTAGCAGCAAAATCAGAATCTACAAATCCTTCCAGTGGACTCTTCTGGTCAACCATCCTCTCAAACATCAAACCCAGATCAGATGACCCCTTAAGGTATCTGAATATCCATTTCAAAGCTTCCCAATGTAATCTCCCAGGATTAGCCATGTATCTGCTCACCATACTCAATGAATAAGCTAAATCTGGTCTGCTGCAGACCAGAGCATACATCAGGCTTCCAACCCCGCTTGCATAAGGTACTTTCATCATAGTCTTCTTTTCTTCATCAGACTTTGGTTCCATTTCCTTAGATAATTTGAACTGTTGTCCCAGAGGAGTTGACACAGCTCTACTCTCATGCATGTTAAACCTCTTCAGGACCTTCTCAATGTAACTCTTCTGGGATAAGAATAGTCTTCCAGCTTTTCTGTCCCTAAGAATATCCATTCCAAGAATCCTCTTAGCATTTCCCAAGTCCTTCATATCAAATCTAGCACTTAGCTTCCTTTTGATACTCTGAATCTTCAGAAGGCTTTTACTGGCAATAAGCATGTCATCTACATAGATCAGAAGATAGGCTATCACATCACTACCTTGCCTTTCCAGGTATACACAAGTGTCATACTTGCTCCTTACAAAACCAATGGATAGCATAACTTCATTAAACTTCTTGTGCCACTGCCTTGGACTTTGCTTGAGGCCATACAATGATTTCTTGAGCAGGCACACTTTCCCTTCACTCCCTGGTTCAACAAACCCTTCTGGTTGGTGCATGTACAGATCCTCAATAAGATCACCATGCAGAAAAGCTGTCTTTACATCAAGTTGTTGTAGCTCCAGATCCTCTTGGACTACTCTGCTCAGAAGTAATCTGATTGAACAATGCTTAACAACAGGTGAAAAAACCTCATTGTAATCAATTCCTTCCCTCTGAGTAAATCCTCTGGCAACTAACCTGGCCTTAAATCTCACCTGATCTTTCACACCAGATTCAAGCTTTCTTTTAAACAACCATTTACAACTGATTAGCTTCTGCCTAGGTGGCTTATCAACAAGAATCCAAGTTTGATTCTTCTTAAGAGACTCCATCTCTTCTGTCATGGCTGTCACCCATGACTCCCTATCATCACACTCAAGGGCTTCCCTGTAGCTTTTAGGTTCCTGGTACTCTATGGCTTCTGCTGTAACAAGTGCATAGGAGACCAGATCCACACGGCCAAACCTTACTGGAGGATGTATTTGTCTTCTGGATCTGTCTCTTGTCAGACTATAATTTCTCAAGTCTGCTTCTGGCACTTCTTCCTCGTCTTCTGCAGGTGCACTATCCTCATCTGATAACTCATCCTCTCCTGTTTCCTGCTCTGGTTCAGAACCAGATGCACTCTCATGATTTTCATGATCAGGCTCCACCTCAACTTGAGTAGTTGGCTCAGAAATAACACCATCCATCTCCTCAGCTGATGGCCCTCCATTACCTCCACCAGACTTGTATCCCATCTGTGATTCATTGAACACAACATCTCTACTGGTAATACACTTCTGGTTTCCAGGCTCCAGACACCACAACTTATACCCCTTAACACCTTTGGGATACCCAATGAATACACATTTTAAAGCTCTAGGTTCAAGTTTGTCTTGCCTCACATGAACATAAGCTAGGCACCCAAAAACTTTCAACTTTGAGTAATCTGATATCTTTCCATACCAAACCTCATCTGGGGTTTTAAACTCAATAGCAGATGATGGCACTTTATTAATGAGATACACAGCTGTGTTAACAGCTTCCCCCCAAAAACTCTTAGGTAAATGAGCATCAGATAACATACACCTAACCCTTTCCAGAATAGTTCTATTCATCCTCTCTGCTAGACCATTCTGCTGGGGGTTTGAAGGAACAGTTTTATGCCTAGTAATACCCTTCTCCCTACAGAATTGTTGAAACTCCTCTGATAGGAATTCAAGCCCATTATCAGTCCTTAAGTGCTTGATAGTCCTGCCTCTCTTATTCTCAAGTTCAATTAACCATTCTTTGAACTTAGAGAAGGCATCACTCTTCTGTTTAAGAATGTAAACCCAAACTTTTCTGGAATAATCATCAATAAGGGTAAGGAAATACCTGCCTCCACCATGAGTGGATACCCTTGCTGGGCCCCATACATCAGAATGTATATAATCCATAACCTCCTTGGTGGTATTCTTCCCTTTCTGGTATGCTTGCTTCTTTGATTTCCCAAGAACACACCTCTCACAGAATTCCAGCTTACATATCCTCTTCCCAGGGATTGCTCCCTTCTTGGATAACTCCACCAGGCCCTTCTCACCAACATGTGCCAATCTCTTGTGCCACAAGTTAACCTCAGAAGACCCCATGGTAACATCAGCTGACCCTGTAACAGTTCTTCCAATCAAAGTATACAAACCATTCTTGATAGCCCCTTTCATGACAACTCTTCCAGATTTGGTAATAGACAGACTTCCCTTGTCTGTCTTGAATTCAAAACCCTTAGAATTCAAAGTACCAAGAGAAACAAGATTTCTCTTCAACTCAGGAACAAACCTGACATCAGATAAGATCCTATCAACCCCATCAAACATCTTGATCTTGATAGAACCAGATCCTTGCACTCTACAGCTCTCATCATTACCCAAAAGAACAAGACCTCCATCAATCTTCTCAAGATCCAGGAACCAGTTTTCATGTGGACACATATGAAAAGTACACCCAGAGTCCAGGACCCACTCTTGACTTAGTCTTTCATGACTAACCATCAAGACCTCTGCACTATCATATCCTTCAACCTCCACAACAGCTGCATCTCCATCTTGATCACCTTGATTGTCTTTCTTCTTTCTTTCAGGGCAATTCTTTCTCAGATGACCTTCCTTATGGCAAGTGAAACACTTCCTCTTCTCAACAAAATCAGATTTCTTTCCACCCTTATTCCCTTTTCCACCATCCTTCTTCTTGGACTGAAACCCCTTCTTCTTCTTGGATTGCACATTCAATCCTTCAGCAGGCTTCTTCCCATCAGCTTGGATCTGTAAAAACTTGGTTTTCAGGGCAGTTTGAACATCATCAAACATCACCTGATCTTGTCTTCCAAATAGTAAGGCATCCTTGAAATTTTCCAGAGACTTAGGTAGAGAATTTAACAACATTAATGACTTGTCTTCATCATCAATTGTAACATCCAAACTCTCCAGATCATCCACCAATCTGTTGAACTCGTCCAACTGATCACTAAGATTCTTATCTTCACTCATTTTGAAGACTTGAAGCTTCTGTTTCATGTATAACTTGTTCGTAACAGACTTGGTCTGGTATAACTGCTCCAGCTTATTCCAGATCCCAAGAGCGGTTTCCTCCTTCGATACTTCCCTCAATGGCTTGTCCCCAAGACACAAGATAAGGGCACTATGCGCCTTCCTCTTGTTCTCCTCCACCTTCGCCGGATTAGATCCAGAAGCCACCTGAGCCGGTGGCAACAAGGCTTCGTACAACCCATTGTGTACCAGGAGTGCCTTCATCTTGATCTTCCATAAGCTGAAATCGTTCTTCCCCGTGAACTTCTCAATATCGAACTTAGTTGCAGCCATGATTGCTTCCCACAGACGGCGCCACTTGTTAATCACGGTTTCGGATTCACAAGAAAAACTTGTTTCCGGGAATCGGAATCAAATGCAATAAGAACGGAATTGAAAATCACACAAGAACACCAGATTTACGTGGTTCGGAGAAGAACTCCTACGTCCACGGGATCCGAGAGGATAGAGTATTCCACTAAGAAAGAAAACGGAAGTTACAAGTTACAATCGCTCACAATCTCTCGTGTTTTTCGCTCACAGATGAAGATCTAAAGGTTCTAAGTTACTTCTCTCAGTTGAGAAATCCCCCTTTTATAGATACAGAGATTGAGCTGAATCCCTAACTTGATTCAGTTGTAACTACCCCCAATGTAAACAGTTATCCAGCTGGCTTAACAGATTCAATAACCGCTTTCGTTGTTTCAGTTAGAACCGCCCTTTCGCAAGCTTCAATTTGGTGTAATTCTCGTATTTTCACATTGGACCAGATGACACGACCTCCTCTGGCACTGGTCAATTACAACAGATGACCCCAAGACCAGACCTCCTCTGATAGGACTCCTCTGGTGAACCTCATCTGGTGAACCTCTTCTGAAGACTCTCATCTGATGGACATCTTCAGGTGACTCCTCTGCCAGACTCCTCTGGTCAGACCTTCTCTGGTTTGCCTCATCTGGTGCAACTCATCTGATACCCCAAATTAGCTAACTCTCTACGGCTAACACTTTACAACATAGCTTCTGTTGAAACTTCAGCTCAGCAGATTAACTACTTCACATATGACTTCACAATAGGCATATAGAGACATATAGTGTAGCTACCTGAAATTGACGAAGGGTGTTGTTGAGTTGTGCTGCCATTACCTCCATCTGCCACCATAAACAAAAATGCAATCAAGTTGCTGGAATAATATACACAAACATTGAAATAAGCAGCAGGGAAATTACTTACATGATATGCATTCGTGGAAACAAACTCTCTTAATGACTTCTCTTCACCTTTAGGCATCGTCACTGAACATTAAATTAACCAAAAAATTGCAAATTTCTTAGGGATCGAATGTGTTTTAATAATATGCTATAAATGGAATCTGAGCATAATTTCAAATTTACCACATGTTGCATCTGTTAAATTTAGTTTTAGGAAGTTGCCTTAGTGAAAATTTCTACCTTTGACATTTTCCAGAAATGTTTGAGATCTAAAAATTCACAGCAGAAATATCAGTTTTGAGCATTATTGGAGAGATTTGAATACATAATTTCATTTAAAAAAATATGGAAAAAATTCATAGAAATCCATGTATCTGTTCACCGATTAGAATATGGACTTGGGGAGGGAGTTGTCCAGAATTGGAATACTTAGATTCCATCTATACCACATAAATCAGTTTTGCAGAGTTTTAACAATGCTCAATCTGAAGTACCAGTGGATAAGATGGGGGCACAAAATTGGGATGATTTGGTTGATATTTATGGATAATTTTTTAGGACCAAGCAGCCTCAAAAGTTCGATTTAAATGAAACTCTAGGTGTACATTATAGGGAGCATGTTGCTCCAATTGAAACGTATGGTGGGTGGGGAAATTACAGAAATGGTCCCATAAGAATTAGTCCTCATGAATTTGGTCCTTTTTTTAGCGCAAATAGTCCCATACGATTTTTCCGTCAAAAAATAACCGATTAATGAGCATGAGGCCCACATGCCCATTAGTTTCCTGCCAAAAACTAGCACGTATGATTCCCAACTTAAAAATAATTAATTTCCAACTTCTTAAAACTCTACGAACTAAAGTTGCAGAATCGCTTCCATACTAGCATTTTACATTAAAATGATTGTTAATAGCAAAAGCTCGCCCATTTCCCTCCAAAAATCAAGTTGAAAAGGTTTTTCCATCCAATATTCCATAAAAAACTGTAAAATATTTAACGAATGAGACCTTTTCTGCTAAAAATGGGACCAAAAAAGAACATGGGACCAAATCTGTCAAGTACAAGTTCTCATGGGACCACCCTTGCAATTTATCCTATGGTGGGTTGCAGTAGAGTCCGAGCCCAACAATGAGCATGGTGCAGAATAGTGAAGATATATCTTATGTCATGGCATATACTTTCTCCATTTCAAAATAAATGTCATTTTAACATTTTGCATCTTTTACATAATAAATGTCATTTTTAGCCGTTGAAACAATTTTTAATGCATATGAAGTAGCCTATAGGTTCTACTCATGTTAGTGTGCATTCATTTATTATTGTAGTTATTTCGATGTTTACATTGGTAATAAAATTGACAAACTTAGTGGGCAGCGTATATCTATATTGTTTTCCTAGGCATTATTATTCTCCCTCCCCTATCTCTTACTGGGCTTTGACTTGTGGGGTGAGTGCACCCACTTTTCCCATTCGAGTTTGTGAAAAAGACTTGGTAGATTATGTTCTACCTCATACCAAAGAAGCTTCATCAAAGTTCTTGCAAGTCATGTTACTTTATTATGTAATTGTGTCACTACTACACATTTGGACTTGGAGAGCTATACTTGGAGAGCTGTTAAAAAAACCGCTCTCCAAGACATAGCTTGGAGAACGGTTTAACATAATTATATATATATAAAAAAAAAAAAGGCTAAGACAGCGGTTATTAACCGCTGTCCAAGTTCTAGGCTAAGAGAGCGGTTTATAACCGCTGTGTAAGAGGAAAAATGCAAGAGAGCGGTTTATAACCGCTTTCTAAGTGAGGACTTGCAGAGCGTTTTTAAACCGCTGTCTAAGTGGGTCTTGGATAGCGGTTTTTAACCGCTGTCTTAGTGTATCCCTTGGATAGCGGTTTTTAACCGCTGTCTTAGCCTTTGACCCTTTATCCCCAATTGACCAGCCCTAATTTTCAGACGCGTTTTCACTTCCTCCCCTCCCGTCGCCCACGCTGCCACCACCACCACCACAGTAGCATTCCTCCCCCGCGAAGAGCCACCGTGCGCCGCCCCTCCCCCGCGCGAGCCCAGTCCGCGGCCCATTCCGCCGCCAGCGACGAGCCACCGTGCGCCGCCCCTCCACCGACGCGACGACCCATCGCGCGCCGCCCCTCCACCGCCGCCTCTCCGCCGTTCTCTTTCAGGTATGTATATAATACATATTTTAAATGAAATAAATTGTATATATATATGAATGTATGAATTGTTAACCTCAAATTAATGAAAATATATTTGTGAATGAGATTAATGCTTATATTGGACAGTAAATTATGTAGAAATGATGAAATTAGTATATGTATATATATATGAACATGTATGAAAATATATATGTATGAAAATGTATATGCATGTATTGGTGAAACATTGGTTAATTGAAGGCTTTAGGATTAATTTTAGATGAAATTGTTGCAAGTTATGTTTAATATGTTAAATTATTTTAGATGAAATATATTGTTAGAATTTTAGATGAAATTGTTATAATTTGTTAGAATTTTTTATGGACATATTATATTTTTTTTAGAATTTTAGATGCATGTTAATTAGTATTAAAATGTTAGACTTTATTTCAAGAGGTTTATAGATGAGAAATATTGAAGGCTTTAGGAATAATTTTAGATGGAATTGTTAGAATGAATGTTAGGATTAATATGTTAGAATTTTAGATGAAATTATTTTAGTGTGCATGCTAATTATAGTATTAAAATGTTAGAATTTATTTCAAGAGGTTTATAGATGGGAAATATTGAAGGCTTTAAGAATATTTTTAGATGAAATTGTTAGAATGCATGTTAGGATTCATATGTTGAA
Source organism: Ballota nigra (assembly GCA_947034835.1). Lineage (NCBI taxonomy): Eukaryota > Viridiplantae > Streptophyta > Magnoliopsida > Lamiales > Lamiaceae > Ballota > Ballota nigra. The sequence continues at coordinate 2,313,367 of OX344726.1, read as the reverse complement.
ATTTTAGATGAAAGTGTTTTAGGGTGCATGTTAGGATTAATATGTTAGACTCAACACGTGTGTTTTTCGATTAATCTATATAGGCATCTCTAGTTCTATATGGATCGAAAGTGGGTTCGGGCAGATAGATTATCAGAGGAGTATAGGAATGGGGTGGAAGAGTTTTGTAATCATGCAATTAGACACTGCACCGACCATCGATACATTCTATGTCCGTGTTGGAAATGTATGAATGGAAAAACTGTTAGTGGTCGAGAAAGTTTGTTTGACCACTTGATGTGTCACGGTATTGATAAAACATATACCGTTTGGACATTTCATGGTGAGGGAAGAGATGGATGTAGCTCTAGAAACATAAGAACTGACTTTAGGTTTGAAGATACAGTGAATGAGGATAGTTTCAGAGATGTACCGAATGTTGATACATCGAGTGGGGATGACACCAATCTGCGAGATCACCCTTATATGTTTGAAAAATTAAGGGATGACGCTGGATTGCCCCTTTGGCCCGGGTGTAAGAAGGCAACAAAAGTGTCAGCTGTGTTGATATTGTTCAACCTAAAAGCAGCACATGAGTTATCTGATGTGTGCTTCTCAAGTATGCTGGAAGCAATTAGTGGTCTATTGCCCGATGGAAATGTACTGCCTACGAAAGCATATGAGGCTAAGCAAATGCTTAAGTCCATCGGGTTAACACATCAGAAAATTCATGCTTGCCCGGGTGATTGTATCTTATTTCAGAAGGAGTACGAAGACCTCGATGAATGTCCCAAGTGTGGGAAGAAGAGATATCTGAAGAATAAATCTCCAGCGAAGGTGATGTGGTACTTCCCAATAATACCAAGGTTCAGGAGAATGTATAGTAGCGGTGTGGATGCTAGAAATTTAACTTGGCATCATGATGATAGGATCGATGATGGAATGCTAAGACACCCTGCTGATTCACCCCAGTGGAAGACATTCGATGCCAGACATCCAGAATTTGGTGACGAGCCACGACACTTGCGTCTTGCACTCTCAACTGACGGAATGAATCCGTTCGGTATCCAAAGTACCAACCACAGTACATGGCCAGTGATTCTAATGGTTTATAATCTTTCACCGGAGTTGTGCATGAAGCGCACTTATATGATGTTGTCTATATTGATATCAGGACCCAAACAACCTGGTAACGATATAGATGTATATCTGGCTCCTTTGATAGAGGACTTGAAGCTCCTGTGGGATGAGGGCGCCGATGTGTATGATGCTTATAGAAAGGAGAATTTCAAGTTGAAGGCCATGTTGTTTGGGACTATCAATGACTTCCCCGCTTATGGGAATGTATCTGGATATAGTGTGAAGGGGGCCGATGCATGTCCTTGGTGTACCACGAACACAGATCACATTCGTTTATGTCATTGTAGGAAGACTGTTTATATGGGGCATAGAAGGTGGTTGGAGCCAACACATGAGTACAGAAGAATGGCCGATGCATTCGATGGCACAATCGAGACACGTGGAGCACCACGTTTATTGTCAGGTACAGATGTATTGAACGAGATGAAGAATGTCAACACACAATACGGAAAACACTTTGCAAAGAGTCTCCCAACTAGAGGCTGGAAGAAGGAATCAATTTTCTTTCAATTGCCCTATTGGAAAGAGTTGTATGTTAGACACTTCATTGATCTAATGCACGTTGAGAAGAATGTTTGTGCTAGTTTGCTCAATACTCTGCTAGCTGATAACAAGTCTAAGGATGGTTACAATGCAAGAATGGATATGGTTGATATGGGTATAAGAGCTGAACTGGCACCTGTGTATGAAGAAGGTAAACCACCAAAATTACCTCCTGCTGCACACACCTTGTCCAAGAGTGAGAGAAAAATTCTTCTTCAAACACTAAAGGATGTGAAAGTACCAGAGGGTTATTCGTCCAACATACAGAGACTTGTTTCAGATGATGGCGTGAAGTTGATGAATCTGAAATCGCATGACTATCATGTCATCATGGAGAATTTCTTGCCCATGACTATCAGACTAGTCTTCCAGGTAAAAAATCAGATACCACCAATATTAGTAAAGTGCTGTGGAAAAACATTAAGGTAAGTTACTTTAGAAAATTAGCAAATCTATAGAAAATAATCATAGTTATAGTACATGATTGTAATTGTTAATCAATAGGTTCCGAGGCAGCAAGATGGCAATCACTGTGGACATTTTGTGTGTTGCTACATTGAAGATATAATCTTGACTTCTCGGACGACCATTCCTGAAGAAGTAAGTCGATTATCGATTTATTTTAAATATGATTGAATAAAAAATGTTTATTATTTAATTAAATTTTCTATGTAATTTGTAGTTTGTGCATAGGCCTCGGATCCCTTTTTACAACAACGCTCGAATGGAGAAATGGAAGATGGATTGGATTGGGTATCTTTACAATCGATTCTTGTAACATTATTATAACTTTTGATAGCATCATATAACTTATATATTAATTTGTGATGAATTAATATTTCATGTTATTGGATCTTATATTATATTTATTTGATGTTACGAATAAATTATTAGTATATGTGTTTTGGTAATTTTGTATATATTAGCAGGTTTATTATTTAATTGAAAAAAATATATATTTAATTGAATAAAATATATATATAATTGAAAAAAACGGTTAAAAAAGCAGGTTTATTAATATATATATAAATAAAAAAAATTAAAAAAGATCTTGGACAGCGGTTAATAACCGCTGTCTAAACAAATAAAAAAAAATAGATAAGGCTCTTGGAGAGCGGTTATTAACCACTCTCTTAGTGTGGCACTTGGAGAGCGGTTTTTAACCGCTCTCTAAGAGTGAGGCTTGGATAGCGGTTATTAACCGCTCTCTTAGTGTGGCACTTGGAGAGCGGTTTTTAACCGCTCTTTTAGTTCTTCCTCTTGGAGAGCGGTTCAGAACCGCTCTCTTAGCTCCTACCTTACACAGCGGTTTCTTAACCGCTCTCTTAGACTAACATAGCTGTTTCTTAGAAAGCGGTTTTAACCGCTTTCTAAGTGGAAAATCAACCGCTTTCTAAGGTCTAATTTGTACTAGTGTGTGTAGGAGCTCAAAGATGGATTATACCCTTTAGTCAATGTAGTCTTTGCTGGTGGTTCTATAACTTGCATGTATAGGATTTTACAGGTGAATTAAATGCATTTGCATCACAATTTTGGTAGGGAAGGGGCAAGAGACACTAGTCCCTTGTCGATCAAGCAATTACCCCAATGAGTTATACATACACATCTCAAGATATATTAATCGTTTATCGTTTGATGTTAAAAAAATTAAATCCGGTCGAGAAATTTATTTTCATATTGTAAATTGGTGACGTCTCAAGATTATTTGTTGGATGCTCCTGTTTCCAGTTGGAGATGGGTTGTCTTTAGTATAGGTCGGATTTTGGAATCTCTATGTTTTTGCATAAAATGGAGATGGGTTGTCTTGCTATGGTTAGTTTTTCAAAAGCGACTAACCTTTTCAGGTAATTAATATAGAATTTTATCAAATGAGGTTGTGAGGGGTAGTCAACCAATGCATGCTAATTTTTTCAGGTAATTAATGTAGTGTTTTATCAAATGTGATTGTGAGGGGTAGTCAACCAATGCATGCTAATTTATTCCTGTAACGCGGCCACCAGTGCTTGCTTCATGCGCAAATGAGAGCAAGAAAAAAAAAAGCAGAGGAATGAGGGGTTTAAAAATGCTAAAGATTGCAAATGTAGGGAAATAGATTTGTATGCAATTTTGATAAATGATAACTGGCGTGAGGGGTTCAATCATAGCACTGCAAGGATAAGATAGGGAGTGAAGGAGGGAATGAGAGTTTTTTTTTGGGATTTAAACCAAATCCGTCCTCTATCTTTTCACCTTTATCTAAATAGTCCTCTATTTATTTTCTTTATCAATTTAGTCCTATATTTTTTTAAGTTTCACCAAAATGGTCCTAATTTGGTGAAAAATGGTCCTAATTGAATTTTTGAATTTTATTTCTAGTTTTTTTTTTATTTGGCAAAGATGGCCACCTAGCGTGCCACATTGAAAAAAAAATATGTCATAGGCTTCCTCCGAAAACACTAGTGCGCATTACTAAAAATGTGACATTTTATGCTTTATGCGTTCAATTAGGACCTAATTGGAGAAATGTGAATTGATATGAGACTAAATTGGCAAAGAAAATAAATATAGGACCAAACCGGTGCCAATTAGGATCATTTTGGCGAAACTTGAATAGATACGGGACTAAATTGATAAAGCATATAAATAGAGGACCATTTTGATAAAGGAAAAAGATAGAGGACGGATTTGGTTTAAATCCCCCTTTTCTGGGATCATACCAAGCATCTGGACCGTGCTACTGCCAAAATCAAGCATTGTCTTTTTACGGAAAACCCACTTGTCGCCTCTCAACACACACGCGGAAACAACGCTTATTTTTCCCCCGAAAAGTCACCAGTTGAAGTAGATGCAAACGTTTACCAGAGCCGCATATATAATTATCATATGCTTCTACTTGTATAGTATTAGAGTAGAATACATAATAATCATATGCTGGAAGTTGTAGCATATAGAGTGGGGCACCTTGTCTTAAGAAACATCATCTTGGAAACATTGGGTACGGAGGACAACTGTGGATCCCTCCTCTTCGAAAACACTATAAGTTTATAGTATTCTGATATTGAAGGCTCAAACATTAAGCAAATTGTATCATTATGTGGCTGATACCTGTAAAAATAGATCTAGAATTTTAGTTCAGGAAAGGCCCAATTTTTTTTGGTATTATAATATTATTTTATATATGGGCAGTTCTAAAGAGCTACTTATATAAGCAAGGGTGTAAAAGTTCGAAATGAGTAATTGGATGTTTTCTGACTGCCTAGCAAAAGAATTTTTTTTTCCTTTTGTTAAATCACAATTTTTTACAACCTAGGGCCGACTATAGCCACCTAGGTAGCGTCTAGAGCCCGAAATAATGTAGACAAGTGTCTCCTTAACACCATCCTTCCTGAATGATACCATTTATATATATATATATATATATTTTTTTTTTTTTTCCACTGTGTTTTATAGTCTGCATGTATGACATAACAAAAAAATAAAATGGTATAATGCATCAAAAGACCCTTAAACTATAAATGGGATTTAAACTAAAATCGTCCTGTAACTTTTGACCTTTACTGAAATTATCCTCTATTTATTTGCTTTATTGATTTAGTCATGTATGTTTTCAAAATTCACCAATTTCGTCCTAATTGGCCAAAAAAAGCATTAAACTGTGTCGTTTCGCGTTTTCCGGCAAAAACGTATGATGTGGCACTTATTTACAACGTGGCACATCATACGTTTGCGTCGGAAAACGCGATCATGTGACCGGAATGTGACTGAAACGACACAATTTAATGCTTTTTCCGGCCAATTAGAACGAAATTGGTGAACTTTAAAAACATACCGGACTAAATCAATTAAGAAAATAAATAGAGGACCATTTCAATAAAGGTAAAAAGTTACGGGGCGATTTTGGTTTAAATCCCAAATATGGGATCAATATTTGTTTCGAATAGCCTCTATTATATTTTTCGCTTTAAAAATTCTTAAACTAACAAATTTTCCTTCACAAGACCCCTTGTGAGAAGATTTTGCATATTTTTCATTAGAAAAAAATAAAATAAACTTCTCGATCAAATCCTAATTGGTCCTCTCCTGGAAGTTTCAAGCTTAAGAGAAGTAGGCCGTTCATAGTATGCAATAATTTCACGTACTCGAATCGTTGCTCATTTATGTGCGAAGGGAGATTGATCGTACCAACTTTTTTACGGCGGGATCACAAATAAAAATTTGAGACCCTTCGCAAACACTCAGTACGCTGAACGAGTTCTGAGTCTCGACTCGGTGGTGGCGGCGAAAGTGGCGACGAGTGAATGACTCGGTCGACATGAGAAAGCGCCAATGTTGACTCACCGAGTTGAATCTAACCACCGATTTTGCAGGCAACAGAACAAGGATTTCTGTCAGCAAATCGCCGTGCCCGGCTATTATAGCCGCCGATGAAACCATCCTCTTTCTCAATCTAACAAATCGTCGTTTAGCAATTCTTAAATATATATATGAGTGGGCTTCAAACAAAATCTTCTAAAGTTGGCTATTTGAGGGGGCTTGAAACAAAATGTTTTAATGTCGGCTATTTTGGTGTGTGTATATATATATAACTTTAGATTTACCTTAATGCGCCACAGTAAAATAAAAAAAATTGCCCGCATGGCGTAGCTCAATTGGTTCCTGGGTGGCAGATTGCTACAAGGACGCAGGAACGAGCCCTGGTAGCTGCAGTGTGGGAGTTTTATCCCTCCAATGTGGGGGATAGCTCCTGCTGGGCACCAGCACTAGTCCTCTGATTAGTATGATATTTGCTTGAAATTCGTGTACTCAAATTGTTTATTTTATAGAGTTTCTTGCATTTATTTACATTAATTTGATTTATTGTGCTTAATTGTCGAGAAAGGTGTTTGTATTATTTTTATAGGAAATTAATGAATATTTGGAGCAAATACGTGATGATTGAGATCGTTCGAGAAGTGGCTCGATAGAATTAAAAATGAGAGAAGAATTGGACTTGAGAGAAATTAATTTCAGTATTTGAGGCCCAAAATAATTAATTGGAGTAGTCCAAAATTGCCGGCCCACTTGAGATAAAAGGCCCAATTTTTATTCAATTAATTTATCTCATGGACCAATTGCTTTTCTTTATTATTTTCGGCCCATGTGCTTTTATTTGCATTGAAATTTAATTCTTTGAATTGATTCAGGAAACCCAAGGAAAGTCACGTGAACGGATAAGAATTTGCAGCTGCCATTTTCACACGTTCGAAGAGAGAGAAAGCTTGAGAGGGGAGCATCAATGGAAACACCACCATGTACAAGCCAAGCCACTATTCACGTTCACGCTTGGAACGAAGCTCTCGCCGGAACCCGTTGACGCCGGAATTCACCCGAGAGAGCCACCGCGTTGCCAGAATTTGAAAGAGAGGAAAGTAGACTCTATTCGCTGGAATTGAGGGGCCCACGTCCCTGTGCCAAGAGCCGAAAAAAAGAAAGAAAGAAACACATGTCATTTAATTGCTGGGACCCACGTGAAAAGAAAGAAAGTGCTGGGAATTATTTTTGAAAGGCGTGTTCCACTTCTTCACTCGTGCAAGGCTGCACGATCAAGAAAGCAAGTCGTGCAGAATCATGTATATCCAGCTTCGCACTTTTATCAAAGGTGCACGGTCGTGCACTTCTGCACGACCACACCAGGTCGTGCAGGATCCGAAATTTGCCCAATTTTCGTATTTTTCACCTCATTTTCGACCCACTCGTCTCAAGCTCTCACCCTACACTATAAATACCCTCATTTCTCAAATTTTTTAGGGTAAGCAACACAAGGAGAACACACATTCCACACACCCCTTTGGGGGCACACACCCCACACACTAGATTAGCTTAATGTCACTTTCAATTCCAGTTTTTATTGATTCATTGGAGTAATTTAGCATAGAATTGCAGATTCAAGTTCAATTTCAAGCTTGTAAACCATAGAGGTGAATTCTTTCCATTTTAATGCAATTTCATTTTCATTTAATTTTGTGTTTATTGTTTTGTTCTTGTTTAGCTATGGTTTTTGCTTTTAAAACCATGAGCTAATTGTTTTGATGCTTGGGATGTTAGATACCATGTGAAATCTTGAGTTGGGATTGTTCTTTGCCTATTCTATGTTGATATTGGGATTTTGCTTCTATTGATGGATTTGTATTGAGCTTTGATTGTTGATCTCTTGTAGCTTGTTTTTCGAGGCATGTTTAGCGTAGACGAGAGTTACATGAGCATGATTAGATGAATGAGTGTGAGATTTATGATTGAATGCGTTTATTTTGCGTTTGATTCGTCGAGAGAGAATTAATCGTAGAGAATCCCATCATTAGACATCAATTGCTTGGATGGTTGTTTAGGTAATTGGTGAGGTCTCCTAGTAAATCCAAATTGATGTATAGAATTGGTTTGACAATCCTACTTGAGTTTCACTAGGTTGAAGATATCCTAAGCATCACAACTTCTTATGCCTTGAATAGTGGAAGTTATGTGAGAATTAGGTTTGGGTTGTTGATTTATGCCTAATTTTGATTGTTTGTGGAATTATATCCTTATTGATTGGAATTTAGTTTTGCTCTAAGCATGAATTGTTCATATTGATGTGTGAATTCACTTTTAGTGTAGACGAGAGTTACATTGATTTGATGAAACCTTCGTGTATGAGCAAAGAGTGCTTAGATGCGTGTATCTCGTGCTAACTCGTCGAGAGAGAGTTAGAACGTAGGATACCGTCAATAAGCCTTAAACGTTTGATAGTCTGTTGAATGTTTAGGTGAAGTGTTACTTGTTATAATCCATGCACAATTGAGATTTTGGCATAATTCAATGTTTGAACCTAAGGATCACATAACGGAAACCATTTAGGGCATATCAATCCCCTTGCACTTCGTCTCGAAGTTAGATAGTTTTTCTTTATTGCTTGTTAGCTTGCTTGTTTTTAATTTCCTTGTTTGTCGTAGCGTAATTAACCCGTCTTGTCTTTTAATTTTCCTTGCATTCTAACTTGAATCGACTTAGCTAACCACTTGCTTCCCTTGGGTTCGATAATTTTTATTACTTGGTCAATTGCCTTACTATAACAACGATCTCGTACACTTGCGAGTGAGTTCAAATTTGTGCTTTAACGAATTTGGCAATCATCCTCCCACCTAACGGGCCGCTGAGTCACCATGATTTACCTCCTCCACCCAATCCTGTCGGGCCAGGGGGTGGGGGTCTTGGGGGCGAGGGCTTTGCTACAAAGAAAAATAAAAAATTTCCTACAAAATTAAATTTGCCTGGAGGTTCCCTCAACCACTCTGCTGATTAGAGTACACAAGAATGATGCCACACTTCGCTTTTAGCCAATACCAAAGACCCAACTTGACCCGAAGAGCAACGTCGTCGACCAAAAACGGGGTCCCCTTAAAAACTTTAGCAACATATTTGAAGTTTGCAATTTTTTTTTTTTTGAATGGTTGTAAATGTTTCATTAGTATGGAAAATTGTGAAATATTTTAGAAAACATTTTGAAATATTAAATTGAAGTAGTTTTCACCTCAATTCTGAAATATTTTAGAAAACATCTTGAAATATTATTGAAGTAGTTTGTACCGTTCATTCAAGACGTGAACTTTTAAAACAATTATATATATATGAATGAACTTGGTTTAGTCAATTGGTTCTATATACATGTATCCCATATAATTAACTCTTTCATATACTGCTTTCACCGGCCATCTATTTAATCTCTTTCATTTTTTTTTATTATAATTACAATAATATAACGTTGGAACTTGGTACGTTTGTGTGTGTATTACGTATAATCTCAAAAAACAAAAAGTATTACCTCCGTCACTATTTTATTGATTTTTTTACCAATAAATAGAGTATTATGAAATAAAATAGTTATTGTGAAAGTATTTTTTTTTATTTAGGTGTGAAAATATTGTGGATGTCCCAAATAAAAAAACATGAAAATTGTGGAGTGTCCTAAATAAAAAAATGTGAAAATTAAAAGGGGACGGAAGGAGTAATATAATGAAAATATTGCACTTTTAGTTTCATATAAATGTTTACAAAATACTTTTAGTCCTATGTTTCAAAAGTGTTCATCTTTTGTGGAAAAATAGTCTCAATCGTCAAATACTTAGCATATTTGGTCATTAAATTTGTTCCAAAATTAGTCATTTTATTTAATAAGCCAATTTTGCAAACAAAATGACTACTTTTGAAAAAATGGAACCTAATTAAAGTATTTGATATATTTCTATGGGATTAAAGATATAATTTTCCAACGGCCCAAAATTAAAGTTAATATAATTTTCCATCATCATTAAACAAGAAACTCATATCGATAACGTCGTCGAAACCTTGCTACTCATCATTATTTTATGCATCCATGACTTCACCTTTGTTGAACAAGAAACTAGCATCATCAAAACAATGTCCTTTTTATTTATCACTCTACAGATAACAATGAATTTTTTTACTTGATTCTTCCAACAATGTATAAATAGTAGGATTAATCAACATTTTGTAGAAATATAAATAATAAAAAAGAGTGTAAGTGTCTTTTGATATCTAATAATTGAAAAAAAAAATTGTTGGTTAAATTTCAGGCTTGTTAGCAATTGTTAATACTTGCTTTAATCCTTTAATACTTTAATACTTGTTTTATGAATTTGTTGGTTAATTTTCAGGTTTGTTAGCAACTGTTAAGCTGAATTAACTTGTTAAATGAGCGGTTATTAAGCTGGCTAATTCCTCTATTAATTGAAGTTAGTTCTTTTGATAATTGAAGAATCAAAAGTATTGATTCCAAAATCATAAAGTTAATAATCTGATTATGATATCCAATTAATTCCAACATATTGGTATAATATTGGAAGGGGATTTAAACCAAATTCGTACCTCTACCTTTTCACCTTTATTTAAATGGTCCTATATTTATTTATTTTATCAATTTAGTCCTATATTTGTTCAATTTTCGCCAAAATAGTCCTAATTTGGTGAAAAATGGTAGTGATTGATTTTTTTTGTATTTTATTTCAAGTTTTTTTTTTTATTTGGCAAAGATTGTCACGTGGCATGCCACATCGGAAAAAAAATCCACATCATAGGCTTCCCCCGAAAAACTAGTGCACATAACTAAAAAGATGGCATTTTATATTTTTTGCGTTCAATTAGAATTTAATTGGAGAGATGTGAATTGATACGAGACTAAATTGGTAAAGAAAATAAATAGAGTTAATAATCCACTTAATTTAATGTATACATTTTGAAATTAAAATAATCAAACATATGCAAAAGTGTGAATGAAGGGGGTGGACACATTCAAAATGCAAACACATTAAATTGATCGAATCATCAATCCTCCCTTTCCGATATATATTTTTAGGACATAAACTACGGATGAATGTTAAGAGTAGGACAGTAGGTTTCCGAGCTTTAAAAAGTCAGGCTATTTTGGTGTGTTTATATATATAACTTTAGATTTACCTTGATGGTAGGTGGAATGAGATTTTGTTCCCTAAAATCAAAAATAGAATTCTTAAAGTAATTATTTTAAATATTCATTAATGTAAGCAAATTAATTTTGCGCCCAATTAAATGACGACACGTGTACAAACAAATATTAATATCAAAATAAATTTATTATTTTATTTTGAGGATTTAAATAAATTAATTTTCAAATTAAATAATTAAATTAATTGGTAATTAATATACACGGTACAAACTTGCCAAAAATACTGAGTTTGCATTAATTAATACAATTGGTTTAGTGCTCAAGTAAGATCAAATCATATCTTGCTTGAAAAAGGAAAGGAATTAATGAAACTTAAATCATATTAATGATGAAGAGTACGTGCATATATATATATATATATTTATATAAAAGTTGTTATTAATAATTTAAATTATTATAATAATTATTTTAAATATTTAGTAATTCTAGTATATATATTTGGAACATGATTCTTTGTCTTAATGCCAGTTCTATCATGGGCCCAAAGAGTTAAAATTGTTGTCGGAGCTGCAAAAGGATTAGAATAGGGATTTAAACAAAATTCGTCCTCTATCTTTTCACCTTTATCTAATTGATCCTCTATTTATTTGCTTTATCAATTTAGTACTGTATTTTTTCAAGTTTCGCCAAAATAATCCTAATTTGGTGAAAAATGGTCCTAATTAATTTATTATATTTTATTTCAAGTTTTTTTTTATTTGGCAAAGATGGTCACCTAGCTTGCCACATTGAAAAAATAAAAACACATCATAGGCTTCCCACAAAAAAATTAGTGTGCATGACTTAAAAAGGTGGCATTTTATGCTTTATGCATTCAATTAGGATCTAATTGGAGAAATGTGAATTGATACGAGACTAAATTGGTTAAGAAAATAAATATAGTACCAAAACGGTGAGGTTTTGTACATTTTTAGGCCAATTAGGATCATTTTGGAGAAACTTGAATAGATAAGGAACTAAATTGATAAAGCAAATAAATATACTTAGAGAGTAAACACTTAGACAGCGATACCGTAGTAACACTTAGAGAGCGGTCAAAAACCGTTTTCCAAAGTAAACACTTAAACAACGGTTTACTTTGGAAAACGGTTTTTGACCGCTCTCTAAGTGTTACTACGGTATCGCTGTCTAAGTGTTTACTCTAAGTGTAAAATTTGGACAGCGGTTTTGTAACAGCTGTCTGAGCTAAGACAGTTGTTCCTTGGACTGCCCTTTTAACCGTTGTCTTAGGGAAAATATAACGTTGTCCAAAGCCAAATTTGTATTTGTAATTTGATGGATCTCTCAAGTCAATGCATAGAAGACTTTTACCATAAACTTACAAATATATTACATCTTTTCCACCATTGAATGGATCAAAATGCAAAAAATATATTTTTTTTTATTTTTTTTATTTAGGGAAAATTGCAGAAATGGTCCCATAAGAATTGGTCCTCATGAATTTGGTCCTTTTTTTAGCGCAAATAGTCCAATACGGTTTTTCCGTCAAAAAGTAACGAAATAAAGAGCATGAGAGGAAATCTGGCAGAGAGAAAATCATCCCCAATCGACCAAGTTTGCCGGAGGATTCGAAGAAAATGCAGAGGAGAGGAAATACTAAAGTAGCAGAATCGCCTCCATACTTGCATTTTACATTGAAATGATTGTTAATAGCAAAAGTTGACCAATTTCCCTCCAAAAATCAAGTTTGAAAAGGTTCTTCCATCCAGTTTTCCATAGAAAACTGTTAAATATTTAACGGATGTGACCTTTTCTGCTAAAAATGGGACAAAAAAAGAACATGGGACCAAATCTGTCAAATACGAATTCTCATGGGACCATCCTTGCAATTTAACCATTTTATTTATTTATTTGCCCGCATTTTTTCTTTTCTTTTTTTTTTAAATTTATTTACCCGCATTAAAACCTATATAATTTTTTTATATTTTAAAAAATCTGTTTATACAAAACCTATACTAATATATATACTTATTTACTTTTTTGATTTAGTCCCATAACAATTCAAAAATACCCAAATCAGTCTCAAATGGTCGGAAAACACATGAAACGGCGTAGTTTTGGTCATGTGCCGGTCACGAGCTACTATTTTCCGGTGGAGTAGAATGACCAAAAGGACATTTTTCGGCTACTTGGGACTGATTTGGATAAATTTGAATTGTTGTGGGACTAAATCAAAAAAATAAATAAGTATGAGACCAAAAAAATAGTTAAAAAGTTACAGAACAAAAACGGATTTAATCCCTATTTGATGTTGTACTAAATTAAAGAAAATGGCAGCAAGCAAGAACTATATTTTGCAGGACACGAGTTCTAATTACAAACTTGAACAATAAGTACAGTAAGTATTACCAAACTAAAATTAGAACAAAATTGCATTAAATTCCTTGGCAAACCACTGGGTTGAATTCTGAGAAACCAGGTGAAAATGATTTTTTAAGATACTATCTTATTTGATTAGCAAGATTGGACATTATCTAAGTACCTCTAGAACTAGGACACTAATCTTTTAAGTTGGCAAATTTAAGCCAAATTTTACCAATCTCACATGTTCCTCAGAAATAAAGTTTGCAATGGCCTTGGGTGGGAACTCTCCATATAGTCTAGCATCCACAGCCTCCTTTACCTTGTCTTCGTCCAGCCTCGGGGTTGCCTGGTGTTATACAAGTTTAACAGTTAGGGACCGTTTGCTTCACAGTACAAGATTTGACTAAATAGGATTGGACTAGATGAGATTGGATTGAAAGAAATTGGCCGATGTGTCTATATTCTAAATTTTGTGAACTCAAGTCCTAAACTCTATTTTTCAAAGGGAAAAAAATCAAAACTATTCCCTTAACTTAGCTTGATTTCAATTTAAGTCCTGTAACTTTTTATTTTCTCAATTTTAGTCCTGGAGTTGTCAATTTTAGTCCTGTAACTTTTTATTTTCTCAATTTTAGTGCTAGAGTTATCAATTTCAGTCCTTTTGGGTATAAAAATTCAAATACTCACCGGAAGAATTGTGATTTTTTTATTTTCCGGTAAATTGTACACGTGGACTACCACATAATCAAAAAATTAATCGACCCATTGGCCCTTACCCAAATCAGTAAGTTTTTTTTTTAATTTTGAGGCAATATAAGGACTAAAATTGACAACTCCAGGATTAAAATTGAGAAAATAAAAAATTACAGGACTAAAATTGTGAAAATGAAAAGCTATAGGACTAAAATTGACAACTCCAGGACTAAAATTGAGAAAATGAAAAGTTACACGACTAAAATTGGAATCAACCTAAGTTACGGGACTAGTTTTAATATTTCCTCATTTTTCAAATATCATTGTTATATAAAATTATCATTGCTGTTGTGTATATACACTATCACAAGTCATTTATCTGTTGTTGTTTACCAAAGTAGTGATGCTGGGATTAAATGGCTATTTAAGTGGATTCTGGTAAAAACATCAAATGATTGGGTTCTTAAATGCTAAAATGAATATTTGAATGAAGAAAGGCAATAAATGCATAAGAACACTAAGAACACCAAGAATTGCCAGGGGTTGTTAATCCCTGGACTTGAATGAGTATGTGTATTGATTATACTGATGGAATTTGAACTCTCTTTGTGTTACAAATGTGGGGGTATTTATAGTTTTCTCACTACAGGGGTATATTGGTCATTTTCGGCCTCTCGGGGGACAGGTGCATTAAATGCCTCCTGCCTCTGAGGGCGCGCGGGCACTGATATGTCAGAGCTTGCAGGTGGCCGGCCACTAGGATGTTGACGCGTGTCCAAAAAGGACGATTCTCTGGCGAATTTCCTCATTTGGATGGAATATTCTGTGTCACAGAGTACGGAGGCGGCCATTTTCCTCTTTGGGGAAGATCTCACTTGATTCTGCCTTGTGCTCCGAATCTTCCTCGCCGGCGGGGACGTCGTGAGGTCGGAGGCCGGTCTCTTGGTGAGTCACGAGACCGGAAGCCCTTAATGCGTATAGATCGGGCCCAGGCGACCTTTAATGGTCTTCTCCGACCGCGGCCGGTCCGGTCCAATCTCAGTCTAGCTGATTGCTTCTGGGGCGATACTGTCGCGTATTCTGAGTTGGTTTCCGGCCTCGTCTCCGAGGTCGGAAATTGGGGTCGGTGCCTGCCGAGGTTGGATACAGACCGGTCAGGTCGGTCCCGACCTCTAGGTATCTTTCTGTCTTTTTCGGCTTGCTTCCGGCCGGCTCCGACCTGTGGTCCAAAATGGTAACAACAATTGCCCCCCAGCTAGTCTCTCAAAGTTGATGAGGGGCGAGGTGGTCATTTACCGTCTTTCGTTGGTGCCGGCCTTGATCTGCCCGGGGTGGCCGGAGATCGGCCAACAGCTATGTGACGACTGGAAGGGCGTGCGTTGTACTGTTTGCCTAAAAAGGTGCGCATGACGTCAGATGACGCCTCGGTTTACGCGCATTAAAGTCTGACGTGCGTGACATGATTTGATCTCCTCGAATCTCGCGCATTTAATGCATGCAATGTACGAGGCGTCTGGCGCCGAAACCATCTCTTCAACTTCTTGCACCTAGGTCCCTAAGCCTAGGATATATTATTTCAAAATAGGTCCCTGCCCATTTCTTATAAATAGGGGAGTCATTCCACTCTCAAGGATTTTTACACTTTCGCGATTTGTAGCTGTTCTTTGGCGACTTCCGGCGAGTTTTTTACGGCGGCGACAAGCTTTGAACGGCGGCGACTGGTGGTTTTGAAGGTAATTTTCAAATTTTCGTAACTCAACTCTTTTTTTATACAATGGTGCGACGGTGGACGGGTCCTCCGCCTGGGCAGAGAGGTGGCGCCTCCTCTAGCGGCGGAGGAGGTGGTGGTGCCAATCGGCGCCTTTTTGAAGAAGAAAGAAGCTCTCGTGGTGGGAGTGGTGCCTCTCCTTCCCGTCTGGCGGGCTCGATCTGGGCGCACGATGACGATGGTTTAGATGCCCTGTTCCCACGCCCGGGACGGTCACTGTTGGGTGAAGGTGCCCGGGAGGGGGTTCCTCTGGCTACGGAAAGGTCTCAAAACGAGGAGGCGGCCCGACCTGTGGGGGATAGGGATCCACTGGATGACCTCCTGGAGGAAGACGTGGAGGAAGGCGGCCGCGGCGAAGGCAACGATCAGGCCAACAGTTTGCAACTCAAAAATCTCGCGGCCGAGCAGATTAAAGAAAGACTTGGGATGGCGGGTGAGGCCTCCGGGTCTGATTCTGAAGAGGTTGAGAGACTGGCCGCAGTTGGTCGGAGCGTCAGCCAAGATCGGCGAGACCAGGTCAGACAGGCCTTTCGTCTGTGGTCGGAGTATGTGGAGAGGAAGGATGAGGTCGAGTCTCTCTCCTTCGACTATGAGGAGTATTTGGATCATTTTCCACGGGGGCCGTCCGTTCGCGATCCGGCCACCATTCGGATAGCCAATCTGGAGGAGTCCCGTAAGTGGACTATTGGCCAGGTACAGAGCAAAATGTCTCAGCGCCACCTTGACGAAGCCCGGGTCGGATGGGAAATTTCTCTCGACGTTCAACGGGCGGACCAGCCTCCGCGTGGGATGGTGGCCGTAACCCAGGATATGATGGAGGTCGGACTCCGTTTCCCCCTTCATCCAGCCGTATCGTATTTGTTGAACTATTGGAACCAGGCGCCCATCCAGCTGCTGCCGAACGCGTGGATGATAATAGTGAGCGTCATGACCTTGTTTGGCAGAAACCGACTCTACCGGATGCCGAACCCTGGAGAGATGACTTATCTTTATCGAATCCAGAGCGAAAGGAGTGGGACCGGCGAAGTCTACATTCAGACGAAGGGGCAGAAGCTGGTGACCGGCCTGCCCAGTAAAGGCCGGAACGATCGAAAGAAGTGGTGTTCTTTGTTGGTGGGGCGTGGAAGACCGGGTACCCTGACGGAGCGGAGATCGACGTTCCGACCGACATCCGCCCTAAAAATCCCAGTAAGGAATCTTTAGCTTGCCCTCGAATTAAAAGTACTGATCTAATCTTTACTTTCCTTCGCAGGTTATCCTTGCCCCTCCGATCGAGAATTGAACTTCGATTTCGCGGTCGTCAGAGAGCGGATTCTGTCACTGCCGGCCTCGGAAAGGAATCAAGCCATCCTCCGGACTCAAGAAGCCCGAATTTCCGGCCGATTCTTCCAGTTTCCTCGTCATATAAAGTTGACGGGTAAGTAACTAGGGTGACCGGGTTCCGATCTGTATTATTTTTATTATATATATATATTTTTTTAACTTGGATTTTGACCATGCAGTGCCAGATTTTCCGACCGTTAGGCAGTGCCCCCCTGAGTTTCTCGACCGTTGTCCGGAAATATTCGCCTTGATGGGTGCTTGTGCGGCAAAGAAAGCGGCCAAGGGGACGAAGAAGAAAAAAGGGACCGGCGCCCGGACCAGGATCGTGATAGAGGAGCCTCTTCCCCTCCAGTCCGTTCCGGCCGCCGGGGCGGTAGCTGCCGAGGTCCCGACCTCTTCTCTGATCACGGGCAAGAAAAGGAGTTGGGAGGAGGTCGGGATCGAGGAGGCCGACCAGCATGGGTCGAGCCCGGCCCCGATAGACATTTCCGACGATACCCCACCTGGGGTCGGGCCGGTCAGAACAGAAGCTGTGGCTCGTGTGGAGCCCGTTCGTGGCCAGGAGGATGACCGGACTTACTTCGGTCGTGATCCGGTCCGCTTCCAAGCGTAAGTCTTTTGATACTAACGTTTTCATTTTCCTAAACCATTTCGTCCGTAACTGACTTGATCTTTCATTTTGTCCAGGCTGACGCGGAATGACTCCGACCTCCCTCCACTGGTGCTCGACTTCCTCTCCTCCCGTGCCCCGAGTTCAACGGCTGAGATGCCGGACTACATGCGCCGGGCTGCGAACTCCCTTCCCCAGGCGTGGACATGGGATCTGGCCGATATCGTTGAGCGCTGTCCTCGGCACGCGGGCCGGACTGGAGTCGCGCTGATCAGTCAGGCGGCCATCGTGGTTAACACGATGGAGAACGAGCTTTCCGAGATCTCCAGGTCGCTCCGGAGGTCCGAGAGTGCTCTGACCCGCGCCCGGGAGGAGAAAGCCGGGCTAGAGAGTGAAGTCACCCAACTCAAGAAGGAAAGAGACGGCGCGGTTGGTCAAATGGAGGCCATTCTGAAGGAGAAGGACGATGCACTGGCCCGGGTGGAGATGGCCTTCAAAGCCTTGAAGGGTGCCCGGAACCGGGTTTCTGAGATGGAAGACGCCAACGCCGATCTGCGGTTGGAGGCGCACCGGGCCCGAGGGGACGCCGACCAGGCTTTGGCTCGGCAGGCCGAGGCGGAGAAAGAGCTCCAGAAGAAGACTGACGAACTGGCCGCCGCACTGAACCGGTCGGCTTATGATCCCGCAGATCCGACCACGAACCCGGCGCTGTTCTCCGAGTTCTGTTTCTACGTGGCTGCCGCCAGTATGATCCAGGCAGGATGTCAGGCCAATCTCGACACTAAGTCCGTAGAGGACTACTTCCGGGAGTATGCTGATAAGAACCCGGTCAGCGGCGGTTTCTGGTTTCCCTTCCTAGACCTCGAGACCGCACCGGGTGGATCTCTCATGGTTCCCCCATCGGCACAGGCTGTTCAAACATGGTCAGAATCCCCCGAACGGTGATGAAGAAGAAGGAGATGAGGAAGAAGAGGAGGCCCCTCTGGAGGGCTCCCAGATACCGGGCGGAAGCGGGACTGCGGTGGAGGCCCTGGTCGACGAAGTGGCGGACTATGTGGCCGAGACCGGAGGGCAGGCAAGCCCGGCGGCCGGGGAAGGCGGCCCTTGAATCTTAAATTGCCTTAGATTTTTCTTACTGTTTTTCTGAATGTACCGGCTTCCGACCGGATGTTGTTTTCTCTTTTTGAATCGATTGTAATGCTTCCGGCTTTAGACCGATTTTAACTTTATAAAGTTTAGTCTTTCCTTGAGCTCCATTGTTTCGTTATTGCTCTCTTACTTTCTTATACTTATCAAAGTGTTTTAAATTTTCATAAGTATGAATGAGATTTTGCCCCGGGCTCGAGTGTGATATGCCGACCTCGATACGGTTGGCATATGCTTTTGAACTGAGCCCGGTTCTTGGAATTGCCTTGGTTGCCTTGCCGAGCTCAAGTGTGATATGCCGATCTCGTTACGGTCGGCAAATGCTTTTGAACTGAGCTCGGCTCTTAAAGTGGCTAGGGTGGCCTTTCCGAGCTCCAGTGTGATACGCCGATCTTGATACGGTCGGCGTATACTTTTGAACTGGGCTCGGTTCTTGAATGGCCTTGAGTGGCTTTTCCGGGCTCAAGTGTGATATGCCGACCTCGATACGGTCGGCATATGCTTTTGAACTAAGCCCGGTGCTTGGAAAAAGATTGAGCTGTGCGAAGAGCTTTGTATTGATAAGAACTTTGAATACATACTACAAAATCATTGGTAGTATTTCTTCAAGTGAATTGCATTCCAGGGGTATTGGTCCGGAGTGCCATCCATGAGTTCCAGCTCGTAAGCTCCCTTGGAGAGCCACTTGGATATCCTGAACGGACCCTCCCAGTTCGGGCCGAATACCCCATTGGGCACTTGAACCTTCTTAAGGACGAGGTCCCCGACCTGGAATTATCTGGCCTTCACTTTGGAGTTAAAATTTTTTCGGATTTCTTCTTGTAGGCCGCATTTCTGAGGTCGGAATTGAGTCTCCTCTCCTCCAACATGTCCAAATCGATCATCCGGGCAGTGTCATTGTCTCTGGTGATCGTCTGGGCTGTCCGGTGGCTTGGTAGGGAGACCTCTGAAGGAATGACGGCCTCGGTCCCAAAAGCTAAAGTGAAAGGTGTTTCGCCCATTGAGTTCCTTGTGGTCGTTCGATATGACCAGAGTACGTCGGGTAGCTCGGCTGCCCACTTCCCCTTCTTGTCCTCAAGCTTGGCTTTGATAGTGTGCTTGAGGATCTTGTTTAAGGCCTCCACTTGGCCGTTCGTCTGCGGGTGGTAGGGGGTGGAGAACACTTTCTTGATATTCCATTTTTCACAAAACTGGATCATCTGGAGACCGTCAAACTGTTTCCCGTTGTCGGAGATGATCACTTGAGGTAGGCCGAAACGGCAGATGATGTTTTTCCAAATGAACTTGATGATTTGAGTTTGGCTAATCTTGTTGAGTGGCTCGGCCTCTACCCACTTTGTGAAATAGTCGACGGCCACGACGGCGAATTTGTGGCCCCCGGGCGCAGTGGGCATCGGTCCGATCAGGTCGATGCCCCACTGGGTAAAAGGCCAAGGGCTATACATGGAGGAGAGCTGCTCGGGGGATAATTTGATGTTGGGTCCCAAGACTTGACATTCGTGGCATGACCTAGCGAAGTTGACAGCGTCCTTGTTCAAGGTCGGCCAAAAGTATCCTTGTCTGATCACTTTGTGGGCTAGGGCCCGGCCTCCGGGATGATTTCCGGATACCCCCTCATGGATCTCGGCCAGAATAGTCTGGCCTTGCTCCGGGGTTATACATTTTAGGAGTGGGAGGGTAAAGCTTCTCTTATATAAAAGATCGTCAATGAGGGTGTACCTTGACTACCGGAGTTGTAATTATCGAGCTCGAGTTCTATCTTCAGGGAGATTGCCGGTCTTGAGATACTTTACGATCGGCGTCATCCAACTTTCTTCCATGCTTAGAACGGTCGCCACTTGTGCTCGGATGATCGTCGGCGTTCCGAGCGTGGAAAGTTGAATATTGGCGAGGTCGGCAGCTCCCTCCGCGGTTGCAAGTTTGGAAAGAGCGTCGGCCTGGGAGTTGTGCTCCCTTGGGATTTGTTCAATGAAAACTTGATGAAATTTCTCGCACAAGGTTGTAACTAGGTCGAGGTACTTCATCATTTGCTCTCCCCGGGCCTCGTATTCACCTTTGATTTGGTTGACCACGAGCAGGGAGTCCATAAAAATATGCAGACGGCAAACTCCGATGGCGATCGCGAGCTCAAGGCCCCCGACCAGAGCCACATACTCGGCCTCGTTGTTAGTGGCCGGGAAGCTGAAGCGGACTGCATGGGTGAAATTTTGGCCCTTCGGGCCGATCAGGACGATACCGGCCCCGGCACAAGTATTGGTTGACGATCCGTCGACATAGAGTTTCCACGGGGGATGGTTGATCCTTGTGAACTTGGGTGGGAAGGTTAATTCTACTATGAAATCGGCCAAGGCCTGACCTTTGACGGTCGTCCTTGGGGCGTATGAGACACCGTACTGAGCTATCTCTAACGACCACTTCAACAACTTGCCGCTGGTGTCCGGCCGGTGTAGGACTTGCCTCAAGGGTAGAGTGGTGAGGACCTCTACTTGGTGGTCGAAGAAATAAGGCCTTAGCTTCCTTACGCTCATGACCAGAGCGTACGCTAATTTTTCGAGTGGAGTGTACCTGAGCTCGGCATCGTGTAGGGCTTGACTTACGAAGTAGATCGGAAGGTGGTTCTGACCATCTGCCCGGACGAGCACCGCGCTGAGTGCGACCTCGGAAGCCGAGAGATACAAGTAAAGCTTCTCCCCTGGGACCGGCTTGACTAAGATTTGTGGGTTTGCCAAGTACTCTTTAGTTTTGCAAAGGGTACTTGACTTTCCCTATTCCAAGAAAATTTGCCGTTTTTAATGGTTGAGAAGAAAGGCTTACTTTTATCTCCGAGCCGGGCAATGAATCTGTTGAGAGAAGCAAGACATCTGGTCAGGCGTTGCACCTGTTTGATCGTCCTGGGTTCTTGCATCTCTAGGACGGCCTTGATCTTGGCCGGGTTGGCCTCGATCCCCCGCCGGCTGACGATGTGCCCCAAGAATTTGCCGGCCTCCACCCCAAAGTTGCATTTCTTTGGGTTTAGCTTCATATTATAGGCCTTGAGGATCCTAAAGGTCTCTTCGAGATCCCTGAGATGGTCTTCCTTTTTTAAGCTTTTTACCACAATGTCGTCGATATAGACCTCCATGGTCTTTCCGATCTGATCTGCAAACATCTTGTTGACCAGGCGCTGGTAGGTCGCGCCGGCGTTGATCAGACCGAAAGGCATCCGGAGCCAAGAGAATATGTTATTCTCCGTGTGGAATGAGGTGTGCTTGATGTCTTCGACGGCCATGGGGATTTGATGGTAGCCGGCAAAAGCGTCCATGAAGGACATCATCTCGTGACCGGCCGTGCTATCCACCAGGTGGTCGATGTGCGGCATTGGAAAATGATCCTTTGGGTATGCTGCATTGAGGTCGGTGAAGTCTATACATAGCCTCCAGGCGTTGTTTGTCTTTTTTACCAGGACGGCATTCGCGACCCATTGGGGCTCGTCCCAGGCCTGTTCGATTAGCCTGTTGTCTAGCAACTTCTTGACCTCTTCAGCCAAAGCTTCATACTTTTTCGGGCCGAACTTCCTTCTTTTCTGATGGATCGGCCTCTTGTTGGGATCGATCTTTAGACGATGGCACGCGTGCTTCAGATCTATCCCGACTATATCTTGGTGAGACCAGGCAAAGACTCCAACGTTGGCCTTGAGGAATACGATCACTTCCCCCCGCATTTCGGTCGGTATGCGAGAGCCGATCAGAACTTCCAGTTCCGGCCTCGAAGGGTCGACTGGAATGTGTTCCAATTCCTCTAAGGTTGTTGTTTGTTCATAGCTCCTCCGGTTGGAAGAATCAAATCTGGGGTCGAGATCAAGCTCGGATGGTTCGAAACCAATCCTTGGCTCGGGATCGTCGATCTGCATAGGCTGGGGGTCAGCCGATGTGGATCCGACCTCCGTGGTGGGTTCTGCGGCCGGAGTGGCCGTTTCAGAGCCGGGGAGTGGCCCGTCCGGTGTTTGGTCGTTGCAAATTGAAAATAAATGAGAGTTGGAATAATTCAAACATCTTCTAGCCATTGCCTGGTCACCTTTAATGGTGCCGACCACCCCCTCGGGGGTGGGAAATTTGATACAGTAGTAGTAGGAGGAAGCAACTGCTTCAAAAACTTCTAAAAAGGGCCTACCCAGAAAGCCATTATATGAACTTGGCTGATCTACAATTATAAAATCTAACGGCCTAATTATTATGACCTTCTCGTTGTAGCAGCAGATGAGTTCTACGGAGAGCTTTATCCTCCCGTACGCAGCGACCGTTGCATCCCCAAATCCCTTCAGCTGAAGGTCGATTGGCCTGATGAAGTTGACGAGGTCCCCGAGCTGGTCTAGGGCTGTTTTGAAGATGATATTGCAAAAACACCCATTGTCGACCAGTATTCACTGAACCTCTTTGCCCAGAATCCGGGCGGCAATTACCAATGCGTCGCCCTTCGGGAACAGCACCCCGGTCCGGTCCTGGTTGGAGAAAGTTATCTCCAAGTCCTTGTGAATCTTTGGCTCTGGGGGCGTGACCAGGTTGACATTGGTCACCGCCCGGACCTCTGCCTTCCGCTTTCGGTTGGACTGCGTCGAGATGGGGGTGAGGCCGCTTAGGTTTCCCCCGCCGGCCTGGATCATGTTGACCCGACCGCCGGGATTCATGGGCGGGAGGAGGTCATCCTCATCATCATCTTCCTCCAAAGCTGCGACCGGCCTGAGAGGCTGGCCGCCTTCCTCATTTCTTCGAGGGTGGCGCTGCGGTTGCTGCTGCTGCTGGTGGTCCTGACGGCCGGCTGGCCTCTGAAGGAGGTCGTTCAGACGCCCTTCGTCAAACAGCTTCCAAAGCTGCTTTAGGAGATCACGACACTGGCTCGTATTGTGGCCAATAGAGTCGTGATAGGCGCAGAACTTTTTAGGGTCCAGCCGGGACCGGTCTCCAGAATAGGGCCTTGGCCGGGGAAGCACGTCCCGGTGTTGGATTGCATTGAAGATATGCGCGGGGGACTGCCTCATGGCCTGAGTTAGGTGAACTTCAACGTCCTCGAAGGACATGAAGTTACCGGGCGGTTTGGCCACTTTTCTGGCCTTAGGGCTGCTCTTGGGGGAGGCTTGGGCTACAGCCTCCGTCTCCTTTGGGGTCGGCTCGGACTCCCCCAGCCTTAGAGCCAGAAGCTTCCTCCGAGCCAGGTAATCGCCGGCTCGGGCACGGAATTCGGCGTAGGTCTTAGGGAAGTCCTTGGTGAGATGTTTGAACATAGGAGACCGACCGTGGAAGCCCCCCAGAGTTGCGTGCAAGGCCAGTTGGTCGCTTACCGCCTCGCCGGTCAGCATGACCTCGTCCACCCTGGCCACGTAGTCCTCGTCGGACTCGTCCTTCTCTTGGCGGATCCGCATCAAGCGATGCCAGCTTTCCGGCCGGGCCACTTTGGCCGCGAAGTATGATGTGAATTGTGCGCTCAGGATGGTGAACGAATCTATCGACCGTGCCGGGAGAGACACGTACCATCTGTGGGCGAGATCACCTAAAGTGAGGGGGAAGAGCCTGCACTTTGTGGCGTCGGTTGCGCCACGCCCGGTCATGTAGATCCGGAATTTGCTCAAATGGGTTTCCGGGTCCATTTTTTCCTCAAAAAGTGGGGTCGGTGGAGGGACAATTTTGAGCTGGACCGGGGCAAGCTCAATATCCACCGCTAAGGGCTCGTTGGCGACCGGCCGGGCCTTAGGTTGGCCTTTCGCTTCTAGGAGCGCCTTCATCTCGTCAAGCTACTTCTGCATCTTGACGAGTTCTGGGTTTGGGGTTTCGGCCAGCTGGTCGCCCTCGTCGGCTTGAGGGCCGATTCGGTCAAAGACGGCCGCATGGGGGACTCCGCGCCCCAAAAGGCCGCTTTGTGCGAAACTTAGCTTGCGCCTGGCAGAGTTTGCCGGGGTCAGGCTGACTTCGGCCGCCCTCTTGTGGGGCATTTGGGCCGTGCTCTGCGAGTTGGAGACGGACTCCGTGTCACTATACCCAGTATCATAACTGGGGAGGCGGCTTGGATACCACGATGGGTCCGTCGCGCCCAAACAGTCGAAGACCGGGTGTGCGGAGCCTCGCGACCGAGCAGAACCCGGGTTCGCTCGGCCTCGGCTCTCGTCCTGGTGTTCCACGGCCTTCGCCTTTCCCTTGAGCGCACGGGCGTGGGCCTTCTTCTTTGAGGCAGAGGTGGTGCTCCGGCACCCCCTTGCCTCTTCCGCCTGGCGGCGTCGTCCTGACCTGGCCTGGTCAGGAGTAAGGAAGCCTCGGCCCTGGGACTGAATGGGCTCTTCCAGAAAGCGGATCGGGGAGGCCACGCGTTTGGCCTTTCCATGGGCGTGGGATGATTTCTGGTGATCCATTGCTTTCAGAAAGAGAGAGTTTGTGGCTTGAAGATTTGGAGATTTGAATATATGAAGCTTTGAAGAGCAGTGAGTGTTCTTCAAAGAGAGGTGAAGAAAATATGGGTTTGATGGGTTAGGAACCCTCCTTCTAGCGCCAAATGTTGTTTACCAAAATAGTGATGCTGGGATTAAATGACTATTTAAGTGGATTCTGGTAAAAACATCAAATGATTGGGTTCTTAAATGCTAAAATGAATATTTGAATGAAGAAAGGCAATAAATGCATAAGAACACTAAGAACACTAAGAATTGCCAGGGGTTGTTAATCCCTGGACTTGAATGAGTATGTGTATTGATTATACTGATGGAAATTGAACTCTCTTTGTGTTACAAATGTGGGGGTATTTATAGTTTTCTCACTACAGGGGTATATTGGTCATTTCCGGCCTCTCGGGGGACAGGTGCATTAAATGCCTCCTGCCTCTGAGGGCGCGCGAGCACTGATATGTCAGAGCTTGCAGGTGGCCAGCCACTAGGATGTTGACGCGTGTCCAAAAAGGACGATTCTCTGGCGAATTTCCTCATTTGGATGGAATATTCTGTGTCACAGAGTACGGAGGCGGCCTTTTTCCTCTTTGGGGAAGATCTCGCTTGATTCTGCCTCGTGCTCCGAATCTTCCTCGCCGGCCGGGGATGTCGTGAGGTCGGAGGCCGGTCTCTTGGTGAGTCACGAGACCGGAAGCCCTTAATGCGTATAGATCGGGCGACCTTTAATGGTCTTCTCTGGCCGCGGCCGGTCCGGTCCGATCTCAGTCTAGCTGACTGCTTTTGGGGCGATACTGTCGTGTATTCTGAGTTGGTTTCCGGCCTCATCTCCGAGGTCGGAAATTGGGGTCGGTGCCCACCGAGGTTGGATACAGACCGGTCAGGTCGGTCCCGACCTCTGGGTATCTTTCCGCCTTTTTCGGCTTGCTTCCGGCCGGCTCCGACCTGTGGTCCAAAACGGTCAAAACATCTGTTTTGCTTGATTTAACTTATGGTTTTTTATGTGCACCAAATGTTTCATGATCACGATGAAAATGCGTCTTCGTCATTTGTATTTCAGTTTTATATTTATCCTATCCTATTAGTGTATAATGATAAAAGGAGTTAAAAATCTAAGAAGAGATTCAATATTGTATTGATCAAAGTATGTGAAAGAGTTCATTTATTGCAAATACAAAGGACATTGAGATTTTTTTAGATTGCTAGGAAAATTATTTTCCAAACATATAGTTTTATTTTTTCAAAGGAACATATTAGAAAGAAGAAGAGAATTACTAACTTTTTAGGGTTTATTAATTAATGGAAAGGCATGTTCCGGAAAAGATCTATGATGCTTGCCCTAAGTTCAAAATTTATGGTTTATGATGTTCCTGAAAACTTAGATTTGTTAAACAGATGGACTATTCCTAAAATTGAACCTAATACGGTTTATAAATTTGGAACTTTTGAAAGGCTTGGTCTTAGAACTATTGTTAGGACCACTGAATCGTCAATTCCTCTTAATAAAAATGAGATGGTCATCAAACTTCTTAATAGAAGTGACATACTACCCTTTAAAGGGATTCACAGGTTTCTCCATATTGGATGTGTTCAAGTTGCCTTCAGACCTCTTACTCTGAAAGGATTACCTGAAAGTTTTCTAGCCACTTTAAGAGATGGTAGAAATTTAAATTGGAGACAATCCCTCATGGGAATGGTTGAATCTAGTCTGGCTTTTGGGCCAGTATATTTTGATGTTTATCCTAATTTGTCTTTATCTTTAAGTGATGAAAACATTTTTGATGCTTTAACATTAAATGTTAAAACTAATGGGTATAATTACATGCCTGGATCTGAAGTTATATGTATTTGTTATCGCATATACTACAAATCTCTTTTTACTCTTAATCCTTTATGTAAAAGAGTAGAAAAGGATATTAATGAGACTATTCTCATAGAAACTAATTTTAGTAAGTCTAATATCACTACAAGAAAATCCATTAAATGGAATGAAATAGATTTTCCAAAAAACTGGATTATTGAACAATCGGTTCCTATGATCCCTCCTACTAATAGTAATTATCAAAAAATTACTCAATCTGAAGATGGTATAATTACCATTGGTTTTCATAAAGATCAGAGGAAAAATTCTAGCTTATCCTCTATACCTTCCTTGTCTAGATCCATATCTAGTCATTTTCATATTTCTCCTCTAGATTATGAAGTCGATATGCCTTTTTCTTCTAGAGCTTCTACCTCTTTTTACAGAGAAGAAACTCCTTTTAAAATGAAGATTTCAATAATGAAAATATTATTGTAAATAAAAATAATATTGTCCATAATGATGGACCTAACCCTGAAACAATTTCAGAAGTAAATTGGACAGTTTAGTTTTTATGGATTCTGAACCAATACTTGATTTTTCAAAGGGTTCTTCTACAAGAACTCACATTAATGATGAGTTTAATAATTCCAAATGGGATAAATTTAGAGTTTGGTACTTTAGATCTTTTAAAAAAGAAGAACTAAATTACTTTGTTAATACTTTTTATAAATTCTGTGAAGAACATAATCAAATTATTTATTATGTTCCTTGGTTTATAAAAACCTTTTATATTGATCAAATTTCAATTATTGAACGAGAATATAAACTCGTTACGGGAAATTCTCAAAAGTCTGCTTACCCTCATCAAGTTCCTTTCCAAATTGAGACAAATGGAAAATTTTTGGATTTTGCTCCTTTTTCAAAAATTTTGGAAAATAATGTTTTACATATCACTGTTGATCATATCAACCTTCTTGTCAAACAAAACAATTTTTGTAGTCTTTTCCTCGCTATAATTGGTGACGAAATTATTTCTTTACATGATAAAATTAATCGTATTATTTCTCAAACTCAGACTAAGTCTAACTTTAAAAGTGACTTTAAAAATAATAATAATAATGATAATATCATTATAAAAACCGCTTCTTTTATTCAACCCCCTTTTGAGTTAAAAAACTTCAAGGGAGAAACTTCAGTTTCTGATATTGAAAATATCATTAATAAAAAATTTGAAGGATTAAATATTTCCACTTTGGATAATAACTTAGAAGGAAGTCTTGCTACCAACAATTTTGATAGCACTAGCATTAATAACAAAGATGTTATTAATAAAATTAAATGGGCTAATAAGCCTACTATGACTAATTATTATTATAAAAGACCTACTCCTATGGATGTTCTTCATGAAGAACAGGATAATGTTGTCAATAATTTATATAATGGTAAAAGCGTATATGAATGGAATATTGATGGTTACAGCGATAAACAAATTAATAATCAAGTTCATCGCATACTTATGTATAGTTCTGCTTGTAAAACATGTGGTATGTCTGATATTGAAACGACACAGGCTATTACTGTCGGTTTTACTGGCCAACTTAAAGGTTGGTGGGAAAATTATTTAAGTCCTTTTCAAAAAACTGACATTTTTTCCTCCATAAAAAATGAAAATGGTGAAGTTCAACCCAATGCGGTTTATTCTCTTGTTCTTACTATTCTTGAACATTTTACTGGAAGATTTACTAATAAATCTGAAAATACCAAAACTCTTCTTTTAAATATGAAGTGTAAAACTCTTACCGATTTTAGATGGTACAAAGACACCTTTCTATCTCGGGTTTATGAGATTAATGATTGTAACCAAGATATTTGGAAGAATAAATTCATTGATGGTCTTCCTTATTTATTTACTGAAAGGATTAACAAAATCCTAAGAAAAGACTCTGATTTTATTTCTTATGAGTCTTATACATTTGGTCAAATCATTAGTATTTGTGTTCAGGAAGGATTAAATCTTTGCAATGAACTCAAACTTAGAAATCAAATTAAAAGAGATAATCTCTTATAAAGAAAACAGCTGGGTCAGTTTTGTGACCAGTTTGGTATGGATAATCCTAGTTCTAAAGGAAGTTTTTCTAAAAAGAAAAAGGATTTCAAAGAAAAACCTTATTTTAGGAGAAGAAGAAGACATTCTGATAATAAACAGAACAAAGATAAATGTCATGATTATACTCATGTTAAGGGCAAAAGAAAATTCTTTAAAAAGAATTATTCTAGCAAAGTAATTTGTAACAAATGTGGCAGGACAGGCCATTATGCTAATCAATGTTATGCCAAAGACAAGATTAAAAATCTTGATATTAATGAAGAGCTCAAACAAACTCTTTATAAAATTATTATGAATTCTGATAATGATACGGATATTGATGAATCATATACTGATTCCGTAGAGTTAATCTCTAGTGATGATGAGGATAATATTCCTTCAGACAAAGCTGAATGTGATAATTGCATTCTGGGAAAATCTTGTCTAAATTGCATCGGTGATACTGATGATAATGAGTTTTATAAATTCATAAGTCAATTCCAAGATATGAATATTAATGTCTTATCTGACAATAATATACTTGATCTTCTTAAACATATTAAAAACTCTAGTTTAAGAGATAAAATCATTGATGATCTTCATGATTCTTCTTCTAATAAAAAGAATTCTAATCTTTCTAAAAAGATTACTAATAATAATTATTATAATATGGGGGAGGTTGAAAAACTCCTTAGGCTTAAAAATACTAGGCAAAATCCCATCACTATTAATGATTTAGCTCAAGAGATTAATAATCTTAAGAATAGTGTTAAAATTCTTCAGAATCAAAATTCTGATCTTTCTATTCGACTTTCTCTTATTGAGAAAGGAAAAGGGAAAATCGATGATACTAGTTTCCTTGATAATTCTCATGACGATATTGATATAGATAAAAATCATTTATCTGCTATTAGTATGTACATATCTAAAAAATGGTATACAAAAATTACTCTCCTTATTAATAATTCTTACAGGAAGGATTTCATTGCCATGATTGATAGTGGTGCTGATTTAAGTGTCATCCAAATGGGAATAATTCCCACAAAGTTTTTTCAAAAAACTACTCAAACTCTTTCGCATGCAGGAGGAGGATTTTTATACATTAATTATAAGATCATAAATGCTTATGTATGTGTTAATGGTTGTTGCATACCTAATGATTTTCTTATTGCAGAAAATATTACCAGCCAAATGATTATTGGCCTTCCTTTTCTTCAAAAGATTTATCCTCTTACTTTTGTTAATGAAAAGGGTATTACAGGTTCTTACAATGGTAAAACCATCACTTTTGAATTCGTGACTAAACCAATCATAAGATTCTAAACTTTGTCCAAGAACAAATTGATAATAGAAATTGTCATATCAATTTTCTTAAAAATGAATTAAATTCTCTTACCATTGATAATAAGCTTAAAAATCCTAAGCTTCAGGATAAAATAAAAAATTTATTTAACAAGTTCTCTATTGATATTTGTAATGATTTTCCCAATGCTTTTTGGGATAGAAAGAAACATATTGTTTCTCTTCCTTATGATGATGATTTTAAAAATACTATGATCCCGACCAAGTCGAGACCTTGTCAAATGAATTCTGAATATTTAGAATTATGTAAGAAGGAAATATCTTCTTTATTAAATAAGAAGCTTATTACTCCTTCCAAGTCCCCATGGTCTTGTACTGCTTTTTATGTTAATAAACATTCTGAACAAGAACGTGGAGTTCCCAGATTGGTTATTAATTATAAACCCCTTAATAAGGTTTTAAAATGGATTCGACATCCAATTCCTAATAAAAAGGATCTTCTTGACAGGCTTGTCAATGCTCTTATATTTTCTAAATTTGATTTAAAATCAGGTTTTTGGCAAATTCAGATTAATCAATCTGATAGATATAAGATAGCTTTTAATGTTCCTTTTGGACATTATGAATGGACTGTCATGCCATTTGGGCTTAAAAATGCTCCTTCTGAATTTCAACAAATTATGAATGACATTTTTTATCCTTATAGTGATTTCATTATCGTCTATATTGATGATATCCTTGTGTTTTCAAAAGACATAGAAGCTCATTTCAAACATCTTGATATATTTAAAAATATTTTCATAAAAAATGGTTTAGTTATTTCAAAACCAAAGATGATTTTATTTCAAACTAAAGTCAAATTTCTTGGCCATATTATTGATAAAGGAAATATTATTCCTATTCAAAGGAGTATTGAATTTGGGAAAAAATTTCCAGATATCATTACTGATAAAACACAGTTGCAAAGATTTTTAGGAAGTGTTAATTATGTCTCTTCCTATATTAAAAATCTTGCTGAAGATACTGCTATCTTATATGATAGGCTTAAAAAGAATCCTCTACCTTGGAATGATAATCATACTAAGGCAGTAATAAAGATTAAAGAAAAGGTTAAAAATATTCCTGTTCTTAGTCTTGTTAATCCCTTATGGGAAAAAAATTGTTGAAACTGATGCCTCAGATTTAGGATATGGAGGTATTCTATTATAAATTAATCCTGATAATAAATTAGAATATGTTGTTAGATTTTATTCTGGCAAATGGAATGATTCTCAAAAAAAATTATTCCACTGTTGCTAAAGAAATTCTTTCTATTGTCAAGAGCGTCCTAAAATTTCAGGATGATTTATACAATCAAAAGTTTGTTATAAAAACCGATTGTAGAGCTGCTTCTTTTATGCTTCTTAAAGATTTTGAACATAATGTCTCAAAACAAATGTTTGCCCAATGGCAATCACATCTTGCTTATTTTGATTTTCAAATTGTCTATAAGCAGGGAAAAGACAATCATCTTCCTGATTTTCTAACTCGTGAATATATTTCTGAATGACAGGAATGAGTCAACCTGGAAGAGGTTCCAAAGGATCTTCCTCTAATAGAGGAAGGGGTGCTTATGGCCCTCCTTTATTTCGACAGGGGAAAAAATCCCTATACAACCAGAATATTTCTGGAATCGGCTCTACATCTTCAGGAGCCCATGATAAGGAATTTCAAGAATTCCTGAGACTTAGAGGAAAAAATGTTCCTGTTGAGACTATGACCTCAACCACTGACCCTGAGAAGGAAGCATCATATGCCTCAACTACTCAAAAGGAATATAAATACTTTGATTCCCCTAAGAAGGAATTAATTCTCATTCTTGAGGATGAAGAGAAAAGATTTAAAGAGTCTCCATGGACTCTTATGGGAAAATATATTCCAAATCAATTTTCCACTACTCCGTCTTATAAGACTAGAGGATATTATGAGAGTATACTCATCTCTCTTGGAAGTGTTGATATTCAGCATTTTCCTCCTAAGAATATAAACTATTCAAAATTCATAATCAAAAAGATTATTTCAATACAGGAATGGGGTCTTTCTCCTTTTGTTGAAAAACAAATTATTAATCCTGTTACTAATCAGATTTTCCAGTAAAATTACTGGGACTATCTTAAAAGTTTTTATAAAACTTTTTATTATCAAAATCCCAAGCATTCTCATACTTGGTTGATAAAAATTTGCGAAAATATCGGAAGGAATCAAATTCCTAACTGGTTTTTTGAATGGTGGAGTATTTTTGGCACTATTGCGGATATCTTACCTAGCGAGATTAAATCTCTTCTTGAGGAATACTCTTTAGAAACCTCCTCATTAAAATCTCATAGTACAAGTAGTAAAACTATTTGTATATTTTTTAATGACTCAGGTATCCCATGAGTTGTTAAATGGAGATCAGAATTTGGTCATACAGAGATGGGTAGCCCATGTTTGTGGAGAATTTGTGCCACAAGATTTTGGAATAATTTAAATATTATTCCGAAAGACTCCAATGAGAGTCCTCTTCAAGAAAACATCGATAGGATTAAATCCAAGATGGAAGATTATAAAAAAGATATTGCAAAGAATCAAACTTCTGATCCTAATGTGATGCCATCATTTTCTTCTTTCTCTAAGAAGTATGCTGGAGTTTTTACTAAGGAGAAAATTATGGATCTCTTCATGAATCAAATTCAGGAAGATATTTTTAAAAATGCTGATTTTTCAGATTCAAAATCTGATACATCCATGATTTTTGGCTCTTCTATGCAAGACGCACAGGATCCATTTGAAGAGGACCAAGACTTCTCTCTCCAAGAGAGTTTCGATTTATTGAAAGATTCTCTTAAAGAGAAAATTAGGGGAAAAAAGAATCCTTGATGGATAAAATTGAAGAAATACTATGGCTTCTGGGTCTGACATGCAAGACTCCCAAGACCCCAATGAAGATTATCAAGATTTCTCTCTCCAAGAGAGTTTCGATCTTCTGAAGAATTCTTTTAAAAAGAAATTCAAAGAAAGAAAGCAGTGATGGAGGAAAGAATTCCTGGAGACTGGAGGATGTTCAGAGTAGGACTGCAGCATGAAATCTGGCAGATTCCTATTCATATTAATTTTGATCAGAATCAAGATATAATTAAAGATAAAAATTATCTTAAAGGACTCAAAAAGAAAATCAGAGTTCTTGAAATTTTTATCCCTATCCTTGAAGGATCTTACTATGGACAACCATATAATTTCCAACAATTGGAAAGATTCAAAAAGACTTTAAGTCTTCTTCAAAAGCAAGCTTCTCTAATGGCGATCTAACCAAGAAGAGATTCAGGAAAAAAGACGAATTAAATTTCGTCATTGCATAGGTCACCAACAGACCAAGCTCTGTTCATGAATAGTATTTACTATTCACTTTTGATTTTTTTAACTATTCACCTTTTTATTTTGGAATCCGGGGTTTCATGTCCGGCTCTTCTTTTCCTATAAATAAGTCGTTTTTTTTTTAGAGGACACGCTCGAGTTTACTCGCCCCTCTCTTTTCCTCTCTCTACTCTCTTTGTAATAGTTGGCTTCTAAGCCTTGGTTTCAATAAACGGTGTTTATACTGGTAGCTCATCAAGGTATTTAAATTCTGCTTTTATTTTATTTCCTTTAATTTATATTTTTTGTTATTGCCGCCTCAATGGTCGGCTAATTCCTTGTATTAAATCATGGCCTAACTTAGTATACTATACTATCATGTGCATTTGGGAACTTATTTTTCCAGTTTATATTTGATATATCATAAGGTAGAGTTGGTTTAACCTGTAGGTTTGAGATTTCTAGTGATATCTATGAGTTAACCATGTGGGCGTGCCCTTTTAGCCGTTATGCCGATGGATAGGTGCAGGCGTTTGTGGGCGTAATGCTTTTTTCAGGTTAACTCATAGACTATAGAATTTCTCAGTCAAGTCCTATCTGTGTTTGGAAAAGATCCACAGGATACTACTGATATATCAAATACGATCTTGAATTATATGGTATCAGAGCCATGGGAGAATATAGTATATTTTGTTATCGGTTCATGGTTTAATACATCTGGGTATATCAAGTCGCATTTTCATGATCTCATGCACATGAAATTAACATATATTCAGTCCATGAAAAATTTAAGCATAAGAATCAAGAAAAATATTGGATAAAATTGTCAACGAAAGTACGTACGTAGCATGCATGCAAGAATCAAATGAAAGAGACGTCTTTACCTAAAATCCAAAAAAATCAAAAGAAATATAAAGATATAGCTAGTATTGTACGTGTCCTCCAAACACTCTATTTGTTTGCCTTCTTATAGTCAGAGCCCTTGGATTCACCATCATCATCATCATCGCCATCGAAGGGTGGTGGTGGCGGCATGGAAGAACCTCTACTGCGAATCAGAGCCCTTCTTTTAATGCGATTCTTTCGATCAAGAATTAGGTTTAGAGGATGCAGCTTCATTGTGAAACTCCGCCCACTTTTCTTCACTTTTAACCACCTTTCCCGCCGCCCCATTTTCTCCCTATCAGAGAGAAAGAACAAAACATGAGAGAGAGAGAGAGAGAGAGAGAGAGAGGGAGAGGTTACTTAGTGGGGAGAGCTTCTTTAAGCGGATTCAGGTTTGGAAGCTTCTTCTCCTCATCATCATCATCTTCCATTTCTTTTTCAAATAAGTAGGCCCGAGATTCCGTAACCTTCCATTTTTTATCGCCGCCGCCATTGCCGTCGTCGGAGCCACCCGCAGCCGCCGCCAAAGACATTATGCCCTTTTATTAATTTGTGAAGAGGGGAGGGGAGGGAAATCCTATTTATAATTAACGGTTGATAATAAGGCCAGCTGCTTAATTTGATTTCTTGGATAACAACGGCTGAATTGCCACGTCGGATTTCAAATATGAAATTGGAATTGGAAGTGGAAGAGGGGAGGGAACTCCTATTTATAATAAACGGAACATTCTATTGATAAAAAGGCCACCTTATTTTGATTTCTTGATTTCACTACTACTAACTAATAACTATACTAACAACTAACTGATTTCATTTCTCGCAATAGATTGATTGGTTAACAACGGCTTGCCACGTCAGATTTTGAATATGATGCTATGATTTGTTTATCATATTGAACGAGTTCCTGCGTAAAACTAATTCAAATAGTAGTAGTTGTTTAATTGAAAAGTGTTAGTTATGTTTATATATTATAAGATAATTCTTCCGACCCGAACTAAGTTTTCCTTTTTGTTGTTGTTTCATTTAAGTATTATATATTTATTTATTAATATATGGTTACAAATATGCTTAGACTTTTGTAAAGAGTAATGGATAGTTACTGCAAAAAAAAAACTTGTATTTTACTGACGGAAATTTTAGATGAACAACAATATTGTCGTTAATTAGAGGAATTAGCAATGAATTTGAGACGAAAAAAGTTCATTGGTCGCTCGTATAAATTTTAGCAACAGAATTTTCAAGACGAACAAAACGATGTTGTTTTGTTAAATTTAATGAACATAAAGGCTTTGTATAAAGGTGTTTGGTTCAATAGTATGATTCCTTATCTTATGAATTTATATCGGAATTCCCCATTTCTTAGTAATTTGTATGGAAATGACTGTCATTTCACCTAAAAATAGCATTAATTTATTTTTTAATTTATTAAAATAAAAAAATTATTGTTCAAACATCAAAATTATGAAGTAAAGTTATTTTCTTAAAAAAAATTTAAAAAAAGTTAAATTAATTACATTTCTAAACAATGTGGTAAACAAAACAAAATTTATGGTAATGATATTCATTCCTATTAATTTATCAACTAAACAATATAATTATATGAGCATATTTTTTTTCATTCATCACAAATTTCCTTAGCATTCTTATTCTCATTGTTCACAACAAATCAAGACCCCTTAAAAAGTGGAATGCGTACATATTGAAACATAAAAGATAAAATAGATGAATGAAATAGATTAATACTCCCTCCATCCCAAGATTTTATTCACACTTGCCTTAAATGGACGTCCAAAAATTTTGTTCACACCCCAAAAAAGGAAATAACTCTCTTTTTTATGTGAAGCAAAATCCTGAAGCAAAAAAAAAAAAAAAAAAAAAAAAAAAAATAGGGAAAATTGCAGTTTTGGTCCCACGAGAATGAATGCAAAACACTTTTGGTACCTATGTGCGAAATTAGTCCCTTTTTTTGCAGTTTTGGTCACATCTGTTAATTCTTGGGTAAATTGCAAGGATGGTCCCATGAGAATTCGTACTTGACAGATTTGATCCCATGTTCTTTTTTGGTCCCATTTTTAGCAGAAAAGGTCCCATCTGTTATATATTTAACAGTTTTCTAAGGAAAAACTGGATGGAAAAACCTTTTCAACTTGATTTTTGGAGGGAAATGGGTCAGCTTTTGTTATTAACAGTCATTTCAATATAAAATGCAAGTATGGAGGCGATTCTGTTATTTTAGTATTTCCTCTCCGCTGCATTTTCTTCGAATCCTCCGGCAAACTGGGTCGATTGGGGATGATTTTCTCTCTGCCAGACTTCCTCTCATGCTCGTTAATCCGTTACTTTTTGACGGAAAAATCGTATGGGACTATTTGCGCTAAAAAAGGACCAAATTCATGAGGACCAATTCTTATGGGACCATTTCTGCAATTTCCCCGTTAATTCTTGGGACCATTTTGAAATGAACACATTCTCTTGGGACCAAAAGTGCAATTAACCCAAAAAAAATATTATGTGAAATCAATTTCACCTAAACTATGTTTCGTTAAATATCACTGTTCACTACAAAAAAAATACTGTTCTGCGACGGAATTTGCGACGGAAAATCCGTCGCAAACAGTGTTTTGCGACGGATTCTGCGACGTACACGAATCCGTCCTTAAAACACCTGTAGCTAATTTTTGCGATGGATTTCGCCTTCCGTCGCAAATTACCGACGGATAAATCCGTGGCAAAAGTGGCGGGTCAGACCCGGCCGTGTCACACGGAATTTGCGACGGACTGTAGTCCGTCGCAAATCTTTCGGTTCAGACCCGTTCGGGTCAACAACATTTGCGACGGCCACATTCCGTCGCAAATGTTTATATATTTTTTTTATTTTTTCCTGTTATAATTTGCGACGGGCTGTTTTCCGTCGCAAAATTTAATATTTGCGACGAAATTTGGCCGTCGCAAATTACCGGGCCTATACAAAAAAAAAGTGGCTCGCGTGGTTCGAGCCCGGGCACCCGGGGCGGGCGGGGCGGGCGCGGACCACTGGGCCACCCGGCCCATTCCTTGAAATATGCGGCCCACCTTCTATACTAGTCTTATTAGGTCTTGAACAATTAATCCATTTTTGCGTCCAAGGGGAATCGAACACGGGACCTCTTGTGCAAGAGGAGGGGGCGCGCGCCACTAGGGCACAAGCTACTTTCGTTCATTTTTATGCAATTAATTGTATATGTATTCAAATTAAGTCATTTTTTTTATAATTCACCAAATTAATTTATTTTCGTATCTAAGTTGTTTATTAAAATATTTTGCTCAACTATTTTTTTTATTTTGTAAAATTATTTATTTCGACAATGCATAATTTTATAATTCGTTCATTTGTACGCAATTAATTGTATATGTATCCAAATTGACTCATTTTTTTTCTATAATTCACCAAATTAATTCATTTTTGTTTCTCACTTGTTTTTATAAATGTTGTGGCCATTTAATTTTTATTAGTTTGGTAAAATTATTTATTTCGACTCCCGCTTAAAATTATAATTCATTCATTTGTACGCAATTAATTGTATATGTATCCAAATTGACTCATTTTTTTTCTACAATTCACCAAATTAATTCATTTTCTTTTCTAACTTGTTTTTATAAATATTGGGGCCATTGTATATGTATCCAAATTGACTCGTTTTTTTTTCCATAACTCACCAAATTAATTCATTTTCGTTTCTCACTTGTTTTTATAAATTTTGTGGCTATTTAATATTTTTTGGTAAACTTATTTATTTCAACTCCCGTTTAAATTTATAATTCGTTCATTTGTACACAATTAATTGTATATGTATCCAAATTGACTCTTTTTTTTTTCAAAATTCACCAAATTAATTCATTTTCGTTTCTCACTTGTTTTTATAAATTTTGTGGCTATTTAATATTTTTTTGGTAAACTTATTTATTTCAACTCCCGTTTAAATTTATAATTCGTTCATTTGTACACAATTAATTGTATATGTATTCAAATTGACTCATTTTTTTTTTCAAAATTCACCAAATTAATTCATTTTCGTTTCTCACTTGTTTTTTATAAATTTTGTGGCTATTTAATATTTTTTTGGTAAACTTATTTATTTCAACTCCCGTTTAAATTTATAATTCGTTCATTTGTACACAATTAATTGTATATGTATCCAAATTGACTCATTTTTTTTTTCAAAATTCACCAAATTAATTCATTTTCGTTTCTCACTTATTTTTATATATGTTGTGACCATTTAAATGAAACTAACGAGGTATATAAATGAATAATAGAACAACATGATCTAAGATCATGTATATTTTTGCTACAAGTAATTAATTAATTAACACTGAAGCAGTACTACTTATTTCCATATATATACCCGAAACTCATCCAAGTAGTACTGCTTCCGCTGCGACGAGACGAGTTTGAACTTCATTGCGTTCTCCTCTAGATTATCCCTCATTATCTCTGTAATAATGGTGGAAACCTTGTGACCGAGAATGATGCTACAAAAATTGTTCAAAAAACATAAATAAATTGTTCAAAAAATATAAATAAATTGTTCAAAAAACATAAATAAATTGTTCAAACTGAATCTCTCTTCTCTCCCTCTCCACTCTCTCTCTCTCTCTCTCTCTCTCTCTCTCTCTCTCTCTCTCTTCATGATCTTCTAAATGATGGTTCACTGTTCCAGTGATCCACCAAACCATCCCATATCAATCGTCCGTCTGGTGCTCGACCCAACTCCACCCGATCCCCACGCTCCCACCGCTTCTTCAGGCCGTAGATAATATTTTTGTACCGTTCTTGCGCTTTCGCACAGAACAATTGGTACATAATACTATCGTTGGCAGGGTCCCAAACGCACCGCCTCTGCAAATAAATTAAAATAGAATATTAACGAATAAATTAAAAAATTAAAAGTTAAATTAAAATCATAATAAATAAATTTAATATACCTTGAAGTCATCAAAGTACTCCATCCTCTTTTGCTCGGACACTTGACTCCACGAGTGGGCACCATACTCAAACTGTCTCATCCTAATGATTTGTGAGACGATTGAGCTAGTCTCATGGGCTGGAAGCAGTTTGTGACAACAAAATTAAAAAATCAAGTTAATTATATTAATATATATAATTAAAAGTATACATAATTCATTAAAAAATACTTACTTGTTGTCGACTATGATGACAGTGAGAAAATTATCTTGACCTGGGTTCATCTGTAATAATTTTAAATTCAACTAATAAAATCAATCAACTAATATTATTCAACTAAACTAAAATCAATCAACTAATAATATTATTTTGTAAAATTATTAAACTTAAATCAAGCAACTAATATTATTCAAACTACCTACTCAACTAAATTCATTCAACTAAATTAAAATCAATCAACTAATATTATTTTGTTAAATTATTAAACTTAAATCAAGCAACTAATATTATTCAAACTACCTACTCAACTAAATTCATTCAACTAAACTAAAATCAATCAACTAATAATATTATTTTGTAAAATTATTAAACTTAAATCAAGCAACTAATATTATTCAAACTACCTACTCAACTAAATTCATTCAACTAAACTAAAATCAATCAACTAACAATATTATTTTGTAAAATTATTAAACTTAAATCAAGCAACTAATATTATTCAAACTACCTACTCAACTAAATTCATTCAACTAAATTAAAATCAATCAATTAATATTATTTTGTAAAATTATTAAACTTAAATCAAGCAACTAATATTATTTAAAATCATTAAACTAAAATCAAATAACTAATATAATTCAAACTACCTACTCAACTAAATTCAATCAACTAATATTATTTTGTAAAATTATATATTAAACTTAAATCAAACAACTAATATTATTTAAAATCAAACAACTAATATTATTTAAAATCAATTAACTACCTACTCAACTAAATTCAATCAACTAATATTAT
Organism: Ballota nigra; assembly: GCA_947034835.1. NCBI lineage: Eukaryota > Viridiplantae > Streptophyta > Magnoliopsida > Lamiales > Lamiaceae > Ballota > Ballota nigra. The sequence continues at coordinate 2,272,554 of OX344726.1, read as the reverse complement.
TGTGTAAAATTATATATTAAACTTAAATCAAACAACTAATATTATTTAAAATCATTAAACTACCTACTCAACTAAAATCAAACAACTTATAAATATTATTTTGTAAAATTATATATTAAACTTAAATCAATTTACTAATATTATTTTGTAAAATTATTAAACAATTCAACTAAAATCTATCAACTAAAACTATTTTGTAATATTATTTAAACATGCTTAACAATTAAAAATTAACAAATTACTAAAACAATTCAACTAAAATCAAACAACTAAAATTACTAAAATTAAAAATATAATATAAACTTAACAATTCAACTAAATTCAATTCTAAACTTAACAAATTCTAAACAGGCTTGGAAATTAAATTTTAAACGGTAAAAATAAAGAAAACTTACGATTTAATGAAGAAACGAGCACTCGGTTGGGACGGATTGGCTCTACAGCGACTGCACCCGACTTCTCCCTCCTTTTCCTCTCTTTTTCCTCCTCTTCCTCTTACTCTTCTCGCCGGCTGCGCTGTGCTTTATATAAGGCGAAAAAATTTGCGACGGACGCCTGTCCGTCGCAAATTGCGACCGCCAAACACCTGAACGACGTCGTTTTTTAGTATTTGCGACGGCCAAGCCGTCGCAAATGTGAAATTTAAAATTTTGCGATGAACAATCCGTCACAAATCAGTCAACGCGACGTTTCTCGAAAGGTCGCGCGACGTTTCCCGAAAGGTCGGGTCAATATTTGCGACGGAATAGGCCGTCGTAAATTCGAAGTTAAAAATTGCGACGGCAAAATCCGTCGCAAAATAGTCAAGTGGACCGTTTCCCCAACGGGTATTTTTTACCGGGTCAGTTTGCGACGGACACGTCCGTCGCAAATATGAAATTGAAATTTGCGACAGCTAATCCGTCGCAAAATTTGTCGGTATGCAACGAAGTTAATGGACCCCACACTTTGCGACGGACTAGCCGTCGCAAAACAGTGCAGTTTACGACGGTTTTTTATTTCCGTCGCAAATTGTCTTTTTTTTCGACGGGTCTCCAATATCCGTCGCAAATGCATGAAATTTGCGACGGATAATTGTCCGTCGCAAGTTTCCCGTCGCAAAACAATGTTTTTTTTGTAGTGTGTTATGTAAAATTATTTAACTTATGATTTTTTATGTGCACCAAATGTTTCATGATCATGATGAAAATGCGTCTTCGTCATTTGTATTTCAGTTTTATATTTTGTCCTATCGTATTGGTGTATAATGATAAAAGAGTTAAATTTAAGAAGAGATCCAAATGTATTGATCGATCGATCAAAGTATGGGGTTAATTTTAGTCCAAAAAACCAATGGTGTGTATTTCAATATGGACTTTTATGATTAGCACTTATAGTCCTAATTTTTTTTTTTTTGGTTCCAAGAGAATTTAATAAATTACGTACAGTTTTTGTCTCAAGAGAATTGATGAAATACAGTTTTAGTCCCAAGTGAATTGGCCAAATTTAAAGTTTTGGTCCTGAAAATTAATAGATATGAAACCAAAACTGAAAAAAAAAATGACAACTTCCACACATAGATACCAAAATTATTTTGTATCCATTCTCTTGGAACCAAAGGTGCAATTTCCCCTCAAAGTATGTGCACGAGTTCATTTTGCCGTCCGTCGCAAATCAACGACGGATAAATCCATCGCAAAATTGGCGGGTCAGACCCGGCCGGGTCGCACAGAATTTGCGATGAACAGTAGTCCGTCGCAAATTTTTCGGGTTAGACCCGATCGAGTCAACAACATTTGCGACGGACACATTCCGTCGCAAATGTTTATATACATTTTTTTTATTTCTTCGGGTTAGAGTTTGCGACGAGCTGTTTTCCGTCGCAAAAGTCAATATTTGTGACGGAATTTGGCCGTCGCAAATTACCGAGCCTATACAAAAAAAAAAGTGGCTCGCGTGGTTCAAGCCCGGGCACCCGGGGCGGGCGCGGACCACTGGGCCACCCAGCCCACCTTCTATATTAGTCTTATTAGGCCTTGAACAATTAATCCAATTTTGCGCCCAAGGGGAATCGAACACGGGACCTCTTGTGCAAGAGGAGGGGGCGCGCGCCACTAGAGCACAAGCTACTTTCGTTCATTTTTATGCAATTAATTGTATATGTATTCAAATTAAGTCATTTTTTTTATAATTCACCAAATTAATTTCTTTTCGTATCTAAGTTGTTTATTAAAATATTTTGCCCAACTATGTTTTTTATTTTGTAAAGTTATTTATTTCGACAATGCATAATTTTATAATTCGTTCATTTGTACGCAATTAATTGTATATGTATCCAAATTGATTCTTTTTTTCCCATAATTGACCAAATTAATTCATTTTCGTTTCTCACTTGTTTTTATAAATGTTGTGGCCATTTAATTTTTATTAGTTTGGTAAAATTATTTATTCGACTCCCGCTTAAATTTATAATTCGTTCATTTGTATGCAATTAATTGTATATGTATCCAAATTGATTCATTTTTTTTCATAATTCACCAAATTAATTCATTTTCGTTTCTCACTTATTTTTATAAATGTTGTGGCCATTTAATTTTTATTAGTTTGGTAAAATTATTTACTTCGACTCCCGCTTAAATTTATAATTCGTTCATTTGTATGCAATTAATTGTATATGTATCCAAATTGATTCATTTTTTTTTTCATAATTCACCAAATTAATTCATTTTCGTTTCTCACTTATTTTTATAAATGTTGTGGCCATTTCATTTTTATTAGTTTTTTAAAATTATTTATTTCGACTCCCGCTTAAATTTATAATTCGTAGTTTGGTAAAATTATTTATTTCGACTCCCGCTTAAATTTATAATTCGTTCATTTGTATGCAATTAATTGTATATGTATCCAAATTGATTCATTTTTTCCATAATTCACCAAATTAATTCATTTTCGTTTCTAATTTGTTATATATACAATAATTTAGTAATTCTAATCGTCGTCGTCGTCCTCCTCCTCCTCCTCCTCCTCCTCCTCCTTCTTCTTCCTCCTCACCGCACTCTTGTCCATCATCCTCATGATCACTTTCAATCATTACCATTTCTGGATTTACAGCAAGTAAGTCGACAAAAATATTCACACCTGCTTGATCAACCTCTGTTTGAGCCTCTTGTATCTCTGTTTGAAATGGATCTGTTGGTTCAACACCGTCTTTGTTTGACGGATTAGAAACTTCAACCAATGATCTTGTCTTCACCTTGCAAACTGTCCTCAAGTTGGGCCTACTTGATCCGGGGTATTTGCAATAATATACTTGAGATGCTTGCGTTGCAAAAATATAGGCATCGTATGCAGCCGGAAACTTCTTTCCGGTGTTGATATCAACAATCTTGTAGTTTTTGTCGACTCTTGTTCCTTGGTTCCCTGGATCATACCATACACACAAGAACAACACTATCGTCCTCTTCGGCCAACCCGGATATTCTATTTCAACTACTTCTTGCAGCACTCCATAGTAATCGATGGGTTCTTCGTTGTAGTTTGCACCGGTAACGCAAACACCACTGTTTGTAGTCGATTTCGTTGAAGCATACGCTTGAGTATGAAATTTGTATCCATTTGCGTAATATCCGTGGTATGATACCACACTACGTAGTGGTCTTTTGCTAAGAGCTTCAAGATGTGGGTTGTTATTAAGTAGGCCATTTTGTCCCTGTAAATATTAAATTATCATGTATAAAAATAATAACATATTTGTTATAGGGTAAAAATCATATAATTATGTGATACTCACGTAACGTTGGAACCAAAACATAAAATCATTGCAGATGGATTGAAAAATTGTTGCATCTGTGATGTCTGGTTCTACTTGACACTTATACTCACAGAACATCCTTATATATCAGAAATAAGAAATTAATTATTTTTCAGTTATCAACAGTATACATATTGTAAAAAACGCAACTATAAAATTAAATTACTTACTCTATATACGGTTGGACTTCAGGACAATTCATCAAAACATATGAATGTATTGTTTCCTCTTCAATACTGCCCCTAAACGGTCGTTTGGTGCCCTTACCCATTGGTCGACCCGGATGCAAAAATACAGATAACATACATTCAACATCACGAATGGGATGGTCTACTCCACGACCATCGTAGTTGCGAGGCACATTTCTGATTCTGGTTTGAACTTGATCGCCGAAGTAGTAAGAACAAAATGCTCCAACCTCTTCAGTAAGGTATGCATTAACAATTGATGCTTCGATGTGCGCCGCATTTCCAATATTGAGCTTAAGTTGTGCAAATACCTAAAACAAGAAGAGTTAGAAATTTTATTCAGTATTTAAAAGTCAATCTAAAAAATGGTATAGAATTACCTCTCAAAAGGGTACATCCATCGATACTGTATGGGACCAGCAATTGAGGTTTCATACGCTAAGTGTACGGGTAAGTGCTCCATCGAGTCGAAGAAGCTGGGTGGAAAAATCCACTCAAGTTTGCATAGAATAACAGGGATCTCCTCATCCAAACGCCTCATGTCCTCAACTGTAATTGTTGATGTAGTTAAGTGTCTGAAAAAGAGACTTAATTCCGTGATGACACTCCATACATTCTTGGGAAGTGAGTACCGAAATGCAATAGGTAAGAGTCGTTGCATGAACACGTGACAATCATGTCTCTTCATTCCAGACATCTTTCCGGTTTTCGTGTCAACTCTGTGACTTGGTCGGAGTTTTTCGAAAAATATTTTCCTACTCCCCCGCAAGAGTACGGGATCGTCGTAGTAGTGAAAGTAGACTTGGACCAAGTAGTTATCGAACCCAAAGGATTTAGGAATGCAGTGGATCCCCAAAGTTGTGTGTCGGCATGGTACTATAGTGACGAGCAAGTTGGCATTTGAAAATTAAACTAATGCTAAAATTAAATCTAGAAAGCAATTAAACAATTAAACTAACTTCCAATTAAGAAAGTGCAAGAGAGAGAAATGCTTCGAGTGTCTTCACAATATAATTCACTAGTGTGTGACAAATTTACAACCTATCATTGCCTTTTTCTAGATGTTTGCTAAGAGCGATCACGAAAGTGTGTAGACCAATCCCTTTTGAGGCCTAGGTGAACAACGTGGACTAACTAGCAACTACTAATTATGCCCCATAAGCTCCTAAGATCGTGAATATCTAAAAGCACGCGATGCATCTCTAGAATTCCCCCTTCACTAAGTACCCGAATTATCAAATTAAGATACCTAATGTCTAATGATGGGGGATCTAGCAACCGACCCCCTCTCGGGCAACCAATTACTATTTAACTCAAATTAATTACCCAAAGCTTTCACCTAAATACCAATCATGCATACCCAACTCTCGTTGCAATACACATAATTAAATACCTAAGCTAATAAAATCAACTAATTAATCGAGACATACAAAGCCCATCAATAGAAACATTCACATCAAGAAATAGGCATAATCAAAGTTATAAATCCATCAACACACTAATTTCATACATTGATTCAACACTCAAAGCAAAGAGAATTAGCTCATGGTTCTAGAAGAGACACCCATGGCTAATAAGCTAATATAACAAATAGAAATGAAATTAACCATTAAAACTTGAAATTAAAGAAAGATATCACCTCTTGTGATGAAATTTGGAAATACAAATCTTCAATAACTTCAATCCTTGCTTGAAATGTAAAAACAACTAATGAAATATTAATTTAATCTATTCTAGAAATTAAAAAATGCAAAAGAAAAAAGAAAACTATCTAGGGGATTAGGGTTCTTGGCTTGTGTTTGAGTGCCCCTTCCTAAATCTGAGAAATGAAGTATATATAGTGTGGAAATAGGGTTTGAGACGAATTTGCAATTAAATCCCTGAAAAATGATGAAAATCTGATTTTGTTACCAAATTTCGCTGAGTTGACCAGGTCAACTCGGTCAACTCGACCGAGTTGACCAACTCGAGCGAGTACGGCAAAATTTTTCGCAACGTTCTGTAAAAACCGACCATGACTCGCACGAGTCGGTTGACTCGATCGAGTTGCTTGGTCGAGCTCGGGAATGGAAAACGCGTTTTCATAAAAGTTGCACGACTCTTTCTTTTCACGTGGGCTCCGCATCATTTCATCTTCTTCGTCAATACGATTTCCGGCAATGAAGGTGGCTTTGGGCTGTGAATTCCGGCGTCGATTTCTGCACGGCGGGTGACTGCTGTTTCTGGGCGTGGAGGGAATTCCGGCGAACGGAGCTTTACAGATTTTCCGGGCGAGTTTGCGAAGCTTTCCATGGATTCCGGCGTGAATCCCTCTGATGCGATTTCCGGTTACCGGCGGTGGTCGAGCTTCGATTTTCGGCCGTAGCTTTTCCGGCGCGGGTAGCTGATTTTTCCGGCACGAAGCTTCTGCAAATTTTTCCCTCTCTCTTCCAAAGAAAATGGCGTGGGTTTGCAGCTTCTCTCTCTTCGTTTGAAATGGCTGTAAAGGAAAGTGGGTTACCAAATGTGAAAGCAAACCTTGACCTTTTCTAAATTTAGCAGTGGGGCCCGCATGGCTTTGTTTCTTTCCTTGTTTCATTTCACGTGAAATGCTCCAGCTACTATTCCAAATTCCCTTTCTTCAATTGGGCTTGATACAAGTGGGCTGCTACTTCTTTAATTTGGGCCTCACAATTTTGATTGAAAACAAATGGCCCATCCCATTTCCTTCCTAATTTAAGTCCAAATGGTCATCTTCTCATCTCAATTTTAATTCTTCTCGATTTTTCTCTTCGCTCAACATCAGTAAATCAAAGGCTCGTATTTCTTTCTATAATTCACTCAATTTCCTGCAAAAATAAACAAAAGTACCTTTTTCGATAATTAAGCGCAAACAATCAAATTAATGTAAAAAATGCAAGAAATCCAATTAAATTTGGCAAAAATAGTACACGAATTTCGAGCAATTTTCACACTAATCACTCTGTCTCCCAAATTCGACACATAATTGTCAGGGAAGCTCAACTCTTTCACCCACTTACACAAATTCTTCCTTTCTGCTTTACTAATTGTGTAAGGGGCCTGGGGATATGTTCTTCTCTTCTTCCAACCACCCTGGATGCGTTTATTGTGCTCCATTGCACCCGCCTCAGTTGTCTTCATCAAATCAGTGACTGTAACCTCATACAACAACGAATCACCTGAAATAATTAATTTATATATGGTTAAATTATTTATATGAGACACATAGACATAAGTAGTGATTCAGTACCCAGACACGTACATGATCAAATCCGTGGTCTTAGGTGGCCTACTGCATTTTTACCCTTTAGAAAGTCTGTTTTGTTCCTCCGAAAGGGATGATCAGGAGGAAGAAACTTGTGATGGTTGTCAAACCATGACACTTTTCTACTCAATGGAAGATAGAATGCATCAGAACCGCCCATGCAATACGGGCATGCTAGTTTTCCTGCTGTTGACCACCCAGACAACATAGAAAATGCTGGAAAGTCACTAATGGTCCACAAAAGTGCAGCTCGCATCGTGAAGTTCTGCTTCCTATGAACGTCGTAGGCCTCCACCCACGTAGACCACAAAGATTTCAACTCTTTAATCAATGGCTGGAGATATACATCCAATTTATACTTGGGGTTGTGTGGTCCAGGCACCAAGATACTAAGAAATATATGTTGAGGTTTCATGCACAACCAAGGAGGTAGATTGTACGGGGTCAACAACACAGGCCATAATGAATACTTTTTTCCATGCATTCCAAATGGAGCAAAACCATCCGTGCACAAGCCTAACCTCACATTTCTTGTCTCCCTTACAAAATCTGGAAACTCCCTATCAAGATGTTTCCATGCCTCCGAGTCTGCAGGATGCCGCATCTCTCCAGAATTCTCGCCAGAACACTCCTCAGCATGCCATATCATGTCTTTAGTCGTGGCACTAGACTGATACAACCTCTCTAGACGAGGAGTGATGGGAAGATAATACACTGCACTTTCTTCTTACTTTTTGTACGACCAGATGGTTTGTACCGTGGGTGACCACACATCTTGCAATGATCCTCATCCTCATCCTCATCCCAAAACAACATGCAACCGTTTGTACAACAATCAATCTTCTCAAAGGGTAGACCCATATCCTTCAAGAGCCTCTTGCTCTGATAGAAATTATCAGGCGCCGTGTTGTCTTCAGGTAGAGCTCGTTTGAACAATTTAGCAAATTGATTGAACACTTTTTGACTGACCTTGCCTTCAGTTTTGATGTTCAACATTTGAGCATTGAATGACAACTGCGTCTCAGTCTCACAACCAGGAAACAACTTTTGATCAACAGTTTTAAGCATATCAAAAAACTTCTTTGACCGATGATTTGGTTCCTCATCCATAGGTGTTTCATTGAATTGTGGTTGACCACCCAAAACAGATTCTGCAATCATCATTCGATATCTATCAGGTTCATCCTCTACTTTTGGTTCAAATTGAGTATATGGAACATAACTTGAACCACCAACATCAGAACTTCCACCACCGCTCCACCCAGTATACCAGTATTCTACGGTTTCGATGTCAACATTCCACCGCTGTTCACCGTGACTGGTCCAGTTGTAATAACGGGGAACAAAACCGGAAATCACAAGATGAGTTCTAACCTCATCAACACTCAAGAATCTCATATTTCTGCATCTTCTGTCTTCACACGGACACCTAATATTACCCATACAATCCATATTGCATGGATGTTGTAGTGCAAACTCAATAAACTCATCAATTTTATTGCAAAAGACAGAGTTAATGCCTCCTCCTATCATTCTAGGTATTGAGTACATCCAACCACGATCTGAAAATTGCATCTGTTACAGATTAAAAGTAAATATCACATGATTTGTAAAAAATTGGGCAGAGTTTGCCTAAAAATAAGGATATACAAAATTTTCCTTCACAAAAATCAATCCAACACAACCATGTATATCAATCATAGTAAACCAATCAAATAAACAAATATCACACAATTTATCTAATAGTGTACAGAAAAATTGAGCAGAGTTTCGACTAAAAAAATGTGTAAATATCACACAAACTAAAATTAACTTACCCATCAAATAAACATATATCATCAATCATACTAAAACCCATCAAATAAACATATATCATGCTCATTACCTAATAGTGTACTAAAAATTTGAAACAATAAAAATATGACATTTAAACGGTTAAAAATGTGAAAACATACGGTGAAGTTGAAGGCAATGACAAATATGTACGGTGAGGTTGAAGGCAATGACAAATACACCAATTATACGTGAAGAACATATGAAAACCGCATCATTTCTTATTTTTTTTGTGAGTGAAAGTGAAAGGGAAAGAAGAGTGAAAATGAAAGGGAAGGAAAAGGAAGGGACTGTTATAAAACTGCACAAATTTGCGACGGACTGATTTTCCATCGCAAATTCAATATTTTGCGACGGCAATTCCGTCGCAAATACGCTTTGCGACGACCCAGGTCAATTATTGGTCACGAACCCCTCTGACGAGCTTCAACTACTCAATTTTGCGACGGAAAAGTGGCCGTCGCAAATATGAATTTAAAATTTGCGACGGTCGTTCCGTCACAAACCAGGCAAATGGGCCGTTTTTCGGGTGGCTACTTTTAAACGGGTCGTTTTGCGACGGAAAATGTCGTCGCAAATTTTAATTTTGACTTTGCGACGACATATCCGTCGCAAATGTAGCAGGAGTACAACGAAGGTGGTGGGCCCTAGGATTTGCGACGGACATTTCTGTCGCAAAACACTAACTGTTGCGACGGAATTTCAAATCCGTCGCAAACCGACATTTTTTATGACGGCCTGCCCAAATTTGTCGCAAATACACGAAATTTGCGACGGATAATTGGCCGTCGCTAATTTCCCGCCGTTAAACCCCACTTTTTTTTTTTTTGTAGTGTTTGATATATTTAGTTCAGAGTTGTATTGAGGTCATCACCATATAATGAATTCACTCGTCAGATTTGAACTTGATAAATATAACTAAAAAATTTAAACCGGTTCCGGACCAAGTCCGGTTCTCTCATAAATTTTGTCCTTAATTAAATACTAAACAAAAGTAACTTGATAAATATAACGTAAAAATTGATTAAATAGATTTGAAAATATAACTCCATCCGTTACGATTTAAAGTATTCACATTCTCTGCCAAATATTACATATATTAATGAAAAAAATATTCTTTAATGTATGTAAAGTTGAGGATTTATTAGTCCATCATTTTTATTAATCCAAATATTACAGGTTTTAATGAAAAAGTTATTCATTCACGACGTCGTTTTGGCCTAAAGACGGCAATTTTAGCAACGGGACTGAGTCCGTCGTAAATATTGCGAGGTCATTTTTTACACGAGCAAAAATCGAACAAAAACGAGCGAGGTCTCTTAGACCCGTTGTACCTCCGATTGTCCAGCCCGAGGCGGTCGCTAAATTAGCTACCCGCTTTTTAGCGACCGACAAACAATCGATCGCAAATCATGTTTTGTGATCGAAAATCGGTCTTTAAATCGGTCGTTAATCCGCTTTGTTTTTTGTAGTGTAGATTAATATGACAGATTGCAATGATGACATATTAATCCTGAAGAAAAAGAAAATTTATGTGAAATCAAATTCACCTAATCTATATTTCGTTAAATACCACTGTTATGTAAAATTACTATTATTATTATATATATAAGCTATCACAGCTATTTATCCGTTTTGCTTGATTTAACTTATGATTTTTTATGTGCACCAAATGTTTCAAGATCACGATGAAAATGCGTCTTCGTCATTTGTATTTCAGTTTTATATTTTATCCTATATATATCCTAATGGTTGTATACCTTATCGATATTTGTTTACACTCCACACACTACGTTGTTTTGTGCATTTTCCGGCCAATTAGAACCTAATTGATGAATTTTGATTAGATATTAGACTAAATTGAAAAAAAAAATACTGGACGGAAACAACGGCGTTTCGTGCATTTTTTTTGCTAGTTAGGACCTAATTGATGAAATTTGAATAAATATAGGACTAAAATGATAAAACAAATAAATAAAAGACCATTTCAATAAAGGTGAAAAGAAAGAGGATGAATTTGGTTTGAAACCCAACTAATCATCAACACCTAATAGTCTTTTACACACCATCACATGAAAAAAGCGCAAGACATCATTGAACAAAATTGAGGAAGATCATGTCTTTGCCAGAGCATCAATAAGATTGTGTACTCTTTGGAATCACTGATAATAAGTGTTTGGATAAGTGAAATAAAAAAAAATTGTGGCAGCTTCTGCACAATATACACCGTGAATATATAAATAAGTTCAAAAAATCAATTAAGCAAATCAGCACACATAATGTGAACATTATATTGAGCAATAATTCACTGTGTACAAGACCTATTATAGTTATGTCTTTACTGAACTTCCTATTCTCCTCAAGAGTATAATACCTATCAAAACACAAATATAAGAATTGATCTTTAATAATGTGTTGCACACGTATAATACGAGCTAATTTCACTTTTGGTCTCACAGGGATATCTGACAATTTCAAAACGGTCTCAATACTTTCAAAACTGGTCCCAAACGATTTTTTTCTTGCAAGTTTAGTCCCATCGTTAGAAAATCCGTTAGGTTCCGTTAAGTGTCTTGCAAATTTGGTCCCATAGGATTTAAACTTTAATTAACAAAATTTTAATGATTTTCAGTGATACAAATAGTTGCGAATATGGTCACATAGGAACTGAAATTTAAAATTACAATTTTTTTATCAATTGTGGGTGGAATTTAGTTGCAAATATGGTCTCATATGATGCTTTTCTAGTCTCATATTTTATATTAGGGTTAATTGCAATAAAATTCACGAACTTTATAATCTTTATCAATTACAACATTAACTCTTAAAATTTGCAGGTTGATACATGAATTAATTTATTATTGCAATTTGATACATGGTGTAAATTTTCGGCGATACTAATGCTTAGTGGAAGTCAAAACCGCCACAAAATACATGTCACACGCTTCATCAAATGCCAAATATAGAAGGAAAATGACTCTCTTTTTAAATTTCAAAATATTTTTGTATAGCATTGTTCAAACACGGCTTAATAATAATAAAAAGATAGTACAAAATAATTATAAGTATATGTAAGACATTTTTTCTACCTAAACTAGACAGCACCAATATTTATAATCTATTATAAAATGTGTTTGAGCAATATATTATAAAAGAACATTTTGAAATATTAAAAAAAACAAAATTTTGCAAATTTAGCAATTGATGTGGCATGTGACTCGTCTTCAATATCGCCTAAAGCTGCCACCTAAGCATACATATCGTGGAAATTTACAACATGTATCGAATTACAATAATAAAGTAATTTGTGCATCGAATTGTAAACTTTAAAAGTTCATGTTGTAAATAATAAAAACTATAAAATTTGTGATTTTTCTTGCAATTAACCCTTTATATTATAATAATTTACTATACATGTTATTTAATTTAGAATAAATATAAATTATTTTGATTTGTGTGCAAATTTTGAAAAAGTAATAACAATTTACTATTACGTTTAATTTAATTAAATATAAAATAAATTAATTTTTCTATTAAAAAAGAATAGTTTACTTTGTTTCTTATTTACTTAAACATAAGAATATTAGAAGAATTATAAATTGAAATAATTCACTCTATATATTAGTTAAATAATTATAAAAAAGTTAAAATAATTTAATTTTTATTTTGGGGCTATGTTTGCAAGCAAAAAAATTTTTGGGATCAAACTTGTAAGAAAAAAATCATTTGGGACCAGTTTTAAAAGTATTGGGACCGTTTTAAAATTGTCAGATGTCCTGTGGGACCAAAAGTAAAATTAGCTCCGTATAATACACATATAGAACCCAAGTCTCCATAATTCCAAAAGAAAGTTAGGAGTGTTAAGACTGATAACAGTTCAAAATTTTTGAACAAAAAAACGCAGAAAGTCTTCCATTCCTAAAGGATAATCCTTTCCTAAACTTGCAGATACACACCTCAACAAAATTTTGAGAAAAGTAAATATAGACACATTATAAGAGAATAAAAGTTTTTTGGTCCCATAACTTATCGAGTGTCCGATTTTAGTCCCAAATATTTTGACTCTTCGATTTTGGTTCCATAACTTCTAGGGTTTGTCAAATTTTGGTCTCATTCTTGCCGAGAAAAAAAGTTTTTTGGTCCCATAAATTATCGAGTGTCCAATTTTAGTCCCAAATATTTTAACTCTTCAATTTTGGTCCCATAACTCCTATGGTTTGTCCAATTTTTATCCCATTTTTGTTGAAAATACAACAACGTTGTTTCTTTTTTTTTATCACGCGTGGGTCACGTGCCAACAGTATTTGGAGGTCACTATTCTCCTCATTGACATGTATGCCAAGTGGCATTTTTTTACACTCTCCACTAAATAAACTAATAGAAATGAAATAAACTAAAATTAAACTAAAAGAAATTAAAAACTAAAATAAACATATTATTCTTCCTCAATCCCTGCAACCTGTTTGATTCATTTTCCCAAACGACCCAACCCTAATCTCCCCCTCCCCCCCAACCCTTGTTTGTATGTTAATCTCTCCCATGTTTCTAACCACGTACGTATTAGTGATATGTGAAAAAACGATTAAAAAAATTCAAATTGAAAAAAATATCGTTTTGCGGCCACATCTGAGAGGGAACCGAAAAGTCCCAAATTGGACCAGAATGTGAGTTCCGCATGACTAATTAAAAAGGGAAACATTTTTGTATTTTTAGCGAAAATGAGACTAAAATTGGGGAAATTGCAGAAATGGTCCCATAAGAATTGGTCCTCATGAATTTGGTCATTTTTTAAGCGCAAATAGTCCCATACGATTTTTCCGTCAAAAAATAACAGATTAACGAGCATGAGGCCAACACACCCATTAGTTTTCTGCCAAAAACTCGCGAGTATAATTCCCAACTAAAAAATAATTAATTTCCAACATCTTAAAACTCTACGAACTAAAGTTGCAGAATCGCCTCCATACTTGCATTTTACCTTGAAATGATTGTTAATAGCAAAAGCTGGCCCATTTTCCTCCAAAAATCAAGTTAAAAAGGTTTTTCCATCCAGTATTCCATAGAAAACTGTAAAATATTTAACGGATGTGACCTTTTCTGCTAAAAATGGGACCAAAAAATAACATGGGACCAAATCTGTCAAGTACAAATTCTTATGGGACCATCCTTGCAATTACCCGACTAAAATTGGACAAATCCTAGGAGTTACAGGACCAAAATTGAAGAGTAAAAAAATTTGGGACCAAAATCGGATACTTGATAAGTTATGGGACCAAATAACTTTTTTTTTCTCCCCATTATAAAGATTATATTTAACGTAAAGATTGTACTCTCAAAGCCAATATAAAGATTGTTACAGAAATTCAACATCTAGATGATATTTTACTGGGATTTAAACCAAATTCGTCCTCTATCTTTTCACCTTTATCTAAATGATCCTCTATTTATTGTTTTATCAATTTAGTCCTGTATTTCTTCAAGTTTCACCAAAATAGTCCTAATTTGGTGAAAAATAGTTTTAATTGAATTTTTGTATTTTATTTCAATTTTTTATTTGGAAAAGATGGCCACCTAGCGTGCCACATTAAAAAAAAAATCACATCAAAGGCTTCCTCCGAAAAAACTAGTGCGCATGACTAAAAAGGTGTTATTTTATGCTTTATGCGTACAATTAGGACCTAATTGGAGAAATGTGAATTGATGCAGTACTAAATTGGTAAGGAAAATAAATATAGGACCAAAACGGTGAGGTTTTGTACATTTTTAGGCCAATTAGGATCATTTTGGCGAAATTTGAATAGATACGGGACTAAATTGATAAAGCAAATAAATAGAGGACCGTTTTGATAAAGATAAAAAGTTAGAGGATGGATTTGGTTTAAATCCCATATTTTACTTGATTATAATATAAAATAGAACAACTAGAAAAGCATTTGACTTCAGCAGTTCTACATATTTCATATCCCAAAAGATCTTTTTCTTTCTTGTCCCTCTTTCACTTTATTCCCTACCTAGAAACCAAAGTTTAAAAAAGTTATACGAATAACATTCAACAAGAACCCAAAGAAAGTCTGCAGCATTGAGGCACAAATTAACAAAATGATTCAAGTCACTTGGTAATGAATGTATCACTGTTGATTCTATTCCAATTTTACATACATTTAGTGGCTAGGTAAATGAGATAAATGCACAAACAGAGTATTAACATAATCATGTATTTATAATGCAAGTCTTAAAAATGAAATCATACGATTTACTAACACAATCTTCTATCCTCATATGCAAAAGTGTGAATGAACATATACTAATTCCAGTTTTATATATATCAGAACAACAACATATTGGTATAATATAGGAAGAATCAAAAGTATTTATTCCAAAATCATAAATTCTGCTTTGTTTAATGTATACATTTGAAAGTAAATGAAATTCTAAGAATCAAACATATGCAAAAGTGTGAATGAAGGGGTGGACACATTCAAATTGCAATTGGTCCTCTCTATTGTCAACCAGCACCCCTAAGTCCTCATTATCTGAAAACCTGTAAATCAAAAGTTGACCAGACACCTGAAAAAGAAACGTCGAATCCTCTATCCCCTTTTCGGGGATCATGCCAAGCATCCGAACCGTGCTACTGCCAAAATCAAGCATTGCCTTTTTACGGAAAACCCACTTGTCGCCTCTCAACACACACACGCAGAAACAACGCTTATTTTTCCCCCGAAAAGTCACCAGTTGAAGTAGATGCAAACGTTTAGCAGAGCCGCATATATAGCTATCACATGCTTCTACTTGTTCAGTATTAGAGTAGAATACATAATAATCATATGCTGGAAGTTGTAGCATATGGAGTGGGGCGCCTTGTCTTAAGAAATAAACAATGAGATTGGTAAACATCATCTTGAAAACACCGGGTACGGAGGAAGGACAATTGCGGATCCATTGGTAAGTAGAGGAATCATACACAGAGACATGCTTGATGCCATTAGAATCCCTCCTCTTCGAAAACACTATAAGTTTATAGTATTTTGATATTGAAGGCTCAAACATTAAGCAAATTATATCATTATGTGGCTGATACCTGTAAAAATAGATCTAGAATTTTAGTTCAGGAAAGGCCCAAATTTTTTTGGTATTATAATATTATTTTATATATGGGCAGTTCTAAAGAGCTACTTATATAAGCAAGGGTGTAAAAGTTCGAAATGAGTAACTGGATGTTTTCTGACTGCCTAGCAAAAGATTTTTTATTTTTTTTCCTTTTGTTAAATCACAATTTTTTACAACCTAGGGCCGACTATAGCCACCTAGGCAGCGTCTAGAGCCCTGTGAAGGGTCATATGTGAAGTATGTAGTCTGCTGAGCTTAATTCAATAGGAGGCTAAGTTGATAAAGTGTTAGTCGTGAGAGATTAGTAAATTTGGGTACCAGAGGAGATGGACCAGATGAGGTTGACCAGAGAAGCCTGACCAGAGAAGTCAGGCAGAAGAGCTATCAGAGGAGGTCCATCAGGTGAGGTCTGGTCAGACGAGTCTGGTAGATGAAACATCAGAGGAGGTCTATCAGAGGAGGTCTGGGACTAGAGGTCATCTGGTGAAAGTGGCCAGAGCCAGATGAGGTCATGTCATCTGATCCTGAAGTCCGATATCGCGAAATACACCAAATTGAAGCTAATTCGATGGCGGTTCTAACTGAATCAACTAAGGCGGTTATTGAAGTCGTTAGCCAGCTGGATAACTACCTTTACTTATGAGTTTGTTACAACTGAATCGAATCTAGGGTTCGATTCCAATCTCTGTATCTATAAAAGGGGTTCTTAGCTGAGAGAACTAAAAATAACTTCATCTGTGAGCGCAAACACGTGAGATTGTGTGACTGTAACTTGTAACTTCCATTTCTCATCTTAGTGAAAAGATATCCTCTCGGATCCCGTGGACGTAGGAGCTTTATCTCCGAACCACGTAAAACTGGTGTTCTTGAGTGTTTTTCAATTTCATTCTTATTGCTTTCTGATTCCGATTCCCGGAAACAAGTGGCGCCGTCTGTGGGAAGCAATCATGGCTGCAACTAAGTTCGACATTGAGAAGTTCACGGGGAAGAACGATTTCAGCTTATGGAAGATCAAGATGAAGGCCCTCCTGGTACACAATGGTTTGTACGAAGCCTTGTTGCCACCGTCTCAGGTGGCTTCTGGATCTAATCAGGCGAAGGTGGAGGAGAACAAGAGGAAGGCACATAGTGCGCTTATCTTGTGTCTTGGGGACAAGCCATTGAGGGAAGTATCGAAGGAGGAAACCGCTCTTGGGATCTGGAATAAGCTGGAGCAGTTATACCAGACCAAGTCTGTTACGAACAAGTTATACATGAAACAGAAGCTTCAAGTCTTCAAAATGAGTGAAGATAAGAATCTTGGTGATCAGTTGGACGAGTTCAACAGATTGGTGGATGATCTGGAGAGTTTGGATGTTACAATTGATGATGAGGATAAGTCATTGATGTTGTTAAATGCCCTACCTAAGTCTCTGGAAAATTTCAAGGATGTCTTGTTATTTGGTAGACAAGATCAGGTGAATTTTGATGATGTACAAACTGCCCTGAAAACCAAGTTTCTACAGATCCAGACTGAAGGGAAGAAGCCTGCTGAAGGATTGAATGTGCAATCCAAGAAGAAGAAGGGGTTTCAGTCCAAGAAGAAGGATGGTGGAAAGGGGAATAAGGGTGGGAAGAAGTCTGATTTTGTTGAGAAGAGGAAGTGTTTCACTTTCCATAAGGAAGGTCATCTGAGAAAGAATTGCCCTGAGAGAAAGAAGAAAGACAATCAAGGTGATCAAGATGGAGATGCAGCTGTTGTGGAGGTTGAAGGATATGATAGTGCAGAGGTCTTGATGGTTAGTCATGAGAGGCTAAGTCAAGAGTGGGTCCTGGACTCAGGGTGTACTTTTCATATGTGTCCACATGAAAACTGGTTTCTGGATCTTGAGAAAATTGATGGAGGTCTGGTTCTTTTGGGTAATGATGAGAGTTGTAGAGTGCAAGGATCTGGTTCTATCAAGATCAAGATGTTTGATGGGGTTGATAGGATCTTATCTGATGTCAGGTTTGTTCCTGAATTGAAGAGAAATCTTGTTTCTCTTGGTACTTTGAATTCTAAGGGCTTTGAATTCAAGACAGAAAGAGGAATTCTGTCAATAACCAAATCTGGAAGAGTTGTTATGAGGGGTATGATCAAGAATGGTTTGTATACTTTGATTGGAAGGACAGTAACAGGATCAGCTGATGTTACCATGGGGTCTTCTGAGGTCAATTTGTGGCACAAGAGATTGGCACATGTTGGTGAGAAGGGTCTGGTGGAGTTATCCAAGAAGGGGGCAATCCCTGGGAAGAGGATATGTAAGCTGGAATTCTATGAGAGGTGTGTTCTTGGGAAATCAAAGAAGCAAGCATACCAGAAAGGGAAGCATACCACCAAGGAGGTTATGGATTACATACATTCTGATGTATGGGGACCAGCAAGGGTATCCACTCATGGTGGAGGCAGGTATTTCCTTACCCTTATTGATGATTATTCCAGAAAAGTTTGGGTTTACATTCTTAAACAGAAGAGTGATGCCTTCTCTAAATTCAAAGAATGGTTAATTGAACTTGAGAATAAGAGGGGCAGGACTATCAAGCACTTAAGGACTGATAATGGGCTTGAATTCCTATCAGAGGAGTTTCAACAATTGTGTAGGCAGAAGGGTATTACTAGGCATAAAACTGTTCCTTCAAACCCCCAGCAGAATGGTCTAGCAGAGAGGATGAATAGAACTATTCTGGAAAGGGTTAGGTGTATGTTATCTGATGCTCATTTACCTAAGAGTTTTTGGGGGGAAGCTGTTAACACAGCTGTTTATCTCATCAATAAAGTGCCATCATCTGCCATTGAGTTTAAAACCCCAGATGAGGTCTGGTATGGAAAGGTATCAGATTACTCAAAGTTGAAAGTGTTTGGATGCCTTGCTTATGTCCATGTGAGGCAAGACAAGCTTGAACCTAGAGCTTTAAAATGTGTTTTTATTGGGTATCCAAAGGGTGTTAAGGGGTATAAGTTGTGGTGCCTGGAGCCTGGAAACCAGAAGTGTATTACCAGCAGAGATGTTGTGTTTAATGAATCACAGATGGGATACAAGTCTGGTGGAGGTGATGGAGAGCCATCAGCTGAAGAGATGGATGGGGTTATTTCTAAGCCAATTACTCAAGTTGAGGTGGAGCCTGATCATGAAAAACATGATAGTGCATCTGGTTCTGAACCAGAGCAGGAAACAGGAGAGAATGGGTCATCAGATGAGGATAGTGAACCTGCAGAAGAGGAGGAAGAAGTGCTAGAAGCAGACTTGAGAAATTATAGTCTGACAAGAGACAGATCCAGAAGACAAATACATCCTCCAACAAGATTTGGTCGTGTGGATCTGGTCTCCTATGCACTTGTTACAGCAGAAGCCATAGAGTACCAAGAACCTAAGAGTTACAAAGAAGCCCTTGAGTGTGATGATAGGGAGTCATGGATCACAGCCATGACAGAAGAGATGGAGTCTCTTAAGAAGAATCAAACTTGGATTCTTGTTGATAAGCCACCTAGGCAGAAGCTAATCAGTTGTAAATGGCTGTTTAAAAGGAAGCTTGAATCTGGTGTGAAAGATCGGGTGAGGTTTAAAGCCAGGTTAGTTGCCAGAGGATTTACTCAGCGGGAAGGAATTGATTACAATGAGGTTTTCTCACCTGTTGTTAAGCATTGTTCAATCAGGCTACTTCTCAGTAGAGTTGTCCAAGAGGATCTGGAGCTACAACAACTAGATGTAAAGACAGCTTTTCTGCATGATGATCTTATTGAGGATCTGTACATGCACCAGCCAGAAGGGTTTGTTGAACCAGGTAGTGAAGGGAAGGTGTGCCTGCTCAAGAAATCACTGTATGGCCTCAAGCAAAGTCCAAGACAGTGGCACAAGAAGTTCAATGAAGTTATGCTATCCATTGGTTTTGTAAGAAGCAAGTATGATACTTGTGTGTACCTGGAAAGGCAAGGTAGTGATGTGATAGCCTATCTTCTGATATATGTGGATGATATGCTTATTGCCAGTAAGAGTCTTCTGAAGATTCAGAGTATCAAAAGGAAGCTGAGTGCTAGATTTGATATGAAGGACTTGGGAAATGCTAAAAGGATTCTTGGAATGGATATTCTGAGGGACAGAAAAGGTGGAAGACTATTCTTATCCCAGAAGAGTTACATTGAGAAGGTCCTGAAGAGGTTTAACATGCATGAGAGCAGAGCTGCGTCAACTCCTCTGGGACAACAGTTCAAATTATCTAAGGAAATGGAACCAAAGTCTGATGAGGAGAAGAAGACTATGATGAAAGTACCTTATGCAAGTGGGGTTGGAAGCCTGATGTATGCTCTGGTCTGCAGCAGACCAGACTTAGCTTATTCATTGAGTATGGTGAGCAGATACATGGCTAATCCTGGAAGATTACATTGGGAAGCTTTGAAATGGATTTTCAGATACCTAAAAGGGTCATCTGATCTGGGTTTGATGTTTGAGAGGATGACTGACCAGAAGAGTCCACTAGAAGGATTTGTAGATTCTGATTTTGCTGCTAATCTGGATACCAGAAGATCTTTAACAGGGTATATCTTTACACTTTACAATACTGCTGTGAGCTGGAGTTCTGTTCTGCAGAGTGGAGTTGCTTTATCTACTACAGAAGCAGAGTTTGTTGCAGTGTCAGAGGTTGTTAAGGAGGCTTTGTGGTTGAAAGGCATAATCAAGGATTTTGGCATAAGTCAAAGGGCTGTGGTCATTCATTGTGATAATCAGAGTGTAGTTCATCTGGTTAAACATCAAGTGTTCCATGAGAGGTCAAAGCATATTGATGTAAGGTTGCATTTTGTAAGGGAAATCATTGACAAAGGAGTGGTTCTGATCCAGAAGATATCTACAGAGGACAATGCTGCAGATATGTGTACAAAGTCTTTACCAGGAACGAAATTCAAATTCTGTATTGAATTGGTAAAGATGAGTGTATGGGATGTTCCTTAGGCCCAAGCTGGAGCATGGAGGAGAGGAGGAGAGGATTGATACTTCTCATCTGAGGTGGAGAATTGTGAAGGGTCATATGTGAAGTATGTAGTCTGCTGAGCTTAATTCAATAGGAGGCTAAGTTGATAAAGTGTTAGTCGTGAGAGATTAGTAAATTTGGGTACCAGAGGAGATGGACCAGATGAGGTTGACCAGAGAAGCCTAACCAGAGAAGTCAGGCAGAAGAGCTATCAGAGGAGGTCCATCAGGTGAGGTCTGGTCAGACGAGTCTGGTAGATGAAACATCAGAGGAGGTCTATCAGAGGAGGTCTGGGACCAGAGGTCATCTGGTGAAAGTGGCCAGAGCCAGAGGAGGTCATGTCATCTGATCCTGAAGTCCGATATCGCGAAATACACCAAATTGAAGCTAATTCGATGGCGGTTCTAACTGAATCAACTAAGGCGGTTATTGAAGTCGTTAGCCAGCTGGATAACTACCTTTACTTATGAGTTTGTTACAACTGAATCGAATCTAGGGTTCGATTCCAATCTCTGTATCTATAAAAGGGGTTCTTAGCTGAGAGAACTAAAAATAACTTCATCTGTGAGCGCAAACACGTGAGATTGTGTGATTGTAACTTGTAACTTCCATTTCTCATCTTAGTGAAAAGATATCCTCTCGGATCCCGTGGACGTAGGAGCTTTATCTCCGAACCACGTAAAACTGGTGTTCTTGAGTGTTTTTCAATTTCATTCTTATTGCTTTCTGATTCCGATTCCCGGAAACAAGTTTTCTTGTGAATCCAAAAGATTAACAAGCCCGAAATAATGTAGACAAGTGTCCCCTTAACATCATCCTTCCCGAATGATACCATTTATATATACATATATATTTTTCCGCTGTGTTTTATAATCTGCATGTATGACATAACAAAAAAAAAAAAAAATGGTACAATGCATCAAAAGATCCTTACACTATCAAAAATGCTTCGCCTTCTTTTGCTACAAATAAAAATGAAAAATTCCTACAAAATTAAATTTGCCTAGAGGTTCCCTCAACCACTCTGCTAATTAGAGTACACAAGAAATGATGCGCCACTTCGCTTTTAGCCAATACGAAAGACCCAACTTGACCCGAAGAGCAACGTCGTCGACCAAAAACAGGGTCCCCTTAAAAACTTTAGCAACATATTTGAAGTTTGCGTTTTTTCTTTTTTTTTTTCTTTTTTTTTTGTGTGGATAGTTGTACATGTTTCATTAGTATGGAAAATTGTGAAATATTTTAGAAAACATTTTGAAATATTAAATTGAAGTAGTTTTCACCGCAATTGTGAAATATTTTAGAAAACATCTTGAAATATTAAATTGAAGTAGTTTTTACCGTTCATTCAAGACGTGAACTTTTAAAACAATTATATATATATATATATATGAATGAACTTGGTGTAGTCAATTGGTTCCATACATGTATTCCAATTAACTCTTTCATATTCTGCTTTCACCGACCATCTATTTAATCTCTTTTAATTTTTTTTATTATAATTACAATAATATAACGTTGGAACTTGGTACGTTTGTGTGTATTTCGTATAGTCTCAAAAAACAAAAAGTATTACCTCCATCACTCTTAATCTGGGGTGAATAAACACTTTTTCACTATTTTATTGATTTTTTACCAATAAATAGAGTATTATGAAATAAAATAGTTATTGTGAAAGTATTTTTTTTTAAGGTGTGAAAATATTGTGGATGTCCCAAATAAAAAAACATGAAAATTGTGGAATGTCCTAAATAAAAAAATGTGAAAATTAAAAGGAAACGGAAGGAGTAATATAATGGAAATATTGTACTTTTAGTTTCATATAAATGTTTCCAAAATACTTTTAGTCCTATGTTTCAAAAGTGTTCATCTTTTGTGGAAAAATAGTCTCAATCGTCAAATACTTAATTAGCATATTTGGTCATAAAATTTGTTCCAAAATTAGTCATTTTATTTAACAAGCCAATTTTATAAATAAAATGACTACTTTTAAAAAAATGGGACCTAATTAAAGTATTTGATATATTTCTATTGGATTAAAGATATAATTTTCCAACGGCCCAAGTTAAAAATATAATTTTCCATCATCATTAAACAAGAAACTCATATCGATAACGTCGTCGAAACCTTGCTACTCATTATTATTTTCTGCATCCATGACTTCACCTTCGTTGAACAAAACTAGCGTCATCAAAACAATGTCTTTTTTATTTATCACTCTACAGATAACAATGAATTTTTTTACTTGATTCTTCCAACAATGTATAAATAGTAGAATTAATCATCATTTTGTAGAAATATAAATAATAAAAAAGAGTGTAAGTGTCTTTTGGTATCTAATAATTGAAAAAAATTGTTGGTTAAATTTCAGGCTTGTTAGCAACTATTAATACTTGTTTTAATCTTTTAGTACTTTAATACTTGTTTTATGAACTTGTTGGTTATTTTTCAGGTTTGTTAGCAACTGTTAAGTTGAATTAACTTGTTAATTGAGCGGTTATTAAGCTGGCTTCCTCTATTAATTAAAGTTAGTTCTTTTGATAATTGTAGAATCAAAAGTATCGATTCCCAAAATATAAATTAATAATCTGATTACGATATCCAATTAATTCCAACATATTGGTATAATATTGAAAGGGGATTTAAACCAAATTCGTCCTCTACCTTTTCACCTTTATCTAAATGGTCATATATTTATTTATTTTATCAATTTAGTCCTATATTTGTTCAATTTTCGCTAAAATAGTCCGAATTTGGTGAAAAATGGTAGTGATTGATTTTTTTTGTATTTTATTTCAAGTTTTTTTTTTTTTATTTGGCAAAGATTGTCACGTGGCATGCCACATCGGAAAAAAAAAACCCACATCATAGGCTTCCCCCGAAAAGCTAGTGCACATAACTAAAAAGATGGCATTTTATATTTTTTGCGTTCAATTAGAATTTAATTGGAGAGATGTGAATTGATACGAGACTAAATTGATAAAGAAAATAAATAGAGTTAATAATCCACTTAGTTTTTTAACGTATACATTTTGAAATTAAAATAATCAAACATATGCAAAAGTGTGAATGAAGGGGGTGGACACATTCAAAATGCAAACACATTAAATTGATCGAATCATCTATCCTCCCTTTCCGATATATATTTTTAGGACATAAACTACGGATGAATGTTAAGAGTAGGACAGTAGGTTTCCGAGCTTTGAAAAGTCAGGCTATTTTGGTGTGTATATATATATAACTTTAGATTTACCTTGATGGTAGGTGGAATGAGATTTTGTTCCCTAAAACCAAAAATAGAATTCTTAAAGTAATTATTTTAAATATTCATTAATGTAAGCAAATTAATTTTGCGCCCAATTAAATGACGACACGTGTACAAACAAATATTAATATCAAAATAAATTTATTATTTTATTTTGAGGATTTAAATAAATTAAATAATTAAATTAATTGGTATTAAATAACTAAACACTTAAACAACGTTTGTTTAGCACATTGGTTTATAACCGTTGTTTAAGTGTTTACTTTGGAAAACGGTTTTTGACCGCTCTCTAAGTGTTACTACGGTATCGCTGTCTAAGTGTTTACTCTAAGTGTAAAATTTGGACAGCGGTTTTGTAACAGCTGTCTGAGCTAAGACAGTTGTTCCTTGGACTGCCCTTTTAACCGTTGTCTAAGGGAAAATATAACGTTGTCCAAAGCCAAATTTGTATTTGTAATTTGATGGATCTCTCAAGTCAATGCATAGAAGACTTTTACCATAAACTTACAAATATATTACATCTTTTCCACCATTGAATGGATCAAAATGCAAAATATATATATATTTTTTATTTTTTTTATTTAGGGAAAATTGCAGAAATGGTCCCATAAGAATTGGTCCTCATGAATTTGGTCCTTTTTTTAGCACAAATAGTCCCATACGGTTTTTCCGTCAAAAAGTAACGAATTAACGAGCATGAGAGGAAATCTGGCAGAGAGAAAATCATCCCCAATCGACCAAGTTTGCCGGAGGATTCGAAGAAAATGCAGCGGAGAGGAAATACTAAAGTAGCAGAATCGCCTCCATACTTGCATTTTACATTGAAATGATTGTTAATAGCAAAAGTTGACCAATTTCCCTCCAAAAATCAAGTTTGAAAAGGTTCTTCCATCCAGTTTTCCATAGAAAACTGTTAAATATTTAACGGATGGGACATTTTCTACTAAAAATGGGACAAAAAAAGAACATGGGACCAAATCTGTCAAATACGAATTCTCATGGGACTATCCTTGCAATTTACCCATTTTATTTATTTATTTGCCCGCATTTTTTCTTTTCTTTTTTTTTTTAAATTTATTTACCCGCATTTAAACCTATATAATTTTTTTATATTTTAAAAAATCTGTTTATACAAAACCTATACTAATATATATATATATACTTATTTACTTTTTTGATTTAGTCCCATAACAATTCAAAAATACCCAAATCAGTCTCAAATGGTCGGAAAACACATGAAACGGCGTAGTTTTGGTCATGTGCCGGTCACGAGCTACTATTTTCCGGTGGAGTAGAATGACCAAAAGGACATTTTCTGGCTACTTGGGACTGATTTGGATAAATTTGAATTGTTGTGGGATTAAATAAAAAAAATAAATAAGTATGAGACCAAAAAAATAGTTAAAAAGTTACGGAACAAAAACGGATTTAATCCCTATTTGATGTTGTACTAAATTAAAGAAAATGGCAGCAAGCAAGAACTATATTTTGCAGGACACGAGTTCTAACAAACTTAAACAATAAGTACAGTAAGTATTACCAAACTAAAATTAGAACAAAATAGCATTAAATTCCTTGGCAAACCACTGGGTTGAATTCTGAGAAACCAGGTGACTATCTTATTTGATTAGCAAAATTGGACATTATCTAAGTACCCCTAGAACTAGGACACTAATCTTTTAAGTTGGCAAATTTAAGCCAAATTTTACCAATCTCACATGTTCCTCAGAAATAAGTTTGCAATGGCCTTGGGTGGGTACTCTCCATATAGTCTAGCATCCACAACCTCCTTTACCTTGTCTTCGTCCAGCATCGGGGTGGGGTGTTATACAAGTTTAACAGTTAGGGATCGTTTGCTTCACGGTACAAGATTTGACTAAATAGGATTGGACTAGATGACATTGGATTGAAAGGAATTGGCCTATGTGTCTATATTCTAAATTTTGTGAACTCAAATCCTAAACTCTATTTTTCAAATATCATTGTTGTATAAAATTATCATTACTGTTGTGTATATACACTATCACAAGTCATTTATCTGTTTTGCTTGATTTAACTTGTGGTTTTTTATGTGCACCAAATGTTTCATGATCACGATGAAAATGCGTCTTCGTCATTTGTATTTCAGTTTTATATTTATCCTATCCTATTAGTGTATAATGATAAAAGGAGTTAAAAATCTAAGAAGAGATCCAATATTGTATTGATCAAAGTATGTGAAAGAGTTCATTTATTGCAAATACAAACACTACAAAAAAAACACTGTTTTGCGACGGAATTTGCGACAGAAAATCCGTTGCGACGGATTCTGCGACGGACACGTATCCGTTCCTAAAACAATCGTAGCTAATTTTTGTGACGGATTTTGGCTGTCCGTCGCAAATTAACGACGGATCAATCCGTCGCAAAATTGGCGGGTCAGACCCGGCCGGGTCGCACATTATTTGCGACGGCCAGTGGTCCATTACAAATGTTTATATATTTATTTTTTATTTGCGACGGCTGTTTTCCGTCGTAAAATTCAAATTTTGCGACGGAATATGGCCGTCGCAAAATATCGAGCCTATACAAAAAAAAAAGTGGCTCGCGTGGTTCGAACCCTGGCACCCAGGGCGGGCGGTGCGGGCGCGGACCACTGACCACTGGGCCACCCGGCCCATTGCTTATTATATGCGGCCCACCTTCTATATTAGTCTTATTAGGCCTTGAACAATAAATCCAAATTTGCGCCCAAGGGGAATCGAACACGTGACCTCTTGTGCAAGAAGAGGGGGCGCGCGCCACTAGGGCACTTGCTACTTTCGTTCATTTTTATGCAATTAATTGTATATGTATTCAAATTAAGTCATTTTTTTTATAATTCACCAAATTAATTTCTTTTCATATCTAACTTGTTTATAAAAATATTTTTCCCAACTATTTTTTTTTTCGTAAAATTATTTATTTCGACAATGCGTAATTTTATAATTCGTTGATTTGTACACAATTAATTATATATGTATCCAAATTGACTCTTTTTTTTTTCAAAATTCACCAAATTAATTTATTTTCGTTTCTTACTTGTTTTTATAAATGTTGTGGCCATTTAATTTTTTTTTTTGTAAATTTTTTTATTTCGACTCCCGTTTAAATTTATAATTCATTTATTTGTACACAATTAATTGTTTATGTATCCAAATTGACTATCTTTTTTTTTTCAAAATTCACCAAATTAATTCATTTTCGTTTCTCACTTGTTTTTATAAATGTTGTAGCCATTTAATTTTTTTTTTGGTAAAATTATTTATTTCGACTCACGTTTAAATTTATAATTCGTTCATTTGTACACAATTAATTGTATATGTATCCAAATTGACTCATTTTTTTTTTCAAAATTCACCAAATTAATTCATTTTCGTTTCTCACTTGTTTTTATAAATATTGTGACCATTTAAATGAAACTCACGAGGTATATAAATGAAACTCACGAGGTATATAAATGAAACCCACGAGGTAAATAAATGAAACTCACGAGGTAATAATAGAACAACATGATCTAAGATTATGTATATGTTTGCTACAAATAATTAATTAATTAACACTGAATTAGTAATATCTTTGTTGAAATACTATTTTGTAGCATCATTCCCGGTCACAAGGTTTCCGCCATTATTACAGAGATAATGAGGGATAATCTAGAGGAGAACGCAATGAAGTTCAAACTCGTCTCGTCGCAGCGGAAGCAGTACTACTTGGATGAGTTTCGGGTATATATATATATTTGCATATATTTACCCGAAACTCATCCAAGTAGTACTGCTTCCGCTGCGACGAGTCGAGTTTGAACTTCATTGCGTTCTCCTCTAGATTATCCCTTATTATATCTGTAATAATGGCGAAAACCTTGTGACCGGGAATGATGCTACAAAATAGTATTTCAAAATTGTCACTGTCATTGCCCTCCTCGACTCGCCTCCTCATCCCTCGGAGGCTGCTGACTGTCATTGCCACTGCCTTGTCCGCTCATCTATAACAAAATTCACGAATATTATTCGAAATACTTATATATTATTCACTAATATTACTAAACTAAAATCAAACAACTAATATTATTCAAATTACTCAACTAGAACAACTAATACATAATTCAAACTACCTACTCAACTAAATTCAAATCAATCAACTAATATTAATTTGTAAAATTATTAAACTTAAATCAAGCAACTAATATTATTTAAAATCATTAAACTAAAATCAAACAACTAATACATAATTCAAACTACCTATTCAACTAAATTTGATCAACTAAATTAAAATCAATCAACTAATATTATTTTGTAAAATTATTAAACTTAAATCAAGCAACTAATATTATTTAAAATCATTAAACTAAAATCAAACAACTAATACATAATTCAAACTACCTACTCAACTAAATTCGATCAACTAAATTATAATCAATCAACTAATATTATTTTGTAAAATTATTAAACTTAAATCAAGCAACTAATATTATTTAAAATCATTAAACTAAAATCAAACAACTAATATAATTCAAACTACCTACTCAACTAAATTCAATCAACTAAATTAAAATCAATCAACTAATATTATTTTGTAAAATTATTAAACTAAAATTAAAAATTATAATATAAACTTAACAATTCAACTAAAATCAATTCTAAACTTAACAAATTATAAACATGCTTTGAAATTAAATTTTTAACGATAAAAATGAAGAAAACTTACGATTTAATGAAGAAACGAGCACTCGGTGGGGACGGATTGGCTCTACAGCGACTGCTCCCGACTTCTCCTTCCTTTTCCTCTCTTTTTCCTCTTCTTCTTCTTCTTCTTCTCTCTATTTTTCCACCTGCATCGTTGTTTTTATAAGGGGGGAAAATTTGCGACGGACAGGTTTCGGTCGCAAATTGCGACGGTTAAACTCCCAAACGGCGTCGTTTTTGCAGATTTGCGACAGCTTGTCCGTCGCAAACTTGAAAATTAAATTTTTGCGACCGTCTTTTCGTCGCAAATCAGTCAAACGCGACGTTTCCCGATAAGTCACGCAAAACCGGGTCAGATTTGCGACATATAGTCTGTCGCAAATTCAAAGTTAAAATTTGCGACGGACTCCACCGTCGCAAAATCAGTCAAATGGTCCGTTTCCCGAACGGTTACTTTTAAACGGGTCATTTTGCGACGGAGAAGGTCGTCGCAAATTTCAATTTTAACTTTGCGACGACCTATCCGTCGCAAAATTTGTCGGTGTGCAACGAAGGTGGTGGGCCCTAGAATTTGCGACGGTCTTGCCTGTCGCAAAACTCTACATTTTGCGACGGCAGTACAATGCCGTCGCAAATGTTCTTTTTTTCCGACGACTGTCTAAAATCCGTCGCAAATAGACGAAATTTGCGACGGATTGGTGTCCGTCGCAAATATTCCGTCGTTAATCACCGTCTTTTTTGTAGTGAAAGGACATTGAGATTTTTTTAGATTGCTAGGAAATTTTTTTTCCAAACATATAGTTTTATTTTTTCAAAGGAACATATTAGAAAGAAGAAGAGAATTACTAACTTTTTAGGGTTTATTAATTAATGGAAAGGCATGTTCCGGAAAAGATCTATGATGCTTGCCCTAAGTTCAAAATTTATGGTTTATTAATGGGAAGTTAATTCCACTGTCTGATGAAGAAGATGAACGTGTTGATGATTTGGTTATAACTTGAATTTTAAATTGCGTTTTATGAATTTGATTATATGATTTGACTCAAAACGCTTTAGTAAAAATGTTGGTTCTTTGGTTCATTAATCACCTAGGGGTATTAATTAGTAGCATTAAGCAAGGGAATGATTTTAAATACTAATAAAATACTCGTTGGCTAAAACACAAGAACCCAGTAATTGTGCAAATAATAGTGAGACGGAGATAGTACATATATATATATATATGTCTCACCATCTATTTAATCCCTTATCATTATTATAGACTAATTGAATAAAATATAAAATTGAAATACAAATCAAGTCGCATTTTCATGATCTCATGCACATGAAATTAACATTCAGTCCAAGAAAAATTTAAGAATCAAGAAAAATATTGGATAAAATTGTCAACGAAAGTACATACATAGCATGCATGCAAGAATCAAATGAAAGAGACGTCTTTGCCTAAAATCCAAAAAAATCAAAAGAAATATAAAGATATAGCTAGTATTGTACGTGTCCTCCAAACACTCTATTTGTTGGCCTTCTTTGAATCAGAGCCCTTGGATTCACCATCATCATCATCATCATCGCCATCGGAGGGTGGTGATGGCGGCATGGAAGAACCTCTACTGCGAATCAGATCCCTTCTTTTAATGCGATTCTTTCGATCAAGAATTAGGTTTAGAGGATGCTTCATTATGAAACTCCGGCATGCTCTCCGCCCACTTTTCTTCACTTTTAACCACCTTTCCCACCGCCCCATTTTCTCCCTATCAGAGAGAAAGAACAAAACATGAGAGAGAGAGAGAGAGAGAGAGAGAGAGAGAGAGAGAGAGAGAGAGAGAGAGAGAGAGAGAGAGAGAGAGAGAGAGAGAGAGAGGGAGAGGTTACATAGTGGGGAGAGCTTCTTTAAGCGGATTCAGGTTTGGAAGCTTCTTCTCCTCATCATCATCTTCTTCCATTTCGTCTTCGAATAAGTCCGGCCGAGATTCCGGAACCTTCCATTTCTTATCGCCGCTGCCATTGCCATCGTCGGAGCCACCCGGGGCCGCCGCCAAAGACATTATGCCCTTTTATTTAATTTGTGAGGAGGGGAGGGAAGGGAACTCCTATTTATAATTAACGGTTGATAATAAGGCCAGCTTAATTTGATTTCTTGATTTCACAATTAACCCCTGCCCTCTAACTGATTTATTGGATAACAACGGCTGAATTGCCACGTCGGATTTCAAATATGAAATTGGAATTGGAAGAGGGGAGGGAATTACCACTCTAGATTTCGTGGTAGAATTGGAATTGGAATTGTAATTGGAATTGGAATTGGAATTGGAATTGGAAGAGGGGAGGGAACTCTTATTTATATAAAATTAACGGACATTCTGTTGATATATAAAAGGGAAAATTGGTTTTTTTGTCCTTTAAGTTTGGGCAATTTTGTTTTTCGTCCTCTAACTTTTGACTTTATTTTTTTGTCCGATAACTTTTCAAAAATTAACATTTTCGTCCTAAAACCGATAATTTTTTAGCCCTAAAATTAACATTTTAGTCCGATAACTTATGTTTTAGGACGAAAACGTTAATTTTTTGAAAGTTATCGGACTAAAAAATAAAGTCAAAAGTTAGAGGACGAAAAACAAAGTTGACCAAACTTAGAGGACAAAAAACTCAATTTTCCCTATATAAAAAGGTTCAACTTATTTTGTTTTCTTGATTACACTGAAACCCTATCGTTTAATTTGATTACTAACTAATAACTAATACTAACTGATTTAATTTCTCGCTATAGACTGATTGGTTAACAACGGCTTGCCACGTCAATGGATAGTTATAAAAAGTAATACTTACTAAAAAAAACTCGTATTTTACTTACGGAAATTTTAGATGAACAACAATTTTGTCGTTAATTAGAGGAATTTGCAATGGATATGAGACGAAAAAAGTTCATTGGTAGCTCGTATAAATTTTAGCAACAGAATTTTCAAGACGAACAAAATGACGTTGTTTTGTTAAATTTAGCGAATATAAGGGGAAATTGCAGAGATGGTCTCATAAGAATTGGTCCTCATGAATTTGGTCTTTTTTTTAACACAAAAGGTCTCATACGATTTTTCCGTAAAAAAATAACGAATTAACGAGCGTGGGGCCCACCCGCCCTAAGTTTTCTGCCAAAAAATCACGCGGATAATTCCCAACTAAAAATAAAATTAATTCACAACTTCTTAAAACTATACGAACTAGAAAAAAAAACCCAAAATTTTCCAAGCCTCACATCATAAAATCGGCCACCGTTTCAAATCTTCCTCATAATTGCCCTATTAATGAAAAGAAATCAAATTCAGTTCACACAAAAATCATCCCCAAATAGTGGTTCCCTAGAAAGTACATGCATATGGTGCAAAGAAGAGATCTGACAGAGAGAAAATCATCCCAAATCGACCAAGTTTGTCGAAGGAAATCTAAGAAAATGTGCGGAGACGAAATACTAAAGTTGCAGAATCGCCTCCATACTTGCATTTTACATTGAAATGATTGTAAGATGAAAAAGATGAAGACATGTGGGGTAGGATTTTTTTTTTTTTTTCCTTACTGCAAATTTGAGATGAAGCTGGAATATTTGGAGAATTGTGGTTGGGGGAGTAATGAGCAGACTATTTAATAGCAAAAGTGGATTCATTTCCCTTCAAAAATCAAGTTGAAAAGATTTTTCCATTCTGTTTTCATAGGAAAGTGTTAAATATTTAACGAATAAGACCTTTTCTGCTTAAAATGGGACCAAATCTGTCAAGTACGAATTCTCATGGAACCAACCTTGCAATTTACCCACGAACATAAAGGCTTTGTATAAAGGTGTTTGGTCCAATAGTATGATTCCTTATTTTATGAATTTACATCTGAATTCCCCATTTCTTAGTAATTTGTATGGAAATGACTGTCATTTCACATAAAAGTAGCATTAATTTATTTGTTGGCCTTCTTTGAATCAGTGCCCTTGGAATTATAAAAATGTATTACGTACGTACATTTTAATTAAAAAAAATTATTACATTGTGTACAGTATCATTGGTAAATTGAACAGTACGGATCCACAATTTTAATTAAACTTTGGGGTTACAACTTAAACGTTTTACAACGATGCAAACTAATTAAAAATTACATATATATAGCAATTAAATAAAATTACAACTATAATTAAATCTGTCATGTCTTCATTTTACAAGATATTTTCCCTTGAATTAACTTTCTTTATGCTACTTTCACCATCTATTTGATCCCTTTTTCAATTTTATCGTTTTATCATTATAATAGACTAGCAGAACAAAATATAAAATTGAAATACAAATCAAGGCGATTTAATTTCATGATCACCATGCATGAAACATTGATCAGTCCAAGAAAAAAAAGCATAAGAATCAAGAAAAATATTGGATAAACTTGTCAACGAAAGAACGTAGCATGCATGCATGCAAGAATCAAATGAAAAAACGTGTTTACCTAAAATCCAAAAAAAAAAAAAAAAAAATCAAAAGAAATAGAAAGAATTAGCTAGTATTGTACGTGTCCTCCAAACACTCTATTTGTTGGCCTTCTTTGAATCAGAGCCCTTGGAATCATCATCATCGTCATCATCGCCATCGGACGGTGGTGGCGGCACGGCGGGCAATTCTTTAATGCGATTGTTTGGAATAAGATTTAGCTTTGGAGGATGTTCTTACACAAATGGTTAAAAAAAAATTACAAACACAAAATGTACTTAGTTCCAAGAATCAATGAACATTAAGATCAAGAAATAAAAACCCCAGAAATGAAAATGAGAAAAAGACCAAATATTGGTCCCCTCTAACAAATTGGGCTGAAAAATTAGAATGCAAGATTTGTTTTCAGAAAATCAGTTTTTATATGTGGAAAGGGATCTCAAATAAACTAATTTAATCATTGTGACAGTTTTATATGTGGGAGTCTAGTCAGACAAATTCAAGTTGATCCACTCTAACAAGATGATCCACTATTACAAAGTGTGGAGTATATATATTTAAGGGATTATATATTTTGTAGTCCCATATCTTAACATCAATTTGATTTTAGTCCACATCAATTCACTGTTTTGATATTAGTCCTGTAAGTTTGTAATTTTTTTGAAAAATGTCCTTTAACCTGCTACAGGGAGTTACTCATCCGGTCACTGCCCCATGAAATTTTATTTTCTCTTTATTTTTTATTTTTCATAATACGTGGCATTAGTTTGGTTTTTTATTTATTTTTTATTTATTTTTTAATTTAAATATATGGATTTGGGTATCATTTCTGAGATTAATATATGGATCAGGGTCTGGGTGACTGGGTCATCCGACAGGGTCAGGATCTTCTTCTCCAAATTACTGATCATTTTCTTCCTCTTCCACCCTCCATGTTCATCTTTTTCCTCAAAATTCTAATATTTCCTGCAAAGAATTGAAACCTAATATTTAGAAAATCTAAAAAAAAAAGATCCTACAAAATGCAGTGGTGGTGTTTTGGATCTAAAAAAAGGGCACTGTTCATCTTCTCCTTGGATGCTCAAATCTCACACACCAACACAAGACACTCACACACACCAGCAATCTCACTCACCCATCTCTCTCGTCTCACACACAAGACAGAAAATCTCCTATGAGAGAGAAAGAACAAAACATGAGAGAGACAGGGGGAGAGAGAGAGAGAAAGAAAGAGAGGGGGAGAGGTTACTTAGTGGGGAGAGCTTCTTTAAGCGGATTCAGGTTTGGAAGCTGCTTCTCCTCATCATCATCTTCTTCCATATCGTCTTCGAATAAGTCGGGCCGAGATTCCGGAACCTTCCATTTCTTATCGCCGCCGCCATTGCCGTCGTCGGAGCCACCCGGGGCCGCCGCCGCCATAGACATTATACCCTTTCTTTAATTTCTGATCTCTAACTTTTTCTCTCTCTAGATATCGTGGTAGATTTAGAAGTGAAAGAGGGGATGGGAGGGAACTCCTATTTGTAATTAACGGTTGATAAAAAGGCCAGCTGCTTAATTTGATTTCTTGATTTCACTATTACAAACTAATAACTGTACTAACAACTAACAACTTACTATGTCAGTTTTTTAATATGTTTAAAAAAATATTTGTTTATTAGTATATGCTGGCCAACTTACCCATTTTTATTAAAAATAATTGATAAAAAAAAACTCGTATTTTAATGATGGAAATTTGAGATGGACAACAAATTTATTAAAGGAATATGTGACGAATTTGCGATGGAAAGAGTCAATTGATCGCTCGTATAAATTTTAGTAATGAAATTCTTAGGGGTTAAAGTATTATTCTTTTACCTATAGTATTAGTACTACTCTGTCTTGTATTTTGTATTAGTTTCCTTCAGTATATAAGAGACTTTCTCCCTCATTTGTAAACAACTAATACGAATACATAGAGTTTCTTCTCAATTTCCTCTTAATGTCAATTCAATCTTCCATTAATCCATGAAATCCTACATGGTCTCAGATGATCAGGTTTATCTGATCGAATTTGATCCGCTTCTATATTCGCTTCAGATTTGTTTTTTTTTTTTTTTTTGTGCGATTTTCTCCATCGCGTTAGGGTTTCTTTTCCCAATTCGATTCATACAAGTGAAAGAGGGAAGGGAACTCCTATTTATAATTAACGGTTGATAAAAAGGCCAGCTTAATTTGATTTCTTAATTTCACTATAATTTAATTTCTTGATTTCAGTATTACTAACTAATAACTTTACTAACAACTAACCCCTACCCTCTAACTGATTTAGTTTTTATTGGATAACAACGGCTGAATTGCCACGTCTGATTTCGAACTAGTAATTTCTACGTAAAACTAACTTCAATAGTACTAGTAATTTTTCAAGTTAAAGGTATTTATTATAAATTATATATGTTTGAGAAATTGGAGGTTGGGTAACGCTCATAATTAATAAATTAAATAATTAATAAAAATTTAATTTTCGATAAATTAAACGTCGTAGATAGGGAACTCCTATTTATAATTAACGGAACATTCTATTGATATATAAAAAGGCCAGCTTAATTTGAAATTTCTTGATTTCACTATAATTTAATTTCACTATTACTAACAAATAACTATACTAACAACTAACCCCTGTCCCCTAACTGATTTAATTTTTCGCTCTAATTGTTGAATTAAAAAAAAAAAAGAAGAAGAATTTTATTTGAAAACTATAAAATTAAGGCTCTTAAAAATTAGTCCACGTTAGTTTAATAGTGTCAACTTTTATTCCTGATATAATCCACTTCAGTTTTGATATATTTAGTTCAGAGTTGTATTGAGGTCATCACCATATAATGAATTCACTCGTCAGATTTGAACTTGATAAATATAACTAAAAAAATTTAAACCGGTTCCGGACCAAGTCCGGTTCTCTCATAAATTTTGTCCTTAATTAAATACTAAACAAAAGTAACTTGATAAATATAACTAAAAAATTGATTAAATAGATTTGAAAATATTACTCCATCCGTTACGATTTAAAAGTATTCACATTCCCTGCCAAATATTACATATATTAATGAAAAACAATATTCTTTTAATGTATGTAAAGTTGAGGATTTTTAGCAACGGGACTGAGTCCGTCGTAAATATTGCGAGGTCATTTTTTACACGAGCAAAAATCGAACAAAAACGAGCGAGGTCTCTTAGACCCGTTGTACCTCCGATTGTCCAGCCCGAGGCGGTCGCTAAATCGGTCGCAAATCATGTTTTGTGACCGAAAATCGGTCTTTAAATTGGTCGTTAATCCGCGTTTTTTTTTTTTTTTTTTAGTGTAGATTAATATAACAGATTGCAATGATGACATATTAATCCTGAAGAAAAAGAAAAATTATGTGAAATCAAATTCACCTGATCTATATTTCGTTAAATACCACTCTTATGTAAAATTACTATTATTATTATATATATAAGCTATCACAGCTATTTATCCGTTTTGCTTAATTTAACTTATGATTTTTTATGTGCACAAGATGTTTCAAGATCACGATGAAAATGCGTCTTCGTCATTTGTATTTCAGTTTTATATTTTATCCTATCCTAATGATTGTATAACTTATCGACATTTGTCTACACGCTACAAGATTTTCGCGTTTTAGCAACGGAAAAATTCCGTTGCTAATCAACGAATTTGCATTTAGTAACGGATTTCCAACGAATATTTTCCATTGTTACTCTGCTCGTTGCTAAATATGCCAACCGAATTGTATTCCGTTAGTAAAAAATACCGACAGATTATCAACAGATTACCAACGGAAAATAAAATATTAGTTTATATGATCAATCTGTTAGTAATTCGTTGGTAAAACTGTTGGTAAATAAAATCCGTTGCTAAATTAGTGTTGTAATCCGTCAAAAATCCGTTGGTAATCCGTTGCTAATTTCCGTTGGTAACCCGTTGATAATTAAATCTGTTGGTAATCCGTTGGTAAAATTTGTTACTATTTTGTTGCTAATTTATTACTAAAGTTGGACAAAGGTAATAACTACTATTTCCGTTGGTAATTTTTTTTTAATATTTTTGTCCCTATTATAATTTTCCTATATAGTTATTCAATAAACATAATAAATTAAAATTTACTAAGAATCAATATAATCCAAATACTCATAATATTGTGGTGCAAAAAAATCTGTTGCAAATCCGTTAGTATATGTCTGTATTACTGTTGGTGAACGAATCTAATCGTAAGGATTAGTGGCTGTTTTAATCCATTTTTACGTCACCAATCAATAACGTGTGATTGATTACCACCGTAAATGGTAAATCGGGGTTTGGATTTATCGAATTTGTAAATTCGGTAGTCGAAATTGGACTTATTTCGTGTATGTGTGAGTTTGGGTGTGTTTGTGTGTATTTTTTGTCTGAAATTCGAAAATTATATAAGTAAGCTGGAGAACAACTATTTATAGAGACTAGCAAGCATGAGGTGTCCAAAACTCTTGGTCTCCCTAGCCTGCATGCTTGACATGTGTCCCTTTGATCTTATCTAAGCTGAATCTTAGTTACAAAGTCTTCTTTGGTCTTATCTCGGACTCATTGTTGTTCGCCTAAGTCGGCTTGATTGATCTTGTTGATTCTCCAACTGAAAGTTGTTCGCCTCTTGAGGTTGTACTTTGGAAGTTGCTCGCCTTATGGCTTTGTTCAGCTTGGCGTTGGGATCTTTGTCCTTTGTTCACTTGTAAACACCTCCTTGGCTATTTGTTGTATCATGGTTTGACCAAGTTGTTCGTCATTGATGACTTCACAGTTGGCTCATTCTTGGTCTCGGGCATGAATTCCTGTTCGCCCATTAGTTGTTCGTCGGGGAGTTGTTCGTCACTTTATACACCTCTAAAATTGGTAGATGCACCCCAACTTGATTTTCTTTGTTGATTACCCTTGATTTGAGGTTGGTTCTTCATAATCTTTGATGTAGCTTTAATCCTTGTTCGCCATTTATTGACTTATGTTCGCCTATCAACAATTACCAACGGATATTTATCCGTTGCTAAAATCCGTTGCTAAAATGCGAATTTCTTGTAGTGACACTCCACACACTAAATATTAAAATACGCCTTTGGGAAAGAAGAAAAGAATGGCGCTTGTGGCAGAAAATTTAATTAAGTCTATAATGCTTCGATTAATTAGTATAATGGGATTAGATATCTCAGATATTATATAGAGAGCACCTTTTTGAGATTTTTAAAAAATATATGTAAAATGTACCTCCTCCGTCTATCGGTTTTCACAATGCACTTACACACAAAAATGCATATCTTTGATTCCATTCACTTTTAATTAAACAATATTTCGTTATTAAAAAATTATTTATTAATTTAAATACTACAAATCAATTCTCATACGGAAGTCTAAAAAAAATTAACTATGAAAATTAATTTGCGAAGTTAGTATCATTATGAAGCAAGAAATTCGATAAGTAGTATGGAAAAGATTTTGCAATGTAAACATTTATAGATCTTCAAGGTTAACATATCCGACATCACTAAGCTTCATTCACCCTATACCTAATAAATATCCAATAGTAAATTAACTATGTACACATCAAGACTGTTTTCATGATCTAATAATCTGTACATATTTAATTTTCGACTTTACAGAATTCAAATTAAATAATTAGAATATGAGGAATTAAAGATGATGAATGTGAAATTAAGTAAAGACATTCATGGATGGACCATATTACAGTTGAGAAGCATTAATTTCTGCCAAAAAAAAAAAATAGCACAAGAAATGTCCAATTAATATTGAATATAAGTCGTTTTCAGAAGTCATGATCAAAATAGGGGAAACATGCAAATATTCAAAAGTAGAATTAATGTGCAGAATCAAATTTCTTCAATATTATAAAATTATCCAATAGTAAACTATATACACATCAAGACCGTTCCTCATGATCTAATTATCTGTACAGATGTAATCTTTGATTTTACAGAATTCAAATTAAATAAATGAGGAGTTAAAATGATATCAATATGAAATTAAGTTAAAAACACTCATGATCTTATTAATTGAGAAGCATTAATTTCTGCAAAATAAAAAGAACGAATGGTCCAATTAATATCGAATAAAAGTAGTTTTGAGTGTTACAGAATTCATGTAGCATGCAAATATTAGGAAGTAGAATTATAGACTAGCATAATAAAATTGAAATACAAATCAAGGCGCATTTCATGATCATCATGCATGAAACATTGAACAGTCCATGAAAAAAAAAAAAGCATAAGAATCAAGAAAAATATTGGATAAACTTGTCAACGAAAGTACGTACGTAGCATGCATGCAAGAAACAAATGAAAGAAACGTGTTTACCTAAAATCCAAAAAAATCAAAAGAAATAGAAAGATATAGCTAGTGTGGTACGCGTCTCCCAAACACTCTATTTGTTGGCCTTCTTTGAATCAGAGCCCTTGGATTCATCATCATCATCGCCATCGGACGGTGGCGGCGACGGATCTTTAATGCGATTCTTTCGATCGAGAACAAGCTTTTGAGGACGCAGCTTACGCTTCATTATGAAACTCCTTTTCTTCACTTTTAACCACCTTTCCCGCCGCGCCATTTCCTCCCTATGAGAGAACAAAACATGAGGAGAGAGAGTCTTTCAAAAAACAAAAAACATGAGGAGAGAGAGAAAGAGAGAGAGGTTACTTAGTTGGGAGAGATTCTTTAAGCGGATTCAGGTTTGGAAGCTTCTTCTCCTCATCATCATCTTCTTCCATTTCGTCTTCGAATAAGTCGGGCCGAGATTCTGGAACCTTCCATTTCTTATCACCGCCGCCATTGCCGTCGTCGGAGCCACCCGGGGCCGCCGCCGCCGTAGACATTATGCTCTTTCTTTAATTTCTGATCTCTTTAACTAACTCTAATTTTTTCTCTCTCTAGATATTGTGGAGGAATTGGAATTGGAATTGGAAGAGGGAGGGAACCCCTATTTATAATTAACGGAACATTCTTTTGATAAGAAGGCCAGCTTAATTTGATTTCACTATTACTAACTAATAACTAACCTCTGCCCTCTAACTGATTTATTGGATAACAACGGCTGAATTGCCACGTCTGATTTCGAATATATTGTTATGGAACGGTATATCATATCGTAAAATCTTATACGAATAAGTTTCTATGTAAAACTAACTTCAGTAGTAATTTTTCAAGTTAAAGGTATTTATTATAAATTATATACGTTGGAGAAATTGGAGGTTGTGTAACGCTCATAATTAATAAATTAAATAATTAATAAAAATTTAATTTTCAATAAATTAAACGTCATAGCTAGGGAATTTGATTTCTTGATTTCACTTTAATTTGATTTCTTGATTTCACTTTAATTTAAATTCACTATAATTTAATTTCACTATTACTAACAAGGAAAGGGTCGGGTGGCCCAGTGGTCCGTGCCCGCCCCGCCCGTCTGGGCTCGAACCACGCGAGCCACTTTTTTTTTTTGTATAGGCTCGGTAATTTGCGACGGCCAAATTCCGTCGCAAATGTTGAATTTTGTTGAATATTTTATATTTTTTATTGAATATTATAGATTTGCATATATTTTTTATTGAATAAAAAAGTTAGTAAATATATATATATATATAAACGAATTAGAAACAAAAAAAAGATTTAATTTGATGAATTTAAAAAAAACGGGAGTCAATTTCGAATTATATACAACTAAATGAATAAAAACGAATGAATTAATAATTTAAAATAGTCTAAAATATTTAATTTATAAAATTAATTTAAAAAAATAGTAAATAAATATATATAAACGAATTAGAAGCAAAAATGAATTCATTTGATGAATTTAAAAAAATGGGAGTCATTTTGGAATTATATAAAATTAAATGAATAAAAGCGAATGAATTAATAATTTAGAATAGTCTAAAATATTAAATTTATAAAATTAATAAAAAAAGTTAGTAAATACATACATATAAACGAATTAGAAACAAAAATGATTGAATTTGATGAATTTAAAAAAAAAAAAAACGGGAGTCAATTTGAGGTTATATACAATTAAATGCAAATAGACAAACAAGAATTGTATGTGTCTTAGTGGTTCACACTTCTTCCGATCTACCCGGAGGTCGTGGGTTTGATTCCCCTTGGATGCATATTTGTCAATTTATTTTTACAAGCCTCACAAGAGCTTATATACTACATGGGTTGCCTAATATGCGTCAGTGGTTCAGTGGTTCGCACCCAGCTCGGACCCTAATGGGCGCGGTTCGAACCCAAAGAGCTAACTTTTTTTTTTACGCTGGATCGCTGATTAGCGACCGCCTTCGGTCGCTAAACAGAAAATAAAATAAAAAAGGTTAATTTTATTTCGAAAAATAAAATAGCGACAACCAGAAGTCGGTCGCTAAATCATGACCTGGACGGTGTTGATAGGCGAACATAAGTCAATAAATGGCGAACAAGGATTAAAGCTACATCAAAGATTATGAAGAACCAACCTCAAATCAAGGGTAATCAACAAAGAAAATCAAGTTGGGGTGCATCTACCAATTTCAGAGGTGTATAGAGTGACGAACAACTCCCCGACGAACAACTAATGGGCGAACAGGAATTTAGACCCGAGACCAAGAATGAGCCAACTGTGAAGTCATCAATGACGAACAACTTGGTCAAACTATGATACAACAAATAGCCAAGGAGGTGTGTACAAGTGAACAAAGGACAGAGATCCCAAAGCCAAGCTGAACAAAGCCATAAGGCGGGCAACTTCCAAAGTACAACCTCTAGAGGCGAACAACTTTCAGTTGGAGAATCAACAAGATCAATCAAGCCGACTTAGGCGAACAACAATGAGTCCGAGATAAGACCAAAGAAGACTTTGTAACTAAGATTCAGCTTAGATAAGATCAAAGGGACACATGTCAAGCATGCAGGCTAGGGAGACCAAGAGTCTTGGACACCTCATGCTTGCTAGTCTCTATAAATAGTTGTTCTCCAGCTTACTTATATAATTTTCGAATTTCAGACAAAAAATACACACAAACACACCCAAACTCACACATACACGAAACAAGTCCAATTTCGACTACCGAATTTACAAATTCGATAAATCCAAACCCCGATTTACCATCTACGGTGGTAATCAATCACACGTTATTGATTGGTGACGTAAAAACGGATTAAAACAGCCACTAATCCTTACGATTAAATTCGTTCACCAACAATTTGGCGCTAGAAGGAGGGCGCCGAACCTCCGGTTTAGTGTGATTACTCAAGAACTTCAAGTTGAAAACTTGAAGATTCAAAGGAAATCTCAAGAAATATTTGAAGATACAAACAAAAGTGTTCTTGGTGTTCTTGGTGTTCTTCAATTTATAAATTTAGAAGTAATTTAAATTGAAATGCCTCAATCAAAAGAGACCCAAGGATCACGTTTATCGAAAAGAGCATCTCAGACCCGAGCCACGTCGGCCGACCACCAGGACCGTGACCCGAGACATGCGAACAGGTCACAGCATACGGCCATAACACATAACCTCCCCCCTGAGATGGAGGCTTTGGCGAACA
Source organism: Ballota nigra (assembly GCA_947034835.1). Lineage (NCBI taxonomy): Eukaryota > Viridiplantae > Streptophyta > Magnoliopsida > Lamiales > Lamiaceae > Ballota > Ballota nigra. The sequence continues at coordinate 2,229,371 of OX344726.1, read as the reverse complement.
ACCCCAACGAGTTGGCCAAAACCATTGCTGCTCTCCAGGCCCTCCAGAGGCAACAAGAGCAGGTTAGGCCAACACAGGCAAGGCTAAGGGACAAGTCCCTAGAAGTTGTTAGACCCAGGACCACTAGGGGCGAGCAGCGAGAGGTTGATAGTGCCCAAGTCAGACGGAACAAGGGAAAGGCCAAGGTGGTCGACCAACGAGAAGTACAGGCTGAGTCTGGTCGCGGACGAACAACTATGTCTAGCCATGGGACAACACGTTCCAGTGCCCAAGACAGACTTAGCCAACCCCAACCGGAAGCTGCTCGCCGGGGAGCAGATGATGGGCGAGCAACTTTTGAACAGCCTCGCCCATCAGTCCATGAAAGGCTCTCCCAGTCAGCCTTCAGGCGCTTAGGGCCAAATGCGGCGAACAACATTAGGAGGCAAGCTCAGGAAGTGCCCACCCCAAGCGAGGGACTGCGACGAGCAGAAAGGTTAATGCCTTTGCTCGCCGAACAGCCTCCAAGTCAGGGGGCACCTCTTGATGAATTATCAAGCCTAAGGAGGGCTGTGGAGAACATGCAGGGGCAACTGGACCAACAGAGGGGGATGGGAACGACCAGCATGCCATCCTCACCTTTGGCAGCTCATATTTTGAAGGCCCCAATCCAGAAAAAGATTCAATTTCCGGCTAGCATTCAATATGAAGGCATCGCCGACCCCCGGGTCCACTTAACGAAGTATACGGACTACATGGTCTCTGTGGGGGCCAGCGACGCCACCCAGTGCCGGAATTTTCCATTAACATTGGGCGATCGGGTTCACAAGTGGTTTTCATCAATGCCGCCGGCATCAATCCACTCGTTCGTCCAACTAAGTCGAGAATTTCTTTCTCACTTTTCAACGGCGGGGTCGTATCTTTCCCAAAAACACCGGCTATCAGATTTAAGGCAAAATGATGATGAAACTGACCGGGCGTTTATGGAAAGATTCGATAAAGTTTTACTAGAAGGAGAACCGGTGAGCGAAGATACAAAGATCGTCGCTGTGATGGCCGGATTGAAAAAAGGGTCGAAGTTATGGAAGGAGGTACGTCTGAAGTGCCCAAAGACTTATGCCGAGTTCAGAAACCAAGCTGGCATTTTCGTTTCCATGCACGAAGCCCTACAAACAAATTTAGGGGAAAACAAAGCTGATTCTAAGGAAAATAACAAAAAGCCCGTCGGGACAAGTTACAGGGTCCCGAAAAACATGAAAGCATTCACCGAAGGATCGGATTTAAAAGAAAAATTGAACCAAGTATTGACAGTATCAGTTGATACTGTATATGAAAGTGTAAAGGAGAAAGAGTTGCTTTCTCCACCACGTAAAATCCGTCAGGATACTGGCAAACTCAACCCGAACAAGTATTGTGCCTACCATCAAAGTGTGGGGCATTTTACGAGTGAGTGTAGAGATTTGCTTAAGCAACTCTGGCGATTTTATGAAGAGGGGAAGCTCTCCGATTTCGTCAAAAGGCAACCTGGGAAAAGAGCCCGGGAGAACAACTCAGAAGACGAAGAGGATGGTCAATCCCAGAGAAACAACAGACCCGGGCGACCAGTTCCCAATATGCCAGCCCAACCTTTAGAAGATTTGTTCATGATGGAACCCGCAGGTCCCGCGGGAGGGTGTTTTGATGGACAACCACCTGAATCTAACCGGAAGAGGAAAGCGGAGCTACGAGCGATTGGCCAAGTACAAGAGATGGGAGTTAAGCCGTCTATCATGCAAACGGCAGAATTAACTTTCACTGAAAAAGACCTTGAAGGCGTCTTAGCCCCACACAATGATTCGCTCGTAATCTGTGCCAAGATTATGGGGACCAGAGTCCATAGACTGTTGGTGGACACCGGAGCCTACACGAACATCTTATTCAAGAAGACCCTCGATAATCTGGGAGATTATTCAGGTTATGTTCGGAATACAACACATAGAATCGTAGGCTTTGGGAATGCTGTGACAACACCGTTGGGAATTGTAACATTAGCTGTACAACTTGTAACGGCCGATGAACCCGAAAGAAATATAACGAGAATGGTAGATTTCTTGGTTGTAGACCAGGAGTCGACTTATAACGGGTTTCTTGGCCGACCTTTTCTTAATGAATTTAAAGCTGCGTGTTCCACTTACCACTATTGTTTGAAATTTCCAACAGCTAGTGGAACAGGCACAATTAAAGGAGACCAACGGAGAGCACGAGAATGCGTTCAACAGCTACGAGCAAAATTTGTACAAATATCCATGATGGAAACAACAAGTTGTCCCATCGACGAACCATCAATACTAAACAATATGATGGACATAGACGACCACATGGATGCGGACGAACAACACTTGGACGAGCAAGTGTTGGATGAACAACTCGTTACCACCCGCGAGGAAGCTCCATCTGACGAACAACTAAGAGGTGGTGACGAACAACCTTCAGTGGAGGACTTGGAGGGCCAAGTACAAACGAACAACAATAGGACGAAGCCAACTGATGATCTAGAACCCCGCCTGGGGGCAGAACCCATGGACATCGAAAATGATTCCAACCCTGAGGAACCCATACTTGATCCCCGTTGGAAGGGACAAAAACGACGAGCAACTCCAGTCGAAGAGCTGGAGGCGTTCAAAGTTAATCCCGACAACGAAGATCTTGAATTATTCATAGGATCTGAGCTCCCAGAGCCTTACAGATCCCGAATGAAAGCGTTCCTCACCAAGAATCTAGATGTCTTTGCTTGGTCTCATGCAGATATGGTGGGGATAGATCCAAAACATGCTTGTCACAAGCTAAATATAAACCAAGCCAGAAAGCCCGTCCATCAAAAGCGGAGGAAGTACGGCCCAGACAAATATCAGGCTTTAAATGAAGAAGTTAGAAAGTTGCTAGACAACGATCTCATCCGACAAGCACTCTGTCCACAATGGGTAGCAAACCCAGTACTCGTGAGGAAACCAAACGGGACCTGGAGACTATGCATAGATTTCACGGATCTGAATGCAGCATGCCCGAAGGACAATTTTCCTCTCCCACATATCGATCAATTGGTGGACAGCACTGCGGGTCACGAGATGCTAACATTCATGGATGCTTTTGCAGGGTATCATCAAATCCCAATGCATCCTGACGATCAAGAAAGCACAGCTTTTTATACTAACAAAAACTTGCTGTGTTGGAAGAGAATGCCATTTGGCCTCATAAATGCCGGAGCAACATACCAAAGGCTGGTGAACAAGATGTTTGATCAACAAATTGGAGACACGGTTGAAGTCTATGTAGACGATATCGTGGTCAAAAGTCCCAGGAAGGAGGACCATCTTCAACATCTGACTCAAGTGTTCGAAATTCTTCGACACTATAACATGAAGTTGAATCCAAAGAAAAGCAGCTTTGGAGTCCACTCAGGAAAATTCTTGGGTCATCTTGTTAGCCAGCGGGGAATTGAGGCCAACCCTTCAAAAGTTAAAGCCATCCTGGATATGCTACCACCACGTTCGGTGAAAGAGGTGCAAAGACTCACCGGGTGCCTAGCAGCATTAAACCGGTTCATATCCAGGTCAGGGGATAAGTGCCGTCCATTTTTCGAGGCCGTCAAAAAAGGGAAGTTTGCATGGACTAACAACTGTCAAGCGGCCTTCGATCAACTTAAAGACTACCTGGGAGATGTCAAAATCCTATCAAAACCAATCCCAGGAGAAAAGCTCTTTCTATACTTAGCCGCATCAGAAGTTGCCATCAGTTCTGTTTTGGTGCGGGAGGACGGCAAATTCCATCAACCAATCTATTATGTCAGCCAAGTTTTACACGAAGCAGAGATCAAATATGCCCCGACCGAAAAGCTGGCATATGCTTTGGTTATGAGCGTGAGAAAGTTACGACCATATTTCTTCGACCATCAAGTCGAAGTTCTAACAACTTTCCCGCTCAGGCAAATTCTCCATCGCCCCGACACTGCAGGTCGTCTCTTAAGATGGTCACTAGAGATTAGCCAATTCGGAGTGACCTATGCTCCTCGAACAGCGATCAAAGGGCAAGCATTAGCCGACTTTATAGTCGAACTAACTTTCCCACCAGATCCGACGAGAGGACTTGATCATCCTTGGCATCTCTATGTGGACGGATCATCAACCAACATAGCCTCGGGGGCAGGAGTGGTATTAATAAGTCCAGACAGATAAGTATTCACCTCGGCGATCAGATTTGGTTTCATGGCAACCAACAACGAAGCTGAGTATGAAGCTCTTATTGCTGGTCTCCACCTATCACTCGCAGTTGGTGTCAGACGCTTGCAAATATTTGGCGACTCACAATTGATCGTGAACCAAGTCCGAGGTGAATACGAAGCAAAAGATGATCACATGATCGAATATCAGCGGATTGTTGCTCACCTGATGTCCATGTTGCAGCAAGTTTTCATACAGCAAATTCCAAGGACGAGCAACACTCAAGCAGACGCGCTTGCCCGACTAGCAACAAGTGAAGGCCCCGTAGAGTTGGCAGATATTATAGTTACAAAGATGAAAGATCCATCAACAGTAAGCTATAATGTCAATCAACTCGACGATCAAACCAGTGAAAAAGAAGACTGGAGAACAAGTATAGTCAAATACTTGAAAAGTGGGGAAAAACCAAACAATCCTTTTGAAGCTGCCAAGCTAATAAAGCGAGCCGCCAGATATACTCTGGTAGGCGAGCAACTCTTCAAAAGGGGAATATCAATCCCACTTCTCAAATGTTTGCCTAGGGGGCAAGGGCAAGCAGTACTCGAAGAGATACATGCTGGAGTATGTGGAAATCATACTGGGGGGCAAGCTTTGGCATACAAGACAATCAGACAAGGCTATTATTGGCCGACTTTACGTCAAGACGCAATCAAAAAAGCCAAGACTTGCCATCAATGTCAGATTTTTGCCCCAGGTATCCATACCCCGGCTCAAGAACTTGTGTCAGTATACAGCCCATGGCCTTTTGCAAGATGGGGGATGGACATCATTGGTCCTTTCCCGGCTGGAGTTGGAAATGTTCGATTCGCCGTCGTGGCAGTCGATTATTACACAAAATGGGCGGAAGCAGAGGCCATGGTGAATATCACACAGCAGAAGATGATCAACTTTATTTGGAAGAATATTGTCTGTCGTTTTGGAGTTCCACAGGCAATTGTGACAGACAATGGTCCACAATTTGATGGACAAGAGTTGAGAGAATTCTGTACGAAGTGGGGGATCAAGAAACATTACTCCACACCTTATCACCCCCAGTCGAATGGACAAGTTGAAGCTGTGAATAAAATCATAAAGCATACATTAAAAGTGCGACTGGCGGAGAGTAAAAGCAGTTGGTCTACAGAACTTCCGGAAGTCTTATGGGCGTACAGAGTTTCTCCCAGGTCTAGCACCGGAGAAACACCCTTTGCAATGGCTTTCGGGACAGAGGCTGTAATACCAATTGAGTTAAAGGCCACTACATTTAGGACGACCAACTTTAATGAACAGGCGAACAACTCTGCTCTAAATGCTGAATTAGATTTACTCGAAGAAAAAAGGTTGAATGCCGAGCTAAAAAATGCCACATACAAGCAGCGAGCAGAACGTTACTATAATTCCCATGTAAAAGTTAGGGAATTCAGAGTTGGAGATTTGGTTCTAAGAAAGTTGCTCGCCCAATCTCCAGGTGTATTGGGACCAACTTGGGAGGGCCCGTATCGTATAACAGAAAAATACATCAATGGCGTATACGATATTGAGGACATGGAAGGCAAGCCGGCCCAATACTCCTGGAATGCTGTACATCTAAAGAAATACTATCAATAAAGTTGGGCGAACAACTGTCTTGGGGGGCAAGGGATGCATATGAGCTGAAGGAAGGCTAAGAAGGCTAAAAACTTGCCTAATTTTTTAAATTTTCTTAAGTATAGATTCAAAAGTTGCTCGGCACATTGTATAGTCTGGTGCTAGTGCTTTTGATTTTATAGATAGAGTTGCTCGGCAAAAAAATATTATAAGTGAGCAAGTTTTAATTTGTGTTTAAAGCTGTTCGTCAGATTGTGTATAATAAGTGATGGACAGTCTTGCAACACTTGTAATTATTTTGCAATGTAAATATAATAGTTGTTCGTCAAAAAAAAAGGAAAAGTCCAAAAGCTCGAGGTACAAGTCCATTCAAAGGTTGTTCGTTTTACAAATGAACAGAACCTAAGGACCAAAGCCACTTAAAGGTTGTTCGTTTTTTAAAATGAACAGAACCTAAGGCTAAACCCTGATTCCACTGAAGGCAAGTTCAATTCGAACAAAAGCCCAACATTATATGTTATAATTGTAAAGGCAATTAACATATATAAGAAAATGAGCGAACATGAGAAAGACGTTCCATTAATCAAAGGCATTAAGCCTCAAAAATAGTACAAGCTGGAAGCAGCCATTACAAGTACTACAAAAGGGAGCGAACAACTATTACAAAGAAAACAGAAAAAAAAAAAGCTAAGTCCTAAACTACTGCTGTTCGGCGGGAGGAGGATCTTGAGGTTGCTCGGCAGAAGGGTCGACAATCATGTCTCGAGCAAGGTCTTCAGCTGCCTTATCCTCCGCCTCTTTAGCAATTTGCTCGTCCGTGGCAGCCGGCTCATCTCCTTGCTCGCCATCGTCAACAATCGGTGGAGGATGAGTGATGGAAATACTAGGGTCGAGTTTGTCTAGTTTGACCCCAAGTACTGCCAAATCCGCCAGCTGAATCTCGATATTGTTCGGCGGAGGATAGCTCTCTAGAAATTCATTCAGATCCTTGCACATCTCCTCCACCATATCCTTGAAGTCATAAGCGTCCGCCGTGCGAATGCTGTCCGCATAGGCGCATATATAACCCAAGTTTGAGATGGGCCCACTCCGAGCTTGAAATTCTTGCTCGGCTTCTTCCCTTGAGAGCATTTCAGACATTTGCTTCTTTAGTCGAGCAACTTCTTCTTCTGCTCCTTCTCTCCTCTTCCTCTCTTCATCCAGCGCAGTCGTTGAGGAGAGCAGCTCAGCCTTTGTATCTTTAAGCTCGCTGGAGACAAGCTGATAGTCCTCAATGCGCTTCTTCTCCAGATTATCAGCCAACTTCAATTGGTCCTTAAGGCGAGCAATCTGGCCATTAAAGTTGTTCGCCATTTTATCTTTTTCCTCTGAGAGCTGGCGAATCGAGGCGGCATGATGACGAGCAGTCTCCTCTAGCTCGGCAACCTGAGCCATACCCCTTTGAGCTGAAACGAGGGAGTTTGCAGCTTGAACCATTGATAAGTGAAAATTATCAATGGGGCCCTGAGCGAGGACCGCTTTGTTCAGTGGCCGCGACCATGCCCGAGCAACAAGTTCAGTTGCTCGGCGAACGTGGTCGTCCGTTATATCACGGAAACTCGTCGGAGTCCTAGAGCAGGCAAACTGGTGAATCAGATCTGCTCGCCCTGGGTAATCGTTGGGCCGGTACCTGCGAACAAAAAGAAGGTCAATACTTGGAAAATTTGGCAAAGGAAAAACTTGTTCGACAAGAAAGCAGAAACTTACTCAGAAAATTTTCGCTCGTCCCGGCCTAAGTATGTGATGTCCTCGGGGCCTCTGGGGGAACCTATATCTTTGCTCGCCTTGCCGGACCTCTCGGTGAGCTCGGCAGATGAACGGCGAACAACGTCCCCTTCTGGGCGAGCATGGCTCGAACCCACCTTCTCCTTCCCCTTGCCAGGGACATCATGGGACAAGGAAGTCCCGTCGGCTTTCTTTAAACGTTTCCCCCCATGGGGGGGAGAGACAGGAGGAGAACGGATTTGAATGGGGGGAGCAGCCTGCCTTGGAACCTTGGCCCCCTCGGGTTTGTTCGTCATCTCGAGCATCTTTTGTGGAGGGTCTCCTCTCCTTTTCTTCCCTCGAGTCGGTGCCATTTCGAGAACCCTTTGCTCCAGGAGGGTGTATGAAGGAGGGATGGCAACTGTAACTTGTTCGCCTAAAAAAAAAAAAAAAAAAAAAAAAAGAATTAGACGAGCAAGTTATACAAGTTAACGACGAACAAGACTTGAGCAAGGAGTTAGAAATTTTCATACCTGGGGGCACCTCAGCTTGAGCCTCCAGGTGGTGAGGATAAGTCAAGAGGCGAGCAGCTTTTTGGCACCTTGATCGGCAAAGATAGTCAATAGTCCTATCTGCCCGGTTGCGAAGGCCGACCAAGCACGAAGTAAATTGAAACTCCGAGCTCAACTCCTCCTCTTTCGAATCCCACTTGGGTAGACGAGGGCCTGCGAACAAACAAGAAAAGTTAAATTAGAACTACTTAGCCCAAAGGCGAGCAAGAAACAAACTTACGTTTCAGTTTTCCATAGGCTGCTGGAGAATTTATTCGTCCAGGGCCGCCGTGTGGACCAGAAGATGCTCGCCAGTCACCCCCAATCCAGAAGAAGTGTTGCTTCCAGTCACGAATCTTGTTCGGCACTTCTTCTACCATTTTCAACCCAGTCCTGGCCTTGAGATAGTAATAGCCTTCTTCTCCCAAGGGGCAGCTTGTAATTGTCATCAAATAATTGATCTCTTCCGCAGTAATTCGATCAACATAACCCTCCAGGGCGAACAAACACATGGAGCCCAGAAGGTTCATCCACCCAATTGGAGTAATTTGGGTGATGGCCAAGTTGGTCGCCTCCAAGAATCGACCAACAACGGGTGGAAGAGGCAACTTTAGTCCAGCAATTAAAGTGTGAATGTTGATCGCCGTGCATCCTGGAGGTGGACGATCAGCTCTTTCCCTCCTCTGAGGAGCCCACATGTGAATATCAAAGGGGATTTTATATTCCTTTCGGATGGAGTCCAGTTCATCTTCGCGAACAACACTTTTTATCTTGCTCGCCTGGAATCCAGTTTTCACCTTATCCATTATTTGTCTCTGGGGACGGGAAAAGATGTTCGCATATCGTTCAGCATATGCTCGCCATTCAAATAGACGAGCAACCCCTGCTGGGATCTCATTTTCCCGCATCCTTGGGGATGGGAAGTTAATGCTCTCCAAGAACTCGCGAGTGAGTTCGTTAAGGTCTGGATCTCTAGATTCGGCAGAGGACGAAGAGCCAGCGTCCAAATTGTTGTTCGCCGCAACTACTAATTCTCTCCCAGATGGGCCCGCACCGGTGTCCTCCACAGAGCGAACAACTGAATCCACGTGATGATCCGACGCCGAAGAAATCTCGAGGGGAGGTTGATCGATGGGGACCGCAACGGGAAAAAGGGGATCTAGGGTCTCCTCAGCTTTATTGCTCGATTGCGAAGACATAGGAGGGAGAGGATAAATCTAGGCGGTGGCGGATAGTGTTGCAGACGGCGGCGTTTTCCCGGAGAAGACGGAGGCGTTTGGGTCCACACGGCGGTAGAAAGAATTTTCGAAGAAAAGATAGAGAAGAAGAAAAATAACTACCTGGGAGTGGAAATTTGAAGCCAAACGTTGAAGAACAGATGCCGGAGAAGCTTGGAATCGCCGGAGAAAGTGGAAGTCGCCGGAGCACTGTAGTAGGAGAGGAAAAAGTGGGAAAAATTTTAGTTCTCTCACTACTTATACCTCAAGTAAAAACGGGGTCTCACACATAATTTCTCGAAAACTCAGAGGCCAAATGGAGAGAAAACGGGGTTAATTCCGAGCTAACCCACAAGATGAAGGACCTATAAACAATTATAGGGGCGCGTGGCCTCGAGATTGCTCGCGCGTGGGCGGCGCACAGCCATGCCGCCCACGTCATCTTCGTACAACTCCCAGACCTTGGGAAGACGAAACGACAGACCAAATGTTGCTCGCCCAAGCCAATGATGTCCGCCCCAACCCTCATCATTTTGATATCCTAACTATAGTTGCTCGCCACAAAGTTGCTCGTCTGGGGCAACATATAGCCAGGATAGGGGGCAATTGTTGATAGGCGAACATAAGTCAATAAATGGCGAACAAGGATTAAAGCTACATCAAAGATTATGAAGAACCAACCTCAAATCAAGGGTAATCAACAAAGAAAATCAAGTTGGGGTGCATCTACCAATTTCAGAGGTGTATAGAGTGACGAACAACTCCCCGACGAACAACTAATGGGCGAACAGGAATTTAGACCCGAGACCAAGAATGAGCCAACTGTGAAGTCATCAATGACGAACAACTTGGTCAAACTATGATACAACAAATAGCCAAGGAGGTGTGTACAAGGGAACAAAGGACAGAGATCCCAAAGCCAAGCTGAACAAAGCCATAAGGCGGGCAACTTCCAAAGTACAACCTCTAGAGGCGAACAACTTTAAGTTGGAGAATCAACAAGATCAATCAAGCCGACTTAGGCGAACAACAATGAGTCCGAGATAAGACCAAAGAAGACTTTGTAACTAAGATTCAGCTTAGATAAGATCAAAGGGACACATGTCAAGCATGCAGGCTAGGGAGACCAAGAGTCTTGGACACCTCATGCTTGCTAGTCTCTATAAATAGTTGTTCTCCAGCTTACTTATATAATTTTCGAATTTCAGACAAAAAATACACACAAACACACCCAAACTCACACATACACGAAACAAGTCCAATTTCGACTACCGAATTTACAAATTCGATAAATCCAAACCCCGATTTACCATCTACGGTGGTAATCAATCACACGTTATTGATTGGTGACGTAAAAACGGATTAAAACAGCCACTAATCCTTACGATTAAATTCGTTCACCAACAGACGGGTCGGACCCGATTGATTCAGCGATCGATTTGAAAAAGCGGTCGCTAATATTAGCTACCTACTTTTTAACGATCGATTTTTTTGTCAGAATTCGGTCGCTAATCACGTTTTGCGACCGAAAATCGATCACTAAACTTTTTTTGTGGTGAGACTTTACAATATGAGAAAACGTTCAATAATAACATATTTGGAATCCGACGTGGCAATCCAATAAATCAGTTAGAGGGAAGGGGTTAGTTGTTAGTATAGTTATTAGTTAATAATAGTGAAATTAAAGTGAAATCAAGAAATCAAATTAAGCTGGCCTTATTATCAATTCCGTTAATTATAAATAGGAGTTCCCTTCCCTCCCCTCTTTCACTTCTAATTCTACCACGATATCCAGATAGAGAAAAAGTTAAAGAGATCAGAAATTAAAGAAAGGGCATAATGTCTATGGCGGCGGCGGCCCCGGGTGGCTCCGACGACGGCAATGGCGGCGGCGATAAGAAATGGAAGGTTCCGGAATCTCGGCCCGACTTATTCAAAGACAAAATGGAAGAAGATGATGATGAGGAGAAGAAGCTTCCAAACCCCACTAAGTAACCTCTCTCTCTCCCTCTCTTTCTCTCTCTCTCACTCTCTCTCTCATGTTTTGTTGTTTCTCTCTGATAGGAAGGAAATGGAGCAAAAGGGGCGGGGGAAATGGTGGTTAAGAGTGAAGAAAAGTGGGGGAAAGAGTTTCATAATGAAGCGTAAGCCGAATCCTCAAGAGCTAATTCTTGATCGAAACATTCGCAATGATGAATTGCCGCCACCACCACCGTCCGATGATGATGATGATGATTCCAAGGGCTCTGATTCAAAGAAGCCCAACAAATAGAGTGTTCGGAGGACACGTATCATACTAGCTATATCATTCTATTTCTTTTGAATTTTTTGGGTTTTAGGTTAAGACGTTTCTTTCATTTGATTCTTGCATGCATGCTACGTACGTACTTTCGTTGACGGGTTTATACAATATTTTTTCTTGATTCTTATGCTTTTTTTTTCTTGGATTTCATGCATGATGATCATGAAATTAAATGCGCCTTGATTTGTATTTCAATTTTATATTTTGTTCTGGTAGTCGATTATAATGATAAAAGCAATAAAATGCATTTTGCCCAAAATTAATTAATACATATATATATATATGTCTCATCCATACATACTTTAAAAATAATGGGCAGTTAAAAACTAATATAAGCAGTTAGAGCTAGCGAAAGTGATCAATATAAGGTATAACTTCATTAATTTTCTTGACTTTCTTTCTCTAAATTACTTCATCATCAAGAAATTAATTAAAAAACACGTGCTCCCTCTCTCTCTCTCTCTCTCTAAACGCATTCAGGAAAGTGAAACACGCTTTTCATAATATTAAAGATGAATTTGATTCTGCACATTACTCAAAACTACTTATATTCGATATTAATTGGACCATATTCGTTCTTTTTATTTTGCAGAAATTAATGCTTCTCAATTAATATGATCATGAGTGTCTAATTTAACTTAATTTCATATTGATATCATTTTAATTCCTCATATTCTAGTTATTTAATTTGAATTCTGTAAAATTCAAAGATTAAATAAGTACAGATTATTAGATCATGAGGAAACAGTCTTGATGTGTACTCCCTCTCCTTCCCTTTTTAATTGTCTCATTTTATCCAAATTGATATCACTTTTTAATTGTCATTCCACATATATCAATGTATCTTTTACCTACTTTTTCCAATAATACCCTTAAATAAATGTAAAGTTATTCATCATCTTGTAATAAATATAAATAATAAATAAAGGTATAAGCTTGTGTCTTTTGATACCCTAATAAATGAAAAAATTGGTTTGTGTGAACAGATAAAATGGGATAGACAATAACGGACGGAGGGAGTATATAGTTTACGGGTTAATTACACTTTTGGTCTCAAAAGAATGTGTTCATTTCAAAATGGTCATTTTTTGGGAACTTATAGTCCCATTGTTCCTTTTGTAACTTTCACACAAGAAAATATAATATTGTCTACGGAAATTGCCAATATGGCTACGGAATTACCAACTGTTATAAATCCAGCCGATTTATTTCCAAATCTATGAGATTTGGAATGGACATTACTAATAACCCAATAAGGTCCATATTTAGATTAGGGTTTTATTCTTATAAATATAGCATTGTACTCGTTATTGTATTGACTAATACACAAGAATATTAGTGAAACTTCTGGCTTGACTCGCCCACAGACGTAGTCGTTCTTGACGAACTGGGTGATCAAATCTTGTACGATCTGCCCGAGACTAACTGGTACGATCTAAATTATTTTCCTCCATAGCATGTGAATTAATTGTCGTATCGAATTGTTTGATCCATACGTATTATGCTTTCTATGCCCTTGAATTAATGCTTCGATTTTTTTTCGAATTTGCAATTAATTGGATCGAATTGTTTTGAAAATAATAATAATAATAATAATTTAACCGACGAGCGCACGGCCGCTGCCCGTCAATCGCCCCAAGGCGCCGCCGCCGGTCGCCGCCCAGAAGCGCCGCATCGCGCGCGGCCCCCTTGCCGTATGCCGTCGAGCGCTGCTCCGGATCGCACGCCGTCGAGCGTCGTTCAGCGCGCCACCGCGTACCGTTGAGCGTTGCTCCGGATCGCACGCCGCCGTTCCAGCCCTATTCTCCGTCACACGGAAGCCAGGCCACCGCCTATCGCCTCGCGCCGCCCTTCCCATCGTGCGACGCCATCGCCGCCTCGAAGCGCTGCAAATCCGACGGAATTTAAGCGATGATTGGGCTTCCTTTGGGATGATTGGACTGAGCTAGGTCCGATCGGAAATATCTTGTCGAGTCCCGACCGCGGAGATGCAAAAAGGATTCCGGCAGAACCGAGCGAACCGTCGTGCCCTCTTTATTCTCGCTGCCATTGTAGCCTCCGGCTGCACCAATTTTAACATGGCCGCACCTTTTCTACATCAATTTATTAACCTGGGCCTTCTTCTTTAAATTTTGCAGACCAATTATAACCTGGGCCTTCTTCTTTAAATTGGTCGACTATTTATAGGCCAAGGTTAAATACAGTCCTATAATTTATGAATACAACCGCACCAAAAAAGTGTTCGGAAATTTTTTCCAAAAAATGTAACAATTTTCGAAAAAAAAAAATTCGAAATTTCATATGTTTAGTGTTTTTTATTTAACATTTTCGGAATTTTTTTTCGAAAATTGTCAAAATTTTCGGAATTTTTTTCCAAACACTTTTTTGGGGGTTGTATTAATAAAAGATAGGACTGTATATAACCTTGGCCCTATTTATAACCTGAGCCTTTTTAATTATAATGGAACTCTTAGGCTCTCTTTAATTAAATAACTTAGACCTTTTAATTAATTTAGTTTGGGCCATTTTTTTGAAAATTAAAAGGTAATAATTCTTGTATATTAATTGAGCCTGAAAATTTTAGAATTAATTTCAATATTAGTTTCCAATAAATTGTCTTATATGCTTAATTGATATTTGTGCATCGCCTCGCGACACCGCCGCGCGCATCGCCTCGCGACACCGCCATGCACACCGTCTCTCTTCGTGCCACCGTCGCCACCGTGCGAAGGCCGGCGCCGCCCCCGCGCGCCCATCGTCGCGCCCGCAGTCGCACATGGCCGTGTATCTGGTGAAACCCTAGCCCACTTTTGGGCTCGTTTTTTGGCATCACAAAATACCAATTAATTTTAAAAAAAATCCTCAAAATATTTCGTTAAATTTCATTAATATACATGAAATATTTAGAATGATGAATATGCATGTTTATTAAGTCGTAAATTTTCTTTGAAATTATTTTCATGTGATCATCGTTCATACTAAATTGGCTAATATGCATGTCTTTATGATTTAATAATCTTACATGCATAATTACTCCTGCACATAGTTTATTGCTTATAGTCCGCATATCATACCCGGGTAGGCAGCGCCCGGTACTTGTCGGACCATAATTTATGCTTTGGGTAGACGACGTCCAATTCTTGCTTCTATGTGCTCTAGAATAATCAAATAAATCCTTATTTCTCAGTTGTCAATAAATTGGTCACAACTCTTACCATGTCACTTTAAAATTATAGTGAAAAATGTATGATATTACCATGAAAGAATTCGATGAGCTTGCTCTCGATGGCAATAACAACCTGACATGGGCGCTAGATGTCGAGATCCATCTAGCCTTAGATGAGTTGAGCGAAACAATTCTCGAAGGTTCGAAATCCACTAATGCCCTAAAGGCGAAAGCGTTGATTTTTCTCATGAATCACCTGAGTGAGGAATTTCATTATTCAGATCCTCATTCAGGTACCCCAGAATGTTGTGAACTCCCTGTAGGACCGTTTCCAACAACAAAATGATATACTCCTCCCTCCGGTACAATACGATTGGTTGAGACTCCGTTTCCAAGACCTTAAATCTATAACGGAGTACAACTCTGCTTTGCACCGTATTGTAACCCTGTTGATGCAAAACAATCGGTCAACATTCCACGCTAGCAACCTTATACTCCAACCTCCAGCAAAGCAAGGCGAGGGTGCTGCCCATGGGAAACTGGACGAGGACTTCCCCCTCGTGAACAAACGAGGGCATACACGAGGGTATGCCTTTTGAACCAGACGAGGGCTTCCCCCTCGTTAGTTAAAGAGGGGCGAGCCGAGGGGGACCCTAACGAGGCCTATTTTGTCGAGGGTCTCCCCCCCTCTTTAAACCCCTCTTTAACCCCCCCCCCCCCCCCCCCCCCCCTCTCTTTAAATCCCTCTTAATTTCAACAGTATTTTGTAGTGAATTATATATAAGATTTTTTGCTAATTAGTAGATTTATGCAAACATTTTCAGGATTGGTGGTATAATTCTAGAATGGTGCTAGGATGTTGAGTGAAATTGTAAACTCTTGAACGTTTGGGTATGACTTGTACCACGACCCGTTCACCCACTTAATTTCTATAAAATTTCCTTTTACCGATAAAATAAAAATAAAAATTTTCAGGTTCCATCATCCTCCCTAATCAGTTTCTGCTAGGAAAAACAAAGCATAAGAAATGTAGCAAGAAACAAATGAAATAATACGGTGTCCAATCAATCTACACTTGTAGTAACCAAGAATTTTCTTCCAAAAGAAAAGGCAAAAAAATTTCAAGAAACAAATGAAACAATATGTGTCTAACCAACTCTTGATGGGGAAGGGTCTTATTTAATGAAATGAAGTCGGGTAGGGTGCGCTTCTTGGATACAAAAGATCCAGTCGGATTGACACGTAGGATTAATAATAAAATTACTTGTATAAATATATTACTCACAAGAAAATGCACTCATTTCAAAATGATAATTTTTTAGCACTTCTAGTCTCATATTTTTTTTAACAATTTTGAATCTAGAAAATATGAATAAATTGTAATTTTAGTCTCAAAGATATGGATCAATTGTACTTATTGAGTCCCAAGAAATAGGGTAAATTTGTAACTTTGGTCCTAAAAATTAACGGATAGGGAAAACTTGCAAAAGAAAAAAACAACAACTTTTACACATAGGTACCAAAAGTGTGTTGCACTCATTCTCTTGGGAACAAACACTGTTTTGCGATGGAATTTGCGACGGAAAATCAGTCGCAAACAGTGTTTTGCGACGGATTCTGCGACGGACACGTATCCGTTCCTAAAACAGCCGTAGCTAATTTTTGCGACGGATTTTGCCGTCCGTCGCAAATTAGCTACGGATAAATCCGTCGCAAAATTGGCGGGTCAGACCCGGCCGGGTCGCACAGAATTTGCGACGGACAATAGTCCATCGCAAATCTTTCGGGTCAGACCCGATCGGGTCAACAACATTTGCGACGGCCACATTCCGTCGCAAATGTTTATATATATATATTTTTTTTTCTATTAGAATTTGCGACGGGCTGTTTTCCGTCGCAAAATTCAAAATTTGCGACGGAATTTGGCCGTCGCAAATTACCGAGCCTATACAGAAAAAAAAGTGGCTCGCGTGGTTCGAGCCCGGGCACCCGGGGCGGGTGGGGCGGGCGCGGACCACTGGGCCACCCGGCCCATTGCTTATTATATGCGGCCTACCTTCTATATTAGTCTTATTAGGCCTTGAACAATTAATCCAATTTTGCGTACAAGGGGAATCGAACACGGGACCTCTTGTGCAAGAGGAGGGGGCGTGTGATTAGGCGTGAAATTGTCATGATTCGTCACTAGAAATACCCTAGTTTTGGTCGGTTTTGTTGAGTATTTAGAGTCAATTGAGCATAATTTCTATACATTGATGAATTTGTCTCTTTGGTGCTAATAAGTGTATAGAGGTCGAAAAGAGGAGTTCGTAGGACTTTGAATTGGCCAAAATGGACTTCCGGTTGAGGAGATATGAAGATTTTACGAAAAAGTGTACTGCTGCTGAAAAGTGCTCGAGCGAGAGCACTCGAGCGCCTCCGCTCGACCTCGTTTTCCGTTCGACCAGTGTGCTCGAGCGCCCTAAACTTACAGAAACTTTTTGCTGCTCGAGCAAAACCCCTAGAGCGCCTTTGTTCGACCTCATGTTCCACTCGACCACTACGCTCGAGTGCCTCCGCTCGAGCGGGACAGCTCGAGCGCTTCCAAGTTGTGGCCCCGAATGCGTATTTTTGGCCCATGAGATCCCGGTTCGGCCTGATGCTTATATATACTCGTCCCGAGCTCGTTTTTAGAGGGGACGACCAGAGATCACATTCCAAATTGCTTTAGACTTAGTTTTTAGAGAGAGAGGAAGGAGAAGAGACGAGCAAGCCTTAGTTTTACGAATTCGAGGTTTTATTTACGCATTCATTGTTCGGATTTTGATTTTTAGTTTCTTTCTTTGAGACCTTTGTTCTTGAATACATTGAGATTTCGTTTTATTGATTTAATTTCAGTTCTTAGCCTTTATTTCTTGAAACCCTAGTTTATGTTTGATCTTTTCTTCATTCTAATCATTATGTTCATGTTCGTTATTTATTCAATCGTTCTTGTTTACGTAAAACCTATGTCTAGCTAAAACCCTTGCATGCTTGGGGTAGGATGAACTCGTAGAAGTATGATGTAGGTACGTAATTAAGGTAGTTCGTGACATTTAGTTTTAATTCTCTTAATTAATAAATTCTTAAAATCAATCTTAACTTTACCTTTGAATTTCGTACGAACGTGTTAGGGAGAGGACGACCGCATCACTCTTTAACAACTAGTAGACTTAACTAGAGGGTTTAGAAGGGGGTTGATTAATCTGTCGGTTAAGCTATGGAGGACGGCCGCATCACCATTAGTTAAATTAGGGCCTCTTTAATTAAGCACGATCTATTAACTTGTTAGTGGATTAGTGAAGTCGGTTGCTAGGATAAAGTATTAAGGTATTAAGTCTTGAGCTTTCATCTTACAATCTTTAACTTAGATTATCTCTTGCGCGTCACGGTTATTTTGATTATGTACCTGCTCCGTTAGTATACATAGGGATTCCTATCCTAAGCATCACCACCACATACTTGCATACAAACCTTAGATACTTAGTTTAATTTTCCTTTTGCATTCGTAGAGTAATTTAGTTTAGATTATTTTCTCTTTTCAAAAAACCAAAAACATTTCACTCATATTAACTACGACGCATAGATCTTCAGGGATCTATTCGCATACATACCTTCCCTTGGGTTCGATAATACTTGGTCCCTATACTTGCCAATACTACAGTGAACCCATACTCTTGCGGGGAAGCTACTAGTAGAAAGCTAGTATTTCTGACTCAAGTCAATGGCGCAGTTGCTGGGGATAGCGTTGTATATCTTTTGAATAGGACTTGTTAATTGCTTAGTAGTTAGTAGTGAGTGCTTTACTTTTCTGTTTTATTTCATAGTATTTCCGGCAGTTGCATTTTTATTCTTCTGTTAGTGTTTCAGGTTTATGAAAATATGCTTACAAGGCAATACGAGCGAAGAGAGATTACCGTTGGATCCTGAGACAATAGCAAGAAGAAATCGTGCCTTCTTAAAACGGATGAACACTGCCGGAGGGAAAGAACCACTGGACATTACTAATGAGTTGGATGATGTCGAGAATGAGTTTAATCAGACATTGAACCGGGCTGACGGCACTGAAGGCAATTCCAGTAAGAACCAAGATCCGATAGGGGACAGTCAGAGCCAGAACCCGGGTATACAAAACTTAAATAATCCAGCTCATAACATTGTCCAACATCCTCAGGACAACCCTGCTTACCCACATCCTAACTTACCACAAAACAACTTACCTTACCCACCTTACCCATACCCACCTTATCTGTATCCACTATACCTGTATCCTCCACCTCCTGTTTACAACCAACCACCAGCTTATCAACCACCACCACCCCAACAAGTACCCGTACCAGCTGCTAATCCGCAGCACATTCCTCAGAACGCAGATCAGAATATGACTATTCGAGGAAGGTTTGTAGCGCAGCCACAACAGTACTATGATGGAGTGGTCTTGCCTCCTGTTGAGGCAAATAACTTCTCGATTTCCCCGGGAATTCTTAAGCTGCTTACCGAGAACCAGTTCAAGTGGTAGGTTGGGAAGGAGAATCCTCATACTCACCTGAGGAGTTTCCTGATGATAGCCTCCACATTCAATTATAACGGCATGTCTGAAGATGCCAAGAGGCTTAGGCTGTTCCCATTCTTATTGACGGGAATAGCAAAGGAGTGGTATGATAACACGCTCCCACGGGGAGGTGTAACCACATGGGCCGAGCTCGAGCGTCTGTTCCTCAAGCGATTCTACCCTCCATCGAGAACTATTAAAGCAAGGATTGAGATATCTTCCTTTCACCAGAAGCCAGGAGAGGATTTACGCCAAGCGTGGGAGAGATACTCAAACATGTTGATTGAGTGCCCGCAGCACGGGTACAATGAGGGAGATATCATGACATTCTTCTATAGTGGAGCCAGCAAGGCTGGCCAAGCCCATTTACATGCATGTGCGAGTGGAGCTTTTCTGAACCAAGGGATAGCGAGGTGTAGAGAAATCGTTGACAACATTGTCACGAATGTCGGTGCATGGAATGAGGATCCAGAATTTCAGAGAGTTTGTAAGTTGGAGGAGAATGAGGGTACGAGGAAGCTGTTGATGGCTATGATGGAGAAGATTAGCAACCTTGAGATGGGGCAGAATTTGGTTGGAGGGAATGTAGAAGTGAGCGAGAAAGTGGACCCACCCACGAGTCAGCAAAAAGAGGCCAACTATATGGGAAGACCTAACTATCCACAAGGGGGGTATCCACAAGGTGGAAATCAGTTTGGAAGGCCTTCTTATGGCCAACCATTTGTACCTCCAGGTCCTCAGCCGCCTCAAAATCAATGGAGGAACACACAAGGATATCAAGGAGGCCAGCAGCCTCCTCAAAACACATGGAGGAAGAACGAGATTTTTTCATATGCTAATCCGAATGCCGGAATTACAGTTCCTGCAGGTGTTGATCCAGGTTCTAAACCCCCGGGTGGAGAAGGCGGTTCCTCAACTGAGGAGATGTTGAGAGCTATCCTTCAGAAGGTGGAGGAAGGAAGCAAGAGATTGTCCTCTTTGGAGTACGATGTGAAAGAGTTGCATAAGAAAGACGATCAGCGTGATCAAGAACTCCAGAAGAGAGATGTAGAGCTGAATCGAATTCAGGAAGAGAAAAATAGGCGGTTCACTTCGATTGAGTTTCAGATGAGCCAGATCGTAAAATCATTGGGGAGAGAGTCGGGTAAATATCCTTCTATGCCGGAGGGGAACCCGAAAGACATTGTAAGGTTATCCAGTTAAGAAGTGGAACCAACTATGAAGGTCCCCAGATGCCTGCTGATTCTAAGATGCCTCATAAAGAGTTTGAGAAGGATAGAGATGAAATTGAGGAGATAGGAGTTGAGAAAGGAGTTGAGGGTGAAGGCACTAAGCGAGGTAAAGATATGGATGAGTCCAATGAGAGCAAATAGCCTGAAGAGGAAGGCATTGAGAAGATTGAGAGAGTTCCTAAGTGGAATAAGGTAAAGGAGGCAAGGGAGAGAGTGAAAGAGACCGAGCATGATGAATGGGGGGTACCCAAATCTGTGATACTCGTCCCGTATCCACAACGCTTCATGAAAAAGAAGTTTGATGAGAAATTTGCTAAATTCCTTGATATTTTTAAAAAAATGCATATTAACATTCCTTTTTATGATGCTCTGGAACAGATGCCGAATTATGCCAAGTTCCTGAAGGACCTGATAGCGAAGAGACGGCGAGTTGATGAGCCCAAGTTGGTGCAGTTGAACCATGAGGTGAGTGCACTAGTGCACAAGGTGCTTCCCCCGAAGTTGAAGGATCCCGGGAGTTTCACTATCTTATGTAACATCGGGAATGGAGTCAAGAAGGGAGCGTTGTGTAACCTTGGAGCGAGTATCAATCGTATGCCGTTGTCGCTTTTCAAGAAGTTGGAAGGTAGAGAACTTCAGCCCACAATGATGATGCTTCAACTTGCCGACCGGTCAATTACTCGACCTCAAGGTGTGGTTGAAGACGTCCTTGTGAAAGTTGGAGATCACATTTTTCCAGCCGATTTCGTGGTCCTAGAGATGGAGAAAGACGAGCACGTGCCTTTAATCTTGGGAAGACCTTTCTTAGCTACGGCCGGGATGGTGTTAGATGTGGCAAACGGGAAAATCACGTTGAAAGTTGATGATCAAGAAGTGAAGATTTTCCTATATGAAGCCATAAAGCACCCGAAGGAGGATAAGAGCTGTTATTTCATGGATGCCATTGATCCTTGTGTTGAAGACACACCTCCTATCACTAATCTTTCTTTTATGCATGATTTTGATAATCCTTCATTTGATGAGTTAACCCATGAGCATTATGATCTTGATTATGTTGATAGGGATAAAGTGAAGAAGTTGAAGGATGAAGAAGTGAAAGGTGAGAACGTGGTCCAGTTGGAGAGGAAAGGAGGAGTTAAGAAGAAAAAGTCCAAGCGCAAGAAATTGCTTAGTAAGACTCCTTCAGATAAAGGTGAGAAGGAGTTGAGACCCATACCACTTGGGGATGAGAAGGAAGCAAAGGAGCTCATGATGGAGGGGCATCAAGGAAATGAATTCAACCACCACTCTTATGAGAGTAAGGGAGGTAATTTTGAGTATCATATCTCATAAGCTCCTTTGAGCTTGGTCCGGCATTAGGACCTTAAAAATAGTGCTGAATGGGAGGCAACCCATTTTTATTTGTTTTTCATTGTTTTTATATTATTAGGGTGTTGTTGAATCGTAAGTTTTAACATCGTACTTGAGAGTTTTATTTTGTAGGCTTGTCTCGAGAGAATAGAGGAATCATGGAGTTACTCAAAAGGGAGGAACTCAAGCAAGGGAGTGTGTTGCGTTGTCGAGAGAAACATGAATTATTTGGATGAAGTAACCCACAACCCCAAACTTAGACCTCTTCACAAGGTCGAAGTTTGGGGAAGGGTGGAGTTTTTTATATGTTTTGTTGTTACATTGCACAGGCGCACACGTCTCTTTGAGTTGAGTTTGGTTATTTGAGTCTTGAGATGCTCCTTGAGCTGTTAGTGTTTTGATTTGCTACTACATATTCCATGCCTATCAATCATCTTATGCTTGTTGATTGCTATCTTTGAGTGTGAGTATGGGTGGGTGATTTGTGGATTTAAGTTAGGGACTATATTGTGTGAGTATGGGAATGAAAGTTGATTTGAGAGAGAACTAGTATACTTACAAGTTTTCTTTTTGAGTGCTTGTGTGATGAGAGTGAGAATGCACTAGGACTAGCATGGATGTGAAAGCCGTGAGATTTGAGCCTTATGAGATTTTGATGCATAAATTAATCTCTTCGTTTGTGAGTAGATTGTCACCTTAGAGGATGCTAGAACTTGTGTGTGCTCTCGCTTCTTGATTGTGTCTAGTTTGATATGCCGAATGTGATCTTAGGCCATCTTTTGTTTGATTGAGTCACTTAGCCTAAATTTTCCTTACCATTGACATTTGTCCCTTGTTAGCCCATTTGAGCTTTAAGCCTATTTCATTTGCTAGCGCATATGAACACTATTCCGATTCCTAAGCCTTTTTGTCCCAATTTGAGTGGAGAATAGGAAAAGTGTGAATGTGAAGGGATTGAATTGAGTTGAAAAAGGAAATGTTGTTTGTTGGGGTGAGTGGTGATAAAATAAGGGTGTGATTGAGTTTTGAGTTGTGGGAAAGAACAAAAAGTTGAGAATGAGCAAAAGAAAGAAAAAATGAGCTCATGTGTTTGTGTGAAAAAAAAAGAAAAAAAAAGTGTGAAGTGATTGAAAAAAAAAAAAAGTGAAAGGAGTTAGAAAAAAAGAAAAAAATTGAAGTGTTGAAAGAATTGGAATTGAAAGTGTGTTGATTGAAAATGTTTGAAGTATTTTGTTCCTAATCTCGAAGTGCAAAAGTTTGATGATCTATTCTCCATTCACTTAAGTCACTTACCATATTGTTATCCCACTTGTCCAAAGAGCCTACATTACAACCTTGAGAAAAGTCTTTTTTTATTCGGCATTGATTTCTAGAGTATGGTCGGAGTTGAGAGTGCTTACAAGCCTATGGCTGCCGATATGAGTGATTGATTGTTTGAGTGAGTCCCTTTATCATTGATATACACTTGTGAGGGAGTGAAGCACATCGTTGAGTGCACATCCATATTTGATCTTGGTGTTTCTTGTTATTGTTGCATGAGTATGATGAAGGAAAGTGAGTGAGTATACTTGTGATTGATCTTTGAAGCTCGAGTTCATTTGCTTGCATGATTTGATTCGTTGACTCATTCCTAATAATTTCACTTGACTTATTATTTCATTGCTTGAGGACAAGCAATATGGTAAGTTTGGGGGGTTGATTAGGCGTGAAATTGTCATGATTCGTCACTAGAAATACCCTAGTTTTGGTCGGTTTTATTGAGTATTTAGAGTCAATTGAGCATGATTTCTATACATTGATGAATTTGTCTCTTTGATGCTAATAGGTGGATAGAGGGCGAAAAACGGAGTTCGTAGGACTTTGAATCAGCTCAAACGGATGCCCGGCAAAGAAGATATCGAAGAAATACGAACGGTATTAGTGCGTGAGAATAGAAGTGTTAGCTGAAAGGAGAGAAGGCCCATTCGAGCTACACATTCGAGCACTATCGCTCGAGCAAAGCCGGTCGAGCGCCAATATCTTCCAGAAACTTTTTGCTGCTCGAGCAAGACCTCTCGAGTGCCTCCGCTCGACTTCGTGTACCGTTCGACCAATTCCCTCGAGCGCCTCCGCTCGAGCTCAATAGCTCGAGCGCCTCTGACTTACAGAACATTTTCTACACTCGAGCAAGACCCCTCGAGCGCCTCTGCTCGACCAAGCATTTCATTCGACCACTACGCTCGAGCGCGTCCGCTCGAGCGGGGTAGCTCGAGCGCCTCCGAGAGCAAGTTTCCAAGTTTGTTTTTCCGGCCCATGAGATCCTGATTCGGCCTGGTCCTTATATATACCCCTTCCGAACACGATTTCAGAAACCACTTGATACGAGATCGTTTTTAGAGTTAGTTTTTGGAGAAGAAGAGACGAGCAAGCTTTACTTTTACGTTTTTGAGGTTTTCTTTACGAATTCTTAGTCCGATTTTACTTTTTAGTTTCGTTTCTTCAAACCTTTGTTCTTGAACCATTGAGACTTCGTTTTATTGATTTAATTTCAGTTTATTCCTTTATTTCTTGAAACCCTAGTTTATGTTTGATCTTTT
The DNA here is from genome assembly GCA_947034835.1 of Ballota nigra. Taxonomy (NCBI): domain Eukaryota; kingdom Viridiplantae; phylum Streptophyta; class Magnoliopsida; order Lamiales; family Lamiaceae; genus Ballota; species Ballota nigra. The sequence goes on along the minus strand of OX344726.1, from coordinate 2,204,863 downwards.
CTTCGTTCTAATCATTATGTTCATGTTCGTTATTTATTCAATCGTTCTTATTTACGTAAAACCCATGTCTAGTTAAAACCCTTGCATGCTTGGGATAGAATGAACTCGTAGAAGTAGGATGTGGGTACGTAATTAAGGTAGTTCGTGACGTTTAGTTTTAATTCTCTTAATTAATGAATTCTTAAAATCAATCGTAACTTTTCCTTTGAATTTTGTACGAACGTGTTAGGGAGAGGACGACCACATCATTCTTTAACAACTAGTAGACTTAACTAGAGGGTTTAGAAGGGGTTGATTAATCTGCCGATTTAGCTATGGAGGACAGCCGCATCACCATTAGTTAAATTAGGGCCTCTTTAATTAAGCACGATCTATTAACTTGTTAGTGGATTAGTGAAGTCGATTGTTAGGATAAAGTATTAGGGTATTAATTCTTGAGCTTTCATCTTACAATCTTTAACTTAGATTATCTCTTGCGCGTCACAATTATTTTGATTATGTACCTGCTCCGTTAGTATACGTAGGGATTCCTATCCTAAGCATCACCATAACATCTTTGAATACAAACCTTAGTTAATTTGTTTCTTTCGTTCTTTAGTTTAATTAGTTTACTTTAGTTGCTTTTAATTAATTCTTTCAAAAAAATCCAAAAACATACACTTATATTAACTACGACGTGTAGATCTTCAGGGATCTATTTGCATACACACTTTTCCTTGGGTTCGATAATACTTGGTCCCTATACTTGCCCATACTACAGTGAACCCGTACTCTTGCGGGGAAGCTACTAGTAGAAAGCTAGTATTTTTGGTTCAAGTCACGCATCTCTCCAGAATTCTCACCAGAACATTCCTCAGCATGCCATGTCATGTCTTTAGCCGTGGCACTAGACTGATACAACCTCTCTAGACGAGGAGTGATGGGAAGGTAATACATTGCCTTATAAGCCTTCAACTACACTTTTTTCTTACTTTTTGTACGACCAGATGGTTTGTACCGTGGGTGACCACACATCTTGCAATGATCCTCATCCTCATCCTCATCCCAAAACAACATGCAACCGTTTGTACAACAATCAATCTTCTCAAAGGGTAGACCCATATCCTTCAAGAGTCTCTTGCTCTGATAGAAATTATCAGGCGCCGTGTTGTTTTCAGGTAGAGCTCGTTTGAACAATTTAACAAATTGATTGAATACTTTTTGACTGACCTTGCCTTCAGTTTTGATGTTCAACATTTGAGCATTGAATGACAACTGCGTCTCAGTCTCACAACCAGGAAACAGTTTTTGATCAACGGTTTTAAGCATATCAAAAAACTTCTTTGACTGATGATTTGGTTCCTCCTCTATAGGTGTTTCATTGAATTGTGGTTGACCACCCAAAACAGATTATGCAATCATCATCTGATATCTATCAGGTTCATCCTCTATGTGTGGTTCAAATTGAGTATACGGAACATAACTTGAACCACCAACATCAGAACTTCCACCACCGCTCCACCCAGTATACCAGTATTCTACGGTTTCGATGTCAACATTCCACCATTGTTCACCGTGACTGATCCAGTTGTAATAACGGGGAACAAAACTGAAAATCACAAGATGAGTTCTAACCTCATCAACACTCAAGAATCTCATATTTCTGCATCTCCTGTCTTTACACGGACACCTAATATTACCTATACAATCCATACTACATGTATATTGTAGTGCAAACTCAATAAACTCATCAATTTTATTGCAAAAGGCAGAGTTAATGCCTCCTCCTATCATTCTAGGTATTGAGTACATCCAACCACGATCTGGAAATTGCATCTGTTACAGATTAAAAGTAAATATCACGTGACTTGTAAAAAATTGGGCAGAATTTGCCTAAAAATAAGGATACACAAAATTTTCCTTCACAAAAATCAATCCAACACAACCATATATATCAATCATAGTAAACCAATCAAATAAACAAATATCACACAATTTATCTAATGATGTACAGAAAAATTGAGCAGAGTTTCGACTAAAAAAGGTATAAATATCACACAAACTAAAATTAACGTACCCATCAAATAAACATATATCATCAATCATACTAAAACTCATCAAATAAACATATATCATGCTCATTACCTAATAGTGTACTAAAAATTTGAAACAATAAAAATATGACATTTAAACGGTTAAAAATGCAAAAACGTACGGTGAAGTTGAAGGCAATGACAAATACGTACGGTGAGGTTGAAGGCAATGACAAATACACCAATTATACGTGAAGAACATATGAAAACCACATCATTTCTTATTTTTTTCGTGAGTGAAAGTGAAAGGGAAGGAAAAGGAAGTGGACTGTTATAAATCTGGACAAATTTGCGATGGCCTTAATTTCCGTCACAAATTGAATATTTTGCGACGGCTTTTCTGTCGCAGACAGAGTTTGCGATGACCCGGGTCAATTATTGGTCACCAACCCGCCTGACAAGATTCAACCGCTCAAATTTGCGATGGAAAAGTTGTCCGTCGCAAATTTGAATTTAAAAGTTGCGACGGAAAGCCGTCGCAAAATGTAACCCGGCCGAATTTGCGACGGAAATGTGATCCGTCGCAAATGTTTTGCTTAGAATTTGCGACGGCGTCCGTCGCAAATGGGTGCAAAACGTCAGCGTTTTATGTCTCCGTCGCTAAAATCCGTCGCAAATTTGCGACGGGCTTCTCTTGCCGTCGCAAAATCAGTCAAAATTGACCTACTGATGAAATCCGTCGCAAAACTGTCAAAAGTCCATCGCAAATGACCTAATTTGCGATGGATATACGTCCGTCGCAAATTTTCCGTCACTAAACACCGTCTTTTTTGTAGTGAAAAGTGCAATTTTCTCTATTTTAATATATGAGAATGTATGGAATGAATTGATTTATACATCATTATTGGAGGTATTAATTATTTTCATTGAAGAGTCCTAATTTATTTTTACTATACAACTATTATAGTTCAATGAAAACAATTAATATCATTAAAATATTTTCAATTGTTAATGTATAAACTATTTTCACTCAATATTTTTGTTGTAAATCGAGAGCGTAAAATAGTGACGCAAATTTGTTCACCCAATTCGTAGATAACGACTACGTCTGTAGGCGTACCAAGCCAGGAGTTTTACTAATATGTGTATGTATGAGTGTATACAATTCTGAGTACAATGATCTATTTATAATAGAAAAGACCTAGTCTAAACCTAAAGTCCGTTTAGGTTATAAGTCCATTAGTAATGTCCACATCAAATCTTCTAGATTTGGTATAATAAATCTACTAGATTTATAACACTCCCCCTTGGACATTACGACATAACATATATGCCTTGTCATAAAAAATCCACGTGTTAGGTAGCGACCAAATATTTAGTTAGGGAGGAATGTAATTTTATTGATCTTTCGGATCAAATCTTCTGGATTTATTTCAGGGTTACCGCTCCCGCTAAAGACAACAACCCTTTAAGCTTTCACATCTCAATACCATGAACGTACTGTTGTGTGTATACGCTATCACAAGTCATTTATCTGTTTTGCTTGATTTAACTTAAGGATTTTTTTATGTGCACCAAATGGTTCATGATGAAATCAAAATGCGTCTTCTTCATTTGTATTTCAGTTATATATCTTATCCTATCCTATTGGTGTATAATGATAATAAGTCAAATTTAAGAAGAGATTAAAAGTATTGATCAAAGTATATATGTGAAAGAGTTCATTTAATGCAAATACAAAGGACATTGAGATTTTAATTTTTGGATTGAAATAGCTAGGAAAATTATTTTTCTAACATATAATTTTTTTTTCCCAAAGGATCATATTAATTTGATTCGTGATATATATGAACCATTTTCATGAATGTAAGCGTGGGTAAAACATTTCACTCACCTCACCCGTTTCATGTTACGTATATATTATAATTATGAACCATATAGGAGTATATAAATACAGTGCCATCTGGGAAAATAAAATACGCCTCTGTGAAAGGAGAAAAACATTAATTTAAGATAATGGGATTAGATATCTCGGATATGATGTTGAAAAAGTATAAAGTAGAAATAGTTTATGCATGAATAATTATTTTCACTAAAGAGTATTAGTTGTTTTCACTGAAGAGTATTACTGATTTACACTGTAGAGTCTTAGTTGTTCAATGAAAACAAACTAAAACTCTTCGGCTATAAAAACTAATACCCTTCAGTGAAAACAACTAATACTCTTCAGTGAAAACGAACTATTACCCTTCCATTCATGTATGAACCAATTTCACTTTATACATACGCTATGATGCTACATAAACAAAAATGATAAATTGTGTTTTTTGTCCCTCGAGAATAGGTGGTCAACAAAAAAATATTCTTTTTTCGATATTTTTTGTCCTATAGTTTTTTTCAACAATTTTAATCCCAAAAGAATGTTTAAATTGCAATTTTTGTCCCAAAAATGCTGTTGATGACCTTTGATCAATGTTGATAATTAGTGACTGTTTATGCTAAGAAAGATCACCAAACAAAGATCAATGTAGGATTAAAGCTAGATTTTTGTAAGTAAAGATTGAGAGATAAATTTGCAAGAGTTTGGCTTGTTTTTGAATTAGTCCCCCCCCCCCCCCCCCCTTCTTATTATCCCATGAAGGGTATTTATAGAGATACAAGCAAGTAGGAGGTGTCACTTCCCTAATCATCTTAATTTTCATTGTGACAAGTGTTAAGACACTTGTCATCTCCTAAGCTATTACATCTTTACACAATAACAAGTGTTAAGACACTTGTTTGTTCCTAATGTAATGCCTAATTATTGGGATTTCTGATGATCTTCTGAGGTGCCCTCCTGCTCGCCTGCTCGCCACTAGTTAGGTCTTTGTATCTTCTTGGTCTGGTTGTTCGCCACCTTCTTGTGCTCTTTATGACCAGCTGCTCGCCTCCTGGTATCATGACCAGCTGCTCGCCTCCTAGCATCATGACCAGCTGCTCGTCTACCCGACCTTGGTCTTCAAGCCCAGCTGCTCGCCTCCTAAGGTGTGAAGTCCCTGCTGGTCGTCCTTTTCATTTATTATTTTCATTCTTGATTTCTTAATCTCATTATTTTAATATTTTTATTTCTAATCTTGTTGCCCGGCTGTTCGCCTATCAACAATGCCCCCTAGTTTGGCACATAAGGATAGATTTTATCCTTTTTGTCAAACTATTGGATAGGCTAAACTATTCGATAGGAGGCGAGCAACAAGGAATTTGTCTTTCATTTCTATAGGGAGCGAGCAACAGGTTTTTGAAATTTTGAGCGGGAACTCTCGGAGCGAGCAACAGGGAACGACGCTTGTACAGGCGTCATTTCGTTTCTCGAGGCGCAGAATTCGAAGCGTCATGACGTGGCAGTCCACGCGTGCGCCCTTAGAATTGCGTATAGGGGCCTCAATTTTTCACTTCTCTCAATTTCTCCCCCGAATCCATATCTATAAATAGCTCCCTTCTTCCATTTTCTTTCTTTTTTCGATTTCTCACAAGCAAAACCGCCATCGACGAATTTCAAGCTTTTTCTCGATTTCTTTCTTCTTCTCCGTTGATTTCTTCACTGATTCCTCCTAAATCAAAGGTGAATTCTTTGATTCTTCTTGTTTCTTTCCGTAATTGTTTGTTTTCACTTTCGATTTTGCACTTTCCTTTTTTTTACCGTTCCGCCGCCATCACCGCCGCATCGCCACCGCGTCGCCGCCTCGTCGCCTTCGCATCGCCGCCATCTTCTTTCGCTTTGAGAATACACCATCATTGTGCTCCTTCTATCCCTAAAAATTTTTGACGATGGCCTCTCCTTCATCGAGTGATACTCAATCTCTCGAGTTTGTTAGACGAAATCTGGGAAAAAAAGCCCGTAGAAGATGAACCGCCGCACCCTATTCCTCGCCGCTCGCTCCGGCGAGTAGCTGGTCAGGTTCCTAGGACTTTGCTCATTGATGAGGACACGGGTTTCGAGGCAAGCTCTGTTGCTCGCTCCATCGATTCCTTCTATGCTGTGGAAAGCTCGGGCGAGCAAGACGTTCAAGGCCCTGTTGCTCGCTCCTCGGCTCGTGAAGGAACCTCCTCGGACATAGGTGAAGATTCTGCTGAAGTCGCTGCTGAAATAGAGGAGATGAGCCTCCATGGGGACACGGGAGCGAGCAGCGAGCAACCGGTCCGGAGCGAACAAGTAGCCGGATCAGGGAGCGAGCAGGTGGGAGTTACATGGGAATTTCTTCGGGAGATAAATTTTCTTGTTTCAAGGCCAACTCCCGAGTCTCTCATTCCTAAAGCCGTAGTCTGAAGGCAAGAGTGGATTGATTACGCCAACAAGTATCACAATACATTTCCTGTTCCTGCTCGACCTATCATGGAGGCTCTTCCATCAACATACACAGCGAGCAAAATAGCTAGTGTGGTTACGGAGGAGGATTTAGTTCGGATACGGTCTCGCTACCGCATTCCGTACGATACCCACTTGTATGTTCCCCAACCAGGAGAGAGAGCTGACAATCCACCCCTAGGCTGCACTGCGATTAACCTTGACATACTTAACACGGGGTTCCCTCTCCCGCTGCACCCGGTGATCGGACGATTCTTGAAGGACATAAATCTGGCGACCACTCAGATTACTCCGAACGGTTGGGGTAGTTTGTTGGCGTTTATGACCCTTTTCGGGTTGGAAGGATACAAGAACAAAATCAGCACGGTGGAGATACACTATGCTTTGACCATCTCCTCGGCTGTAAATGAAGACGGGTTGGGTTGGTATTACATCAAAGCCCGCAGTGGCGTCAAATTAATCGAAGGGGTGCCTAATAAAGTCAAAAGTTGGCACAAGCAATTTTTTTATATTGGTGGCGATTGGCGGGCGTCCTCTGATTTTTCAGGAGGACCGGGACGTATAGACTCACCTACTCGTTTTGGCGAGATTCGGCGTAGGTCTCAATTCCTAGTTCATCGAATTTTTAGGTGAACTAATTTTAATCTTTTTCCCTTGTTTTGCAGGTCCTCGTCTCTTGAAGTGGGGGCATCCGGATTTGAGCGAAGAATTTTTATACGTTTTTGCATTGATTTCACTACGGGACGTTAAGGACTGGAGCATCGAACATCTCTCCCAAGCCCATTGTCGCAAGTTAGCCCAACTTACTACCAGTGCTCATCACTTGGAGGCACAAGCAGAAGTCCCCGAAGGTAAGTTTCACTTGTTAATTTTTCCGTTTTTCCTATTATCCATTCTTACGCTGCTGGTCGCCTAAACCCTACTGGTCGCCTAGGCCCTGCTGGTCGCCTAGGCCCTGCTGGTTACCTAGGCCCTGTTGATCGCCTATGACTAATGATTTTTGTGTTGTTTTCAGCTCAAAGGGTAACGGTCGATGTCCCCCCAATTCCCGAAAGTTATTATTTGCTTGCACGTCGGGTTAAACAGATGGCCGCCAATCAACCATCAAGGAAAAAGAAGTTTGACCCGTGCACTTCCTTGATCAAGCTGAGAGCCGAGGTGGACGAGGAAGAAGAAGTTCCTCAGGCTCCTGCCCCTGCTCCTCGCCCCCCAGTGCGCTCCTCACCTCCCCCAAAGGATACGAGGGGTAAGAAAAGACTTACGAAGGAGACCGCTCCTCGTAAGGAAGATGATCGGGCCAAACGGACCAAAGGGCAAGGTTCCTCTCAGGCAACCAAAACTGTTACTCGCTCCTCGCCTGTGGAGGAGGTGACCGAGCAATAGGTCGTTGGTGCCATAATTACTGGTCAGGGTAGGGGCACGTCTCCTGACAACACTTACTTGGGCTATGACCCAGTAAAGATAAGGGAGTAAGTACTTTCTCTTTTCTGTTCAATGTTTGCCCCTTTGACTTTGTTTTCCCAATGGCTTTTTCCTTGTATAGGTACCGGAAGAACGATTACCCTGGTCGTGCAAAGGTATTTCACCAATTCAGTTGTGTGAAGTCCCCTCCGGCACCTCATGAGATTAAGGACTCCCACATCCGAAGATCCATGGAGTACGTTCCCCGCTCATGGACCAAGACTAGCGAGGAGATCCTGCAGAATCAGAGCCTTAGTGACAACGCTCGCCTGTTGAGCTATAACGCGAGCCACCAATCTATTACTGCTCAGCGAGTCTTGGACCAGGCTATCCAACTTGAGCGAACGAACCGTGGTCTGGGGCGAAGGATCGAGCAAGTTGAGGCGGAACGTGATGCTCAACTTGCTCAACTGAAGAAGAAGGATGAGGAGTTGGCTAAGTTGAAGACTGACTTTGATAGAGCCAAGCATACATGGACGCGGGAGGTGAAAGCTGTCGAGGATCGGGAAATGGTAGCGTCCAACACTTCAGAGAAGCTTAAGTTAGAGTTGGGTGTTGCCACTGACCGTCTGCAGGTCCTGGTGACAGAGCGAGTTGGTCTGGTGGAGAGGGTGGAGTCTTTGAAGGTCCACGTCGATCAGCTGGAAAAGAAAAACAAGTGCGCCATTTCTTACACTACTTATGTGCAAGATGTAACTGATAATACCAATCTTGATTACATCTGCGCGTATGCTGACAGTGTGAGAAATGTGAAGTACGCCTTGGACAATGGTTTAGACGTGATGACTTCAACCATTAAGGACTTCACAGACTATGTCACTGAAAACCCTCCAGCTCCCGGCTTCGAGATCCCGGTGGCCGACTTAGGAGAGATGGGGGTCAACTTGAGTGTCTTCAAGGACGATGTCCGCATTGTGGCCCCCAAGGAGAGAGTGGAGGCGGACAGGGATATGACCATCTTCGAAGCTTTGGGCCCCCTTCTCCCTAATCCTCTCGGCGAAACGAGCTCCTCCATTGCTGTAGGCGAGCAACAGGTCTCTGGGGCCACTATTCAAGATATTCAGCCTCCTCCTCCTCCCCAAGATCCTCAAGCACCACCTGCTCCTCCGGCGTCCGAGACTTAGAGGACTTTTTATCTTTTTTGCTTTAGTCAATGTAGTAGGACGATGTTTTTCTCTCTTTGTATCTTTGCATTTTGAATGAATGGAATTGTATTTCTTATTTTACTTGTTCGCCCTTTGTTTATTTTTGCTTAAGTACTTCTCCCTTAGTTGAGAGTTTTAATACTTTTCTTTTGCAAATGTATGTATATTTGAGTATGCGTGAGCCTATTTGGTTCTTTTGGAGAACTTGGCTTTTGTCATACTTCTCATTATGCCCTGTTGCTCGCCTCTTGCTATGTTTGTGCTTAAATGCATTTAGCTTCGGGACGAGCAACTAAGTGTTAGCATGTGCCATGTTGCTCGCCTCCACTATACTTGTGATTTATGCATTTAGTATCTTGAGCGAGCAACTTCGTGTAATGGGGCGATCAGGTGGGCTTCTAGGTCTCATGGACCCTGCTGCTCGCCTCCTTTTGGACTTGTGCTTACAACACTTGCTTATCCTCCGGCGAGCAGCTTTCCTTCTGGGCGAACAGTTGGGTTTTAACATCTCTTGTTTCCTTATATACATAATACTTTTGAATAATCCTCTAACCTCTTGGAAATTTTGCTAAAAAAGTTCAGAAATTTCATCCATCTTACAATAATATACATAGCAATATGCATAAAGAACTTTACTCTAATCTACAGAGAAAATTTCTATGGAAATTTTTATTTTACATCAGTCCCCTAACTATTGATAATATTTCTTCAACAAAGCCGCGTTCCAGGTGTATTGGGCCGAGTTGCCTTCCATGTCTTCAAGATCATACGTGCCATTGTGCCACTTATGAGTTATCTTGAATGGCCCTCCCAAGTCGGCCCAAATACACCTGGAGGTGTTGCTAGGATTTTTCGGAGTACCAGATCCCCGACTTCAAACTCCCTGATTTTTACTTGCGAATTGTAGTACTTCGCGATTCTTCTTTTGTATATCTCATTTTTTATTTCTGCCGAGATTCTTTTTTCGTCGATCAGATCCATTTCTGCAGCTAGTGCTTTGTTGTTCTCTTGTTCATTGAACTCGGCTATTCTCTCAGTTGGTACTTTGAGCTCTATAGGTATGACTGCTTCTGTACCGAATGCCATAGCAAACGGTGTTTCTCCCGTGCTCGTTCTATGTGATATTCTATATGCCCAAAGCACTTCAGGGAGTTCTTCCGACCACCTGCCTTTCTTGTCCACCAGACGGATTTTGAGGATGTGCTTGATTATCTTATTAACCGCCTCGACTTGACCGTTGGACTGAGGGTGATATGGTGTCGAAAAATGCTTCTTGATTCCCCATTTTTTGTAGAAATCTCTTATCTTTTTTTCTTCGAACTGTCTTCCATTATCGGTTACTATTGCTTGAGGAACTCCAAATCGACACATTATACTCTTCCAGATGAATTTGATCATTTTTTCTTGTGTTATTGTTACTAGCGCTTCAGCTTCAGCCCATTTCGTGTAATAGTCCACGGCCACTACTGTAAATTTTACATTCCCCTTTCCCGTTGGGAAAGGTCCTATGATGTCTATCCCCCATTTTGCAAATGGCCATGGACTATTTACTGAGATCAGCTCTGTTGGTGGTTTATGGATGTTGGGAGCGAACAGCTGGCACCTGTGGCATGTTTTTGCAATTCTGATTGCGTCTTGTAACAGAGTTGGCCAGTAGTAACCTTACCTTACTGTTTTGTATGCCAGTGCTCGTCCTCCTGTGTGATTTCCACAAACTCCTTCGTGGATTTCTTTCAAAACTTCCTGACCTTGTCCCCTTGCTAGACATTTTAGTAGGGGCAGTGAAAATCCCCTCTTGTAAAGTTGGTCTTCCATGATCGTAAATCTTGCTGCTCATTTGACTAACTTGGCCACTTCTTGTGGGTCTTCAGGCACTATGTTATCCTTGAGGTATTTGTGTTCTCCAGTCTTCTTCTGTCAATTCTTCTTCAACTTGATTTATCTTGTAGTCACTGGTGGATGGATTAGAAATTCTTGTTATCGTGACCTCTGAAAGTTTTGCTGGTCCCGTACTAGTAGCTAGGCGAGCAAGCGCATCTGCTTGGGCGTTGTTGTCTCTTGGTACTTGTTCGATGTAAATTTGCTCGAAAAGCGAAGCCAGTTAAGCAACGATTTTCTGGTACAAGGCCATGTTCTCATCCTTGGCTTCGTATTCCCCACGGACTTGGTTGACTATCAGCTGGGAATCTCCATAAATTTGAACCCTTCGAACTCCTACAGCTAGAGCTAGTCGTAACCCGGCTATCAATGCTTCGTACTCAGCTTCGTTGTGTGTTGCCATGAATTCGAATCTGACAGCTGAGGTGAACACTTGTTTATCTGGACTGATCAGCACTATCCCGGCTCCTGCTGCTGTATTATTTGATGATCCGTCCACATACATGTGCCATGGATGATTATGACCTCTCGTCGGATCTTGAGAGAAGGTTAATTCGACTATGAAGTCGGTTAACGCTTGTCCCTTTATCGTTGTTCGAGGTGCATAAGATATTCCGAATTGGCTTATTTCGAGGGACCATTTGAGGAGGCGACCAGCAGTGTCAGGCCTTTGCAAAATTTGCCTTAGTGGGAAAGTTGTTAAGACCTCCACTTGGTGATCAAAGAAATATGTCCGTAGCTTTCTTACGCTCATCACCAGTGTGTAGGCTAACTTTTCCATAGGTGAATATTTAATCTCCGCTTCATGCAAAGCCTGACTCACATAGTAGATTGGCAAGTGAAATTTTCCTTCTGCTCGAACTAAGACTGGGCTGATGGCCACCTCTGATGCGGCTAGATACAAGTACAGTTTTTCTCCGGAGACTGGTTTTGATAGGATTTTAGTATCACTCAGATACTCCTTCAGCTGATCAAACGCTTGCTGACAATTGTCCGTCCACTGGAACTGTCCTTTCTTAATGGCATCAAAGAAAGGTCGACATTTATCTCTGGATCTGGAAATGAACCTGTTTAGGGCTGCTAAACATCCGGTTAGTCGTTGGACCTCCCTGACGGACCTTGGTGGTTGCATGTCTATAATTGCTTTGACTTTCGATGGATTTGCCTCAATGCCTCGTTGACTGACCAGGTGCCCAAGGAATTTTCCTGAGTGTACTCCGAAGCTGCTTTTCTTCGGGTTTAGCTTCATGTTATATGCTCGAAGAATCTCAAATACTTGTGCAAGATGTTCCAAGTGATCTTCTTTTCTCGGACTTTTTACGACTATGTCGTCCACGTATACTTCCATTATTTTTCCAATGTGCTCATCGAACATTTTGTTTACAAGTCTTTGGTACGTGGCCCCTGCATTGATCAACCCGAACGACATCCTCTTCCAACACAGTAGGTTCTTGTTGGTGTAGAATGTCGTGCTCTCCTGGTCGTCTGGGTGCATCGGTATCTGGTGGTATCCGGCAAATGCATCCATGAAGGTAAGAAGTTCATGTCCTGCGGTGTTATCTACTAGTTGATCAATATATGGTAACGGGAAGTTGTCTTTGGGACATGCAGCATTCAGGTCTGTGAAATCAATACACAACCTCCACGTGTCATTTGGCTTTTTCACCAACACTGGATTTGCTACCCATCTGGGACATAAAGCTTCTTTGATGAGATCATTATCGAGCAGCTTCTTTACTTCCACATCCAGTGCTTCATATTTGTCAGGCCCGAATTTCCGTCTCTTCTGCTTCACCGGTTTCTTAGTTGGATCAATGTTTAGTTTATGGCAGGCATGCTCGGGGCTAATGCCTACCATATCAGCATGTGACCATGCGAATACATCGAGATTAGACTTGAGGAACTCTTCCATTCTGGATCTGTATGGCTCTGGGAGCTCAGATCCAATGAATAATTCCAAGTCTTCTCGATTCGGGTCAACTTTTATTGCCTCCAACTCTTCTACCGGGGTTGCCCTCCTCTTCTGATTTTTCCACCGAGGATCGATTATCGGACCTTCCAAGTTAATTTCATCCTCGATCATTGGCTCTGCCCCTAGTCTTGGCTCTAGATCTTCGACTTGATTTAGTCTCGGCACAGCCTCTCTTCTCTGCTGCTCGTCGGAGCCCTCCTGCTCGTCCTCGCCCTGCTGGTCGTCTACCTCCATCATCTCTGTGTCGATGGACTCCATAATTTCGTCCAACACGGAAGGTTCATCCTCAGCCCTGCTGCTCGGCTGCTCGTCCATGATAGACACACAGTTATCTTTCGGTTGGAGTTGTAGGAGGCACTCTCGAGCTTTCTTCTGATCACCCTTAACTGTACCTGGACCCTTCGAAGTTGGGAATTTAAGACAGTAATAGTATGTTGAAACAGCTGCTTTGAATTCATTCATAAAAGGTCGGCCGAGAAACCCGTTGTAGGCAGACTGTTGATTTACAACTAAAAATTCTATCATTCTAGTCAGTCTCCTTTCGGGATTCTCGGTCGATACAAGTTCGACTGGCAACGTTACTAAACCTAAGGGAACGGTTACAGCATCTCCGAACCCTACTATCTTATGATCACATTCCTTTATATACTCTTCACAATCACCTATCTGATCTAATGTGCTTTTAAACAAAATGTTTGTGTAGGAGCCGGTGTCCACAAGCAAGCGGTGAACTCGGGCTCCCATGATATTAGCACAGATGATCAGTGAATCGTTGTGTGGAGTGAGTATCCCGTCCAGGTCTTTCTCGGAGATATCAGATCCCCCGTCTTCTTAGTTGCTTGGTTTACCCCAACTTCTCTGACTTGAGCTACTGCCCTCAAGTCTGCCTTCCTTTTCCTTTTAGATACCGGTGGCCTTCCGTCATAACAGCCCCCTACTGGTCCAAATGGCTCGAGCATTAAGATCTCTCGGATGGGTTCCGCCGGTGCCGTAAACGGGTTTTTACCTTTTTTGTCCATCCTGCTCGGCTGCTCGTCGCCTTCATCCTCTTCCGAGCTGGATGGAATTGAGACTCTTGGCCTTTTGCCTGGCTGCCTCTTCACGAATTCCAACAACCTTCCTTCTTCATAAAACCTCCACAGCTGTTTTAGGAGGTATCGGCATTCACTCGTGAAGTGACCTATGGTTTGATGATATGCACAATATTTGTTGGGGTTCATCTTCCCCCGCTCTTGTCGTATTTTCCTTGGTTCTGACAACATATCCTTATCTTTGACATTGTTATACACTGCTTCTATTGACGTAGATAAGACATGGTTTAACTTCTCTTTCAACTCGGACCCTTCATTGAAAGCTTTCAAGTTTTTGGGAGCTTTGTAATCCCCACCAGACTTCTTTCCTGATTTTTTGGTGTCGGCCTTATCTCCCAACTCTTTCTGGAGAGTTTCTTGCATTGAAATGTATACTCCCGCCTTGTGCCTGAATTCGGAATATGTTTTTGGGAAGGCTAGGTGCATTTCCTTCCACAAATTTGTCCCCTTCCTGAGCCCTGCCATGACTGCCACTATCTTGATGTCCTCACTCACCATTTCTCCCTCCAACAGGACTTTGTCAAACCTCTCAAGAAAAGCCCTATCGGATTCTTCCTCTCCCTGCTTCAAATCTGCAAGTCTGTGCCTTTGGGTGAGGTAGGATCCAACTGTGGAAAAATGCGAGAGGAATTCCTTGCTGAGTTGCATGAATGAACTGATGGAACCCGGAGCAAGTGCGGAAAACCATCTATGGGGACCATCACCAAGAGTTAACGGGAAATTTCGACACTGAGTTGCATCAGATGCTTTTACCGATATCATGTAATCGGTGTATTTGGATAAGTGCACTTTCGGAACTGAATTTCCTTCATACAAATTAATGGCCGGAAATTGTACTTTCTTTTGCACTGGCGCATTCAGAATAGCCGGGGACAAGGGTGATGATGGCAGTATTGTTGATCCAACGCCTTTTTGGGCCTCCAACTGTTTCTGCATTTCTTCCACCGCCTTCTTCAGAGCTTGCCACTCTCCCGGAGACGTTCTTCCATTAGAAGGTTGTTCGTCATGATCGGGTTGGATGACCTCTTCATGATGCAGTCCCTTGCTAACGGGACGTTTCTCCTGTGTGACGTGCCTAGCGATGTTGCTAGCTCCGTTGGGACCCAAACGCCCGAAGGCTGACCTTCTCAACCTCTCATGTACTGAGGGGCGAGCAGCAGGGTATGCTTGCTTGTGTGCTCGCTCCTCGCTTCTTTGATGAACCTCCTCTCTACGTGCCCCGTAATGGCTTGCTATTCTCGTATGGGAGTGGCTCATACTCTTTGTGTCCCTGATGCTCGACTCCTCGCCTGTCCCTAGAGTGGACTCTCCTCGACTTCCTAGTCGCTCGCTTATTGGTGTTTTACCCTTAGCCCTCCTTGCCTGTCCACTGTCAACCTCATCTATCTTCGCATCTTCTCGTTGTTTAGTTCTTCTTTCGGTTGCCCGGTTGCTCGCCTCCGGGGCTTTAGAAGGTCTGTGTCCTGCTGCCCGGTTGCTCGCCTCCCGGGCTCTTGACGGTCCGGCAGCCTCCTGTTGCCGTTGTATGGATTGCAAGACGGTGATTGTTTTGGCCAATTCTTCCGGATTTTGGGCCAAAGCCTCCACTTTCGGGGGTAAAGTATCAATTGTCACTTGTACGTTTCGTCGGGATGTTGCCCGCACCGTTCGTGCATGGTCACCCATCGATGATACCCTTGTTCGTGACTTGTTCGACGGGTGAGTGCTCGATTCTTGTGGTTCTTGTGATCGCACCATTTTCCGGATTTTGATGTTCCTTTGATGAAAATCTTATGTTTGTGGATGTTTTGACCTAGAAACAACTAGCCTTGCATGTAGGGATTTGGTCGTTTATAAACCTTTATCCACACATGCATGCATTCAAGCTTGTAGGTCTTGTGTAACACCACTTGAAACACTCAAGTACACTTCCAAATTCCAGTTTCCGGCGACTTATTGCCGGAATTATGCAGTTTCCGGCGACTTCTCACAAGAATTCTTCAACCGACGGAGGTTCGAACCCTTCTTCTAGCGCCAATTGTTGATGACCTTTGATCAATGTTGATAATTAGTGGCTGTTTATGCTAAGAAAGATCACCAAACAAAGATCAATGTAGGATTAAAGCTAGATTTTTGTAAGTAAAGATTGAGAGATAAATTTGCAAGAGTTTGGCTTGTTTTTGAATTATTCCCCCCCCCCCCCCCCCCCCCCCTTCTTATTATCCCATGAAGGGTATTTATAGAGATACAAGCAAGTAGGAGGTGTCACTTCCCTAATCATCTTAATTTCCATTGTGACAAGTGTTAAGACACTTGTCATCTCCTAAGCTATTACATCTTTACACAATAACAAGTGTTAAGACACTTGTTTGTTCCTAATGTAATGCCTAATTATTGGGATTTCTGATGATCTTCTGAGGTGCCCTCCTGCTCGCCTGCTCGCCACTAGTTAGGTCTTTGTATCTTCTTGGTCTGGCTGTTCGCCACCTTCTTGTGCTCTTTATGACCAGCTGCTCGCCTCCTGGTATCATGACCAGCTGCTCGCCTCCTAGCATCATGACCAGCTGCTCGTCTACCCGACCTTGGTCTTCAAGCCCAGCTGCTCGCCTCCTAAGGTGTGAAGTCCCTGCTGGTCGTCCTTTTCATTTATTATTTTCATTCTTGATTTCTTAATCTCATTATTTTAATATTTTTATTTCTAATATTGTTGCCCGGCTGTTCGCCTATCAACAAATGCATTTTTGATCCCAAAAATTAACGAAAAGGTGCAAAAGGAAAAAAAAAAATATGTGGGACCAAAGATTGTTATTGGATAAATCTCATGGAACTAAAATTTCAATTTTCCCTACACAAAAAGCACTTTGCTGAGAGATATTTTAAAAATATATATGTAAAAATTGTATCATTTTTAAGCAATTTTTTTTTTTAGATAAGTGATACACTTAATTTGCATGCGTTAAATAATAGACTCACTATGAAATGGTCTCGCACATAAAATGGTCTTCGACATAAACTTGGTTAACATATCCAACACCACTAAGCTTCATTGACCCTATACCTCATAAATCCTCATATATATAAAAAAAAGAAAAAAAATTAACACCCATTGTGTAATGTAATGACTATAAAATATCAAATTGTAACAACTATGTACACATCAAGACTGTTTCCTCATGATCCAATTATAATCTGTACATATTTAATTTTAGATTTTAACAGAACTCAAATTAAATAATTAGAACATGAGGAATTAAAGATGATGATGAATGTAAAATTAAGTGGGAAAATGGCAAATTTGACCCAGTGAGAATTTTTTAATTGTCCATTTTTTTTTTGCAAATTTGGTTATTTTTGTTAATTTTTTGGATCAGCGCTGCAATTTTTTGGACTAAAACATTAATTTATATATTTCTTGGGACTAAAATTGCAAAAATTTTGGGACTAAATATGTCTAATAAAACCACGAGATCGAAAATATCGAAAAATAACTATTTTTCAAATCATCTATTTTCACGGGACAAAAATGCAATTTACAGGAATCAAGTAAAGGCACTCATGGATGGACCACATCATAGTTGAGAAGCTTAAATTACTGCCAAAGAAAAAATGAAAAATAGCACAAGAAAAGTCCAACTAATATCGAATAGAAGTAGTTTTGAATGTTACAGAATTCATGATCAAAATAGGGGAAACATGCAAATATTAGAAAGTAGAATTAATAACGCCTCTTGCGATAATTCTTGGAGCTGGTGGTTTTGCACTTCTTTTGAAAAGCCCGCTTCTCTTTCCTGCATGCATGTGTTTTAATTAATTTCTTGATGATGAAATAATTCAGAGAGAGATTAATGAAGTTATATAGATCACACTTACTTCCTAAAGCGATGAAAGCAGACATCGAGATCTACAATTTCCCACTCAATCTCCATTTCATCACAATCTTCCTCAAAATCTCCTTCTTCCTCAACACTTTATTAAACAAGATCAGATCAAGATGAGAGAGAGAGAGAGAGAGAGAGAGAGAGAGAGGTCATATACTAACCAATTGTGGGCGTAGAGAGGAAAGTGAAACAAAGCAAGAAGAATATCACGAGCCATAGTAACTAAATCAACCGCCGCCGCTACTAAATTATGAATTTCTCCACCACCATTGTCGTCGCCGGCGCCACCCACACCTCCGCCAGCCGCCGCCACGGACATTCTGTTATACGCCAAGTTTTCTTTTTTCCTTCCACTCTCGCTCTAACTGCGTATATAAGTTTGAACTCACATTCTGCATGCCCATTATTTTTAGGGGGACTTACAATGAAGTGTATTTCCTAAGACAAAATTGCAAATAAGTGTAGTACCTTTTTCCAATTGCATAGAGGTTAAGTTTTATGTGTTAAATTACCTCTTTAACCTTACTTTCCATCAATTCCTCTTTAGACACTATTCATTGTACTTTTCATCATTTTATGATTTGATATCTACTTTCTCACTTTTCTCTTCCAATTTTTTTTAAATTTATCAAGTTTTATGTTCAATTTTTTAATAAAAAAATGCAGACATTTTTTTATTTGCATTTCGCTATTTAATAATTATTCTCGCAAATGTATAGTACAAAAGATAATAACATAGTACAAATTTAAATAGTATAAATTTTCAATTTGTGTAAATGAATTATTTGTACCATAGTGTAAGATATAATACTATAGTACAAATATAAAATTTGTAGTACAAGAGTGTGGGCATTAGTACAAATGAGGTGTTTGTACTATGGATTAAACATATACCATGATATACATTTTGCATCTAAACAATTCTCTTCTCATCTCTGTCAAAAAAAAAATTCTCTTCTCATCTTCCTATTCTCTTCTTCTCCTCCTTCTTCTCTTCTCCTCTTCTTTATCCTCCACTTCTTATTTGCGGAGTCCTTTACTTGAAGTAAACATTTTCGATCTCCTGAGGGCCAAATAACTTTGATTATGAAAGATGCAATCGGAGGATTTTCTCTAGCTAATTTCGATACAAATATTTTCGACCTCTGAGTACAGACAACACATGGCCAAAGGAACAAAAAAAGACCTTCGCAATTATCACAAACAAAAGTACAAAGCATGGACATACTCTTGCAATGAGGTGGGTGCCAATAAATTTTCTTGTATACAAGCAGCACTGATAACCAATTAATACAAACCATTATATCATAGAATAAATCGCAGTTAAAAAATGTTCCAATAGATCATTATGTTTGTCTTCAGGACTCACCACCTAATCCAGGAGTTGAAGACTTATTGATCTACACCCTTTCCAAACAATTGATTTATCAAATATTATTTGCATTATATGCACATTAATGATTGATTTATTTCAGTATACAACCACAAACGATACAGACAGAGCTCTTAACAACATTCACTAGATTCAAACAATCTAAATAAAATGTAAGATATTAAATATTACTGTTATATATAGAACTTTCCTCATCTTATAAGTGGATGCAAACAACACATGGCCTCTGAGTACAATTTAGCAATCAATGTCCGATTCTTTTCCACAGATAAACGCCTTCAATTCAAGCAACGAAAAAGATACATTAGCTTAAGGTAATGATAGGTTACATGTTATGGATTCATTCTTCATAATGTTTATATCCGCCTTAATTTCAATTCAATACAAACACGAAACAACAATTTATCAACTATATTTCAAAATTAGTTAAAATTCTGAAAATTATGGTCTGTAATTTAGGGATAAAACTAAAAAAATTCTCGATTGAACACGAGAAATAGCAGTAGAAAACAAAGTGCGAATTTAAATTACCAATTCCACTTGCCGATCGTGAAAGGATGGGATTCTCTGTAACTGAAAGGGGCCAAACAGTCGATCCGCCATTGGGCGAGGCGCGACGTCGTTTCGACCCTGTACGCGGAGTCAGTCATCCTGGAGAAGACGAAGGCCGCCGTGATTTCATTGATGCAACCGAAAATACCTTCGGAGAGGAAGTGATCGCCGTGCTTCCCCAGCTTTGATTTTCACTCTCTTCTTCATATATTTCTAGATTCACGCCCTGACCGCTATTTCTGCTACACATTGACGGTGAAGCTTTTTGCAGAGTCATATTTGAATTTTGAATCCCTGATTTCTATTATAAAGCGAGAGAAATTGATGTGACTAAAGAATATAAATATTATTAATTAAATAACACAAAATCAAAAAAATTAACCTGGATGCTATTGGAAAAAGGTTGTACACTACAATGCAATTTAGATCCAATATACTATACCCAACTGTAATTTTCTCTTATTTTTAATGTATGAACGTGACATATATATATATATATATATATATATATATATGTATATACTAATTAATTTTATATAATTTCGTTTAAAATAAAATATGCAAAGAATATTGTGGACCACTGATCTATGGGAAATTTATTTGCATTTATTTATGGTATTAATTATTTAACTAAAATATATTAATTTAATAATAAATTTTTTTTAATGAAAACTAACCCGTTTTATATTACTGTATGTTTTCTATGATTGATCTTATTTATAATCTTGAGAAAAACTGCAATAGATCCTAATTAATTAATAATTTATGTATTGTTGCTCCACAGCAATATTAAACACATATTTTATATTTTAAACGAATACAGAGAAGAAATCAAACTGTATCATTTATATATAAAATTAAAAGAATTGTAATTTTAATTTTTCCAAGGAACGATTCATGCATGTTATTAAAAGCCATATATATTATGAATTAAAAATTGAATCCTAAGAAGTTAATTTACATTATAATTTAATTTTGATGGATTAAGTGTATCAGGGTTAGTTAGTATATCATGTACCTAAAAGTATTAGCTAAAATGTCTAGGGGTGAATTAATTAGGGTTTTTACAACAGAATTAGTTAGTTAATTTGTTACGGCTTCTCTTGTGTGGGAAATATAATTTAAATAATATAGTTTTCTCTACAAACTGCACCAGTAACTTAACTAGCTTCGAAAAACTACAATAAGTTAGGAATTATAATTTAAATATATAATTTAAAATAATAATTTTTTTTTTTTATCAACCAAAAATATTTCATTTCACAACAGGGTATAAAAAATACCCTCACACCAATTACACATTGTACAATCCAATCAGATTCAGAGTCTACACGAGTTAAAGCATTTGCAACAAATTGAATAAGCACCCCAAATTTCATGAATTACACTCCTAGTACTCTTTTTGGAAAAACCTCCCAGTCTCTAAAAGAAAATTGCTTGCATATTTGTTCTTTGATAGAAATTCATCCCCAAGTTCGTCTCTTTACCTCATCCACCACTTTCTCGATCTCGACAGGTTCAAATTTAAACACTAAGGCGTTCCTTGATTTCCAAATAATCCAGACAATGCATTCCCACAAGCAGGGTAAATTTTTTTTTAAGGACTGTAACTTTGGGGGGGGTGGCAAAAGAAGGACCGTAACTTTTCGGGCTGGCAAAACAAGGACCGTAACTTTTCGGGCTGGCAAAATAAGGACAATAACTTTAAAAGGTGGCAATTTAAGGACCGCAACTTTTAAAAATAGCAATTTGAGGACAAAATTAGCCCGAATTTTTAAATTCTACCTCTAATTTTACTTTCCTTTTTTTTTTTAATTTTCCAACTCATTTCATTATGCTTAAAAAAAATGAAGTGGATTTTTTTTTAAATATGCATTTAGTACATCACACATATTGCAATAAAATACTACTTAGTGTTAAAAATATTTAATCTAGGTAAATTAATACTTACTATACGTTTAATGAATGAGTTAAAAATTATTTTAAAAAATAAAATACTTTCATTATACTCAAAAAATAAAATACTTTCATTATTTCAAAGAATATTCATTTCATTTTTTTTCTTAGAGTATTTTGAGTATAATGAATGAGTTGGAAATTATTTCAAAAAATAAAAGAAAAAAATGAAGTGAATTTTTTTTTAAATAGCTTCATTCAAAATAATATCCATGTTGGCGATTAGAGCCCGAAAGAGAGTAATTCGGGCTAATTTGTCCTCAAATTGCTATTTTTAAAAGTTGTGGTCCTTAAATTGCGACTTTTTAAAGCTACGGTCCTTAAATTGCCACTTTTAAAAGTTACGGTCCTTGTTTTGTCAGCCCGAAAAGTTACGGTCCTTGTTTTGCCCACCCCCTAAGTTACGGTCCTTAAAAAACAATTTACCCCCACAAGCACACCACAACTTTTTGCCTCTTTTCCCTTTAAAGATTTTACTAAAGTGTAGAAGATTTATACAAGGATTGGACAAGATGATTGATGACACCCCAATCCATTTCAAGTATTTCATCCAAATTTGGTAAGACACCTCACATTCAAAAATAATAATCTTATAAAGCATCCACATATATATATCATCGTCACTCATCAATAATGTTAGGAAATTTATAGGTTCACAAGAAACACAATCAATGTTGTGATTCTTAAATAATAAGAAAAAAAAATCACAAATGTTATGATGCCATATAATAAGCAATCAATTAAGGGGCGCTTATTTTGAATTCACTTATAGGAATGAGAATGAAATTTTATTTTTTATCTCCGTCTTTTAATATATTAAATGAGTCATTATATCATTAGTGTTGTGCTCTAAATTTGGTGAAAAAGTAGACAAAAAAAGAAGTCGGGGATTGCGGCATTGGGGAATAATCGAGGCGGAGGAATATAAGAAAATAGAAAGATAATCAAATGAGTAATGATTACCTTATTTAGAATGGAGAATGGTGTTGTGTACCATCTTTTGTTCTCATAAACTAGTATAATTACCTTATATTTATTTTAGTTCCATTACCATTGAAGAAATTTCAAACCAATCATTAAATATATAAATTTTGTGTTAACCGATGGATAAATGATTATATCTGGATAAAACGTGTGTATGTATATATAAACCCAAAATGTGTGTATATGAAGCACCAACCTACGTGTTAAACGTCCATTTTCTTTCAATACTTTCAATTTATGATGCATGAATTCTTCTAAAAATATCATAATGCAATATTAAATTCGCATCCACCCTCTAAAAAAGGTGCAATTTTTTTAATTCGTGTATCGAATTCTCCACGTAACAAATCTAACTGCCACTTGACGAATCCGGTTAACTGATTCTAGAATCCTCCTATCATATCCTAGCTTGTAAAAACATTAAATACGTTATATCAATTAAATTTTATAATGCAGTATAATTTAGGTTGAGAATGTGACACTCATTTTAGATTGAATTCACTATTACGACCTATGTATTGGACTGGGAAATTTGAATTGATGTTTCATTATTTAACAATATTAGTTATTGAATATGCTTAAGTTTTGGGTTGAACAAAAAAATGTGAATTACATATATTTGATTTTATATTTTTTTTTTAAAATAGGTATTGCATATAAAATATATATATATATATAAATAGACGTATTCTCGAAAAATCGCACCCTATGAATTTAAAAAAAAAAATCGTATCTCCAAACTCATATCGTATCGCACCCGCACTCCCGCTCCATGTCCGTGCAACGTACTTTCAATACATCGCCACCTACATCATACATTCACTATCAGAAAATAACCAGGTGGCTTGGAGAATTCTTGGAGTACTTGGGGGCTTAGTGAACTAACTTCTAACTACTAACAACTACCATTTACCGATCAAAAAATAAAATATCACTACAAGAAAATAAAGAATTGTCTACGAAATTAGAACTCTCTACTAAAATTTTGTTAAAAATTTCGTAATAAAAATTGCCCACGAAATTAGAACTCTATACAAAAAAATTTGTTGAAAATTTCGTAATAAAAAGTGCCTACGATTTGTCTACTGAATTTTATAATCATTTAAGTATCTTCATTTCTCAACGTAGAATTACGAATTGCCTATGGAATTAATTTGTCTACGAAATAAAACTCCTATGTATAATTTACCAACAAGTCATTTAACTACAAAAATTTACCTACAACACAATTTGCCTACGGAATTTCCGTAGGTAAATTATTTATAGGTGGGAAAGGAAGATGCTTAAGAAATTTTTATAGGCAATCTTCGCTACAAAATTTTTTGTAGGAATTTGTAGTTATATTAACAAATTTGGTGGGAAATTATTTATTTTCTTGTAGTGATTTTTTAATCAAAATGTTATGTAAAAAAAATAGCATGAGAATTTGAGAACTTGAGCAATTATAGGACATAGCAGTAGTATATGTATATGATATTCCATATAGCTAGGTTAGCAATTATATATCTTTGAAAGGTACATAGAGAGAGAACAGAATATCTGCTGCGGCGGCGTGTGGGTGGAATAACGATGGGTCCGGCGGCGATAGAAAGAAGGCGAAAGGAGCGGCGGCCAACATACCGCAATCTCCGGCGTTGATTGATGATCAAGACCCGATTGAGAGAAAGATATCACTCAGAAAAAAAAAAGGCGCAAACAGAATCGCTCTACCCATACGCGACATCATCTTGAAGGGAGGAAAATGCATTTTCGGAAAATGCATTTTCGGTCCCACAAGTCACGGTGATTCACGATTTTTGGTCCCAATAGTCTTCAGTTTGGTCTCATTCGCAAAAAATCAAGCATTTTAGGTCCCAACGTTAGAAATTCCGTCAGCTCCGTTAAGTAGCAGTTTTGGTCCCATTCGATTCACACTAATAACTCCAATTTTGACCATTTTGGAGGGAAACCACCTAATTTTTGGCGCCATTTCTCACCCACAGCTATTATATATATGCTATATACCCTAATCTGCAACCAAAATTCATAGCACACACAATCTTCATAGAGAGAAAGAGAGAAAAAAATGAGTAAAGAAGCAATGTCATCATCATCTTCCTCAACACAAAGATGTCAACACCAACTTGTGTGCTATTGTGGCAAACCTGCGGCCACATATGTATCTCAAAAGCCAAAGATCAAAGGTAGACTATATATTTCATAACTGTAGTGACTCGATGAGCACTGGTGGATGCAATTTCTTTGTTTGGGCAGATGAACATGAAGTGGCTGGGCAAGACATGTTCCTAGGAATGATGAGGAGAATCGACTCTCTAATGTTTGAGAACATAGAACTTACACAGAAGCTAAAAGATGCAACAATAGCAGAGAAAAAAACTATTGAAATGGCTAAAGTATTGAGGAATGAGATGATGCATATGGCAGAACAACTTTCACAACTCAAACAGCTGAAAGTTGTCCTTTTCATTGTTATAATTTTATCTTGGGCACCAACTATCTTCAAGTTGATGCATTGAATTTATGTTTAGAATGTAGGGCACCTACTGGTTTTCCAAGTTATGTATTGGGTTCCCTATGTATTGAATCATCTATGCAATGAAATGATATTTTACTATTCTAAATGTAAGCTCAAATCCACTGCCCAATATAAAGAAAGTGCATCCATAAAGCATCACAAATAACTATCCAAGGTTTAAGAAAACAGAGTACTACCAGTGCATTACAAATATAAACAAATTGCATCCATAAAGCATTCAAGTGCATCACAAATGCATAATTTAAAACAAAATAGAGTACTAACAGTGCAGCTACAAACCATAGTTTAACAATAACAATCCAAGGTCTAAACTAAACAGAATACCATGGCAAAACAATCCATCTCAAAATACCATCAATCCAACACCAGCAAACATCATTCAACATAATAACAGAGTACAAAAACATATTAAAAACCATCACAAGCATACACCATCAATCCTTTTTTTTTCCCCAACTTCTTAGTGTTGTTAACTTTCTTCTTGCCTTTTGTATTAGCAACTTCACTTAGACTAGACAAGGTCACAAACTTCTTACCTCCTTGAGATATCACTCTCATGCCATCTCTGCTTGTGTTCACACCACCAATGTTGATATTGCATCCAATGTAGGTGTTTGGACTGAAATTATTTCCAGTGGATGGTTCAATTGCCCTGGAACTGGAAGCACCAACATTGATCTGGCCTCCAATTAAATTGTGAGGATGAAATGCCATAGGTGGAGGTGTACTCTGATCAATAGGTGATTGTGTCAATGGCGTACTCTACAAATTAGCAAATTAACAACTTATTAGGGTTATGAGGTACAGGTTCTTGCATTTAGCATATGTAATAACACAAATTTATACCTGAGCTTCAACAGGTTCTTGACTTTGAGATACTGGAATTTGAGAGTCTTGAACTTGAGATTCTTAAACTTGAATTTGAGATTCTTGAACTTGAGTCTTTCTTGAACCACTGGCATAACTTGTTTCTGCCCTTTTCCTTACCTAAAATTGGATTCAGGGGTTAAAAATTGAAAAATGAGTATATTAAAAAAAGAAAACTCATAGTTGCACTACCATATCAGTCCTTCCTTGTCTTGTAGTTGGTCTGCCTCTTTTCTTGTTTTGAGCAACCTGGTAAAATAGAATTTTAGTAGTCAATAAACAAAATTATTCAATTTCAGTAGTTAATAAATAAAATGTTAGGAGATAAAGACTTACAGTTTCACCATTTGACTCTACATCTTGTGTCGTTGGTGGACAATCATCAGGTTGAGTCATCTCACCAGCTTAGTAATCCTTCATGAAATCTTCAGCCAATTTTTTCCATCGGCAACCTTTCTGATTGTGCCCTTGATCACCACAAAACTTACAAGTCAGTGTGACTTTCTGCCTCTGCATCCTTTGTACCCCTCCATGTCTTCTCCCCCCTTCATCTGCACCAAGTCTTCTTCTTGACTCAGGCCTCCCCTTTTTTCCGTTTCCCAAAGTTTGGTGGTAGAGGAGGGATATAACTTGTCTTCATCCACAAGTCTTATCCATTCATGGGTGTAATGGAGTGTTTATATACTTCCTGATATGTATCCACAGAATAACACTTGTGCACAAAATCTTCTACATCCCCACCTTGTGCACATATAGCACTTACATCATGCTTACAGGGAATACCAGATAATTCCCACTGCCTACAATCACATTGCATTCCTACTTCCATCAAAACTGGTAATTTCATACTTACAATCAGTTGATTTTATTGGTATGCAATCCTTAGATTCCTCAATCTTCTTGTAGACAATTGGCCTTATTCTACCACACAAAGCTCTTCCCTCCCACTTCCTTTCACACCTCTCTCTATTCTTCATTAGCCTGGTCATGTTGTATTCTCTGATCAACTCCAACATAGTTAAAATAGGAGATGATCTAGCATCTAAAATTGCAGAGTTGAAAATTTCACACATGTTGTTCACAAGTGTATCACACTTTGAAAATGTATAGAAGTGTGACCTTGACCAGTGTGAGGCAGGTTTGTCCTGCAGCCAAGCTAAAAATCTAGGATCCAAATCTTCAATTTTCTTCATTGCTCTGTTAAAACTTGGTATAGTAGTAGCCTTAGCTGCAACCCACAATGCTTTCTTGAATGCATCTCCCTTGAATCCAGCTCTCTTCATGTTACTATGAAGATGTCTTACACAAAATCTATTCTCCACACCAGGCATAATGCTCTCAAAAGCTGGTATTAAGCCTTTTTGCTTATCTGACATGAAAGTGTAGACATCTTCTCTCTCTTCCATCAAATCTTCCTTCAGAAGTTGCAAGAACCATTCCCATGCTTCCTTAGTCTCACTCCCTACTATTGCCCAAGCCAAAGGATATAGGTCATTATTGGGATCCATTGCAACTGCAGTCAATAAAACACCAACACATTGACCTTTTAGATGATAATCATCTACTCTAATCCATGGCCTGCAACCAGATTTGAACCCTTGCTTCAGTGCAGCCAAGCATATGTACAACTTGCTGAATCTTGTTCCTGTAGGTGTATTGTCCAGCTTCAGAATGACAGTAGATCCAGGGTTCTTCTCAAGCAGTGTTTGAGAGTAATCCCATAGCTTACTGTATTGCTCTGTAGAATCACCTTCAATCAGCTTTAAAGCCTTCTATTTTGCTCTGTAGGCTTGGTGATGAGAAATGTAGCACCCCAACTCCACCATCTTGGTATTCTTAAAACCTCTGACAGTCTTTTTTGGATCAGCTCTAAAATACTCTTCATACTTCCTTGCAAGCCAGCCTGATTTGACATTCTGGACATTATATTGTCTAGCACAGTTGTGCTCTCTGTTGTACTCTCTGATTTGGAAGCACTCTTCACCTGACACCTTCAATGCATGGATATGCCAATCACAACCTTGCTGCTTGCATCTTGCATAGATCCTTCTATAATCATTCTTAGTAATACCCAAACTTCTCCCTGTTTTGATGCTATGCAAGGTCACAGCCTCTCTGAACAATTGTTTTGTAGGAAAGATTTGCTCCAAGAAGAATGTAGAATTATCTAATTGAGAAGCCCTAAAGGTCAAATACATGTCTTTGTCATCCTCATCAACATCCTCGTCTGATGCAACACTATCAAAACCAGATTCATTCTCAGCTTGCTCATTATTACTTGAATCGCTCTTCTCAATGTTATTTTCAGTAAAGGCCTCCCTTCTAACTCCTTGCCACTCAACCTCATTATCAACATTTTTAGCAAATATTATATCATCCAAAAAGATTATCACCACTTGATGCATTATCAACCCAATCTGAATCTCCACTATCATTCTCTTCAAATGAATCTGACAATAGATGGATTTCTTTTCCTTTGTTATGAACAACAATCTCATCTTCTTTTCCATCAGAACTAGCACTAACATTAGTCTAAATTTTCTCTCCTCTCAATTCATCTACCATTTGGACATTGATATCAGTTTCCTCCCCTCTCAATTCATCTACCATTTGGACATTGATATCACTTTCCTCTACTCTCAAATCATCTACCTTTTGGACATTGATATCAGTTTCCTCTACCATTCCATCATGAAAGTACTCCACCTTCCCTTCTATTTCCCCATTTTCACTGTCAACCTCATCTCTAATTGCATCCAAATACAAATGAGCTACCTTGTTTATTGCATTGTTGAAAATTCTTTCAATATCAAACCATCCATCAACAACCTGAAGTTTCCCATCTTTGTTAATGGAATAATACACCTTATAACCATTATACCCTAATTGACTAGATAAATCATCCAAATACTTCATGTTTACCCTACCGGTATCAACAAAATCAAATGCACTGATTGTGCCTACAACATATTCAAAATTCCCATCTTCTTTCTCATCCAATAAACCTCCATGATGATATTTAATTGTATAAATTGTTGGGCACCTCCCTACAGTAAAAAAAAACACTCATTTATGTTCAAATTCGAAGAATAAATAGCCCTAATTTCACAAATTTATGCCCTATTTCGAAAAAAACCCTCATGTATGCACAAATAGCCCTAATTATACGAATTAGCTATGCCCAATTTTACCTAACTTCACAAATAGCCCTGATTACACGAATTGCCCAAATTTCAGCGAATTGCCCTAATTTTAAAATTCTAAAAATCAATTTTGACTAAATTCAAAACAAAATAACTCAATTCAAACTAAATTCTTTAACTTACCATAGCCAGGGGCTCCAAATAGAACGAGATGTTTTCTTCGTAGCTGAGCTCCAATTTCCAGCCACCACTTCGTCGACTTCGTGGGCTTCAATTCTGGTTGAATTAATTAACGAACGAGCTTTGGTTGCTGTGATTTTGAGGATTCGAATGAGATTTCTGTGATTTTGTGCGCCAATTTCAGGATTCGTATTCAAATTAGGGTTAAAATTTTGTTTGGGGCTGAAAGTGTATATCCCTGTTTTGTGTTTTTACCTTTTTTTTAATTTAACTTTTTTTATTATTTCAATTAAACTAACGGAGCACGTGAGTTTCACGTGGGTGTTTCGTCCATTTTTTCTGTTGGTTGGTGAAATTGGGACCTAAACTTGATTTTTGGTGAATGAGACCAAACTGAAGACTATTGGGACCAAAAACGTGAATCACCGTGACATGTGGGATCGAAACTGCATTTTTCTCATCTTGAAGGTATTATTAATTAATCAATTCATCTTTTTCTAATTTCTAATGTCCTTGCTATTCAGTATTACAAATAATTTACTCGTGCGATGCACGGATTGAATATTAATAAATTTTAATTTGAGATTATGTAATGTGAGACGTATTGTGATATGAACTTAAATTGATAAAAATATGTATGAGATGTTTTCATAAATGAGATGAACTCTCATCACATTTATTACATGCTTAATTGCAAGTTAAATCATGGTCATTGATAATCTAATTTAAAACTTTTGATAATTGCTAATAAATCACCATCTTTTAATATAAAATTAATATTGTAAATAACCTTTTAGGCATTCTTTTTCGTGCCTGAGTTTGATGTGACTTTTTAACATGACACAACTCAATTAAACAATATTTTTTTTGGAAGGGGGGGTGAGTTCTGGTGGAATCAAAGTGATAATAGTTTAATTTCGAACACACACTATGATTTTTATTCTCATAATTTACAATCCAAACCTCTCAACCAAATATACCCTTAATCTTATATAATATATACCTTATGAAAAAAAGTATGATAATGAAGACAAAGAGGTTGTCCAAAAATTAATTTACAACGATTAGTTCTAGTGTGCACTTGAGTGCAAGGTATGTGTTTGATGATCAATTAACCAACGAAAACAGCCATTAATCATCGAGATTAGAAACGATTTTGTTGATGGTCGTTTCTAATCTCGATGATTAGTGGCTGTTTTCGTTGGTTAATTGATCATCAAACAGTATGCACTTGAATTTTGAAAAAAATATCACAAGCAGAAATCAGTAATACCCCAAGAAATAATCAGTGATACCCCAATTTAAAAAAAAATATTACAGTTTGGTGTGTTTGTGTGTGTGTTTTTTTTTTTTTTTTTTTTTTTTGAAAAAAAGTCAAAATTGAACTTAAAATCCAAGTTCATGCTATGCACTTGAGTGCATGCTAGAATTTGTGTTTACAACAATGTTTAAAGGTGATAATTATTTGCAATTATCCAAAATTTTAGATTAGATTGCACTTATGCGAAATGTGGTGAGATTACGAACCTGTTCATCTAAATTTTAAAATAGAGTTCGGCCATGGGTTCGAGTCACAATTTTGTCAATAAAAAAAAAAGGAATTCGATCTCATACATAAAGTAGCCTCCCACAAGACTCCCCCATTTAAATTAAATTTATTTTATCTACCCATTGATCTTTATTATAAATAATTATTATTTTGTTTGATAATATATGAAATCTTGTTAGGTAGTTTATAACAACACAAACAATACAATTATTAGGTATTTTCATTGGTGGTTTTTCTTCTAATATAGCCATAAGGAAAAAGTTATTAACATCAACGTATACATGTAAATAATAATGCAGGAGGAACACATTAATTCTAAAACATCAATTGTGGCATAAGATTGAAGAGATTCAAAGACCTTAATTTGATTGTATCAATGACTAAAAACTTATCAATCTTTATTTACGCACCCTAAAATTATTAATATAATATACAGGTGATGCACAATAGGTATATGGATGAGCACTTAAATATATAAACTCAATTTCCCCCATCCCATATAGATAGGGACATAGAATGCTTGGAGTGTTCCACTATAAATTATGGGGCACAACAACCCATTCTAAATCAACATGCTATTGTCACAATGATATAAAAAGACCCGCCTAAATTAGTATGTTATAGTCACAATGATATACCATATATTTTAAAATATTTAACATCAACTTTGTAAGGTTTCATTTGAAAAATAAGTACAGTTGATATAAGAAGTATGTTTATGGATTTATTTTTTATCTTTTAAAAATGTTAATGTCAATTACATTTTTTTGTTGAATAATCATATCATATTCGATATGGGATTAAAACCGTTTTCGTCCCGTAATTATTTGACTTTTTCTTTTTGGTCCCATACTTATTTACTTTTTCGATTTAGTCCCACAACAATTCATATTTACCCAAATCAGTCCCAAGTGGCCGAAAAATATCATTTTGGTCATGAAACGATGTCGTTTTGTTCATCCTATTCCGTTGGAAAATAGTAGTACGTGATCGGCACATGACCAAAACTACATCGTTTCATGCATTTTCTGGCCATTTGGGACTGATTTGGGTAAATTTGAATTATTGTGGGACTAAATCGAAAAATTAAATAAGTATGGGACCAAAAAAAAGTTAAAAAGTTACGCGATGAAAACAATTTTAATCCCTATTCGATATTATGTATTATTAATATATATCGGCCTAAAATATATCTATAAGAAAATAATCATAAAAAAAAATAGAAAATAAGACTAAATTTTCTTCCAAACATGTTAGATTTTATTTATGCATAATCTTTTAATTTTATGATATGAATAATTATCCTGAAAATTTTATTGGTTTTTAGAGAATATCTAATACTCCCTCCGTCCCAAAAATACAGTTCTGTTACTTTTTGCACGGTTAAGAAAGTTGATATAATATGTAAAAAATAAGAATATTGTGTAACATCAAGTACAAAATCAATTATTTTAAAAATGTTATGTGTGTATGTTGAAAAGTGTAGTTAAAATTTATTATTTTCATTTTAGACAACATGACTATTTTTTGCGAACACAGTAAGAGGTGCAAATGAATCGAGTAGTTTTAAGTTCAAACTTGACTCAATTAAAAAACTTTTCAAATTAATTCGAACTCAACTAAAAATCGATTAAGCTCAATTATTTTAAACTCGAAGCCAATTCCATAGAAAACTTGAAGTATTTAAGCTCGATTCGATAACTCACATACATTAATTATAGATTTGTTTTTGTATTCGTAAATAATTCAAATAAAGTGAGATCGATTAAGCTTACAAGCATGATGAGCCTAGTATTATTGAGTCAATAACTACTCGAGTCAGCTCAATTAAATTCGAGTCAATTCGAATTTTTCCTTAGTTTAACACGAGTAGCTCGTGAACCAGCTCCAGTCAGTTACACCCCTAAACGTCGTCTCATCCAATACACGGGTTTTGTGTCTTCATCTCAAAATTAGGTTAGTTTAAAAATATTATGTGTGTATGTTGAAAAGCCTAGGTTGGTGAAACTATATAGTAGATTACTTTCTTCTATGGGAAAAAATATAGTATTAGAAAACAGATATTCAAGGTCTTTTTTTTTCAATTAATGTTTGACCATTTATTTGTGATATTTTATTACATTTAGCTTTAATTTGTATAAAATTAGGACTCAACTATTTTAAAACTTTAATGTTCCCTCCATTAAAAAAGACAATAGATATCTTCTATTTCAATTTATCACACAAAAAGTATGTATGTATAAAGGTGAAAATTATTCATTAATAAACTTTGTTCACAGTACTCATATATTACAAAATCTTGCTCCATATCAACACTCTACATTATTAGTGACAAGTTGTGGGAGAACTTTGGGGGCAAGTTTCATGGGATCATTATGCATTTATGTATAATTTATATATATATATATATATATGCATATTATTTTAAAAGAAAAATACCAATGTAGATATCTTAAAGGCCGAACAAGTAAGTGCATTATTTTTAATTCCATGCACTCAATACCTTATAAAAAAGTAAGTTAAAATAAATAATATATAATTAAGCATATCTTTTATAAAATCATAATAGTTATGAATTATCTAAAATTTTCATAAAAACATGAAACATTTTTAATGAATATTTAAAATTAAGAATTCTAGGGGTTTTACAATTTTATCTCCAAAATATGACTGAGTAGATTTAAGATTTTAAAAAATAAAATTTATTAACATATATACCAATTCTACTCAATTTCCGTAAGTCTAGGCAACAATTAAAATCTCATCTAAAGTTATATATATATATACACACCAAAATAGCCGACTTTAAAACATTTTGTTTCAAGCCCACTCATCATATATACATTTAAGAATTGCTAAACGACGACACGTCTAGTTAATAAAATTAAAATTTTAATGAATATTTAAAATAATTACTTTAAGAATTCTGGGGATTTTACAATTTTATTTCCAAAATATGACCGAGTAGATTTAAGATTTAAAAAATATATTTTATGAGCATATATACCAAGTCCACTTTCCGTTAGTTTAGGGAACAAAATCTCATTGTAAATCTAAAGTATATATATATATATATATATATATATATACCGAGTTATAAGATTTTGTTTCAAGCCCACTCATATATATATATATATTCAAGAATCATACTTGATTGAGAAAATTAAGGATGGTTTGCTCATCATCGCCTATAATAGGCGGCCACGACGATTTGCTGACAGAAATCCTCGTTCGGTTGCCTGCAAAATCGGTGGTTAGATTCAACTCGGTGAGTCAACACTGGCGCTTTCTCATGTCGACCGACTCATTCACTCGTCGCCATTTTCGCCGCCACCACCGAGTCGAGACTCAGCACTCGTTCAGCGTACTGAGCGTCTGCGGAGGAGGGCCGCAAATTTTTATTTGTGATCCGACCGTAAAAAAATTAGTCCCGATCAGTCTCCCTTCGCACATAAATGAGCAACGACTCGAGCACGTGAAATTATTGCATACTATGAACGGCCTACTTCTCTTAAGCTTGAAACTTCCAGGAGAGGACCAAATCGCCTGTGGAGTATTCAATCCAACCACCAAACAGTGCAGGATTATTCCCATGGAAAGGTATATTCTTTTTTATATTCTCAACCATGGGAATTAGGGTTTGATCGAGAATTTTATTTTATTTTATTAACAAGAGAAGGGGAGATGGGTATTTAAATGAAAAATATGCAAAATCCTCTTAGTAGGGGTATTGTGAAGGAAAATTTGTTACACTGGGCAGGCGTCAGCCCCCATACATGGTCCCAGTGGATACATTGGCAGGCGTCAGCCCCCATACATGGTCCCAGTGGATACATTGGATGAGGAAAAGAAAAACTAATTACTCTCCGTTCTCTTAATTGAATTGCAATTTAACTCGGTTTAAGAATTTTTAAAGCGAAAAATAAAATAGAGGCTATTTGAAATAAATATTGATAGTTTAAGGTTCTTTTGATGCATTACAACCTTTTTTTTTTTTTTTTTTGTATACATTATTTTGGGCTCTAGGCTGCTATAGTCGGCCCTAGGTTAGTAAAAAATTGTGATTTAATAAAAGAAAAAGAAAACCTTTTGCTAGGCGGTCAGAAAACACCCAAGTACCTATTTCGGACTTTTACACTCTTGCGTATATAAGCAGCTCTTTAGAACTGGCCATATATATAAAATAATATTATAATACCAAAAAAATTTGGACGTTTCCTGAACTAAAAATCTAGATCTGTTTTTACAGGTATCAGCCACATGATGATATAATTTGCTTAATGTTTGAGCCTTCATTATCAGAATACTATAAACTTGTAGTTTTTCCGAAGAGGAGGGATTCTAATGGCATCAAGTATGTCTCTGTGTATGATTCCTCTACTTACAAATGGATCCACAATTGTCCTTCCTCCATACCCGGTGTTTTCAAGATGATGTTTACCAATCTCGTTGCTTCTTTCTTAAGACAAGGCGCCCCACTCCATAAGCTACAACTTCCAGCATATGATTATTATGTATTCTACTCTAATACTATACAAGTAGAAGCATATGCTAATTATATATGTGGCTCTGGTAAACGTTTGCATCTACTTCAACTGGTGACTTTTCGGGGGGAAAATAAGCGTTTTTTCCGCGTGTGTGTGTTGAGAGGCGACAAGTGGGTTTTCCGTAAAAAGACAATGCTTGATTTTGGCAGTAGCACGGTTCGGATGCTTGGCATGATCCCCGAAAAGGGGATAGAGGATTCGACGTTTCTTTTTCAGGTGTCTGCTCAACTTTTGATTTACAGGTTTTCAGATAACGAGGACTTAGGGGTGCTGGTTGACTATGGAGACGACCAATTGCAATTTGAATGTGTCCACCCCTTCATTCACACTTTTGCATATGTTTGATTCTTAGAATTTCATTTAATTTTCAAATGTATACATTAAACAAAGCAGAATTTATGATTTTGGAATAAATACTTTTGATTCTTCCTATATTATACCAATATGTTGTTGTTCTGATATATACTATAAAACTAGAATTAGTATATGTTCTACTTTTGAAAGCTCGGAAACCTACTGTCTTACTCGTAACATTCATTCGTAGTTGATGTCCTAAAAAAATATTTCGGAAGATGATTCGATCAATTTCACGTGTTTGCAATTTGAATGTGCTCACCCCTTCATTCACACTACTTTTGCATATGTTTGATTATTTTAATTTCAAAATGCATACATTAAACTAAGTGGATTATTAACTTTGTGATTTTGGAATCGATACTTGTGATTCTTCATATATTATACCAATACGTTGGAATTAATTTTGGAGTATATTAATTAATGAAAGGTATTATTTGTTTTCAATGAAAAGTATTAGTTGTTTTTACTGAAAGATATTACACTGAAGAGTCTTAGTTCATTTTCACTAAACAACTAAGACTCTTTAGTGTAGATCAGTAATACTCTTCAGTAAATACAACTAATATTCTTCAATGAAAACAACTAATACTCTTCAGTGATTCATGTATAAATCAGATTTACTCTATACTTTGTCTTAATTTTGATATTAACTTTATGATTTTGGAATCGATACTTTTGATTCTTCCTATATTATACCAATATGTTGGAATTAATTTGGATATCGTAATCAAATTATTAAATATATGATTTTGGAATCGATACTTTTGATTCTTCCTATATTATACCGATATGTTGGAATTAATTTGGATATCGTAATTTGATGGTAATAGTAAAAGAAAGTCACATATCATTGTTTATGTTCTACTTTTGAAAGCTCAGAAACCTTTTCCTACTCGTAAATATACCGCTCCATTCTTATTTATCTTTAATTTTTTAATACTAGACATCAAAAGCAAAATTTGAATTTTATTGCACTCGATTTCAAAAATATTTGAAGAAAATGAGTAAGTTCCAATTTTTTTATGTTTAATTTTGAATTTATTAGATAAAGGTTCAATATTATTAGACTACTTATCAATTGGTTCAAACCTTCTTTATAATACCAATATGAAAGGGAAAAAAATGGAGAAAACATACGTCCTTCAATATTATCGAATAACAAGAACTTTTCATTAATTTTACGGAGCTCTAATAGAGCAACCAAATATAGTAGAAATTAGAAAGAGATTAATTTATCGTCACGATAATCAACTTTATCATGTAGATATTCTCATCAAGTAAATATCTTGCATCCTAAGAGCTCTCCGATTTTACCTTTTTTTTTTTAAGTTCGATTGTTTTTTATAGCTATAATCTCAATATTTTGATCTTTAAAAAAATTGCAAAATAATTGATGATCCAGTTTCATATATAGTATTAAATTTATACCACTACGTGCATTAACTTATAATATCATTACATGCATTCATTGATAATATATATGTATTTGTTGATACCATAGCATTTCATAGTGTAAAATGATATGGTGTCAATGTTGCATGTAATTATATCATTGATTAGATGTAACGATATCAATTTTATATCATGAATATATACTACAAAAAAATCTCATTTTTGTGATCGAAATTTGTGACCCCCACAAAACCGGTCTCAAAATTTTGTATTAGCAACCGCCGGAGACTGGTAGTTTCAAAGTAATAAAATTTGCATCCGCCTTTCTCGGTCGGTCCCTAATTGAAGAAAATTAGTGACCGACAAAGTGGTCGCTAAACCCAAAGGTCGTCAAAGAGGACCAGTAATTTCAACCGCCAGATCAGTAAGTTTTGACCCGTCCTGGTAACGGTTGAGGGTCATTAATGCGCGCGGTTTAGCGACCGTCTAAAAGCGGTTGCTAATCATAAATTGGTCAAATGGACCGTTAGAATCGGTCAAGAAGGCCAAAAAATCGGTAAATACCGCCATTGGCAGTCGCTAATTTTTTTTTAAACCTTTAGATAGCGACTTTGCACGACATTTGATAGATATACACATAAAGCTGGTCTCCGCCGCCGCCGCCGAGGATTTCATCCGATCAAAACTCTAGTTGCATTTCCTTCTACACAATAACCGTGAGTTTTTAAAATTTTAACAGTTTAAATTATTTTTATATCATGTTTTCACTACAAAAAAAGACTGAGTTTAGCGACGGATATTTTGCGACGGCCAAATATCCGTCGCAAATTTCGTGAATTTGCGACGGATTTTGGTAAGCCATCGAAAAAGATGACACTTTGCGACAACTTCGAAAGACCGTCGCAAAAGTTAGTAATTTGCGATGGAAAAGTTCGTCGCAACAACTAGGGCCCACCGCCTTCGTCTTGAACCGGCTACATTTGCGACGGAAAGGTCGTGGCAAATTTTAACTTTGAGTTTGTGGCGGTCATTTCCGTCGCAAAACATACCCGTTTAAAGGTGATCGTTCGGGAAGTGACCCGTTTGACTGATTTGCGACGGAACAGGCCGTCGCAATTTTGAACTTTGTATTTGCGATGGACGAAAGCCATCGCAAATCTTACATTTATATTCGCGACCTTTCGAGAAACGGTCCATTGACTGATTTGCGACGGAATGTCCGTCGCAAATTCGAACCGTTTTTACGCGTCTTCTCGGGAAACGGTGCGTTGACTGATTTGCGATGGAAATGTCATCGCAAATCAGTAAAAACGACGTCGTTTTGGCTTTGACAGGCAAAATTTGCGACGGATAGGCGTCCGTCGCAAATATTTTTACACTTATAAAACTCTCCTCGTGAAACAGACGGAGAGTGCGAGAAAAAAGAAGAAGAGGAGGAAAATGAAAGGAAAAGGAAGGAGAAGTCGGGTTTAGTTGATTGTAGAGCCGTTCGTCCCCACCGAGTTCTCGTTTCGACATTTTCTACAAATAAACCGTGTAACGCCCCGAACCCAATATATATTAATTATATCGAATTCGAAGTGTTATTGTGATCAAAAGTCCGAACTATAAAATTTTTGAAGGAAATATAACGGAAATGAGAGATGATGAGTTTCTATGCAGCGGAAGAAAATGAATAGAATAATATTAGTAAGTATCTCACGCACATATATGTGTACATAAAGCATAGTATCAACAGTAATATTTTATTTAAGTGGGGAACTCCGTGTCGTCTCTATTACTGTCCTTGCTCCACGAAATCATAACCTGCAGGGGGTTAGGAAGATGGGGCGTGAGAATTGAATTCTCACATATGGGTGATTTGCAACATCATTGGATTGGTAAATCCGAAATATATTAAGTTATACTCATTGATAAAAGTTTATTTTATTTAAACAGTTAATGTATATAAAAGATTATAAAACTTAAACGGTACTTAAGCATATTTCACATGGCATACTTGGAATAACACAAGTTGATTCACATTAGGGTAAAGCCCAAAATCATATCACATATTATCACAATTATCAAACCATAAATGTAAAATCATTCTCCTTCCATCATAGTGATCCTTTTCAACTCCAACCATCAACAGCCTTGATTCCGAGGGCGTCAAACGACAGCTGTCCCCGGAGACCGGAAAAATAATCAACGACCTTGATTCCGAGGGCGTCCAACGACAGCTGTCCCCGGAGGTCGGAAACCAATACCCAAATCACAACTCCGTACTTACTGATTTTCCATAAAACTGATACAACAACCTCACTGAGAAAATACTTGACTGATAACTGAACTGATTCATGCTCACGTAAGGTGTTTACTCATGCAGTGGTGATCGATTTACAAAACAACAGGCTAATATATAACATATGTAGTTATATCACATAATCCAAACAGTTATATAGATAGGTGTTACATTTATGTTGGATTAGTTATTTTTTATTTGATTTAATTTAGTTGAGTTCAGAAAATACCGGCACGACGTTATTTATAGCAGATCAATCAACAGATCATCACCCACCTGATTGTTTCGAGTCCCGAGAATGATGTGTAGGCAGAGGGTCGAGTCCTCGGTGCGTGTCCCGAAAAGTACAGAATCCTAATAAGGAGTATATTTAATTAAAAGTTGACCTTTGAAAACGTTTAGGAAAACTTGAGAGTTTGTGTTACGAGAATCGAGAAAGTTGTGGTCTTATAAACTCAAAAAGGACTTGCTTAAGGGTCACACTCTATTTTGGTAAATACACCACTTCTAGAAAGGTGGTGTATTGAGGGAGTGTATTTACTAGCATACTTGTGGTATGACTATTTCGATTACTACAAAAACAATCTTTTGATAAGTACACCCCTTTTTAAGAGGAGGTGTATTAGGGGGGTGTATTTACTAAAAGCAGGAGTGTATTAGGGGGGTGTATTTACTGAATTTAGGGGTGTCCTTAATAAAGGCCCTTTAAGGAAGAAAATATAAGAATTAATCTTGGAATTACTTAGAAAAATATTAATAAAATTAAAGAAAAGGTTTTTCTTTCTTAAGAATTCTATTTCTCATTTTAAAAGAAAACTTGAATATAATTAATCATATTTTATAAATAAATTTCCTTTAATAAAACTTATTAATAAACTTAGACTTTCTAAGACAAATTATAAAAAGTACTTTTCTTTTCTAATATTAATAACACTTCTAAAATTGATTAGTGACACTTTCTAAACAAAAGAATAATACTATTTTCTACCTTTTTCATTTGTTTACTAAATTGGGTATTAAACGACTTATCTTTTCGTTCCTAATTTTCTAACAGTCGCACAAGGGGAAGACGAGTTTCCCTTTGTCTCCAAAAACTCAACTAATAATAAAACAAACTAATTTCGGCACCACATCATCAGCTAACCAAACCAAACTAATTCATCCATCTAATAATATCAACTAGCTAAAACAACAATACTAATCTATCCATTCAATAACACTAAACAACTATTTCAACACCACCATTATACTAACAATTTAAAATCATTCGTAAGTAGAATTCTAACAATAATAAAGTCCCATCTACAAGTCTCAAAGGCTCCAAAACATCTCAAACTCACTTAAAACGGTTTAAATTCTATTCCAACAATTACAAGAAATAGAGAGGAGATTGGCGATTCTTACGAGTCCCAAACCGGGCAGCCTAACGGCGTAGTTCGGTGACTCGTCGGATAATTTGAGTGGCCTAACGGCGTCATTTGGAGATTCGATAAATTGTCGGATAATTCGGACAGCCTAACGGCGTTGTTCGGGAATTCGGAAAAATGAATCGAACGGCCTAACGGCGTCGGTTGGGATTTCCAGAAATTTCGGCAGCAGCAACCGGTTTAACGGCGTCAAATAACACGAAAGAACGAATTTATAAGTTTCAACGAAGAATTAATTGAAGAAACTGAAATCGAATTGGAATTAATTTACGAAATTGTGGACTTAAACGAATTCGGAAAGCAACAAAATGGGACTCACCCAAAGGAAGAGTGAATTGACTTTCAATTGGAAGGAGGCGGTGAGTGTCGCGGCGGCACACGGCTGGAGGAGCGACGGCGATGGTGGCGCCGTGGCCTGGGTACGGCGGCGCTTCGACTCCCGATTGGAAACAGGGGAGGCGGCGTACGTGGTGTCGTACGGCGGCGGCCTGGCTTCGACAGAGGGAAGGAGGAGACTTGCAGCTCCGCCGCGGCGACTGGAGGCGCTT
Organism: Ballota nigra; assembly: GCA_947034835.1. Lineage (NCBI taxonomy): Eukaryota > Viridiplantae > Streptophyta > Magnoliopsida > Lamiales > Lamiaceae > Ballota > Ballota nigra. The sequence goes on along the minus strand of OX344726.1, from coordinate 2,163,390 downwards.
GCGAGGCGGACGGCGCGGCGGCGTCGCGCGGCTGGAGCGAAGCAGGAGGCGGTGTCGCGTCTGGGTAGGCGGAGGGCTTCGCAACTCGGAGCAGGGGAGAGAGGCGGACCACGACGGCGTCTGGGTTGTGCGGCACGAGGCGGGCGACGGCGTCGCAAGAGCGCCGCGATGGAAAGGGCACCGGAGATGGAGGCTTCACGGCGTCGCTGAGTCGGTGCTGGGCGATGGGAAGGGCGGCGCGACGGAGGGCTGAGCTCGAGCGCGACGGCGCTATGGAGGCGACGGCTGTTGCCGGAAAAAGGGGGAGGGGGCAGCGGTTCTAGAGAGAGGCGAGAGAAATATGTTGAGTAGAGAGAGAGAAGGAAAAATGGGTGATGAATGAATGGGGAGGAAAAAATCCGTATGTATCTCTTAGGAAGAAAATTAATTAGTTAATAAATTAATTTAAAGGGAAGGAATAATTATGTGGGTGAGATAAATTCCCAAATTAATTTAATTTTAAAAGGAAGTAATTTATGTGGATGAAAATTAATCCACTCTAAATCTGATATTTTCGATCCCACTTGATACGGTTTAGGGATCGTTTGGTTTACAAGATTAACCCCAATTTGAAAATTAATACAGTTTTACGACTCAATTAATATTTTATTGTATTTTAATTATTCTCAATAAATTATACGGATAGAAATCCTTAATTTAATTTGAGTATTTAATTTCTCGTAGTCCTTTATTCGCTTTGAAAGATTCGATTCTTTCTACGAATTTAGGAATTTGTAAAAAGGTATATATATTTAAATTACACCAAAGCACACAAAATAAATAAAATAAAAAGAAACAAAGATAATAAAATAAAATAAGGTTTCTAGGAATATAAAAGGCATAAAACGGGACGGGGTATTACAAACCGTAAGTTTTTTTCATTTTTACCGTTTAAAATTTAATTTTAAAGCAATGTTTAGAGAATTGACTTTAGTTGAATTATTTGAATTATATTAGTAATGAATTGAATTTAGTTGATTTAGTTGATCGAATTTTAATATAAAGCATGTTTAATTTTTGTTAAGTTTAGAATTGAACTAGTTGAATTGTTTGAATTATATTAGAAATGAATTGATTTTAGTTGAATTATAATTTAATTAGTTGATCGAATTTTAATTTAATTTTAAAGCATGTTTAGAATTTCTTAAGCTTATAATTGAATTATTTGAATTGTTTGAATTATATTATAAATGAATTGATTTTAGTTGAATTAGCTTAGTTGATCGAATTTTAATTTAATTTTAAATCATGTTTAGAAATAGTTGAAATATTAGTTGAACGAATTTTAATTTAAAGCATGTTTAATTTTTTTAAAGTTTAGAATTGAATTAGTTGAATTGTTTGAACTATATTAGAAATGAATTGATTTTAGTTGAATTAGTTGAATTATAATTTAATTAGTTGATCGAATTTTAATTTAATTTTAAAGCATATTTAGAAATAGTTGAATTTGTTAAGTTTAGAATTGATTTTAGTTGAATTTTTTGAATTATAATTTAATTTTAATGCATGTTTAGAATTTGTTTAGTTTAGAATTGATTTTAGTTGAATTAGATTAGTTGATCGAATTTTAATTTAATTTTAAAGCATGTTTAGAAATAGTTGAATTTGTTAAGTTTAGAGTTGATTTTAGTTGAATTGTTTGAATTATAATTTAATTTTAAAGCATGTTTAGAATTTTTTTCGAATTATGTTATAGATTTTTAAAGCATGTTTAATTTCATTGATTTTAATTTAATATTTTGAATTTTGTTATAGATGAGCGGACAATGCAGTGGCAGTGGCAGTCAGCAGCCTCCGAGGGATGAGGAGGCGAGGAGGGAGGAGACGACAGGCCTCACTGAGACCCGTGGTTCCACCTATTTTCAGACTGAGGTCTCAATCAGAGACCTCTTCACAGCCTGGCTCCTCCTCACAGCAGACTGCTGAGGGCTCATCCTCCTCCCGACAGCATCCGGTTGTTCAAGCACGGATGACTGTTCAGCCACATGGTTCAACGTAAGTTTTAATATTTTATACTAAATTTTTTTATTAATTAAAACCTAATTATTTTATTAACTTTGAAGTTTTAATTTTACAGTTGGATTCCTGGTCATGAGGCTAGTAATCAGGTTTATAGTCCATCCTTGGATGTGGATTCGAGCCCACCGCTTACAGTTGGGGGCTAGTGTCCAATGCAAAGAAACGGACATACTTCGAGGAGTTTAAGGTATTAATTTAATTTATTAATTCACCGTTTATTAATATCAAGTATATAAACAGATATTTACATTTAAATTGTAATTGCAGAAAGAATGTGTCTGGGCACCGGAGCACGATGACCAGATGTGGAAGAATTTCGAGAAATATGTGGCGGAAAGGTACAGAGACCTCCTTTTTAGAATGAGGGAGAAGTGGTACAAGAAGGGAGAGGCCACCGACATGGGGACTGGCAGTGAAAAGTGGTCGATTTGGGACCAATTCCTTCTGTACTGGGATTCTCCTGAATTCAAAGAGAAATCGATGTAAAACAAGGCGAATCGGCGTAGTGACCCCGATGGAGAAGGGATGGCGAGACATAGGGCCGGTTCCCGGTCCATTTATGAGTACGGGTTGAGATTTGTAAGTTTCGTCTTTAATTTTGTAGTTTTTAAATTTATATTATTTTTTTCCTAATTTTTTATGAGTGGTATTAATTTTTACTATCTTTTTTTCTTATTAGGCGGCGGAGCAAGGACACGAGCCCTCTCATTTTGAGAGATTGCAGCTCGCCCACCCACTCGTCGAGAAGACTGGGAAGTCTACCTACGGCCGTACCACCGAGATCCACGTAAGTATTATTTTAATATTAATAGTATTATTTTAATTTTTAAAATTAAAAGTATTATTTTATATTTTGTGTTCAATTTATTTAATTTTTTGTATAATTAATTTGCAGAGAAAGATGCTCGAGGACCTTGCCTCAGCCTGAGGAAACAGTAGAGGGGTCGGGGTCGATGCTCCCCACACAGCCTTCTGTTGATGTTCAAAATGAATTATACGTCAAGGCTAAAAAGGGGCGGTTCGCTGGATTTGGCAGCTTCGGAAAGAACTTTTTCCGACCTCGTAGCTCGGGCTCATCCTCCTCTCAGTCTTCCATCAACTCTCATCCTAGTGAGGTCGAGAGGTAGCTTGCCACGGTGGTGGAGTAGATGAAGAACATACAGAGACAACAGCGAGAGAAGGAAGAGTATGAGAGGCAGTAGCGAGAGGCGCACAACCGGTATACAGCCGAGATGGAGCGGTATCGGGTCGAGGTGCAGGAGTATACAGCCGCCATGCAGGCGTGGTGGCAGATATTCGCCTCTGATTCAGTGCCACGAGCGCAAATGCCTGCGCCACCGATGCCGCCGACCCAGACATCGATGCCGCCGATCCCGTCGACCCAGCCATCGATGCTGCCGATTGTTAACCTGGGCGAGGATGAAGAGGAAGAGGAAGACGGATTTAATTCCGATGGTTAAAAAAATTTGATTTTTAATAAATATGAAGTACAATTTTTTTTTTGTTTGAATTGTTACTTTAATTTAATTTTTGAACTGTTACTTTAATTTATAATTTTGTGAATTTATTTTAGTTTGAATTTACTTTTATTTAATGTCAAAATAAATAACTTTAGCAAAAAAATAAAAATAAAATGGACACAACATTTATAAAAGCAAGTGAGAAACGAAAATGAATTAATTTGGTGAATTATGGAAAAAAAATGAATCAATTTGGATACATATACAATTAATTGAGTACAAATGAACGAATTATAAATTTAAGCGGGAATCGAAATAAATAATTTTACAGAAATAATAAAAATTAAATGGCCCCAACATTTATTAAAACAAGTTAGAAATGAAAATGAATTAATTTGGTGAATTATGGAAAAAAACGAGTCAATTTGGATACATATACAATTAATTGCATACAAATGAACGAATTATAATTTTAAGCGGGAGTCGAAATAAATAATTTTACCAAACTAATAAAAATTAAATGGTCACAACATTTATAAAAACAAGTGAGAAACGAAAATGAATTAATTTGGTGAATTATAGAAAAAAATTGAGTCAATTTGGATACATATACAATTAATTGCGTACAAATGAACGAATTATAAAATTATGCATTGTCGAAATAAATAATTTTACAAAATAAAAAAAATAGTTGGGTAAAATATATTAATAAACAACTTAGATACGAAAAGAAATTAATTTGGTGAATTATAAAAATAAAATGATTTAATTTGAATACATATACAATTAATTGCATAAAAATGAACGAGAGTAGCTTGTGCCCTAGTGGCGCGCGCCCCCTCCTCTTGCACAAGAAGTCCCGTGTTCGATTCCCCTTGGATGCAAAAATGGATTAATTGTTCAAGGTCTAATAAGACTAATATAAAAGGTGGGTCGCATATAATAAGCAATGGGCTGAGTGGCCCAGTGGTCCGCGCCCGCCCCGGGTGCCCAGGCTCGAACCACGCGAGCCACTTTTTTTGTATAGGCTGGGTAATTTGCGACGGCCAAATTCCGTCGCAAATATTGAATTTTGCGATGGAAAAGATCCTGTCGCAAATTATAACAGAAAAAATATATATATATAAACATTTGCGACGGAATATGGCCGTCACAAATATTGTTAACCCGATCGGGTCTAACCCGAAAGATTTAGGACGGACTACTGTCCGTCGCAAATTCTGTATGACCCGGCCAGGTCTGACCCGCAAATTTTTGCGACGGATTTATCCGTCGTTAATTTGCACCGGACGGCAAAATCCATCACAAAAATTAGCTACGGCTGTTTTAGGAACGGATACGTGTCCGTCGCAGAATTCGTCGCAAAACACTGTTTGCGACAGATTTTCCGTCGCAAAACAGTATTTTTTTGTAGTGTTTATGAATTATAATGTTGATACAATTATATATGTTTGTAGGATAGTTATATGTATATTTTTTGTGAAATTATATATTAATATTGTTGAGAAATTATATATTTATGTGGTTGTTGGAATTATGTTATAATTGATGTTTAATTAGTTGAATTATATATGTTTAGCTTCACTTCTATATATACATAATTGATTGGTATGAAATTTAGTTGATTAATTAGTAGTATATTTACGTTGGTATGAATAAATTAGTTGATTGATATATATACGTAGGTAAAAATTTAATTAATTAGTTGATTGATATACATTCGTAGGTATGAATTAATATAGTTGAATGGTATACATACGTAGGTATAAATTAATTTAGTTGATTGGTATACATACGTATGTATGAATTAATTAGTTGATTGATATATATATACGTAGGTATGAATTAATTTAGTTGAATGATATATATATGTAGGTATGAATTAATTTAGTTTATTGGTATATATCATGATAAGATCTGTTGAATTTATAATTATTGCAAATGAACTCCCAAAATAACAGTTTCCATGTTATCCCGATCGACACAAGTAAGTATTTTTTAATGAATTATATATACTTTTAATTATATTAATATTAACTTGAATTTTTAATTTATTGTCACAAACTACTTCCAGTCCATGAGACTAGTACTCGCGTCTCAGAGGTCATTAAGATGATCCCTTTTGAGTATGGTGCCTACTTGTGGAGACTAGTGCTCGAGCAAAAGAAGATGGAGTACTTTGAGCAGTTCAAGGTATAAATTTTTTATTTATTATGATTTTAATTTTGAATTTTCTAATTTATTTGTTAATATTCTTTTTTTAATCTAATTGTAGAGGGCGGTGCGTTTGGGGCTCTTCCCACGATAGTGTTATGTACGACTTGTTATGCACGAAAGCGCAAGAACGGTACAAAAATATTATCTACGAGTTGAAGACGCAGTGGGAGCGTGGACAGCGGGTGCAGTTGGGTCGAGCGCCAGATGGACGTTTGATCTAGGATGGTCTGTTCAATCACTGGAATAGTGATCCATGAAGAAGAAGATGAGGGAGGGAGGGAGGGAGGGAGGGAGAGGGGGGGGAGGAATTAAAAAAATAATTTGTTTAATTTGTATTTTTTTTTTGTGAATTTATTTAACTTATATTTTTATTATGCTTTAATAAATATTTTTATGAATTAAGATTTACATATAATGTATGAAAATTAAAAAAAAAATGGGAGTCAATTTGAACTTATAAATGCATGAAAAACAAAAAAAATTAATAATTTATGCGCACTCCGTCCATGAAAAATGGGCTTGTTACTTTTATCACGGTTATTAAGAAAATTGATATAATATGTAAAAAGTAAGAATATTGTGTCAAATCAAGTACAAAATAAATTATTTTAAAAATGTTATGTGTGTGTATTGAAAAAGTAGATAAAGTATATTCTTTCCATTTTAGGCAACAATACTATTTTTCGTGGACGACCCAATAAGGCAACCAGACCTATATTTTGTGGACGGAGGGAGTATTAGTCTAAAATATTAAATTTACAAAAAAAAATTAGTAAATATATACATATAAATGAATTAAAAATAAAAAAGAATTAATTTGATGAATTAAAAAAAAGAGTCAATTTGAATTTATATACAATTAAATGCATGAAAAATGAAAAAATTAATAATTTATTGACCAAGAATTTTGTATTATCAATTAATAAAATATCAAACATTCTAAAAATAAAATTTTAAAAGTATTAAAATTGTTGATGGGCGAACAATTATCAGTAAATGACGAACAAGGATTAAAGCTACATCGAGGATTATGAACCAAATCAAGGAAGATCAACAAAGAAAATCACGATTTGGGTGCATTAACCAATTTGGGAGGTATATAAAGTGACGAACAACTCCCCCGACGAACAACTAATAGGCGAACAGGTTTTAAGACCCGAGACCAAAGATGAGCCAATCGTGAAGTCACCAATGACGAGCAACTTGGTCAAAATATGATATAACAATCAGCCAAAGAGGTGTGCACATGAACAAAGGACTAAGATCTCAAAGCCAAGCTGAACGAAGTCATAAGGCGAACAACTTCCAAAGTACAACCTCAAGAGGCGAACAACTTTCAGTTGAAGGGTCATCAAGATCAGTCAAGCCGACCTAGGCGAACAACAATGAGTCCGAAATAAGGCCCAAAAGAAGACTTTGTAACTAAGATTCAGCTTAGATAAGGTCAAACTAAGGTCAAAGGACACATGTCAGGCATGCAAGCTAGGGAGACCAAGAGTCAGTAGCACCTCATGCTTGCTAGCCTCTATAAATAGTTGTTCTCCAGCTTATTTATATAATTTTCGAATTTCAGACAAAAAATACACACAAACACACCCAAACTCACACATACGCGAAATAAGTCCAATTTCGACTACCGAATTTACAAATTCGATAAATTCACACCCCGATTTACCATTTACGGTGGTAATCAATCACACGTTATTGATTGGTGACGTAAAAACATATTAAAACAGCCACTAATTCTTTCGATTAGATTCGTTCACCAACAATTGGGCGCTAGAAGAAGGGTTCAAACCTTCGGTTTAGTGTGATTATTCAAGAACTTCAAGTTGAAAACTTGAAGATTCATAGGAAATCTCAAAAAATATTTGAAGATACAAACAAAAGTGTTCTTGGTGTTCTTGGTGTTCTTCAATTTATAAATTAAGAAATAATTTAAATTGAAATGCCTCAATCTAAATAGACCCAAGGATCACGTTTGTCGAAAAGAGCATCTCAGACCCGAGCCACGTCGGCCGACCACCAGGACCGTGACCCGAGACATGCGAACAGGTCACAGCATACAGCCATAACACATAACCTCCCCCCTGAGATGGAGGCTTTGGCGAACAACCCCAACGAGTTGGCCAAAACCATAGCTGCTCTCCAGGCCCTCCAGAGGCAACAAGAGCAGGTTAGGCCAACACAAGCAAGGCCAAGGGACAAGTCCCTAGAAGTTGTTAGACCCAGGACTACTAGGGGCGAACAGCGAGAGGTTGATAGTGCCCAAGTCAGACGGAATAAGGGAAAGGCCAAGGTGGTCGACCAAAGAGAAGTACAAGCTGAGTCTGGTCGCGGACGAACAACTATGTCTAGTCATGGAACAACGCGTTCCAGTGCCCAAGACAGGCTTAGCCAACCCCAACAACGGGAAGCTGCTCGCCGGGGAGCAGAAGACGGGCGAGCAACTTTTGAACAGCCTCGCCCATCAATCCATGAAAGACTCTCCCAGTCAGCCTTTAGGCGCCTAGGGCCAAATGCGGCGAACAACCTTAGGAGGCAAGCCCAGGAAGTGCCCACTCCAAGCGAGCGACTGCGACGAGCAGAAAGGCCAATGCCTTTGCTCGCCGAACAGCCTCCAAGTTAGGGGACACCTCTTGATGAATTATCAAGCCTAAGGAGGGCTGTGGAGAACATGCAGGGGCAACTAGACCAACAGAGGGGGATGGGAACGACTAGCATGCCATCCTCACCTTTGGCAGCTCACATTTTGAAGGCCCCGATACAGAAAAAGATTCAATTTCCGGCTAGCATTCAATATGAAGGCATCGCCGACCCCCGGGTCTACTTAACGAAGTATACAGACTACATGGTCTCCGTGGGGGCCAGCGATGCCACCCAATGCCGGAATTTTCCTTTAACATTGGGTGATCGGGTTCACAAGTGGTTTTTATCAATGCCGCCGGCATCAATCCACTCATTCGTCCAACTAAGTCGAGAATTTCTTTCTCACTTTTCAACGGCGGGGTCGTATCTTTCCCAAAAACACCGGCTGTCGGATTTGAGGCAAAATGATGATGAAACTGACCGGGCGTTTATGGAAAGATTCGATAAAGTTTTGCTAGAAGGAGAACCGGTAAGCGAAGATACAAAGATCGTCGCTGTGATGGCCGGACTGAAAAAAGGGTCGAAGTTATGGAAGGAGGTACGTCTGAAGTGCCCAAAGACTTATGCCGAGTTCATAAACCAAGCTGGCATTTTCGTTTCCATGCACGAGGCCCTACAAACAAATTTGGGGGAGAACAAAGCTGATCCTAAGGAGAATAACAAAAAACCCGTCGGGACAAGTTACAGGGTCCCGAAAAATATGAAAGCATTCACCGAAGGATCGGATTTGAAGGAAAAATTGAACCAAGTATTGACAGTATCAGTTGATACTGTGTATGAGAGCGTAAAGGAGAAAGAGTTGCTCTCCCCACCACGTAAAATCCGCCAGGATACTGGCAAACTCAACCCAAACAAGTATTGTGCCTACCATCAAAGTGTGGGGCACTTTACGAGTGAGTGCAGAGATTTGCTTAAGCAACTCTGGCGATTTTATGAGGAGGGAAAGCTCTCCGATTTCGTTAAAAGGCAACCTGGGAAAAGAGCCCGGGAGAACAACTCAGAAGACGAAGAGGATGGTCAACTTCAGAGAAACAACAAACCCGGGCGACCAGTTCCCAGTATTCCGGCTCAACCTTTAGAAGATCTGTTCATGATGGAACCCGCAGGTCCCGCGGGAGGGTGTTTTGATGGACAACCACCCGACTCTAATCGGAAGAGGAAAGCGGAGCTACGAGCGATTGGCCAAGTACAAGAAATGGGAGTTAATCCGTCTATCATGCAAACGGCGGAATTAACCTTCATCGAAAAAGACCTTGAAGGCGTCTTAACTCCGCACAATGATTCGCTCGTAATCTGCGCAAAGATTATGTGGACCAGAGTCCACAGACTGTTGGTGGACACCGGAGCCTACATCAACATCTTATTCAAGAAGACCCTCGATAATCTGGGAGATTATTCGGGTTATGTTCGGAATACAACACATAGAATTGTAGGCTTCGGAAATGCTGTGACAACACCGTTGGGAATTGTAACATTAGCAGTATAACTTGTAACGGCTAATGAACCCGAAAGAAATATAACAAGAATGGTAGATTTCTTGGTTGTAGACCAGGAGTCGACCTATAACGGGTTTCTTGGCCGATCTTTTCTCAATGAATTTAAAGCTGCATGTTCCACTTACCACTATTGTTTGAAATTTCCAACAGCCAGTGGAGCAGGTACAATTAAGGGAGACCAACGGAGAGCACGAGAATGCATTCAACAGCTACGAGCAAAATTTGTACAAATATCCATGATGGAAGCAACAAGTTATCCCGTCGATGAACCATCAATACTGAACAATATGATGGACATAGACGACCACATGGATACGGACGAACAACACTTGAACGAGCAAGTGTTGGATGAACAACTCGTTACCACCCGCAAGGAACCTCCATCTGACGAACAACAAAGGGGTGATAACGAACAACCTTCAGTGGAGAACTTGGAGGACCAGGTATAAACGAACAACAATGGGACGGAGCCAACTGATGATCTAGAACCCCGCCTGGGGGCAGAGCCCATGAACATCGAAAATGATTTCAACCCTGAGGAACCCATACTTGATCCCCGTTGGAAGGGACAAAAACGACGAGCAACTCCAGTCGAAGAGCTGGATGCGTTCAAAGTTAATCCCGACAACGAAGATCTTGAATTATTCATAGGATCTGAGCTCCCAGAGCCTTACAGATCCCGAATGAAAGAGTTCCTCACCAAGAATCTAGGTGTCTTTGCTTGGTCTCACGCAGATATGGTGGGGATAGATCCGAAACATGCTTGCCACAAGCTGAACATAAATCAAGCAAGAAAGCCCGTCCATCAAAAGCGGAGGAAGTACGGCCCAGACAAATACCAAGCCTTGAATGAAGAAGTTAAAAAGTTGTTAGACAACGATCTCATTCGACAAGCACTCTGTCCACAATGGGTAGCAAACCCAGTACTCGTGAAGAAACCAAATGGGACCTGGAGGCTATGCATAGATTTTACAGATCTGAATGCAGCATGCCCGAAGGACAATTTTCCTCTCCCACATATCGATCAATTGGTGGACAGCACTGCAGGTCACGAGATGTTGACATTTATGGATGCTTTCGCCGGATATCATCAAATTCCTATGCATCCAGATGATCAGGAGAACACAGTGTTTTATACAAACAAAAACTTGTTGTGTTGGAAAAGAATGTCGTTTGGCCTCATAAATGTCGGAGCAACATATCAAAGACTGGTGAACAAGATGTTTGATCAACAAATTGGAGACACGGTTGAAGTCTATGTAGACGATATCGTAGTCAAAAATCCCAAGAAGGAAGACCATCTTCAACATCTAACTCAAGTGTTCGAAATTCTTCGACACTATAACATGAAGTTGAATCCAAAGAAAAGCAGCTTTGGAGTTCACTCAGGGAAATTCTTGGGTCATCTTGTTAGCCAGCGGGGAATTGAGGCCAAGCCTTCAAAGGTTAAAGCCATCATGGATATGCAACCACCACGTTCGGTGAAAGAAGTGCAAAGACTCACCGGGTGCCTAGCAGCATTGAACCGGTTCATATCCAGGTCGGGGGACAAGTGCCGTCCATTCTTCGAGGCCGTCAAAAATGGAAAATTTGCATGGACTAACAACTGCCAAGCGGCCTTCGATCAACTTAAAGACTACCTGGGAGATGTCAAAATCCTATCAAAACCAATCCCAGGAGAAAAGCTCTTTCTATACTTAGCCGCATCAGAAGTTGCTATCAGCTCTGTTTTGGTGCGCGAAGACGGCAAATTCCACCAACCTATATATTACGTCAGCCAGGCTTTACGCGAAGCAGAGATCAAATATGCTCCAACCGAAAAGCTGGCGTATGCTTTGGTTATGAGCGTGAGAAAGTTACGACCATACTTTTTTGACCATCAAGTCGAAGTTCTAACAACTTTCCCACTCAGGCAAATTTTCCATCGCCCCGACACTGCAGGTCGTCTCTTAAGATGGTCACTGGAGATTAGCCAATTCGGGGTGACCTATGCTCCTCGAACAGCGATCAAAGGGCAAGCATTAGCCGACTTTATAGTCGAGCTAACTTTCCCACCAGATCCGACGAGAGGACTAGATCACCCCTGGCATCTCTATGTCGACGGATCCTCGACAAATGTAGCTTCAGGTGCAGGAGTGGTATTAATCAGCCCAGACCGACAAGTATTCACTTCGGCGATCAGATTTGGTTTCATGGCAACTAACAACGAAGCTGAGTATGAAGCTCTCATTGCTGGTCTTCACCTATCTCTTGCAGTTGGTGTCAGACGCTTGCAAATATTCGGCGATTCACAATTGATCGTGAACCAAGTCCGAGGTGAATACGAAGCAAAAGATGATCACATGGTCGAGTATCAACGGATTGTTGCCCACCTGATGTCCATGTTGCAGCAAGTTTTCATACAGCAAATTCCAAGGACGAGCAACACTCAAGCAGACGCGCTTGCCCGACTGGCAACAAGTGAAGGCCCCGTAGAGTTGGCAGATATTATAGTCACACAGATGAAAGATCTATCAACAGTAAGCTATAATGTCAACCAACTCGACGAGCAAACCAGTGAAGAAGAAGACTGGAGAACAAGTATAGTCAAATACTTGAAAAGTGGGGAAAAACCAAACAATCCTTTTGAAGCTGCCAAGCTAATAAAGCGAGCCGCCAGATATACTCTGGTGGGCGAGCAACTCTTCAAAAGGGGAATATCAATCCCACTTCTCAAGTGTTTGCCTAGGGGGCAAGGGCAAGCAGTACTCGAAGACATACATGCTGGAGTATGTGGAAATCATACTGGGGGGCAAGCTTTGGCATACAAGACAATCAAACAAGGTTATTATTGGCCGACTTTACGTCAAGACGCAATAAAAAAAGCAAAGACTTGTCATCAATGTCAGATTTTTGCCCCAAGCATCCACACCCCGGCTCAGGAACTTGTATCTGTATACAGCCCATGGCCATTTGCAAGATGGGGGATGGACATCATTGGTCCTTTTCCAGCTGGAGTTGGAAATGTTCGATTCGCCGTTGTGGCAGTCGATTATTACACAAAATGGGCGGAAGCAGAGGCCATGGTGAACATCATACAGCAGAAGATGATCAACTTTATTTGGAAGAACATTGTCTGTCGTTTTGGAGTTCCACAAGCAATTGTGACAGACAATGGTCCACAGTTTGATGGACAACAGTTGAGAGAATTCTGTACGAAGTGGGGGATCAAGAAGCATTACTCCACACCTTATCACCTCCAGTCGAACGGACAAGTTGAAGCTGTGAATAAAATCATAAAGCATACATTAAAAGTGCGACTGGCGGAGAGTAAAAGCAGTTGGTCTATTGAACTCCCGGAAGTTTTGTGGGCATACAGAGTTTCTCCCAGGTCAAGCACCGGAGAAACACCCTTTGCAATGGCTTTCGGGACAGAGGCTGTAATACTAATTGATTTGCTCGAACAACTCTACTTTGGCTGCAGAAATGGATTTGCTCGAAGAAAAAAGATTAAATGCGGAGCTAAAAAATGCCACCTACAAGCAGCGAGCAGAACGTCACTATAATTCCCATGTAAAAGTTAGGGAATTCAGAGTTGGAGATTTGGTTCTAAGAAAGTTGCTCGCCCAACCTCCAGGTGTATTGGGACCAACTTGGGAGGGCCCGTATCGTATAACAGAAAAATACGTCAATGGCGTATACGATATTGAGGACATGGAAGGCAAGCCGGCCCAATACTCCTGGAATGTTGTACATCTAAAGAAGTACTATCAATAAAGTTGGGCGAACAAATGTCTTGGGGGGCAAGGGATGCGCGTATGAGCTGAAGGAAGGCTAAAAACTTGCCTAATTTTTTAAATTTTCCTAAGTATAGATTCAAAAGTTGCTCGGCACATTGTATAGTCTGGTGCTAGTGCTTTTGATTTTATAGATAGAGTTGCTCGGCAAAAAATATTATAAGCGAGCAAGTTTTAGTTTGTGTTTAAAGCTGTTCGTTAGATTGTATATGATAGTGATGGACAGTTTTACAACACTTGTAATTATTTCGCAATGTAAATATAATAGTTGTTCGTCAAAAAGGAAAAGTCCAAAAGCTCGAGGTACAAGTCCATTCAAAGGTTGTTCGTTTTACAAATGAACAGAACCTAAGGACCAAAGCCACTTAAAGGTTGTTCGTTTTTTAAAATGAACAGAACTTAAGGCTGAACCCTGATTCCACTAAAGGCAAAGTTCAATTCGAACAAAAGCCCAACACTATATGTTATAATTGTAAAGGCATTGACAGAAATGTAAAGGCAATTAACATATATAAGAAAATGAGCGAACAAAAGAAAGGCATCCATTAAAGAAAGGCTTTAAGCCCAAAAAATAGTACAAGCTGGAAGCAGCCATTACAAGTACTACAAAAAAGAGACGAACAGCTATTACAAAAAATAGTCTGGAAAAGACAAAAAGCTAAGTCCTAGAAACTATTGTTGCTCAGCGGGGGGAAGATCTTGAGCTTGCTCGACAGGGGGTTCGACGATCATTTCACGGGCCAAATCTTCAGCAGCCTTATCCTCAGCCTCTTTTGCGTTTTGCTCGTCAGCCACGGCCACCTCTTCCTCTTGCTCGCCTTCATCAGTTGGAGGCGGAGGATGAGTAATGGAAATACTAGGGTCAAGTTTGTCAAGTTTAACCCCTAGTACTGCCAAATCCGCCAGCTGAATCTCGATATTGTTTGGCGGAGGATAATGCTCCAAGAATTCATTCAGATCTCTGCTCATCTCTTCAACTAAATCCTTGAAGTCATAAGCATCGGCCGTGCGAATGCTGTCCGCGTAGGTGCAGATATAACCCAAGTTTGAGATAGGCCCGCTCCGAGCTTGAAATTCTTGCTCGGCCTCTTCCCTAGAAAGCATCTCGGACATTTGCTTCTTCAGCCGAGCAACTTCTTCTTCTGCTTCTTCTCTCTTCTTCCTCTCTTCATCCAGCGCAGTCTTAGAGGAGAGTAGCTCGGCCTTTGTATCCTTAAGCTCGCCAGAGACAAGCTGATAGTCCTCAATGCGCTTCTTCTCCAGGTCATCAGCCAGCTTTAACTGATCCTTTAGGCGAGCAATTTGGCCATTGAAATTATTCACCACTTTCTCCTTCTCCTCGGTAAGCTGGCGAATGGAAGCGGCGTGATGACGAGCAGTCTCCTCTAGCTCGGCAACCTGAGCCATCCCCCTTTGAGCAGAAACAAGGGAGTTGGCAGCCTGAACCATTAATAGGTGAAAATTATCAATGGGGCCCTGGGCGAGGACAGCTTTGTTCAGCGGCCGCGACCATGCGCGAGCAACAATTTCAGTTGCTCGACGAACATGTTCATCCGGAATGTCACGGATGTTCGCCGGGGACTTAGAGCAGGCAAAATGGTGAACCAAGTCTGCTCGCCCTGGGTGATCGCTGGGACGGTACCTGCGAGCAAAAAAGAGGATCAACACTTGGAAAATTTGGCAAAGAAAAAACTTGTTCGGCAAAAGAGTAGGGACTTACTCAGAGAATTTTCTTTCGTCCCGGCCTAGGTATGTAATATCCTCTGGGCCTCGAGGAGAGCCAGTGTCTTTGCTCGCTTTGCCAGACCTCTCCGTGGGCTCTACCGACGAACGGCGTACAACATCCCTCTCAGAGCGAGCATGGCTCGAACCCACCTTCTCCTTCCCTTTGACGGGAACATCATGGGACACTGGAGTCCCGTCTGCTTTCTTTAAACGTTTCCCCCGCGAGGAGGGGAAATGGGAGGAGAATGAACTTGAGTAAGGGGAGCAACCTGTCTTGGAACTCTGGCCCCCTCGAGCTTGTTCGTCATGGCGAGCACCTTTTGAGGGGGATCACCCCTCCTTTTCTTCCCTCTTGGCGGCGCCATTTCGAGAACCCTTCGTTCAAGAAGGGCGTATGAGGGAGGAACGGCAACTGTCACTTGCTCAGCTAAAAAAAAAAGAATTAGACGAGCAAGTTAAGAAAATTTGATGACGAACAAGGTTTTAACCCAAAATTTAGAAATTCATACCTGGGGGCACCTCGACTTGGGCCTCCAAATGGTGTGGGTATGTCAAAAGGCGAGCAGCTCTTAGACACCTTGTTCGGCAGAGATAGTCAATAGTCCTATCAGCCCTATTACGGAGGCCAACCAGACACGAAGTGAATAGAAACTCGGAGCTCAACTCTTCCTCTTCCGAATCCCACTTGAGTAAACGAGGGCCTGCGAACAAACAAGAAAAGTTAAATTAGAACAATTGTCCAAAGGCGAGCAAGAAAAGAACTTACGTTTCAGCTTTCCATAAACTGCTGGAGAATTTATTCGTCCAGGGCCGCCGTGTGGACCAGAAGATGCTCGACAATCACCCCCAATAAAGAAGAAGTGTTGCTTCCAGTTATAAACCTTGTTCGGCACCTCTTCCACCATTTTTAGCCCAGTTCTGGCTTTGAGATAGTGGTAGCCCTCTTCTCCTATGGGGCACTTTGTAATTGTCATCAGGTAGTTGATCTCTTCCGCAGTAAGCCGATCAACGTACCCTTCCAAGGCGAACAAGCACATGGAGCCAAGGAGATTCATCCACCCAATTGGAGTAATTTGTGTGATAGCCAAGTTGGTCGCCTCCAAGAATCGACCAACAACGGGTGGAAGAGGTAGCTTTAATCCGGCGATCAAGGTGTGAATGTTGATCGCCGTGCATCCTGGGGGTGGACGATCAGCTCTTTCCTTTCTCCGAGGAGCCCACATATGAATATCATATGGGATCTTGTAGTCCTTCCGGATAGAGTCCAAATCATCTTCGCGAACAACACTTCTGATCTTGCTCGCCTGATACCCAGTTTTCACCTTATCCATAATTTGCCTCTGTGGGCGAGGAAAGTTGTTCGCATACTCCTCAGCGTATGATTGCCATTCAAATGGCCGAGCAACTCTTGTTGGGATTTCATTTTCCAACATCTTTGGGGATGGGAAATTAATACCCTCCAAGAACTCGTGGGTTAGTTCGTCAAGGTCTGGACCTTCAGATTCAGCGGAAGACGAAGAGTTATCGTTTAAATCGTTGTTCGCCGCAACTGTCAGTTCTCTCCCGGAAGGGCCTACCCCAGTGTTTTCCACAGAGCGAACAACTGAGTCGACGTGAGCGTTCGACGCTGAGGAAACTTCAACTGGTTCAAGATCGTGAGCAACAGTGGGAAAAAGGGGATCTAAGGTCTCCTCGGTTTTATTGCTTGAGTGCGAAGACATAGGAGGAATAGAGAAGTCCAGGCAGCGGTGGAGAAAGTATTGCAGACGGCGGCGCTTTCCCGGAGAAGATGGTGGCGCTCGGATCCACACGGCGGCGATTGAATTTTCGAGAGAAAAAGTAGAGAAAAAGATGGAAAAAATAGAATAACTACCTGGGAATTGAAATTTGAGGTCAAATGCTGAAGGACGGACGCCGGAAAGCTTGAAATCGCCGGAGGGAGGTGGAAATCGCCGGAGCACTGTAGCAAGAGGGGGAAAAGTGGGAAAATTTTCAGTTTTCCCACTATTTATACCCCAAGCAAAAACGGGGTCCCAGACGTAATTTCCCGAAAACTCAGGGGCCAAATTGAGAGAAAACGGGGTAATTTCCAAACAAGTTTAAAAATTGAAGGGCCTATATGTAAATATAGGGGCGCGTGGCCTCGGGATTGCTCGCGCGTGGGCGGCGCACAGCCATGCCGCCCACGTCATCTTCGTACAACTCCCAGACCGTGGGAAGACGAAACGACGGACCATATATTGCTCGCCCAGACCAATGATGTTCGTCCCAACCCTCATTATTTTGATATCCTAACTATAGTTGCTCGCCACAAAGTTGCTCGTCTGGAACAACGTATAGCCAGGATAGGGGGCAATTGTTGATGGGCGAACAATTATCAGTAAATGACGAACAAGGATTAAAGCTACATCGAGGATTATGAACCAAATCAAGGAAGATCAACAAAGAAAATCACGATTTGGGTGCATTAACCAATCTGGGAGGTATATAAAGTGACGAACAACTCCCCCGACGAACAACTAATAGGCGAACAGGTTTTAAGACCCGAGACCAAAGATGAGCCAATCGTGAAGTCACCAATGACGAGCAACTTGGTCAAAATATGATATAACAATCAGCCAAAGAGGTGTGCACATGAACAAAGGACTAAGATCCCAAAGCCAAGCTGAACGAAGCCATAAGGCGAACAACTTCCAAAGTACAACCTCAAGAGGCGAACAACTTTCAGTTGAAGGGTCATCAAGATCAGTCAAGCCGACCTAGGCGAACAACAATGAGTCCGAAATAAGGCCCAAAAGAAGACTTTGTAACTAAGATTCAACTTAGATAAGGTCAAACTAAGGTCAAAGGACACATGTCAGGCATGCAAGCTAGGGAGACCAAGAGTCAGCAGCACCTCATGCTTGCTAGCCTCTATAAATAGTTGTTCTCCAGCTTATTTATATAATTTCGAATTTCAGACATAAATACACACACAAACACACCCTAACCTACACATACACGAAATAAGTCCAATTTCGACTACCGAATTTACAAATTCGATAAATTCACACCCCGATTTACTATTTACGGTGGTAATCAATCACACGTTATTGATTGATGACGTAAAAACAGATTAAAACAACCACTAATCCTTTCGATTAGATTCGTTCACCAATAAAAATATGTAACTATTAAAAGTTGAAATGACAAAAGTTAATTATTGTTAACCGTGAATTTGGTATTCTCAATTAACAAAATATCTAACATTCTAAAATTAAATTTTTAAAAGTATTAAATTCAGTAATTATTAAAATTTCAAGCAATGCAATCAAGTTATCTATTAACCTTATATTTAGCTGTGCGAAATTCGCGAAAATTTTACATGTACGAGTGGAATTTAAGGATAGTGATGATCCTAAATATGTAATAGTATAATTTCATTAAAAATTTGTAAAAAGATATAAATATGCAAAAATATATATGATCACTAAAAGTAATATTAACTCATTAATGTTACACCTCTTTATAAATTAGAGCAAATTCGGGATTTAAACCGAAATCATCCTCTATCTTCTCACCTCTATCAAAATGGTCCTCTATTTAATTGTTTTATCGATTTAGTCCTGTATTTATTCAAGTTTCGCCAAAATGATCCTAATTGGCCTAAAAATATACAAAACCTCACCTTTTCAGTCCTCTATTTATTTTCTTTACCAATTTAGTCCCGTATCAATTCACATTTCTCCAATTAGGTCATAATTGAACGCAAAAAACATAATATGCCACATTTTTAGTCATGTGCACTAGTTTTCCGGGTGAAGCCTATGTTGTGTTTTTTTTTTTTTTTGTTCAATGTGGCACGCCAGGTGGCAATCTTTGCCAAATAAAAAAACTTGAAATAAAATACAACAAATTAATTAGGACCATTTTTCACCAAATTAGGACCATTTTGGCAAAACCTGAATAAATGCAGGACTAAATTGATAAAACAAATAAATAGGGGACCATTTAGATAAAGGTAAAAATATAGAGGATGATTTTGGTTTAAATCCCAGCAAATCCATTCATATAAATTATAAATTCATTAAGCTTTCCACATAGGAAAAGTTTGAGAATCCTGATTATATAAATGAGGGAGGATGAAATTGTTTCAATCTGCATAGGTTATGCTTTAATTACTCATATTAACTACGTTGGCAGAATAAATAAAGGATGTAATGTTACTAACAAATTAAGAATTTCCTTATCACAGGTCAATCAATCAAACTAAATGTGTTACACAAATTTGAATTTATTCCCCTACAATTTCTTGGTCCGACTGACAAATTTACTCATATTGACAAACCATAATTTATGCCCCTTAATTACTCGATCTCAATCATGAATAATCTCTAATCCATTTATCTCTTTTATTTTATACTATGCAAAATTCTTTCAAAATTACATTACAGAATAAAGTACGAAAAGTGGCAAAATTGAATTTACGATATAAAATAATTTTAAAGTTTTACTTCACGTGTATACTTACCCAGAAATGATTCATAACGAAAAAGTACTTTAAATTTTGCAAACATCATCTAAACAACATAAATATCATATAAAATATGTTCAAGCAGTTGACACATGTCTAATTTAAAACGTAGTTTGAAGTTGCTCAGCCAGTGGGGGGCACGTGCCCCCACAAAAAAATTGTTACCATATATATATATATATATTATAAATGTAGTATATATATTATAATATTAGAAAAAATAAAAAATGATGGCAACCAAGTGCAACCTTTGCAGCCGCCCACGGCCCACACTTGCACTTATTCAATAAGCCCATTTGTAATTTTGTAAAAATGGCCCACTTGTCAAATTAATGGTCCAATACCAAATAGAAACTAGTTCTCAATTCTTAATACCCACACCCACGAGATTTGGATGGCATTCCCTAGGCAGGCACCACAGAAGATTTTTTTATCCCCATTTGTTCTCCAGTGAGAACCGAGCAGTGCACCAAACCAGTAGGAGTCAATAGATTCAATTATTCAAGAAGTCAATTGATCAGGTATTATTACTTATTGTCCTCATTCCTCATTACAAATTCAATTAAATGTTCGATTTATACATTCTATGATTATTTTTTAAAATTAAATTAGGGTTTCTAATTTTTAAATTATGATATTGATAGGTGTAACGCCCCGAATCCAGAATATTTTAAATATCCCAGATTCGAGGTGTCACTTGTGACTAAAATACGAACTATAAAATTTTTGAAGGAAAAATAACGGAAATGAGAGATGAGTTTTATGCAGCGGAAGAAATGAGTGTAATATATTTTTATACAATATCTCACACACATGTATATAGCTTAATATCAATAGTATCATTTTATTTAAGTGGGGAACTCCGTGTCATCCCTATTACTGTCCTTGCTCCACGACATCATAATCTGCAAGGGTTGTAAAAAGGGGGGCGTGAGATTTGAATTCTCACGTATGGGTGATTTGCAACGTCATGGGATTGGTAAATCCGAAATATATTAAATTATACTCATTAATAAAATATATAATTTATTTAAGCAGTTGACATAATAAATAACATATATCACAGAAATAACAAGCTCACGTAATAATTAATTGGGCATAGCAGGTTTCACGTCATATAATCGAAATATCACATGTTGGTTCACGTTAAGGGCAAAGCCCACAATCATTTTTACACATAGTAAATCTCTTCCAAAACACCATAAACAATACTCAGTGACCATGCACCTGATCTATTATCAAACATGGCCACATCCACTTCAAACAAAATCCCGTGACCATGCACCTGATCTATTATCAAACATGGCCACATCCATTATAAACAATTCCCCGTGACCATGCACCTGATCTATCATCAAACATGGCCACATCCATTATAAACAAAATCCCCGTGACCATGCACCTGATCTATTATCAAACATGGCCACATCCATTTTCAACTTCCTTACCAAAACTGACAATTCGAACTGTACACGTAATTCATACTTAAATAGATTCATGCTCACAAAATGTCCTTATTACCATGCAGTCATAAACGATTTATATAATTAGATAAACAAAACAATCCATATAAGGTTTATATGTAATAATATCATATAGTTCACACACTTATATAATAGGTTTACACTTATGTTGTATAAGTTGTTTTAGATTGATTTAGTCGAGTTCAGAGTATACCAGCACAACGTATTATTAGCAGATCGATCAACCGATCATCACCCACCTGTTAACTCCGGGTCCCGTGAATGATGTACGAACAGATGGTCGGAAACTTCGTGTGCGTTCCCACTAGTACCGAATCCTAGTAGGAAGATATTTAATTAAAAGTTGACCTTTGAAAACGTTTAGGAGAACTTGAGAGTTTGTGTTACGAGAATCGAGAAAGTTGTGGTCTCATAAACTCAAAAGGACTTGCTTAAAGTCACACCCTATTTTGGTAAATACACCACTTCTAAAAAGGTGAGTGTATTGAGGGAGTGTATTTACTAGTATACTTGTGGTATGACTATTTCGATTACTACAAAAACAATCTTTTGATAAGTACACCCCTTTTTAAGAGGAGGTGTAACAGGGCGTGTATTTACTAAAAGCAGTGGTGTAACAGGGGGGTGTATTTACTGAAAGTAGTGGTGTAACAGGGCGGTGTATTTACTGATTTCTGTGGTGTAACAGGGGGGTGTATTTACTGAATTTAGGGGTGTCCTTAATAAAGGCCCTTTAAGGAAAAATATAAGTATTAACCTTGGAATTACTTAGAAAAATAAAAAATTACTTAGAAAAATATTAATAAAATTAAAGAAGAAGTTTTTCTTTCTTAAGAATTCTATTTCTTATTTTAAAAGAAATCTTGAATATAATTAATCATATTTTATAAATAAAACCCTTTATTAAAACTTATTAATAAACTTAGACTTTCTAAGAAGTTTATAAAAAGTACTTTTCTTTTCTAATATTAATAACACTTCTAAAATTGATTTGTAATACTTCTAAAACAAAAGAATTATACTATTTTCCACCTTTTCATTTGTTTACTAAATTTTGAATATTAAACGACTTGTCTTTTCGTTCCTAATTTTCTAACAGTCGCACAAGGGGAAGACGAGTTTCCCTTTGTCTATGAAAACTCAATTAATACTAAAACAAACTAATTTCATCACCATATCAATTGAATACTAATCCACTAATCCAAAAACACCAAACAACTATTTCAATGATACTAAACAACCCATCCAACAATATTAACCAACAAAACCAATACTACCAAACATAACAACTAACACTATATAACAATTTCAATAATATTAATACCAACTACATCAAAACTCCACCCATCCATCTTATAGTCTCTAAACATAATTCTAATAACTTACAAAACATTTAACAGTTCGTTTTTCCTATTCTAACTAGTACGAGAAATAGAGTGGAGAAGGTTAGCAACCTTACGATTCCGGTTCGAGGTGGTAAACGGGCGGCCTAACGGCGTCGTTTGGGAATTCGGAAAAACGAATCGAACAGCCTAACGGCGTCGATCGGGAATTCGGAAAAACGATTTGGGCAGCCTAACAGCGTCGGTTTGAAATTCCAGAAATTTGGCGATAACAACCGGTTCAACGGCGTCAAATTGAACGGAAAATTTAAACGACAAAAGGCTTCGGTTAGAAATCGAGTTTAATCGGTACAAATCGAATTACCCCAAATTGAAATTGAATGCATTCGGGAACGAATAGAAAAGAGGGGACTCACTTATGAAGAACAGGGGACGGATGGCGGCGGCGCTCGGAGGTGAGACGCGGCGGCGCACGGTTTCTGGAAAAAAAAGAAGGCGTCGCGGCTGGGTTCTTCGATCGGAGGAACGGCGTGGCTGGCGGTGTCCGACGAAGGACAGAGGCGGCAGCGCTGGTGGCTCTTCGCCGTGCGGGAAGGAGGAGAGGCGATTCGCAGCGGCGGAGGGCGGCGTCGCTCACGACGGGCGGGCGTTTGACGACGGCGCAGGAGGAGGCTGGGGGTGCGCAGCCTGGGTCGTGGAGGCCTGGAGCTTCGTCGGCCGGAGGAGGCGGCGCTGGGTCGCGGCGCTGCGTCTGGAGGAGCTCCAGCGGCGACGGCGGCGAGCGGTGAGGGGCGACGTCGGGAGGCGCTCGAGGCGTGGCGTGCTCGGCGAGGCTGGACGGAGCTCCGGCGCAGTGCGTCTGGGCTGGGCGGCGGAGGATTTACGTGGGGGAGAAAGGGATGAACCGAGAGTGAAATTTGGGAAAAAAAAATGAAAACTGAAAGTGAAAGCTATGCGTGCCTATTTATAGAAAGAAATATATTTATTTAATTAATTAATTTTAAAGGAAGGAAAAAATATGTGGATGAGAATTATCCCCTTTAATTTGTGATATTTTCGGTCCCACTTGATACGGTTTAGGGGTCGTTTGGTTCACGAGTATAACCCCGATTCAGAAATTAATACAGTTTTAAAACTCAATTAATATTTTATTGTATTTTGATTTTTCTCAGTAAATTAAACGGATCGAAATCCTTAATTTAATTTGAATAATTAATTTCTCGTAGTTCTTTATTCGTTTGAAAGAATTCGATTTCTTTCTTCGAATTTAGGAATTTATAAAAAGGGGGTTTATATATTTAAATACACAAATAACACACAAAAATAAATAAAATTAAAAGAAAATAAAGAAAAGAAAATAAAATAAGGTTTCTAAATAAAGAAAAATGGTACAGAACGGGACGGGGTATTACAATAGGTCTCGATTTATGATATGGAAAGATTTTTTAAAAGAGCATTAGAGCCACCCTTTCCTATTGGAAAAAATGATGATAGTGGTGCCAAATCAAGTAGAAAAGATTTTGATGTAAAAGAGCTTCCTACAGATCCAGGGTTGAGAATTCCAATTTTAGATTATAATCCAAATATTCGAGATGAAGTTCGAAGGGCATATATATTGAGAGGTCCTTGCCAACCCTTGAACCATAATTTCCCCCTTACAATATTTGGGAAAAAATCAAGGCGTTTCAATTCTAATTGGTTTCATGAATATGCAAATTGGTTGGAGTATAGTATATCTAAAGATGCCGTATTTTGTCTTTGTTGTTATCTATTCAAATCAAAATCTGGAGAACAAGCACATGGTGACTTTGTTGGTGAAGGGTTTAGGAATTGGAAAAAAAATGAAAGACTGAAAGAACATGTTGGAGGTTCTAATAGTGCTCATAACAAAGCTTGGGCACAGTGTGAAGCCTTAAAAATTCAGAAACAACATATCCAATATGCATTTGAAAAACAGACAGATCAAACTCGAAGAGATTACCGACTGCGATTAAATGCATCAATTGACTGTGTTCGGTTTCTTTTACGTCAAGGACTTGCATTCCGGGGTGATGATGAATCGGATGATTCAATTAATCGAGGTAATTTTCTTGAGCTTTTGAAGTTCCTAGCTGATCATAATGATGATATTAAATATGTTACACTTAATGCTCCGGAAAATCTCAAATTGATAGCACCTAGTATTCAAAAGGATATTGTGAATGCTGCTGCTGTGAAAACTATTGATATTATCATGGAAGAGATAGGAAGTTCATTATTTTCTATTCTAGTTGATGAATCTCGTGATAATTCAATGAAAGAGCAAATGGCAATTGTGCTACGTTATGTGAGTAAGGATGGTCGTATAGTTGAAAGATTTGTCGGTGTTGAACATGTTATTAGCACCACTGCTCTTGCACTAAAAGAAGCAATTGATTGCTTCTTTTCTAGACATAACTTGAGCATTTCGAGATTGCGAGGTCTAGGTTATGATGGAGCTAGTAATATGCGGGGGGAGTTCAATGGTTTAAAGGCTCTTATTTTGAAGGAGAATCCATATGCTTTTTACATTCATTGTTTCGCTCACCAACTTCAACTTGCACTTGTAGCTGTTGCAAAAAAAACATGTTCTAGTTTCCAACCTTTTCTTCTCAGTTACTAGTGTGGTAAATGTTGTTGGGGCTTCTGCCAAAAGGTGTGACATTCTTCATAAAAAAGAAGCTGAAATTTTTTTTAGTGCTCTCAACAATGGTGAACTTTCAAGTGGAAAAGGTTTAAATCAAGAAACTACCCTCAAACGCCCTGGTGATACACGATGGAGCTCTCATTATGATACTTTGATAAGTTTGATCACTTTGTTTTCTTCTACAATCGAAGTTCTTGAGATAATTGTGGAGGACGGGGTAAGTTCTGAGCAAAAGTGTGAGGCGTATAATTTATTGGGATTGATGCAGTCATTTGATTTTATTTTTACCTTACATTTGATGAAAGCCATTTTCGGAATTACAAATGAATTGTCTAAGGCCTTACAAAGGAAAGATCAAGATATTGTCAATGCCATGGCTCTAGTGAAAATAGCCAAGAAACGGCTACAGATGATGAGGGATGAAGGATGGGATTCTTTTTATGATCAAGTTTCTTCCTTTTGTAAGAAAGAAAATATTGATGTTCCGAAGATGAGCGATAATTTTGTAGCACGATGCAGGTCAAGTCGTAAAGCTCCTGAAGCTACTAATTTTCATCATTATCGGTTTGACGTGTTTTATTCCGTCTTGGATAAGCAACTCATGGAGTTAAATGATCGTTTTACTGAGGCAAATACGGAATTGTTACTTTATGTAGCATGCTTATGTCCAGATGATTCATTCTTAGCTTTTGATAAGCAAAAATTGATCAATCTTGCAAGATTTTACCCTCAAGACTTCTCTATAATTCAGATAGAGTCACTTGATGATCAGCTTGAAACTTATATCCTTGATATGCGTTCTACTGATTCATTTGGAAGACTGAAAGGTATTGGAGCTCTTGCACAAAAAATGGTAGAGACGAAAAAACATGAGGTGTATCCATTGGTTTATTTGCTTATAACACTTGCATTGATTCTTCCAGTTGCTACTGCTACAGTTGAGAGGGTATTTTCTGCAATGAATATCATAAAGAATCGTCTCCGCAACCGGATGGGAGATCAGTGGATGAATGATAGTTTGATTGTATATATTGAGAGAGAAATTTGTAATAGTGTTGATAATGAGTCGATTATGGAAATATTTCAGTCTATGAAAACTCGTAGGTTTCAATTGTAATAGACCTGAAATTTATGTATGAAGAATTTCTTAATGCATTTTATAATAGTAACTTTTTGTGTCCCCTATCCAAAATTTCTGGATCCGTCACTGTGTGCCCCCCCCCCCATCCAAAATTTCTGGATCCGTCACTGTCCACAATCTTCTGATTCAGCAAAAACCCTTTGGAAAGATAACAACTATTGAGACGTCGCCCTAAAAACACCGGCGGTCAGCGACGTAATCCCCGGATTCTGGCTATTTACAGCCCAAAGCACAACCGAACTTTCGTTCCTCACGTGACGCGCATAATGAAAAAGTCCAACTGGGACCACAAAAAATCTCCCTTCACTAAAAATGAAATAAGAAGTGAATTTGTAAAAAAAAATTGAGAATTATAAATTTCTCAAACTGAAAGAGCAATTTATATAAAACAAATACATAAATCCAAATATTTACTTATACAGAACATTACTCATCAAGATCATTAGTTCATCAAAGTAACAAAATCAAAATAATTATGTATTGAATGAAACCTTTATAACGCATCATCATAATTATAAATTGCAAAAACAAAAAAATACACTCTTTTAAAAATATCATCATAATTATAAGTTGGTTAAGAATTGCACTTCTAATAACGTGGAATCTAAAAAAAAGGTGGACAAAATAGAGAATTTATTCAGAAATCCAAAATCGTATTGAATATTGAAATACATTTAATGAACGAAAGAATACAAAGATTACTGCACTAAACCATTGTACATAAGAATTGAAAAGAAAAGGTAGACATAGTCTAAAAAGCTGAGAATACAAAAGAAATGGTCAACCTAATCTACAAATTTGAATATCAAACAACAGAAAATCTCCATCGCGGGCGACCAATACACGCCCGATCGATAGAACCCCAACGAATACAAATAACATCCAACCTGCAAAAAAAACAAAACGAAAAAATAAAATATAACATTAGAGATTTTACCACCAAACAATACGAACGGTTGAAAAGATGAACTATAATCATAAATATATAATAGCAACAAGTTTTCCTAAAATAGTTTTGGAGGGAACTTTTCACAACCATTTATCAATATTTCATCTTTTCATCATTATCGTTCATTGTGTTATCATGCAATTAAAGTTGATGAGAATATATTATGCCAATGATCTGCAACTAATTAGGAGATGTTACATTTTAATTATTTTGAGGATCATGTACTGACGAGGCGACACAATGTACCTCGCAATTTTACCGGTCGTGTCGTACCCGAAGCAGTGGAAGGTAATCTTTCGATATTTGTGCCTCCTGGTACACATCTTGGAAAAAAGGGTAAAAGATGGATTGTAGACTTGGAGAAGCAAGTTGCTCACACGTACGTGTTACTAAATTGCAATGAAGTGCAACCGTATATATAGTAAGTTAACCTACCTCTTAGTGGAAACTTAACATTTTAGCGATCTTCTAATTTGTGTCAATTGTACGTAGAGTGTTTTTCGAGCAACTACTGCTTGTTCAACCGAATCTATCAGGTGCTGAGAAAGACAATGTGCTTCAAATGGAATTTGCATCGTGGTTTGAACAACTTGTAAGTGATATGTATTAGTAACTTTTTATTACTAATGTTCATATATAAAGTATGAACTTAATGGAATATATTGTAACTTGTAGGTGAGGAGAAATCGTATTCAGAATCAGTTTATACGTGCTCTCGCGGGCGGTCCTAGCAGTAGTGCCACCACATACCCTGGGTATTACGTTAATGGTTTCAAATTTCACACACGAGATTATGGTGCCTCTAAAGCAACCATGAACAGTGGAGTTTGTATTAGAGGAACAAACTATGATTCCAATGAAAACAATTTCTATGGGATACTCGAGGAAGTAGTGGTTTTGGAATACCCTGGACTTACTGAAAAAAAAGTCGTCTCGTTCAAATGTCAGTGGTTTGATCCTACTGTACCGGGAGGAACAAGAATACATCCTGATTATAAACTCGTGGATGTTAATCCAAGAGGTCGATACGGTCGTTATGATCCATTCGTACTAGCAAGTCAAGCTAATCAAGTTTACTATTGCAAGTACCCCGGTGCATCTGTCCAAACGGGTCGAGAGTGGTGGGCAGTTTGCACCACCAAGGCACGATCCTTAGTGGAAATAGATAGAAAGAGTGAACCAGAGCTTCCCCCATTTCAAGAGGACGATATAGTGTCCCAGATGAATGTGCGAATGGATGATAATCCTGTCGTTTTGGCTGATTTGGACGCTGCACTAATTGAGGTACAAAATGAAGAAAAGGAAGAAGATCAAGAAGAAGAAGAAGATGATGAGGATGATGATGATGAGGATGAGGATGAAGATGAAGATGATGATCAAGAAAATGAACATGATGACGATGATTGATATTGTTAATTGATTGGACCATTATTTGTTATGTATACATGTTACAATTTCTGGGATTAATTATTGATGTGTTCATTATTTGTTATATATACATGTTACAATTTTATATTAGAAATTGATGTGTTCATTATTTGTTATGTATACATGTTATAATTTTATATTAATTATTGATGTGTTTATTAATTGCTATGTATACAGATGGCTGGAGGTAGAAGTATTCGTAACCTTTTCGGTGGCCGGCGATCGTCCTCCCGTACACCTGACTCAGACCGTGAACCGGTAGAAATTTTTTTAGTTGTTATATAAAATATCTTATACACATGTTATAACTGTAATTATTAAATACAAATGGAAACATCTGAAGAAAATAGGGGTCAACGTAGCTTTTGGGGATCGTCCTCTCAAACTGGTACAGTACCGATTCCTGATTTGCATAATCAGAAAGATGATCTAACTCAACACGGTGGAACATCTCCAGAAATGGTTGAGGACGACCCTGAGATTCCAGAAACTGCAGAAGAACTGACCAACCATGCACCTCGTCCTAATGTGTTGCGCATCTACACGTATCACAATGTGTATGTTAAATATCACTTAGTCTTTTTTATTTGATTTTTTTACATATACGCTTGAAAAATATACAGATTGATGCCCTCGAATATTGTTTCGAGGTTGATTCGAAATATAATGTCTCGTCGAATGGAGATGGGCGGGTTCACATATAAGTTGGTGTCAAAAGAAAGGGAGAATGAATGGTGGGAAACATTCCAGGTATACATTCATTTTATTAATATTGTGTAGAATTATATGTATGTATATATTTTTACTTAATTAAAATCAATATGATTGTATATATTTTCTTCAGAGGGAGACGTACTGGGATCCGAGGACGGAAAATACTGAGTTCATCAAAGAGTTGTTTATCCGGAGGTCTAGAGAACGATTTTCTGATCTGCTCAGTCTTTGGAAGAGGATCAATAGAAGGGAAGGGAAAATACCTCCGTGGGACATAAGATTCTAGAGTGCATTACTTCAGTACTTGATGGATCGCGCCGGTGAAGGCGGTCCGTCCCCAAGATCGTTGTTGGGATACCAAACGTGTATAAACAATTAAAGACCTAAACATGCATCTAAAGACAAGTTTAGATCCGTTACCCTTGAAGACCGAGGCTTTGATTCCATTACTGATCTTCTAATCTGTCTCCCAACCTCGTTCGTACACCGGGTGGATGGCGAACTAGCGAACATGGAGAAAAGTGCCTCCCAATTTCGTCTCTTCAAAAACCCTTGCTCACGAAATTCAGCTGCTCACGAAATTCTTTTAGTGCTAGGGTTTCAAAGAACGAAATTGAAGCCTTTATATAGGTTTCATGGGCCAGACTAGGGATCTGTTAGAAGGTATAGGTTTGGGCTCCTCATGGACCCAAATATTCTTATGTTCAGCCCAGAACATATATTTGGCCCGTGAACATTAATTCATTCCACTAGAGAATTAATGTTGCACTCCCGTCCTATCCCGAACCGAATCAGGGCTTCTATTAGACTCTATAATTCCACGTGTTAAAGATATCGCACGTCCATTAATTATTAAAGCTTCTTACCGCTTTAATTAATTAACATCTATTATTCCTTGAGTAGTACCACTCAACCTTGTTGTCGTACGGATTAAATCCACCTGCAGGGTTTAATACGACAATCTTTTATGAGTTTCCTCAAGGGGACGTCATCAACCTGGATCACCAGGACACGGTGCCCTAATGCCAATAAATAGACATCGTGCAAACGATGTCACTACCCAAAATACATAGTGCATTGAATCTAACAAGATTCTCACCCATAGTAAATCAAAGTAGTGAACAAGCGCTCCACATATCTAGATATCACAATTAGGGTTAAGAATTACAAGATTCACCAAGACCTTTAGTTCTTCATAACAGTCAGAATAGAAGAACATGTCTTAACTGTGATCCATTCAATACGACATAGCGTACTAGTATGAACTAATGGCCAAGACAAGCCACTAACAAGTTCATACTACAACTTATACCAATAGTTATGTCCAGAACTATCTTAGTTGTGAATACTGTTTATATCTTATAAGGAACTGACAATGTGATCTTCTGTGTGACTACAAACCCACCACATTATCTACAATATAAGATAAATAGACATACAAGTAATACAAGCAATTAATAAGATTGCAATAATGTGAAAAACCATTTATTTCAGATAATAAGGAAATTGAATATATCCATAAAAGCCCAACAAAAGTTTGCTTTACAGTATACACCAACAATCTCCCACTTATACTAAAGCTAAACTTTTAGTATACACATAAAGACATATCAATTCTCCCACTTATACTTAAAGTCTAGCTGGTATACATCGTAAACCAAGACCTTCCACATGCTGCTAAAAAACTTTCATCTCCAGAGTCTTTGTGAAAGGATCAGCTAGGTTGTTCAACGATGCAATCTTAGCTACAGCTACGTCTCCTCGATTTACGATGTCTCCTATAATGTGGTACTTCCGCTCTATGTGTTTACTCGCTTTATGGGCTCTAGGTTCCTTTGAGTTTGCCACTGCTCCCGCGTTATCACAATAAACAGTGATACACCTTGGCATACTCTTGGACACCTCCAAGTCCAAGAGGAAATTACGTAGCCAAACAGCCTCTTTGGCAGCCTCTGAGGCAGCTACGTACTCGGCCTCCATAGTGGAGTCCGCAATGCATTTCTGCTTCACACTTCTCCAAGATATGGCTCCGCCTCCCAACACAAACACATAACCCGAGGTAGACTTCCGTTCATCTAGATCAGCTTGGAAATCTGAATCAGTATAACCCACAGGAACAATACTATCTGACTGGTATACCAGCATATAATCTCGAGTCCTTTTCAAGTACTTGAGGATATGCTTGACAGCAGTCCAATGTCCTTGACCAGGGTTAGACTGATATCTTGCTACCATACCGACTGCATAGCAAATATTAGGCCTCGTACACAGCATCGCATACATAAGGCTTCCTACAGCCGAAGCATAAGGAACCTTAGCCATCTCCTCTATCTCCGTCTGTGTCTTAGGACACATATCCTTTGATAAGGGAACTCCATGTCTGAAAGGTAGTAAACCCTTCTTTGAGTTCTGCATGCTGAAACGAGCAATCACAGTATCAATGTAAGATGCTTGAGATAAACACAACATTCTCTTTTTCCGATCACGAATGACCTTTATACCAAGAATGTACGATGCATCTCCCAAATCCTTCATTTGAAACTGCTCTGAAAGCCACACCTTTACGTCTGATAATACTTTCACATTGTTGCCAATGAGAAGAATATCATCTACGTACAGTACTAAGAATACCACGACGTCGCCGTTACTCTTCTTATACACACAACTTTCATTTTGACATTGTTCAAATCCAAAAGATTTGATCACCTCATCAAAACGAATGTTCCAAGACCTGGAAGCTTGCTTTAGCCCATAAAGGGACTTTTTCAGCTTCCAGACCAGATGCTCTTGGCCTTTCTTCACATAACTCTCAGGTTGCCGCATGTAGATGTCCTTATTCAGATTTCCATTAAGGAAAGTTGTCTTGACATCCATTTGCCAAACCTCATAGTTCATGTGATTAGCTATGGATAAGAGAATCCAGATCGATTTTAGCATGGCTACTGGTGAGAAGGTCTCGTCATAGTCGATTCCTTCTTTCTGGGTAAAACCCTTTGCCACCAACCTTGCTTTAAAGGCAATAACCTTCCCATCAGATCCTCTCTTACGTCTGTAGACCCACTTACACCCAATGACTTCCTTGCCATGGGGAAGTTCGCTTAGGTCGTACACTTCCACAGCATCCATAGATTCAATTTCTGAATCCATAGACTTGTGCCAAGACTCTGCATCTTTTTCTTGAATTGCCTCTTTGTAAGTCCATGGATCGTTATCATCATGTTCATCGCTTGGAATCAAGTCCACAGACTCTCCCACAAACATGAAACGATCAGGTTGACGTACAACCCTCCCACTATGACGAGGCAATGCATGCAAAGGTTCATCAGAGCAATCACGTTGTGCAGTCTCTTGTGGTATTTCCTCTTGCACACTCGGTGTGCCATTGTCTCCCCTTAACTCATTGAGAATTATCTCACTATTGGACTTATGCTCATTCATATAGTCTTCCTCTAAAAATCGGGCATTAGTACTGACTATCACCCTCTGATCTTTAGGACTATAAAAATAACCACCTTTTGTTCCCTTAGGATATCCTACAAACAACCGTACTTCAGTTCTAGGTGCCAACTTATCAGCTTCCTTATCCAGCACATGTGCTGGACAACCCCAAATCCGAATGTGATTGAGACTAGGCTTTCGCCCAGACCACAGTTCAATCGGAGTTTTTGGAACCGCTTTAGAAGGTACGTAATTTAGAAGGTACGCCGCTGTTTCCAAGGCATATCCCCAAAACGAGGTAGGTAATGATGCATAACTCATCATTGATCTCACCATTTCTAATAGAGTCCTATTCCTTCTTTCAGCTACGCCATTCTGTTGGGGAGTACCAGGCGCAGTGAGCTGGGATGCAATCCCATTCTCTAATAAGTATTGCCTAAATTCATTACTAAGGTATTCGCCACCACGATCAGATCGTAGTGACTTGATACTCTTACCATGACGGTTCTCCACTTCTGCCTTAAATTCTTTGAACTTGCCAAAGCATTCAGACTTGTGGCGCATCAGATAGATGTACCCATATCTTGAGTAATCATCAATGAAAGTGACGAAATACTCAAAACCACCTCTAGCTTGAACAGACATAGGCCCACACAAATCAGAGTGAATCAATTCTAACACATCACTGGCCCTATTCCCCTTGGCCTTAAAAGGCCTTGAAGTCATCTTGCCTTCCAAGCAGGATTCGCAGACTGAGAATGGTTCCACTTGGAGAGACTCCAAAGAACCACTACTTACAAGTCTTTGAATTCTCCTCAGATTGACATGACCTAGTCTTAGGTGCCAAAGATATGTTTGATTCATCTTTGAAGGTTCTTTTCTCTTATTTGATGATGATGAATGAGTTTCAGTCATAGTACGATATGCACAAGTAATAGTGTAAAGACTGTTTTCTAACGTGCCAGAACAGATTAAAAGGTCATTTCTCATAATAACAACTTTGTCATTAAAAACAACTGAGCATCCATCCAAAAACAACTTCGAAACAGAAATTAAATTCTTCCGAAATCTCGGCACGTACAAAACGTTCTTTAATACTAAAACAGAATTAGAAAAACATAAGTGCACATCTCCCACTGCGACCACTGCTACAGTCGTAGCATTGCCCAAACTGATAGTAATCTCGCCCTCACTCAGTTGCCTTGTTTGCAGAAACCCCTGCAAGGTATAACAAACATGATCAGTGGCTCCTGTATCTACTACCCAAGAAAGGGCAGAACAAGCCGCAAAGCATTTTTCAACAACTAGAGCAAGAGATGTACCAGAGTTATCCTTTTTCAAGAGAGGACAATCAGGCTTCCAATGTCCGGTCTTGTGGCACTTGAAGCATTTGCCTTTCGGCTTCTTCACGCCACCAGAAGGCGCCAAAACCTTACTCCCACTGCTTCCACCTCTACTTCCACCAGCCTTTTTCTGAGAAGGCTTTTTCTTCTTCCCGCCCTTGGACGAAGAAGATCCAGCCTGAACAGAAACATGGGCTTGTGGACCCTTACCCATGAGACCTTCCGCCGCAACCAACTCCGCAAGAAGCTCAGCTACAGAATAGCCCTTCTTACTCATGATTATGTTCAAATGAAAGTTTTCAAAGGATTTTGGGAGCGAGTTGAGGATCATATCGACCTTGGCATCACCGTCGATTTCTCCCCCGAGCACCTCTATCTCATTCAGATATTCCATCATCTTGAGACAGTGGTCCCTCACCGACGCTCCCTCTGGCATAGAGGTAGTCATAATTTTCCTCATAGCCTCAAAACGGGCAGCCCTATCTTTCTCACCAAAAAGCTCTTTTAGGCTCAACATCATATGTGCGGCAGTAGGCATGTTTTGATGCTGCTGTTGTAAAACATTTGACATAGAGGCCAAAATGTAACAACGAGCCATCTCATCAGCTTTGATACCACTTGATGGATCGCGCCGGTGAAGGCGGTCCGTCCCCAAGATCGTTGTTGGGATACCAAACGTGTATAAACAATTAAAGACCTAAACATGCATCTAAAGACAAGTTTAGATCCGTTACCCTTGAAGACCGAGGCGTTGATTCCACTACTGATCTTCTAATCTGTCTCCCAACCTCGTTCGTACACCGGGTGGACGGTGAACTAGCGAACGTGGAGAAAAGTGCCTCCCAATTTCGTCTCTTCAAAAACCCTTGCTCACGAAATTCAACTGCTCACGAAATTCTTTTAGTGCTAGGGTTTCAAAGAACGAAATTGAAGCCTTTATATAGGTTTCATGGGCCAGACTAGGGATCTGTTAGAAGGTATAGGTTTGGGCTCCTCATGGACCCAAATATTCTTATGTTCAGCCCAGAACATATATTTGGCCCGTGAACATTAATTCATTCCACTAGAGAATTAATGTTGCACTCCCGTCCTATCCCGAACCGAATCAGGGCTTCTATTAGACTCTATAATTCCCCGTGTTAAAGATATTGCACGTCCATTAATTATTAAAG
This sequence comes from Ballota nigra, assembly GCA_947034835.1. Taxonomy (NCBI): domain Eukaryota; kingdom Viridiplantae; phylum Streptophyta; class Magnoliopsida; order Lamiales; family Lamiaceae; genus Ballota; species Ballota nigra. The sequence goes on along the minus strand of OX344726.1, from coordinate 2,127,816 downwards.
CTTCTGACCGCTTTAATTAATTAACATCTATTATTCCTTGAGTAGTACCACTCAACCTTGTTGTCGTACGGATTAAATCCACCTGCAGGGTTTAATACGACAATCCTTTATGAGTTTCCTCAAGGGGACGTCATCAACCTGGATCACCAGGACACGGTGCCCTAATGCCAATAAATAGACATCGTGCAAACGATGTCACTACCCAAAATACATAGTGCATTGAATCTAACAAGATTCTCACCCATAGTAAATCAAAGTAGTGAACAAGCGCTCCACATATCTAGATATCACAATTAGGGTTAAGAATTACAAGAGTCACCAAGACCTTTAGTTCTTCATAACAGTCAGAATAGAAGAACATGTCTTAACTGTGATCCATTCAATACGACATAGCGTACTAGTATGAACTAATGGCCAAGACAAGCCACTAACAAGTTCATACTACAACTTATACCAATAGTTATGTCCAGAACTATCTTAGTTGTGAATACTGTTTATATCTTATAAGGAACTGACAATGTGATCTTCTGTGTGACTACAAACCCACCACATTATCTACAATATAAGATAAATAGACATACAAGTAATACAAGCAATTAATAAGATTGCAATAATGTGAAAAACCATTTATTTCAGATAATAAGGAAATTGAATATATCCATAAAAGCCCAACAAAAGTTTGCTTTACAGTATACACCAACAGTACTGGCAATTGCCCGAGTTCATTGCAAAAAGCAATCATTGCAGAGCAAACCGCTTGTCTGCGGCAGGAGGAAGAGGCCCCTCAAAACACAAAGGAGGGGCAAAAGGAGTCGCACAATGGACTGAGGAATACGTAAGTAATTCCTACACTACAACATAGGGAGATTTTAATTACTTGATTACTCATATCTTTATTATTTGAAAAACAGGAGAAGAAATATAACCGTCTCCCAACTGAATGGGAAATTGTGCAATATTTCCACAACTGTGGGGAAGGGGAGTACACGTATGGAGGAATTGCTGACATAATTGTAAGTGTTTTACATTAACATTATAAATTCAATATAAATAATACGTTTGTATACTTGAGATGATGTCAAAAAATTTGTATGTCTAGGACTCTGTGGAGAAACGAGTCTTGCAATTACCGCCTCCATTAGACGACAATAAGCGCTTGAACCGACTGAGTCAAGTGTATGTTGAGACAGTGAGGCCAGACCACGGAAAAGTTAGGGGTCTCGGTCAAATGAAGACGATGAGTATACAATCTGGGCCAGGCGGGACATCATCTGGCACACACATTGGCGGTTATGACCAAAGAGATGTTGATCATTTGCTGTCTGAGGAGCACGCGAGATACGAAAGATTGCTGGTCGAGCAACAAAGGCAGCAAAATGAATTTGTGCGCCAGGAAGTACACAATCAGATGATGGCGTGGTTTCAAGGCCAACGTGGAAATCTACCTAGTGGTTTTTCCCAACCAGCTGGTGCATATCCTCCTTACCCAGCTTATCATTCTTATCCTCCCGCCCCTTCCGCATCTGGTTACGCCCCTTATCCTCCCCCCGCCCCTTATCCCTCGGTCGGTCCTTCTACTGGTGTTTCTCCCGTTCCTCCTACTGGTTTTCCTGCCGCCCCTTATCCTCAAGCCTCTGTTGCTCATCCTCCCGCTTCCGGTCCTTCCCCGTCTCGTCGTAATTCCATTTCTCCAACTGGGTTTATAGATCTACTTGAAATAGGTGCATATTCTAGTTACCCCCCGAGGGGTAATTATTCTGGAAATGAAAGAGGTGGTGATGATGATGATGATGATGATGATGATGATGATGATGATGATGATGATGATGATGATGATGATGATGATGATGATGATGATGATGATGATGATGATGATGATGATGATGATGATGATGATGATGATGATGATGATGATGATGATGATGATGATGATGATGATGATGATGATGATGATGATGATGATGATGATGATGATGATGATGATGATGATGATGATGATGATGATGATGATGATGATGATGATGATGATGATGATGATGATGATGATGATGATGATGATGATGATGATGATGATGATGATGATGATGATGATGATGATGATGATGATGATGATGATGATGATGATGATGATGATGAGAGTTGGGATGTCATAAATATTTGAACATATTTTAGAACTATATTTGTTGGTTTGAAATTGTACTGTTTATTTGGATTTATATGTCTGAATATTTGAGCATGTGAGTTTGTTATTATCATTATTATTGATTATTAGTTATGAATATTGTTGAATATTAAAATTTTATTGATTTTTTAAAAATAAAACGATCAATATAAGTTTATATGTGTACACATATTAGTAATTAGTGAAAAAGAATTTAAAAAGTATGTATTTTAAAATTTTATTGATTTTTTAAAAAAAAAAGATCAATATATGTGTATATATATGTACACTTATTAGCAATTAGTGAAAAAGAGTTTAAAAAACTCAATATATATGTACACATATTAGTAATTAGTGAAAAAGAATTTAAAAAACTCAATATAAATGTACACATATTAGTAATTAGTGAAAAAGAATTTAAAAAGCTCAATATAAATGTACACATATTTGTAAGTAGTGAAAAAGAATTTAAAAAACTAAATATAAATGTACACATATTTGTAAGTAATGAAAAAGAATTTAAAAAGCTAAATATAAATGTACACATATTTGTAAGTAGTGAAAAAGAATTTATTTTACAATTTTATAAAAAATATTTTAATATTATAAATAATATATACAAGTGATAGTTTAATTTTATATGTAATAATAATTTACATATAAAGTATAACAAACAATTAATATTAATTAGTATTATATTTAAAATATATAACAGAAAATATATGAAACATATATATTACACCCTAAAACATAACAAGTAAATAGCCTTGTCCAAGCGGCACGGTGAAACACGCAAGGCCTCCGCATACATGGAGGTCGCGTGTTCGAAACTCTTGGGGGGCAAAAATTCGCCCATTTACAGCCCTCAGTAGGGGGCAAATATGACCTTTCGCGTATAAAATTGTGTGGTGGGTGGTGGCCTAGTGGTTTCGCGGGTGTGGTTCGAGCCTGAGGTCGTGGGTTCGAAACCCACGAATTCTTTTTTTTTAATAACAGACAGATTACACGAGGGCGTTCGCGAGGGATTTTCCCTCGCCACGTCAGCCGAGGGATTAATCCCTCGCCCAGTACCTGCAGGACGTGTCAAAGCTACCGAGGGAAATTTCCCTCGTGCAGCTTTCCCAAGGGTTATTTCCCTCGCCCTTTATGAGGGTCTAGCCGAGGGATTTTTGTCGAGAGAAAATTCCCTCGTCAGTTTTCACACAAAATTTCCTCTCCAAAACCCTCTTTATTTTTCGAGGGTCTGTATTTTCCCTCGTGTAAAGGTTGGCGACGAGCCTTTTGGAGAGGAAAATTTTCCCTCTTCAAAACCCTCTCTATACTCAATTTTCTCTTTAAAACCCTCTCAAAAACCCTCTCTAAATTAACATATTTTTGTGGTGTTCACTCCCTTCAGTATCTTCACCACCATTTTTTTTCCTTTATGATTCTTATGTAAAAAGTAATGTAGATGCTAACTGGTATGAATTGTTATTGACTCTATATTTTCATTTCGTTGCATCTATATTTTAACATATATATTTAGAAATTTGAAGAGATTCGTCAGAGGATTGAAGACTATTCAAGAAATTCGTTAGAGGATTGAAGATTATTCAAGATATTCAATAGAGATATGAAGATTAGTCAAGATACTTATTAGAGATTTTAAGATTTTTCATGAATGAAAATTATATTCTTCTATGCATCATTCATACACAAATTTTATTTTTTTTAAATTCAGTTTTAATCACAGGATGAGATTGTTGTGTTCCATAAGGCTATTACAAAGAATTGTGAAGATCGTACACATCATTTCTTCATTCGTCAAACATATTGTCCCTGTAATATATTATGACCCATTATATTCCTAAAATAATGGAGAACTAAAAAAAAATCCACATATAACCCCACAATATTGTAACTTCCCATTATATTGTTAGTTCTATGAGATTTTTACGGGCAAAATCAAAGACTGTCACAAAGATTACTCATGTTTCTTCCATAACTATCCATTCTCTTATTTGGTGAAGAATTTAGTCAATCCATGAAAGGTAGAAGATTGTGTTGCATTCTCGATAAATTCTGTACAGAAAAAAATTACGGTCAATTCTTGAATAAAGGAAGAATTTGAAGAAACTACCTCCATTGATGAAGAATTCGTCGATGGATGCATTGTTTGTTTCTTTTCATTATTCATTCTATTGTCCCACTCTTCCATATTCCTATCACTCTTTCAGGCTTTAGACTTTAGAAAATTTCTAAAGTTTTAAGAGTCAAAATTATAGTTGAAAAAGTCAAATTATTTTTCAGATTTAATTTTTTTTTTGTATACATTCTAACAAGGAACGCTTTAAAAAAATAATAAGTAAACTCATTTTGAGTTCAGATAATTTTAGCAGTGATATAAGGATAGTTTTAGGAGCCATTAAATTTCGGATGATTTCAAATAAATGGCAATCGATCAATTAATCATGTGGAAGATGAAGTATATATCATCCCTTGGATACATGCTAATTTAATATTTTATTTAATTTATATGCTTACATTTATTTATTTACTCAATAGAAAAAATTTATTTAATATATAATCACATGTTATACATGTTAAAAAAAACATATATTAGATACTTTTTGAAAAAATTGTATTTTTGATCCTTGAGGATAGGCGATTTACAAAATTAGTTAATGCTTATATTAATTTAAATTGGATGTTTTTATTAGAAATATCTAATCAGAAGGCTATTGATACATGCCTATTCTATATTTATGTATATTCAAGTCAACTTAATTTTTTATAGAATTATTATTAATTATTCATAATCAAATTTTATTCATTTTTCTAAATTTATCGTGTGTTAATTGAATTGCATATTAAATATGTAATTATGGCATGTGTATGTACATAATACTAAAGGAGGATTGATTTAAAATGTAGGAAAATTTAGGTTAGGATTTTGTTTGATTGGAATTTTGGCAAATTAATTTTAATGTCCAAATGAAATTCTATGTTTCATGTTTCTAACCTTAATTGGTATGTTTGACTGTATGTCATCTAATTGACATCTAAAAAGGATCTTATATACCATTTAAGTTTATTTTTCAGATTATGTTAATTCGTATGTAAAATGGGTTACAAGAATTCAAAATTTATTATTTATTTATATTATAATATATATATATATATATATATATATATATATATATATATATATATATAATTAGCCGTTCAATTTTTTTAAGAGCATGCATAAAGTGAAATTGGTTTCTACATGAACCATAAAAGGGTATTAGTTGTTTCCACTAAATAATATAGTTATTTTCACTTAACGATTAATACCCTTTAGTGAAAATAAGTAAAACTCTTTAATAGAAACAACTACTACCCTTCAATATTTCATGTATAAACCATTTTCACTCAATATTTTTTTCTTTTTATAATACATTAGATTGATAAAAAAAATTGTGATGTAGATTAGATATATATTAAATTGATAAATTTTATTTGAGTAGGTCTTGCATGAGACCGTCTCGTGGCATGAGACAATGAGAATGAGTGTAATTAGGGTATTGACTCACTAGCACTTTGGTAGGAGTGAGGGTTAATTTGTGCGGTCTCATACAAGTTTTTTTCTTTTTATTGTGAAGTAGATTAGATTCATATAAAACTAAGACAAAACATAGAGTGAAAATTATTTATACATGAACAATTGAAGAATATTAGTTGTTGTCATTGAAGAGTAGTAATTATTTTCACTAAAAAATATTAGTTGTTTAGTGAAAACAAACTAAATTACTTCAGAATAAACAACTCATGCCGGCAGTGAAAACAAGTAATTCTTATTAATAAAATAACCAATATCTTTCAATAATTAATGTAAGAACTAATTTCATTTTATACATAATTTTATACAAGAAACATTGTTTACAAAGAATTTTTTTTAAATTGTAATTATAAGTGTAATTTTTTGGCGTGAAAATTAAAATTTTGGATTCATTAATATTTTATAAAGTTTTTAAGTATTAAATATTTTATTTCACTTTCTTTTCATATTTAAATTATATTTCACTTTAATCTCGCAAATTATAATGCTTTAATTATTAAAAAAAAAAACTAAAAAAAAATTTAAATTTTTTATTGTACATACATATTTTTTTAAGTCCGCAAAATTTGAGGAATCTACACCGAATACTCATTTAGCTATTTTAACCAACCAAAAACAGCAAAGTGCTCTCCGCCGGGACAATATAGTTGGATGTTTAAACCGGTGAGTCATGTATAAATTATTTCCACTCTATATTTTATCTTATGTTAAATGGTTATTTAAGTGTGCCTATGTGTTAATATTAAATTTGCATTGGGCATAAAGTTTGTACTGACGGATGTGCATATCATAATTTCCATAAATATTTTCTTTTTTCAGTTTATAAATTAATTATATAATTTAGTTACATGTTTTCTAAATGAATGTCTCAATTGATTTCCATCAAATTTTCAAATACCAATAAAATGATAATTTAAATCTTAATTATCAATTATATAAATATATATATATATATATATATATATATGAGGGTGTGTGTATATATATGTGTGTGTGTTGAATTTCGCACCTTACTTTTTCTTCATTGTGGTAGAATGATATATTTTTTAGTTGCATAACTTATGAATAATGATTAGTGTTTCAATTATTTTTAGTCAATTGTGCAAATCTCAATATTAGTTGATCACATAAATCTTAGGGGGGGTGTATTGGTTATGGAGTCTATAAGATTTTTTTTAGACTTTCAAAGTTTGGGGGTATTCAATTTAGATTTTAAAAAGTCTTTAAAAATTTTGAGGTATTTAATACAGATTTTAAAAAGTTTTAAAAAAATTAAGTATTCAACTGTTTATGGATTTCCTTTGATTCTTTTCCATAGGGATGTCAACTAGACGGGGACGGGAGGTCATTTCTCATTCCCTCCGGGGATTTTCGTCCCCGAGAAATTGGGATTCCCCATCCCCATACCCACGAAATATACAGGAAATTTTTATCCTCATCCCCGTCCCGCTGGGGATTTTCCGTTTCCCGCCTAATTAATTTTTATCTCATTCTTAAAAATAAGATAATGTTTAAATTAAAAAATTTAATCATAAACAACAATTATTTTAAGTTGGTGTTAAAAGAATTAATTTAAATTTTGAAGAACTTCTAATTCCAATATTTTTAGTTAACATATATACTAAAGTGAAAATTATATAATTTGGAACTAATAACATGATATTAAATAAAAAATAGATGTAATTTTTGAAAAAATATTTAATTGAGTGAAAAATTATGTAATGTTTATTTGTAATTTACTTTTAAATTATATATATATATATATATAAATATATTAATTATATAAAAGATAATGCGAGTCCTGCCGGGTGGGGAATACTATCTCCGTCCCCGCCTACGGTGCAAAAAGAATTCCTCATCCCTATTCCTGTTTGCTTCGGGGATTCTCCGCCCCATTCAAGGCGGATCCCCACGGGGATCGGGGATTCCTTGCCTTGCTGTCAAGTCTACTCTTCCAAAAATATCATAATCTCCTCAAACAACTAGAGACTTCTAATGGGAGTGAGATATAATTGTGATAAAAATGAATATGAGCATAGTAATGATAAATAATAATGTATTTTTGGTATTTTTTCTAAACAATATGGATAGTTTTTTTTATATAAAAGTGTATTCCATATATATTTGCATCAATGGTTCCAGCGTCAGAGTATATGGAAATTCATGTAAATCAATAAAAAAGTGTATTCCACAATCCTTTCAAGCCTATGAAAATTCATATAAATTAGAGCTGGCAAAAATTTGTGGGCTGGGCTGGGCCGGCCCATTTGCACGTCGGGCCTGTAAAATCTCAGTCCAGCCCAGCCCGGCCCAACCATAGCCCACGGGCTAACGGGCCGGCCCGTTTCAACTTTTTTTTTTTTTTCCTAATCTCAAAATAATGTTTGGTAGAGTTTTTTTATTCCACGGTAATAAAAATTGAGGGGCTTCATTTACAAAATTTCTTATTATGGCATCAACTATCAAGTCATGTATGTTTAAAAAAAACTAAATATACAACATTAAATATCATTTAAATATCACTAAATATCATTTAAAAACTAAATATACAACACTAAATTCCTTATTATGGCAGTATCAAGTCAAGTATGTCCATATATTTGTAATTAAAACACTAAATATCATTTAAAGAAATAACACTAATTATAATCTTTTAAAAATAAAATAGATAAAAAAATCAATCGGGCCAAATGATCCGGCCCGTGGCCCGTCGGGCTAGCCCATTTGGCCCACCGGGCCAGCCTGGCCGGGCCAAAATTGGCCCGGTTTTTTCGGGCCTCTATTTTTTGGGTCCAGCCCTGTCCATATGTCGGGCGGGGCGGACCCAAATTGCCGGGTCTAATATAAATCAATATAAAAAGTCAGCCAAACTCTGCATGGAGTCTATAGATTTTCTAAATTCACAGACTTTTCAATTCAAAAAATCCAATAGAATCCCAATTAAATATACCCCTCTAAATTTAAACAATTATATTAATAAATAACCTATTAAATCTGCATCTCTGTACTTTTTTGTTTTAATTTAATCTTATTGTTATAGAATGTTGTAATTTATGATGAATTAAATAACTATATATTATATCTAATTGACATACTATCAATTCAACATTAATGATAGTGGAAGCTAATCTTCTGTATAGATATTATGTATTACAATTAGTTCATTGAAAATTCCTTAAATTATGGTCTAATATATGTGGTCATCGTGTTGGTAATCAACACAAAATCTCTTATGATAGATGATGTCTTAAATTTATTTATTATGTTATAATTGTGTTTTACATTCTAATTGCATATTCATGGGACATACATCATCGTGGGTAGTTAGGATTGTTCACTGTACGGATCAAACCGAATATTCATATCCCTATCAAAGTTCGGTTATTTTAAACAGTGTTTTAAACCCGGACCGGACCGGCCGGTTTGATAGGTTTAACAGGGAACCAGACATGGCGCCGGTCCGGTTCTTCGCAAAAAATGGGTTCCATTTGACCCATTGTAAACCGGCCAAAAACCGGGTTAAACCGGTGAACCGGAAAACCCAAAAAATTGGTTTTTTTCATTTTAAAAAATTCCAACAAAAAAATGGTAAAAGAACAGCAGCGATGGATCGAGTCATCAAGAAAGAAAAATTGAGATAAAAAAAAAGTAAATGAAGAGTGAAAGAAGAATGATTGAGATGAATAAAACAAATCAAGAGATATAAATGACTGTTGAGGTTAAGAACCCATGGCACTGTAGTGATCGGTGATGAAGTCGTCTGAATCTCTCTCCAGATGGACAGAGATGTGAGAGAGGCGTGTAAAGGGTTAGTTTGTGAGGTATTGTATTATATACTAGGGTTAGGTAAAGAAAATAAATATAATGGACTTTGTTAGTAATTTCATTCTTGGACTCCTCAATATAGTATTTGTAATTTGTAAATGCATAAGCAGATAATATATAATATGCATGATCTATAATACCCACTTCAAATATATAACCAGTGTACCAGTAACCCAGTTTATTGTCCGGTTCGATAACCGGTCCGAGTTTAAAAAAATGATTTTAAAATTCGAGTGTCCGTGTCCGTATCGAAATTTTGGTATGGTATAAATATTTTATTTTTTGGTATGGCTCGGAGCGGATATTCTATTACAAATGGTCTGAATCGGTACAGAACGGAGCGGAAAATGTATTTTTTTTACCCATTTTTTGTCATTCTCTCCTTTTTTTTTTAATTAATTAAAAAAAACATATTGAAGCATGCACACTCACAAGAACACTTTCAACCACAATCAAACGTATATCATTCCAAGCTCGAATATAACACATTAAATGATAAGGGATGGTTATAAAATTAAAGCAAATAACCACCAATAGAGTATTTAAAATAAAAATATAAAATATATATTTAAACAATCCTTCTGAAATAACTTGTGAATAGAAAGTGCAATTTTAAAATCACATTAATCATAATTCCTAAAACAGGGTACACCATATTCAAGTTTTTATAAGAAATGAATGTACATGAACAATGAAATTAAAAGAATAAAAAATTTAATATACATTATTTTGATATACACCTAAAAATAAGTTAACGTTTTAAGAACTTATATTATATAGTGTTTGTATTCTAAAAATAAGGAGAAATTATATTATTGCATAGTTGTACTTGAATTCAATAACATTATAATAATGTTTGACTAATAAAAAATAAATAAAATAAAAGATTTTCACTACTCATACCTAAAAAAACTCTATAATACCCCAATTATTATACATATCCTATAAAAATTAAAAATTTAATTTGCGATACTATACATACCCCATTATTAGTCAATTTTGCCCCTCAAAACAAAACAAATAAAATGTTTTAAAATTTATTAAAATTTTATGACTCTTAGATATTAATTCTCCTCCAAAGTTCATGGTTATTGTACTACCACCACCACCACCACCGTCATCCCAATTCCTAAATAAGCATTGTCATAATTTACACTACATAAACGAATCAATAGAGAGACACTAAAAAAAAAGTTCGAGCTACACAAAAAATATCATGATAATTCAATTTTGTGATTTGAATTGTTGTTCATTTGGTGTATCATTCTAAAATTCATTTATTCATACTACTTGAATGTTGATTTCTTTGCTTTAATCTATTCATAAACACGATAATCGAGAAGTAGGGAATATAGAGAGAGAGTGACGAGTGATCCTGTAGATGATGTGGAGGGAGACGGTGGGCGAAGGAGGGTTGTAGTTGACGTTGAATGGCCGGAGCTTCAAGTTTGGACGGTGGTTACATGTTTGGAGTTGCAGAGAGTTTATTCTTTTTTAATTTTTTTTATTTTTAAGTAGTTAATGATTTTATTTGTATTTTTTAATAAAAAAAAGATAAAAATGCTTAGAAAATTCTAATTTCACTGTTATATGTATAAGGGTAGAATTGGTATTTCATACATGACTATTTTAGTATTAAAATTTATGGGGTTTATGAAGAGTTTTTTGGGGTATGACTGTATGAGTAGTGAGACTCTAATTATTTTGGGGTATGACTGTAAGAGTAGTGGGACTCTATTTAAAATTTAATACATATTTAATTCAATTATTCGATTCGGTAAGATCACATTCAATTTTTCGATACGATTAATTTAAAAATATCCAGTTCCGTACCAAAAAAATAAGTAATTTTTAAGTCAAATTAAATGATGGAATTTATTAATTCTTTATCAAATCTATCTATCTATCTATAACTATATAATACAAACAATATTGCCTTTTGTAGGTTTGAGTGGGAAACTGTTTCGTCCGTTGATCGGTTTTCTCTGATTCATCACTGTCGTTTGTTCTTGATTGTCATATTAGTATGGTGTGTTTGATTTTTTTTTTTAATTTCGATTCCTAATTTTTAGCTACTGTTTCAATGTTAGGATCCACTATTTTCCATCTCTGTTTGTTGTTTGATTCCAACCCATTCTGCCTTTGCATTTTTCCTTTATTTCTTTAGTATTGTGGAATTTATTCTCAGGTTGGCTTTTGGCTTTGCTGTCTTTTTTTCCAGATCGTGAACGATTTTGCCATAAATTAATTAATATGTCATAAATTAATATTATTGTAATTGATTTTTATGTTTACTTTTTGCCAAAAATTATATCGGGCCATCTTATAATAGCATGAAACAATACAAATTTATATTCACCCATACCAAACTGTTAATGTATCAAAAGTCAAGTAATACGTTATTCCATTGTCTCATGAGATGAGACAGCCTAACACAGCACTACTTTTAATTTTTTTTTATAGGAAAATAGTTACCCATATCATCCTTTATTATTTGTTCCATTTCCTCCATTCAAACAACCCAATTTTTTTTATTTATTAGGACATCATAAGATATTTACATCCTTATTATTATTGTTATTTATTACAAAATTATGATTTTCTTCATGATTTATTAGATGCAATGTTGGAAAATGTAGGTAAAAAATTAATTTAAGTTAATGAACTGTCAATAAAAAAGGGACGTCGTTTTGAATAAAAATGATATATTTGAAAAGGGACGGGGATAGTAATTTTTTAAAAATATTAAATTGTGGCTTAGTGTTTAAAGTTTTTTAATTATATGCTGGATTTATGTATAAATGTCTCATGATATTGGACAATGCATATTAATATCCGCATCTATTAAAATGTAAATGTGTTATGTTCAATTTAGGTTCTATGTCAGTCATGGTTTATATAAGAAAATGGTTTGTCTTAAGTTAACTAATAAATTATTTTAAATTATTGAATATTTTATGGGGAACATAACAAATTTCATTAGAAGTATATTTGATCTAGGTTCAAAAAAAAATTATGGTAATATTTTTTCATTAATAAATATTTATTTTTAAGTTTTATAATTAAAATTAAGGTATTATCATGGTTAAAAAATTGTAAAAAATTTCGTCCGTGCAAAGCACGGGTAGAACGATCACTAGTATATATCAAATAATATCGGAATAAGAACACCGTAATCAAAACAACAACAAAATACAAACTAGATCCAAATTGCGTCAAAAATTACCTAATTCTGCCTATTCTTCTTGGCCTCTATATATCGGCCAACATAACCGGAAAATTTCACGGTAAGGTTATCCTTATTTGCCTCTTGCTCAGCGAGGCCCCAACGCCTATAACACTCGTAAAAATCATTCATTTCATTCTCATATGGAGGATGAAATGGCAGTACATCATCCGGCATTTCATCGAGGGTGTGTAGATAAGCGGCCAACCTTTGACGAGCGGTTTTTGGGCCCTCTACAAAGTCGAACATCTTCTGTCTGACGGCTTGAGGACTATTTGCCCGAAGGAGTCTGAAATAAAGTAAGACGAATTATATATCATGCATCGGGCAAATTTTTTTATTTGGGGTATTTTTGAAAGGGAGTGATGAAAATAGGGTGGAAGGGGAGGTGATCGCGAAAATAAAGGGAATCGCGCTTCGGAGAGGCGATATAATAAACTCGCCGCTGCCAGAGGCGAGTTCCGAAACACGCCTCTACCAGAGGCGCGCCTGCAGCCCACGTGCCGGTTCTCGCGCCTACCAGAGGCGATTCCTGCCACACGCCTTGGCATTTTCTGTTCTCGCCTCTACCAGAGGCGCGCCTGCCAGCCCACGTGCGCCAGACGCCTTGGCGTTTTCTGCTTGGCGTGGGAATACTCCCTCCCCCACTGATATATACTCACTCCTCCTCCTCCTTCTCACTCCACTCCTCATTATCCTCCTCCTCCTTCCTATCTCACTCCACTCCTCATTTCTGCTTGGCGTGGGATTTTTTCTTCTTCGTACTCCTTCCTTTCCTCTCTTCTTCTTCTTCTTCTTCAAATAAGTAAAATAAAATTTGTCCTCCAAACTACAAACTTGCAGTCTCACGTACTTGAGGAATTGATATTTTGCTATCTACCTGAGGAGTACAGACACTACAATTTAAGTGGTAAATATTTCAATTTTTTTTTATATTTTTAGAATTATTTTGCATGCAATTTTTTGAAATAGTGTATATATAGTATATATATAATGTCGATATATATATATATGTTAGAGAAATTACATGTTTTAGCATGTTACTTTTGATTTATTTTGATTTAAAATTGGTAGTAGTGTTGCTATTTCGATTTAAAATAACATTAATAAGGTCATAGTGTTGTTATTTTGATTTAAAATTGGTAGTAGTGTTGTTCTTTTGGTTTATTTTGATTTAAAATTCCATTAATAAGCTCATAGTGTGTTATTTATTTAATTGGGATTCAATTTATTTAATCAAATATATGTAGAATTTTATTTAATAAAAAATGATACACTTTTTTAATTTTTTGAATGTTTTGGTGATGCATAACTTTTATACATTTGAAGAATCGAAGAGTAAATTAGACATTTTATCAATCAAAGTTATTAAAGTAAAATTTGACTTTTTTTTAACGTGATGTTAATAACCATTATGTATACAATTTAAGTTTTATTTTTATAAAATTCTAGTGTTTTTAGTGTTTTAAAAAATCTAGATTTAATATATATAGTGTATTAAAAAACTCTAGATTACTTACTTAATGAAAATATTGATCATCATTTTAAAATTTAATTTTTGCAATCATAAGATAATTTTATTTAACTATAATAAGAGATTAAGAGATAAAATAAAATAAAATGAAATAAATGAAATTAAATAAAATATTAAAAACGAAATAAAAAATAAAAAAAACAAAATTAAAATAAACAAAATTAAAATAAATAAAATAAACGAAATAAAATAAATTTAAAAAATAAAATAAAATAATATAAAATGAATTAAACGAAATAAAATAAAATAAAACTAATTAAAATAAAAAAACGAAATTAAAATAAAAAAAAATAAAATGAATTAAATAAAATAAAGTAAAATAAACGAAATTACATAAAATAAAATAAAACTAATTAAAATAAAAAAACGAAATAAAATAAAATAAAATAAACTAAATAAAATAAAATAAAACGAATTAATTTTATATTCTCAATGTATTTGAGAATTTTCTATTTAGAAAATTTTAATTTGTGAAAAATTAAGAAATGGAATTAAGAATATTAAATGTAACAATAAGACTATATATATTCCTATCTTTTGTTAATACACCCATCAAAAAGTGTTCGGAATAAAATTTCAATACTGCAAAAAAAAAAAAAACACTAAAAATGTATGGAAATTAGGGTGTTGGGTTTGATTTACTATACTAGATGTAAACATAATTGAGGCCAATAATTAATTTAGTGCCTATAGATAAAATTTTTATAAGTGTTTTGTGTTGTTGAAGATATGTCAACCTCTCGCGACATTGGAATCATTGTGCGCTCTTGCGGAGCTGTTATTGGAAAAAGAAGAGTTGATCGTATGCTTGATTTCTACGATCTATTACGTGAGTTGTCTGAGGTTACGGGATTAGATTTGCGAGTGTATTCTTTGAATGTGTCTTGCATAATAAAAAATGGGAATGCCTCGTCTAGTTGTCCTATTAGGAACAACAACGACCTACGATACTTCTTCCATCCACAAGCTGGGCTCAATTCCGTTGAGCTATTAGTGGAGGTTGAAATGAAGGTGCAGTACCCAACAGGCCAATATGGCCAGTGGGGGAACCAGTACTATCCTTCTGAATGGCCAGGTCATGGTGGTGCCAATATGGATAGACCTTCCGACGTTGAATATCAGGCCCAACATTTAGGGTCTAGTCATGCCGGGGGTCAGATCCTAATATTGGACCTTCTGGTATCACTGAGATGGCCCCTGTTGGGACCTCCATAGTTGATATAGCTGGTGATATATATCCAGACTTTACTTGTAATTCTGAACCAAGCGATAATGGTTCTGAGGACGAGGGGTCGTCTGATGAGGATGGTACCACTGACAATCCTTGGATGCCAACTGTTGCTGTACCAAATTCCCTAATGCCAAGAGTGAGACCTCATCCAAATTTGGTTGGAGTGCCATTTTTTGATAGGTCATGTGATGATGTACCTGTCGATTCAGTAGGCGTTCGAAGTGGTGATCTAAGTTATGATGCGGATGATGGGGTTTTGAGGTTAGGGATGATTTTCAAAGACAAAGATGCTGTGATCAATGTCGTGAAGGATTATTCGGTCCGACATGCAAGGCGTGAGTATAGAGTCGAAGAGCATTGTCGGTTAGACATTTTGAGACAAAGATGAACGAAATCCGAGTTTTAAGTGAAGAGGGTCATCAGTATCTACGAAATATCGATCCTGCCAAGTGGACATTTAGTCATGATGGAGGTCAACGTTATGGGGTTATGACAACTAACATCTCCGAATGCATCAACGGTGTTCTTAAGGGTGCACGACGCCTCCCAATTACAGCTATAGTTTGTGCAACCTTCACACGATCCAAAAATGTATTTATGGAACGTGCTAAAGAAGCAGGGATTTTAGTGCAGAGACATCGGATGTGGCCTGATCATGTTAGTGACAAATATGATTCAGCGCAGCGAGAGGGGATGAAACATCAAGTAGAACTTTATAATCATTCGGTGGGATCAGCCAGAGTTACTGCCCGTATTAAGGGCTCAGTACAGTGTCGCACATATAGAGTTGCATTATCAAGACGAGAGTGCGATTGCGGACAGTGGAAGTTGGATGGTATCCCATGCTCACATGCGTTGGAGGTGTGCAGAGCGTTCCAAATCGATCCAAGTGTATATGTGCCCGAATGCTACAGTACAACAGTGTATTCCTCAACTTACACCTCTAGGTATTTTGAGCCATTGCCGGATCCTCAGGAGTGGGATGAACCCTATTTTCAGTTGAGACATAATCCAGATCGCAGGATAAGGCGTCGTGGTCGGGATGTGACGTCCAGGATTCATAATGAAATGGATTGGGCCCAAACCCGCGCTAGACAACAGTACCAAGCACAAGATAGAGCTGGTCCTTCACATTGATGTTGTAAATCCCTATGAGCTATCAAAATGCTATCAAAATATTGTCAAAATGTTATCAAAATGTTGAATAAAATTAGTTTGTAGGATTGAATTAAAATGTTGACAATAATGTTGACAATAATGTTGAATAATTTCATATACATTATCCTTTATGTGTTTGAGCTTTATGTTTTATGTGTATGATTTGTGTTAATTCTAATACATCTATTTGAATGTTTGAATTATAGATGAATTCTGATAGAGAGGCACTGTTATATGGACCGAAGAACAGATCTGTAATCACCATGCAACAAACCCATCGGTCGAGGCTAGATTATATTAATAGGAAAACAAGCGAGACAGTGCTAAGTACATACAATGGAGGTGATGGGCCATTCTGGACATTTAGACTAGAAGACCCAAATCCTTATAAAATCGCACTCCATTCTCGTGTGGTGGACAGACTCAAGACGATGGGTTTTTACGGTCCCCTTCGTTGTGGGACATTCAGACTCGATCGTCATCTTATCACTGCATTAGTGGAGAGATGGCGTCGAGAGACGCATACGTTCCATTTCCCCGTCGGAGAGGCGACCGTCACATTGCAAGATGTTGCCATTTTATGGGGTTTACCGATAGAAGGAGAGCCCATTATACGGCGAGATGAATATAATAACTTTGATCAGTGGAAAAGCTTGTGTGAAGAGTTGATGGGCATCACCATACAACAAGATGATATGAGGGGCAATAGTGCGATCAAATTGACTTCCCTAAACGAATTGGTGAGACATTCTGTTGATATTGATGACTATACACCACAGGAGGTCGTTGATCAATATGCACGGGGGTGTGCACTTTTACTCCTGGGAACTACAATGATGCCCGACCATTCTCGAAATGCTGTCCCATTAGTCTATCTGTATTTTCTGCGGGACGTGAATACAGTCGGGGAATACAGCTGGGGAAGTGTTGTGTTAGCGAGTTTATATCGCGAACTCTGTATGGCTTGCAACTATAAATGCAAGAGCATCGCTGGACCATTATGCTTGTTGCAGGTAATTCTTGGTTAATTTAAATTACTTTTAAATATTTCATTGATTAATTGTACATTGAAATAAATTTATCATTGAACAACAGATATGGGCATGGTCAAGGATAAAAACGATCCAACCATCGAACGCACATCCGATGCTCCAACAAGGGCAGATAAGTGTAGATGGTCGTAATTTGGGGCCTCCACCGTATGGAGCTAGGTATTTTTCTATAGACACATTTATCTATAATTCGTTTGGATATACATACTTATTTTTTTACCTACTATAGGTGGATACATTATCACAGTCATATTGACAGCACGAGGTTTTCAATTCGTGTATATCGCGACATATTTGAGCGTTTGTCTAATGGTCAAGTAAGTTAATATTATAATGATTCAAACTAATATAAATTATTTTTTGAGAATATTGATATTAATGTTGTGTGTGTGTCTTTACAGTTTATTTGGGATCCCTATGATGTGGACGCTGAGGAGATCAGGAATCTCGAACCTCGTTGTTGGACCTTAAATTGGAGGTCGCAATGTCCATTGATCAATATTTGGATAGTGGAGCTCCACTATCCGAATAGGGTGCTCAGACAATTTGGAATGGTCCAAAACATTCCAAGTCATGTAGAGGAAAGGGACCAGAGCTTGCATGAGTATAACCGCCAGGGGAGAACCGGCTTTGATTGGACGACCAAGCATGACAAATGGATTAGATATTGGAGAAGCAGGCAACCATTCATGCCTTGCACGCCTATCAACGGGGGTGATCCGGTCACGGAAGACTATATGCAGTGGTACTATGACATTACACGACGATTGATTTCACCAGAGGAGTATACTGCAGCACCGGTCCGAGGCTTCCAACCACCAAGAACATCTGCCAGTGATGTTTTGGTAAATTATATATCACAAATTTAATTATATATTGATTTTTGATGTTTGAAATATGAATAACATTCTATTATTTTTTTGTTACAGGTAAGCTGGTTTCGAAAATTTAAAATCAGTAAACGACGGGCTCACATTGATAATAGACCATCAATGGTGGAATTTTTAGAAACAGCTGAGAATTTCATCACTCAAGTGGAGCCTATTATTGAATCTCCTACTTATCTTGAACATCCACGAGCCTCAGTTGAAAACGTAGAAGTCGGGGAAACAAGTAGAGGACAAACAAGAAGGAGGTCTGTAGAGCGTGACGGCGATGAAGGTCCTTCAACGTCTGCGAGTCGAAGAAGACATTCCTCGGCAGTGCCATCAGATTCCCCTTTTCCCCGACAAGGTACTCAATACCGAGTTCCTCAATCAGCGCCCCGCACACAACATACTGCTGGAAATGGTATGCAATTTACGGAATTACACTTGTAAATATGATATTCCTTTGGTTTATATTTATTTAATTATTAAATATTTTTATAACATGTTACAGATGCTTCTACATCGATGGGCCAACAGTATGGAGCGTCTCGAATTTTGGGCAACACACCAACTGCATACGGTGTGTAATTCAATATTATCAAAGTTACAATAATAAATTAAAAATATTCAAGAAATTATATTTACTTGTTTATGTATATTTCTATTAATTTGATAGATGCTCGGCAATCAAATGAGTGGCCACCTCAGCCTACGCCTCACACAAGTTATGAGTTGCCCTCATTTGGATTTGGAGCTTACGCACATCCTGCTGGAAATGGTATGAAAGTTACACATAACCCTTAATAATATTTTTTAAAGATTATGTTTATTTACTTATGATATGTTATTGTTAACTTGATAGTTGGTTGGGCAAGCGTTGAGGGGGTACCCCAGCCTGCTTCTACATCGACGTTGCAACAGGAGATACCTCAACCCAGTTTTCAGACACCTTATAATGAACCAGGTATATAATATCAACTTATAAATAATATATATTTTAATATATATATATATTATTGATCTAAATTAACTAAATCTGTGACAGATCTTCTTACATCATGGCCTGGTTCATTTACTGACATATTAAATACGGGTATTAATATGAGTACCTATTATCAACATCGACCTCAATTCGCACAACGCCCAGTTTACAGTTCAACGCCTATACCATATGCGGACACATACGGAGAGGAGCCCGGACCAAGCCAACATGAACAACAACCTCGTCGTAATTATCGTGAAAGACGTCCGCCGCAATGTGGAACGGGTGGTCGATTGGGCCATCGCTAATTGTATTGGTACTATTATTATAAATGTCTTTTTTTTTTACATTTTACATTTATTACTTAAAAATATTATTTAGTGTTTGAAATAATTTTCAATTTTTATGAAATAGTTTATAATTTTTTTTTTAAAGATAGTATAAATATAAACCAATTTCAATACACAATTATATTTATCTCCACTAACAATTAGGGTTTAGTTATAATATATCATTGAATAATCATCACATAATCATTGAACAATAATTACTAAAATCAACTCAAATACACACCTATTTTAAATAATCATGGAACAAACACGCCTCTCCCAACGGCGAACTAAAAAAAAAATAAAAAAAATAAATGAACTCGCCCCTCCCAACGGCGAACTAAAAAAAAAAAAAAAAAAATTTAAAATCGCCCCTCCCAACGGCGAACTAAAAAAAAAATAAAAAAAAAAATTAAAATCGCCCCTACCAACGGCGACCTAAAAAAAAAAAAAAAAAAAAAAATTAAAATCGCCCCTACCAACGGCGACCTAAAAAAAAAAAAAAAAAAAAAAAAAGGGAAACTCGCCCCTCCCAGAGGCGATTCCCTCTATTTTCGTTAACACCCTACAAACCACTCTATATCATCAATCACACCTACTATTCACCATATATACATAAATTTGCCCATGCATCGTGTACATATTTTAAATGAGTATGTATAGAGTGAAATTGGTTTATATATGGATCACTGAAGGGTATTAGTTGTTTTCACTAAATAGTATTAGTTGTTTTCACTGAAGAGTATTACTGGTTTACACTGAAGAGTCTTAGTTCATTTTCACCGAACAACTAAGACTCTTTAGTGTAAATCAGTAATACTTTTCAATAAAAACAACTAATACTATTCAGTGAAAACAACTAATACCCTTCATGGATTTATATATAAACTAGTTTCACCCTATTAATGTATGTTTTGCATGCAAATATTCTAATAAAATATTCCTCGCAAGAACTTGTAACGGAGCTAAATAAATCATGCCAAATATGCTTACTTTGTGTTTCAATAATCATTAACTAAATAAATCATGCACAATTATATGTTCACAATGAATGAGTAAACGTACATATTCGGTTTCGGTAAGTCCCCGCCCCCTCCGCCACCATTGCCACCACCGGAACCTCCTGCTGCCGCCGCCATATGTAGTAAGTATACCCTTTCTTTAATATCTGATCTCTCTCTCTCTAGATATCGTGGTAGAATTAGAAGTTAAAGTGGGGAGGGAAGGGAACTCCTATTTATAATTTGATTTCTTGACTTCAGTATTACTAACTAATAACTATACTAACAACTAACCCCTGCCCTCTAACTGATTTAGTTTTTATTGGATAACAATTTAATTTGTTATGAAAAGTTTTCTCATAAGTTGCTACATAAAATTAATTTCAATAGTAGTAATTTTTCAATTAAAAGGTATTTGTTATATTATTATATCGTGTAGAATTAGAAGTGAAAGAGCGGAGGGGAGGGAACTCCTATTTATAATTAACGGAATTGATAATTCTGTTGATAAATTTGATTTCTTGATTTCACTATTACTAACTAATAACTATACTAACAGCTAACTGATTTATTGGATAACAACGGCTGAATTGCATGCCACGTTGGATTAATTTATAATATGTTGTTATGGAACGTTTTCTCATATTGTAAAGTCTTATACGTAAAACTAATTTTAATAGTAGTAATTGTTCAATTCTAAACTAAATAAATTCTAAACATGCTTTAAAATTAAATTAAAATTCGATCAACTAAGTTTATTCAACTAAAATCAATTCATTTCTAATATAATTCAAACAATTCAACTAAAATCAATTCTAACCTTAACAAATTCTAAACATGCTTTAAAATTAAATTAAAATTCGATCAACTATAATTCAACTAAAATCAATTCATTTCTAATATAATTCAAACAATTCAACTAAAATCAATTCTCAACTAAAATCAATTCTAAACATGCTTTAAAATTAAATTTTAAACGGTAAAAATGAAGAAAACTTACGGTTTATTTGTAGAAAATGTCGAAACGAGCACTCGGTGGGGACGGATTGGCTCTATAGCAACGGCACCCGACTTCTCCTTCCTTTTCCTTTCTTTTTCCTCCTCTTCTTCTTCTTTTCTCGCAATCTCCGTCTGCATCGTGCTGGGAATATTTATAAGTGGAAAAAAATTTGCGACGGACGCCTTTCCGTCGCAAATTATGTCTGTCAAACCAAAAACGACGCCGTTTTTACTGATTTGCGACGGTTTTTCCATCGCAAATCAGTCAATGCACCGTTTCCCAAAAAGTCACGCAAAACCGGGTCGGATTTGTGACGGACTTTCCATCGCAAACCAGTCAATGGACCGTTTCCCGAAAGGTAGCGAATATAAATGTAAGATTTGCGACGGCTTTTTTCCATCGCAAATACAAAGTTAAAAATTGTGACGGCCTTATCCGTCGCAAATCAGTCAAATGGGACACTTCCCGAACGGTCACTTTTAAACGGGTATATATTGCGACGGAATGGACCGTCGCAAAATCAAAGTTGAAATTTGCGACGAGCTATCCGTCGCAAATGTAGCCGGTTTAAGACGAAGGTCGTGGGCCCTAGACTTTGCGACGGATATTGTCGTCGCAAAACACTAACTTTTGCGATGGTCTTCCAAAGTCGTCGCAAAATGTCATTTTTTTCGACGGATTACCACAATCCGTCGCAAATTCACAAAATTTGCGACGGATATTTGGCCGTCGCAAATTTTCCGTCGCTAAACACAGTCTTTTTTGTAGTGGTTGTGATGCCACATAATAAGGAGCGCTTGTTTTGAATTCATTAATAGGAAAGAGAATGATTTTTTTTTATCTCCGTTCTTTGATATATTGGATGAGTGGTTACATCACTAGCATTGTAATCTAACTTTGGTGAAAAAATAGAAAAAATTAAAGAAGATATTGTGGATTGCATGGGGAATAATCAAGGCGGAGGATTATAAGAAAATAGAAATATAATTAAATGGGTAATGGTTACTTTATTTAGGAGGGAGAAAACATTAAATTGCCTACGGAAATTGCCTATATGGCTATGAAATTTCCACCAAAAATAATTGATAGTGGGGATTACCTATGAATTACCTACAAAAAAATTATAATTATATTGATATCTTCCTTCCCCATCTACAAAAAAATTGTCTATGAAAATTACGTAGGCAAATTGTGTTGTAGGTAAAATTTTGTAGGCAAATGACTTGTAGGTAATTATATCTAGTGATTTTATTTCGTAGGCAAATTAATTCCTTACGTAAGCAAGTTGTTTCTAGGATGAGAAATGTAGAAGCTTTCATAATTAGAAAATTCTGTAGGCAAATCGTAGGCAATTCTTACTACGGACTTTTTTGTTGGAAAAATTTTGTAGACAATTTTAATTTTGTAGGCAATTCTTTATTTTCATGTAGTGTAAACTATTATAATTACCTTATATATATTTCAGTTACCATTACCATTGAAGAATTTTCAAATCAAACATGAAATATATAAATTTTGTGTCAACTGATGGATATATGATTATATCTATGTATATATAAACTCAAAACATGTGTATATGAAACACCAACCTACGGGGAAAAATATTTTTTTAGGCCCGTATCTTTAGGGTGGTTGGAAAAGGAGGACAATATATTTTCGGGCTTGAAGAATAAGGACGGTAACTTTAAAAAGTGGTAAATGTAGGACAATTGAGCCCGAATTAGATCTCATTGTCCTACATTTACCACTTTTTAAACTTATTGTCCTCCTTTTCCAAGTTCGAAAACATATTGTCCTCCTTTTCCAACCACCTTAAAGATGTGGGCTTAAAAAAATATTTTTCTCCATGGATTTGAATTTGACGAGAAAAATAGTCCAGTGTTTGCTTGTTGATCAAGAATCAAATTTATCTATTTTTTGTTACTTAAGATTTGCATGATATATTTTAGTATTTGAATATATAGTTGTAAATTGAGAAATGTAGAATACTATTTTTTCAAGTTTTTATTTTAAAAATTGTCATCTAATTTTACTTTATTTTAAAATGGGGGAAATTGCAGAAATGGTCCCATAAGAACTGGTCCTCATGAATTTGGTCCTTTTTTAGCGCAAATAGTCCCATACGAATTTTCCGTCAAAAAATAATGGATTAACGAGCATGAGACCCACACGGCCGTTAGTTTTCTGCCAAAAACTCATGCGTATAATTCCCAACTTAAAAATAATTAATTTTCAACTTCTTAAAACTCTACGAACTAAAGTTGTAGAATCACCTTCATACTTGTATTTTACATTGAAATGATTGTTAATAGCAAAAGCTGGCTCATTTCCCTCCAAAATTCAAGTTGAAAAGGTTTTTTCATCCAGTATTCCATAGAAAACTGTAAAATATTTAACGGATGGGACCTTTTCTGCTAAAAATGGGACCAAAAAAGAACATGGGATCAAATCTGTCAAGTACAAATTCTCATGGGACCATCCTTGCATTTTACCCTTTTAAAATGCCACCGAAAATGGTCACACAAGGGCTACAAAGGGAGTCACACAAAATATTGGGTGATAATTTTGAAAATAAAAACTTGATAGTGACACTTGTGCATATTTTCCTTGTAAATTTGACAGTTTTACTATTTATTGATGTAAAGACTTTGAAATTTAAATCCAGTACAATTTCAAACGATATTTTTTCTGAAGAAGTTTCAGTGAAATGACAAAAAAAATCGTGAAATTCATTTGTGATTCAATTTTTCTTATCTAACCCCAAAAGATTGTGGCTTATAAAGTGAAAAGAAAATTATTTTATGAAAGAAAAAAGAAAATACAACAATAAAATGTGAGCAAGTGATAAACAATAAGAACAATTAACACGAACACAGTTTGTTGATTCACACGGATACAAAATTGCACTCAAAGAGAGAAGAAACCCATGATCAATATCTAATCTTCATTTGAAAACTATCATTTACATTAGAAAAAACCATATTTAAATATAATAACTTACAATGAATGACATTTCAAACTTGCAAAAAATAACATCCAATATCAAAATTAAATAACGAAGTTCACAATTAATTTAAACCCAAAACATTAGATAAAACTATTAGCTCGATCAAACTTTTGACTTTTCCATTTATGCTTAGTAATCTCATCGTCATCGTTCCCTCCCCCTAAAAAGCGTTAATTCGCCCTCAAATCAAAATTAGTCTCATAGTAGGTTGAGGTGAAAAAAAATTACTCCATTTAAAAGTCTGAACTCGGAGTATTTCATCTAAAAGTCTGAACTTATAAAGAAGTATACCATTTAATTTCTTTTGTTAGGAAAATAATTAAATGAATTAATTTAACACCTCTCTATAAGTTCGGAGTTTAATTTAGATGAGATGTAATTTCTTCATGGTATTAGAGTCAAAAGGCTCACACCCAGAAAAAAAAATTGAATTCGATTCCCTAATAGAGCAACTCCATACATATTAAATTGTTCACTCATTAGGTCTCCCCAAAGAGAGAAAGTAAAGTAATGAATAGTGTTGAAAAATGAATAAAATGAATGGCATTGTGGTAATATTGAATTTAAAGGTTAAAAAGTATATGCAGAGGTCCTAGGGGAATGTTGGTTTTGCGGATTGGAAATTTATTGTGTGACAGTTGAAAAGAAAAGTTGAAAACTTACTCCGGAAACGGATGGATTATTTATTAGAAGAACGATATTCACAGGAAATTTATTTGAAGGGTACTAGTAAATTTTAATATCAGTGAATTGCACTAAAGACATTGACTCCCAAGGATATTAGTTGTTTACACAAAATGTATTAGCTAACACTACAAAAAAAATACTGTTTTGCGACGGAATTTGCGATGGAAAATCCGTCGCAAACAGTGTTTTGCGACGGATTCTGCGACGGACACGTATCCGTTCCTAAAACAGCCGTAGCTAATTTTTGCGATGGATTTTGGCCGTCCGTCGCAAATTAACAACGGATCAATCCGTCGCAAAATTGGCAGGTCAGACCCGGCCGGGTCGCACAAAATTTGCGACGGCCAGTGGTCCGTCGCTAATGTTTATATATATTTTTTATTTTTTTTCTGTTATAGTTTGCGACGGGCTGTTTTCCATCGCAGAATTCAAATTTTGCTACGGAATATGGCCGTCGTAAAATACCGAGCCTATACAAAAAAAAAAAGTGGCTCGCGTGGTTCAAGCCCGGGCACCCGAGGCGGGCGCGGACCACTGGGCCACCCGGCCCATTGCTTACTATATGCGGCCCACCTTCTATATTAGTCTTATTAGGCCTTGAACAATTAATCCAAATTTGTGCCCAAGGGGAATCGAACACGGGACCTCTTGTGCAAGAGGAGGGGGCGCGCGCCACTAGGGCACTTGCAACTTTCGTTCATTTTTATACAATTAATTGTATATGTATTCAAATTAAGTCTTTTTTTTGTAATTCACCAAATTAATTTCTTTTTGTATCTAACTTGTTTATAAAAATATTTTGTCCAACTATTTTTTTTTCGTAAAATTATTTATTTCAACAATGCGTAATTTTATAATTCGTTCATTTGTACACAATTAATTGTATATGTATCCAAATTGACTCTTTTTTTTTCAAAATTCACCAAATTAATTCATTTTCGTTTCTCACTTGTTTTTATAAATTTTGTGGCCATTTAATATTTTTTTGGTAAAATAATTTATTTTGACTCCCGTTTAAATTTATAATTCGTTCATTTGTACACAATTAATTGTATATGTATCCAAATTGACTCATTTTTTTTCAAAATTCACCAAATTAATTCATTTTCGTTTCTCACTTGTTTTTATAAATTTTGTGGCCATTTAATTTTTTTTGGTAAAATTATTTATTTTGACTCCCGTTTAAATTTATAATTCATTCATTTGTACACAATTAATTGTATATGTATCCAAATTGACTCTTTTTGTTTTCAAAATTCACCAAATTAATTCATTTTCGTTTTTCACTTGTTTTTATAAATGTTGTGGCCATTTTTTTTTTCTGATAAAATTATTTATTTCGACTCCCATTTAAATTTATAATTCGTTCATTTGTACACAATTAATTGTATATGTATCCAAATTGACTCTTTTTTTTCAAAACTCACCAAATTAATTCATTTTCGTTTCTCACTTGTTTTTATAAATGTTGTGGCCATTTAATTTTTTTGGGAAAATTATTTATTTCGACTCCCGTTTAAATTTATAATTCGTTCATTTGTACACAATTAATTGTATATGTATCCAAATTGACTCATTTTTTTTCAAAATTCACCAAATTAATTCATTTTCGTTTCTCACTTGTTTTTATAAATATTGTGGCCATTTAAATGAAACTCACGAGGTATATAATGAAACTCACGAGGTATATAAATGAAACCTACGAGGTATATAAATGAAACTCACGAGGTAATAATAGAACAACATGATCTAAGATCATGTATATGTTTGCTACAAGTAATTAATTATTAACACTGAATTAGTAATATCTTTGTTGAAATACTATTTTGTAGCATCATTTCCAGTCACAAGGTTTCCGCCATTATTACAGAGATAATGAGGGATAATCTAGAGGCGAACGCAATGAAGTTCAAACTCGTCTCGTCGCAGCGGAAGCAGTACTACTTGGATGAGTTTCGAGTATATATATGCAAATATTTTTAAACCAAATACTCGAAACTCATCCAAGTAGTACTGCTTCCGCTGCGACGAGACGAGTTTGAACTTCATTGCGTTCGCCTCTAGATTATCCCTCATTATCTCTGTAATAATGGCGGAAACCTTGTGACCGGAAATGATGCTACAAAATAGTATTTCAAAATTGCCACTGTCATTGCCCTCCTCGACTCGCCTCCTCATCCATCGGAGGCTGCTAACTGTCATTGCCACTGCCTTGTCCGCTCATCCATAACAAAATTCACGAATATTATTCGAAATACTTATATATTATTCACTAATATTACTAAACTAAAATCAAACAACTAATATTATTCAAATTACTCAACTAAAACAACTAATACATAATTCAAACTACCTACTCAACTAAATTCGATCAACTAAATTAAAATCAATCAACTAATATTATTTTGTAAAATTATTAAACTTAAATAAAGCAACTAATATTATTTAAAATTATTAAACTAAAATCAAACAACTAATATAATTCAAACAACCTACTCAACTAAATTCAATCAACTAAATTAAAATCAATCAACTAATATTATTTTGTAAAATTATTAAACTAAAATAAAAAATATAATAAAAACTTAACAATTCAACTAAAATCAATTCTAAACTTAAAAAATTATAAACATGCTTTGAAATTAAATTTTAAACGATAAAAATGAAGAAAACTTACGATTTAATGAAGAAACGAGCACTCAGTGGGGACGGATTGGCTCTACAATGACTGCACCCGACTTCTCCTTCCTTTTCCTCTCTTTTTCCTCTTCTTCTTCTTCTTCTTCTTCTTCTCTCTATTTTTCCGCCTGCGTCGCTGCTTTTATAGGGGGAGGGGGGAATTTGCGACGGACAGGTTTCTGTCGCAAATTGCGACCGTTAAACTCTCAAACGGCGTCGTTTTTGCAGATTTACGACGGCTTGTCCGTAGCAAACTTGAAAATTAATTTTTTGCCGAAAAGTCACACAAAAATGGGTCAGATTTGCGACGGATAGTCCGTCGCAAATTCGAAGTTAAAATTTATGCGGACTCCACCGTCGCAAAATCAGTCAAATGGTCTATTTCCCTAACGGTCACTTTTAAACGGATCGTTTTGCGACGGAGAAGGCCGTTGCAAATTTCAATTTTGACTTTGCGACGACCTATCCGTCGCAAAATTTGTCAATGTGCAACGAAGGTGGTGGGCCCTAGAATTTGCGACGGTCTTGCCCGTCGCAAAACTCTACATTTTGCGACGGCAGTTCAATGCCGTCGCAAATGTTCTTTTTTTCCGACGACTGTCTAAAATCCGTCGCAAATAGATGAAATTTGCGACGGATTGGTGTCCGTCGCAAATATTCCGTCGTTAATCACCGTCTTTTTTGTAGTGTAAAGTGATAATAGTTACGGTGACAATCTCACAACCTTATTAATTACTCATATTTATTACAAAATGATGATTAATTCTACTATTTAATAGCGGGATTGTTCAAAAAAATATAGTTAAAGAATACATTGATATTAATATAGTAACAATTCAAAAGAGACATCATTTTGGATAAAATGCATAGATAAAAAGAGAGGGAGTATACACTATCACTGTTTTGCATATTAACTATCACTAAATAAATTTTAGATTTTGATAGTGTGTATGCATTGCGGTGATAGTGAATAAGCATAACTTTCAATCAATGATAATGAATATACATAACGATGGTTTTTTAGAAACGAGCTCTTCTGAACTCAGATTCACACAAATTCTTGTCTTCTAGATTTAAGGTTTATTTAACTTTTTGAGTCATCTTGTGAATTCTAAATGCCAGATTGCACTTGAAAAATATGGAAAACAAGATGTTCGATAAAATGCCTAAATGAATATACTAAGGAGGCGCTTGGTTAGCAATTCATCGATGGTAATGGGAATGAAAATTATTTTTCATCTATATCCTCATAATAAAAATTACATGTTGGGAAAGAATTGTTACAATTGTGACTCTATTGCTAATGTCATGCCCCAATTTTGGAATAGGAGTATACAACAAATGGTTGTTGATAGAGGAGGGGGGGTGATTGAAGAGGAGGATTGTAGAAAGAGAATAGGGTAATCAAAATAGAGTAGTGATTACCTTATTTAGGAGAGAAGGTAGTGATTTTATTCTCATTAACCATCATAATTACACTAATTTTCTATGTCATTCTCATTACCATTGAAGAATTTCTAACCAAGCGCCCCCTAAGTGGGTGTCAATAAATAGTTTCCTCCCCTCTTCTAATTCTGCTACCAAGAATTCTAGAGAGGGTGTGTGTTGGTAGCCAGTGAAAGAGGAGAGTGATAAAAAAGAATCTCACTTAAAAGTAATTGACTGGACACTAAAAGTCCAATAACAGCGATCCTGATTTTAGGGTTAGGGTTCGTTTCTTATAAATAGATATTTTCTCCTTATATTCGGTATCAGTAGTGAAAAGTTCTGGCCTGGTATCGCTCCCAAACGTAGTCGTAAGACGAATTAGGTGAACAAAACTCGTGTTCTGTTTTAATTACGTGATTGCGTGTGTGCATTTTTCTAACAAGTTCAAATTTGTAGAAGGGTGTGAAATTAATTCATTTGCATAATAGTTACCAATATTCCTTTTTACTTGTGGGTTGGTCTGACCTCTGGACGGTAAACTCCATCGTGTGGAGGATTGGAGAGGCCCAACAAGTATATATTTTCTGTCAGCAGGATTTGATGTCGTGTGCGCGAATGTAAACCTATTGTATGAAAAAAATTCTGCATCTTCTAAAAGTCGTTTAAAGTTATAATTTATAGAAGGGTGTGAAATTAGTTCATTTATATAACAGTTTCCAATAGGCCATGGTTGGATCCGACGGTGGAGATAACAAGGGGAAGGGAAAATCCGACGTCGTTTCGACATTACTTGATGAGGAAATGAAAGATGATAAAGAAGAGTGTCCAAGTTATAGTACTATTGGAAACCTATGATCACTTGAAGAAGCTCTCCCAACTATGTAACCTTTCTTTCTCTCTTGTTGGTTAGTGTGTTGGTTTTTTTTTTTTTTTTCATCTAATTTTGTTGTTTTTTCTTTAGGGAGGATATCTCCCTCGCCCACCGGAAAAAGATGTTAAAGTCTATCGGAAAACGGAACACTCTTTTGAAAATGAGGGATAGGGAGTTGGGGAAAACATGCAGCCCCACCATAAGAAAGTGTAAACATCGAACGAATATCATCAAGGACCTTCCATGATGATGATTTTAAGGGCAAGATCAAGAATTGATAAAATATGTGGATGGAGGTTTCATTCATTTGATTCCTAATTAGACAATCCCAATTTATCGTCGAAAGAATTTTATCTCATCTAACCGTCTGTACATATAGAGAGACGTGCAATTAATTCGTTTAATTATTGTATTTGCATTTTTCTAACTCAACTTTTCCTTTTGTAAGGAATTAATTAAAATAAATAAATTTCACACTTTGCTACAAATTCGAACTTTTAGATGAAACTCAAAAAGCTCACACCAAGACAAATATTCTGGGTTCGATTCCCGCTAATAGTAACTCTACCCATACATTAAATTGAGTCTCATGAGTGAGGGGAGTATAAGAGAAATCATTCAAATACGTGGGCAATTTAATATGGCTGGAATTACTCTCAGCGGGAATCGAATCAGAGTCCTTTATTTGAGCGTGATGATGAATGTTGGGTGAAAGTGCATGGGTTATTTGGCCATCTAATTGAAATTCCCAAAGTCCAATGGGTTATTTTGACATTAAGCTATTAATAATTAATACTATCCCTTATTTTTCCTTAAAAGTCTATTACATTTAATAAATATTTAATTTCATGAGTTAAGTTTTGGAATTGGTAAATGTATTAATTCATATGTCAACGTGTGTTATTTTACATACTAAAAATAATTTTTATATGCTTAGTACAAGGGTGCACACAAATATTTGACAAATTATTTTTAGAATTTAATTTTGGGAAATAAGATTGTGTGCTAGTCGTTCATACTATTACTGCTGAAGTTTTACAAGTCCTTCTCTCAAGAATATGATCAAACTAGTCAAATTATAGTGTAGTAATACTCTTCGATGATACTTTTAAGTATTTGGGCTGATACTATAGCTTTGGTATTATTTGTAGGGGATTAAAATCGTTTTCATCCTGTAACTTTTTAACTTTTTCTTTTTGGTCCCACACTTATTTAATTTTTCGATTTAGTCCCACAACAATTCAAATTTACCCAAATTAGTCCCAAGTGGCCGAAAAATTCCGTCTTGGCAATGAAACGACGTCGTTTTGGTCATTCTACTCCGCCGGAAAATAGTAGCACGTGACCAGCCCATGAACAAAACTACGCCGTTTCATGTATTTTCCGGTCTTTGGGACTGATTTGAATAAATTTGAATTGTTGTGGGACTAAATCGAAAAAGTAGATAAGTATGGGACCAAAAAGAAAAAGTTAAAAAGTTACAGGACGAAAATGGTTTTATTCTCTTAGTTGTAGGCTAGTTAATAGACAAGACGGTGTATTAGTCGTGGCTTAATTTCACTTCTTCTCTCTATGAAGGAAATACTTTCATATTTTAATTCACTTCTGATCAGATTATCAATTCATATTCCAATTCTGTTCTTTAATCTTCTTCATTTTATTTCCAAAAAAAGGGAGGTTAGATATCTTGGATATGAAGCTATATATGTTGTGGTGAAGAGACTATTTTAACATAACTCGGGCAAAAGCATTATATGAAAATAGTTCATGATAAACTTAGGGAAAATACACTTTTTTGTCCTTTAAGTTTGGTCAATTTTGTTTTTCGTCCTCTAACTTTTGACTTTATTTTTTAGTCCGATAACTTTCAAAAAATTAACATTTTCGTCCTAAAACATAAGTTATCGGACTAAAATGTTAATTTTAGGACTAAAAAATTATCGGTTTTAGGACGAAAATGTTAATTTTTTAAAAGTTATAGGACTAAAAAATAAAGTCAAAAGTTAGAGGACGAAAAACAAAATTGACCAAACTTAAAGGACAAAAAAACCAATTTTCCCATAAACTTATCCTGAAACAATTTTAAAATATCATTAATCTCATTGGGAGTATCATTAAACCTTGTTCCGTCTCGGGCAGGGTCAACAAAGAGACAGTCCATGCAGTACATGGGCACTCATCTAATTTTACTATAAAATATATTTTTTTTCCTAGGTCTAAACTCTAAAATAAAGAAAAAAACCAGTTAATGGTTCTCATGTATTGAAAATAAGAAATGGTAAATCTCAAAGGAGTCCAAATCCATGACCATATGGTTCACTAATCCACAAAGTTTCCAGATATAGCCTTTTCTTTTCTTTTCTTTTTTAAATTACGAATTTTTAGTGTTTTATCATTCTCTTGTGGCAAATGTATGATAATGATCAAAATGAGAATTGATGAGAAATATTCATCCTCTATATTTGCTAATCAAACAAATGGGATCAAGATAATACTTTAGACAAGTGATGAATGTATGGTCGTTTTCAGGAATTAAAACAAATTTATCCTCTATATTTCACCTTAATCAAAATAATCCTCTATTTATTTGTTTTATTAATTTAGTCCCGAATCTATTTAAATTTCGCCAAAATGATCATAATTGGCCTAAAAATGTACAAAACCTCACAGTTTGTATCCTCTATTTATGTTCTTTACCAATTAAGTCCCGTATCAATTCACATTTCTCCAATTAGGTCCTAATTAAATGCAAAAAATATAAAAGGCCACATTTTTTAGTCATGTGCACTAGTTTTTCGGGGGAATCCTATGATGTGGTTTTTTTTCAATGTGGCACGCCAGGTGGCAGTTTTTGCCAAATAGAAAAAATCTTGAAATAAAATATAAAAAAAATCAATTAGGACCATTTTTCACCAAATTAGGATCATCTTTGGTGAAATTTGAACAAATGCAGGACTAAATTGATAAAATAATAAATAGAGGATCATTTAGATAAATGTAAAAAGATAGAGGACGAATTTAGTTTAAATCCCCTTTTCATTTTCAATAACAATAACACTAATCACTACAAGAAAACATAAAAAAATTGTCAATATGGCTACGAAATTTCCAACAAAAAAATTTGTAGTGGGGATCTACGAATTGCCTACAAAATTTTTTAATTGTATAGACATCTTTCTTCCCCACCTACAAAAAAAAAAATTGTCTAGGGAAATTTCGTAGACAAATTGTGTTGTAGGTAAAATTTTGTAGGCAAATAACTTGTAAGAAATTATACCTAGGGATTTTATTTCATAGATAAATTAATTTCATAGGCAAGTTGTTTCTAGGTTGAGAAATGTAGAAACTTTCATAATTTTAATTATGTAGACAATTCTTACTTATAAACTTTTTTGTTGGAAAGAATATGTGGACAATTTTTTTTTTTTTTTTGTAGTGAATGTTCTATATGCACAAAAACCTCTATAAATGTATAGTATTAGCGACCGACTACGACCGTCGGGCGGTCGCTGAATTCAAAGGTCAGTCAAAGCTGGCCAATAATTTTTGTCGCTTGATCAGCGACCGCAAAGGCAATCGCTAAATTCAACTTTGTAATCAGCGACCGCTTCTTGACGGTTGCAAACCGAACAGTTTGACCCGTTATTGGAAATGGGCAACGCGCATTAATGATTGTTACTTAGTGTTGTTTGCCAAATAATGAGGCTGGTGATTAATGGCTATTTAAGTGAGCTTTGGCAAAAACATCAAATGATTGGAATCATAAATGTTGAATGAATGATTATGATGAGGAAAATTAATGACGAAGATGAACTGAAAGTAAGATCACCAAGAGTTGCCAGGGGTTTTTGATCCCTGGACTTGAATGCAAATTATATTGATTTTTTGATTGATTGTGTTGAACTCCCCCTTCTTGTTACAAATGTGGGACTATTTATAGTTTTCTCCCTGCAGGGGTATGGTTGTCAATTCCGACCCCTCAGGGGACAGGGGCATTAAATGCTCCCAGCCCCAGAGGGCGTGCGGGCGCTCGTACGCTGTAGCCTGCAGGTGGCCGGCCACTAGTGTGTTGACGCATGTCCATAAAAGGACGATTCTCTGAGAACTTTCCTCAATTGGAAGGAATATTCTCCCTGTTGCTGTGTACGGTGGCGGCTCTTTTCCTCTTGGAGGTTGATCCTGTCTGATTCTGTCACGTGCTCTCCTTCCTTTCTGTTGGCCGGGGACAATTCGAGGTCGGAGGTCGGCCTCCCTATGAGCCTTGAGGTCGGAAAGCCTTCCTAATCGTCGGTTGTGCCTCAGCGACCTCTATTGGTTCGTATTGATCGAGGTCGGACCGGCCCAGCCCCAGCCCATTTGACCTGTTATTTGGCCGGCATAGATGAGCATTTTAAGCTCGCTTCCGACCTCGTTTCTGAGGTCGGAGAACGGGGTCGGAAACCGTGGAGATCAGACTTCGTCCGGTCGGATCGAGACCGTCGCGGGCGTGCGGTCTCGTCATTTTGGCTTGTTTTAGGTCGGTGCTGACCTGAGGTACAAAATGGCTACAACACTTAGCGACCGCTATAATCTGTGATTAGCGACCGCCGCTAATATTTTTTACCATTTTTAGGCGGATCCGTACTTCACTTTCGCCCAGCACATAAAAAACGGCCGCCGTTTGCCGTCGTCGCCGTCTCCGTCGAGCAATCCGGTCCGGTCAAATCACTCGTTGCTTCCCTGTCTACACAATAACCGTAAGTTTCTAAAATTTTAGCCGTTTATTATATTTTTATATCATTTTTTAAAATTAATAGGATTTATATTATATACATGAAGTTATATATATATGTGTGTGTTTGTATATATGTTTGTGATTGAACCGTTTATATTTTGTATTTATATTATATACATGAAGTTAAAATTTTAACCGTTTAATTATTATGTTTGTATATTATTGTATATAATATTTGTATATATGTTTATATATATGTTTAGTTGGTATGTTATATCGTTGATTGATATATATTTAATTAGTTGATTGATAGGTATTGAATTAGTTGATTGATATACTATTAATTTAGTTGATTAAAATATTTAGGTATGAATTTAGTTGATTGATATGAATTTATACGTAGTTATGAATTTAGTTGATTGATATATATATGTATGAATTTAGTTGATTGTTATGTGTAGGTATATATTAATATCGAGTAGAAGTAGTTTTGAATGTTACAGAATTCATGATGCATGCAAATATTAGAAAGTAGAATTAACGCCTCTTGCGATAATTCTTGGAGCTGGTGGTTTTGCACTTCTTTTGAAAAGCCGCTTCTCTTTCCTGAATGCATGTGATTTCATTAATTTCTTGATGATCAA
Organism: Ballota nigra; assembly: GCA_947034835.1. Classification (NCBI taxonomy): domain Eukaryota; kingdom Viridiplantae; phylum Streptophyta; class Magnoliopsida; order Lamiales; family Lamiaceae; genus Ballota; species Ballota nigra. The sequence goes on along the minus strand of OX344726.1, from coordinate 2,091,838 downwards.
ATAATTTAGGGAGAGAAAATCAAGAAAATTAATGAAAGTTATATTGATCGACCACACTTACTTCCTAAAGCGATGAGAGCAGTCATCGAGATCTATAATTTCCCACTCAACCTCCATTTCAGCATAATCTTCCCCAAAAACTCCTTCTTCCTCAACACTAGTTTAAACAAGATGACATCACACTACAAAATATTGTTCGTTTAAAGAGGAATTTAAAGAGGAACACAGGATCAAAGAGGAATTTAAAAAGGGGGAAACGCCCTCGACAAAATAGGCCTCGCCAGGCTATCCCTCGGCTTGCCCCTCGCCAATTAACGAGGGGAGGCGGCCCTCGTCAACTAACGAGGGAAAAGCCCTCGCCTGGTACAAAATGCGGGCCCTCGTCGAAACCCTCGTCAACTAACGAGGGGGCTTGCCCTCGTCCAGGTTAGCGTGGGCGGAGCCCTCGTCTCGGGCGGCTGAAGTTTGGTGAGCGCGACAGCCCTCGTCTAACGCCTGAGAACGTGGCCCTCATCTTGCCCCTCGACAATGCAAGAGGATAAAGCCCTCGTCAACCAAATTTATAAATAAATAAAAAAATTGTTGGTCGCACCCGCGGGGCAGGGAGGACCCGACCCGCGAGCAGCGTATTCGAACCCGAGACCTCACAGGCGAGGGAGAGATTTTATGCAGTTCGCCTTACCGTTTGGGCAAGGCTTGTTATTCGAAATGATTTCTATTGTAATAGTATATGTGTTACCCGAAAGTAGCTCCATACACCTCAATACTCTCTTCATGGTCCACGCATTTTGCAAGGTTGCATCACCCATAAATATGGTATTATCTGCAAATTGTAAGTGGGATACCTTAAGATTATTCCGGCCGATTAAAGCTCCACCAAAGAGCCCCATCTCTGTTGCCTTTGTCATTAAGATGCTCAGCCCTTCAGCCACGATCAGAAACGAAAAAAAGGGATTGTGGATCCCCCTGTCTCGGTCCTCACTCCAGTTTAAATTCTCCTGAGGGACTTCCATTGACTAAAATCGAAGCAGTAGCAGTTGAGACGCACTCCATTACCAATTTCCGTCAAAGTGTGCTGAAATTAAAACGCTCTAGCATCAAATCCAGGAACCCCCAATCAACGGAGTCATAGGCCTTGGCAAAGTCAATTTGTTGATGAGGAACATTTTAGGATAGGTTTACAAAGAATAAAAATCCCTCAATTGAAACGGATGATATGTGTTTTTTGGTAAATTTTCGATTTTTAAGCAAAAAGAACTAAAATTGATGGGAAAAAAATTACTGGACTAAAATTGGATCGACCTAAGTTGCAGGACTAATTTTGATATTTTCTCTGTTCATGAGTATTCATTTGACTCGAGAAGAAATCAGAAAGAAAATAAAATAATATTCATAAGATGATAAAAAAATAAGATATTTTTAAGTATTATAAGTGATGTTTAATTATTTACATGATTGACTAATCATGATAATATATATGCAAATTTGTATTTTAAGAAGAAAAATTACTAAAAGGATATTTCAATAATTTTATATATATTCTTTCTTAAGAAAAATAATCATTTATTTTATTGCAAAACTAGATTGGTGTTGGCAAAGGTTTATGACATGTCAACATTCTATTGCTAATAAGTAAATAAATAAACATTATAGATAACTTATTATTTTGTATTTGAAAATTGAAAATTATAGAATCAAAATGGCGTTTTACCGTTTAGCTTGGGTTAAGGCCCATTACTTTTCATGAAGGCCCACCCTTATCTTTTCATGAAGGCCCACTCTTCTGCCTTCCAATGACAAAACGATGGAAATGGTTCGTTACCTTAACTAATTCTGTCGTTTCTTTAAAAACAAAAAAAAAATTCGAAAAAGAATAAAAAAAAAAAAAAAAAAAAAACTAATCTATCGATCAACCTAGAGAAAATTAGAATTTAATTAAATTCACTTATTAATTTATTTAGCAAAAGTATCATCACCAAAATAAGAATTAACGAGAACAACTCATCCTCTATCTTCGTATATATACAACACCCTTCAATACCTATAGCATCATAAGCCAGGCAATGCTTTAACCACATAAGGAAGAGTAGGTTTTATATAAAAATAATTTCTGATAAATTTTTCACAAAATTATTTTAAAGTATTAAATATTTAAAGTGTCAAAAATCTCGCCTGAAGTATTTAAAAGCAGGTTAGTGTATTATATTGTAACTGTTGATTTTTTCTTACCTCAGATTTTTATACTTCTAATAAGATTTTTTATATTTTTTATTAAATAATTAATACTTTAGTCAAGTGATGATCGTGTTATCTCCCGCTCCAATAAATGAGTCAACTTAACATTCCGATAATTCCCAACTTTCAGGTTTAAAATATTACAATGCTTGTTAACCTGAATCCATTATTCATTGACAAATATAGAGTGAAATTGGTTTATACATAAATCATTAAAGGATATTAGTTATTTTTATTATAGAGTATTAGTTATATTTACTGAAGAGTATTACTGATTTACACTAAAGAGTCTTAGTTGTTCAGTGAAAATGAACTAAGACTTTTCAGTGTAAACCAGTAATACTTTTCAGTAAAAATAACTAATACTTTTCAGTGAAAACAACTAATACCCTTCAGTGATTCGTATATAAACCAATTTCACTCTATATATGCTCTTATTCATTATTGTTATTAAAAAATTAGAGAAAAAATTATTTTCAAGAATACGTAATCATTAACTTAATTCAGATATTACAACAATGATTGACATAATAAGAACATTGATTCATTGAGATAATTAAGTAACTGATACAAAGTGAACTTATTTTTTCCCTACAGGAAAGACTCCTTATTATAACCATGATCACCCCTCTTTCCTTTCTCATTACATCAACTTCCTACATAGTACAAATCTCATACACTTCCACCCCTCGTAGCCCGACCCGACCCGGCCAGGCCTTAGTTAGAAACCTTAAACTTGGATTTGAATCGGCCACCTAAACATATCCTCTTCTGGTACTGGTAGGGACAGAGTGACCAACCCGGTGGCGGGCTCGTAGTCGAACGCAGTCTCCGTATTGCCAACGCTGCATTTCGACGGCTTTTGAGACGAGTAGACTCCGAAGCGGCCGCATCCTCTGACCTTCATCGCAATGGTGGCCGAGGTTTCGTTCGTTTTCTCGACTTCGAACTGCTCCACGGCACCGCTAGAGTTGAACATATCGAGCAAGCCAATCGGAGCGAACGAGATGTCGGCCGTGATTTTCTGTTTTGCAAATGAAGATAGAGGTTAGCAATCTTGTAATGTAGAGTACACAATGTGGCCAGCTAAATTGGTTATCATGAACTAACCTTCAGAGGACAGACGTGGAATAGTTCGTACTCGAGAACCTTAAGAGTCACGGGGAGAGACGAGCCCTTTGGCAAGCGGACTACTTCACCGGATCTATGGGAGTAGATTATAGCTTCCCCGTCCCAATCGGGGCCCGCAATGTGGGCGATGCTATCGACGTCTATTGCTTGAATCGAGCCGGTGAGAGTTCCGGGGGAGGCGTCGTGAATACGCGTCTTCTTTTCTACCTTGCACCACCCGGCACCTTGGCAGTTGAATACCCCAACAACTCCAGCACACTTGTTTGTATTCCAGATTTTAAGTAAGCTGCATTTTTAATGGGAGGTTAGTTCGTCGAGAGTACTAAAGGTGTTAAGACGAGATGTCGTCGTAAAGTTACAAACCTTGTTCCGTCTCGGGCAGGGTCGACAAAGAGACAGTCCAGTGTAGGTCGACCGGGTAACTGTGCACGAAGGACTGATCCGTCCGGAAGAACCAATTTTCTCAAGAGATCAAAGTTGTGGTGACCTGGCTTGTCACTGGAAAAATAAAACAAGGATGAGAAAAGAAAATGAAACAAAAAATTAAGATTTAAGTATAGGATTTTACCTAACATAAATTGCACATCCTCCTACAGCTCGTGCCGCAGCGTGATACTCAGCTGTCGGGTGCAAACTCTGCGCAGAAATCGACATTCGTATAACGCAAAAGTAGAACTCGAACGAGTTTTTCAGAAATTACAGAGGGAGTAGAACTCACATGAAACATATCCCAATCAGGTTGCATAAATTCTCCCAAGAACACAGTGTTGTAAGCCACTGAAGAGATGTGGATAGTGTGGGAAGCAGGATCGCGAGGATAGTAATCATCAGAAGCTCTAACGACAGCGGTCTGTCTGGAACTGTAGATTCCGTCGGTATTATGGCACATGCAAGCGATGCAACCATTGTCAGTAAAGTTGCGAGCTATGGAAGCTTCCAGAGCCTGGACATAGCTACGAGTGATGGAAACTCTACCACCATGGCCAGCACCGAGAGTCTCAATGATATTCTGCACGTCAACTTTAACTCCGTCGATTCCACATGAAGCCAAATAGGCATGAAGCTCATTGTAGAAATTGAACGCTTTCTTAGGGTGGACCAGGCCCAACCCATGGACAGCAAGACTGTCCATAACGATGTCGGGTTGGTTCCCCATTACACCGGGAGACTGCACGGGATAAGCCAAAGCTGTCTCAAAGTGCTCCAAACCGGGTCCTGCAGGCTGCACCCCACCCCAGTAACCCGCTAGAGCATGCCAAGCAAAAACATACCTGGAAAGCAGGGGAATTGTAAGAAAAATTGTACGAATTTAATAGCGTCTAAAGGGCACAAGGACAAAGTTAGAGGACATACTTGACATTGTGCTGTTGCTTGGCATCCCTCACCACAAGTTTCAGACCCGGTTCCTGCTCATCAGTTCCTCCATTTTTTTGGAACTTTGCATTCTCCTTAATTCCTACAAGCCTGTTTGCGAACCTACAAATTGGGTTAGAAGTATTGTTTAATTGGAAGTGAAAAAAAATGGATCAAATTTGCTTCTTTGTGTTATGCTGAAAAGGGAAAGAGTTAGTAGTCTTACTGAGCTCCTTCTTGTACAACACAATTTGGATCGTTCTTGGCTTCATTTCCAATCTGCTGCCAGCCATCGTCTATGATCAGAAAGCGCGGTGGTGCTCCGCCATCAGACAAGCTGCGAGAGGGATATTACTAAGCAGCAATGGAAAACTTCTAGAATCGTCTTAGGACCTAAAAATCAATAGACCGTACCTCTTCAGTCCTTCTTCAACTCCCTCAGCAGTCACATCGGTGTAAAAGGCATCCCACGTGCACCATCCAAACCAGTCAAGGAATCCAGGCAACTACAAGGAGCCCAAAATACATATATATCAACATTAATTGGACTAGATCCACATAATCTACTCTAGATTGCATATACTCGTCAAAACAATCTTTTTACCTTTTTCTTCTCTCGGTGATGAAATGTTTGCATGTGTTTCTCAACAGCTCTGTTTCACAAAGAAATGATTTTAATATCCATTGGATTGTAACACAACTCTACAACAAGCAGTAGGAGAAAGAGGGGTAATATTGGGAGAATTGATGATTGAAAAGAAGAAACGATGTCTTACTTAACAGCCTGGTTGATGACTTCAAATGGATTCGTCCCAGAATGCATGTAAACAAGGTGAAGTCCTTGGTCGGTTTCAACAGCATTGTCACCTGTAATGGAATACACATAAGGATCACTCAAATTCTTTCAACCATATAAACCCCATTAATATAAAAAGTGGTATTTGCCTTTGATATTAACAGACATTTATATCTCATTTCCATCTTTATATGCATATGCTTAACCCAAATGTTGTGGTACCATAACTACTCACCACTCTCAAAGCAGATCTCCAGCTGATCCTTCTCGTTGCCTTGAAGAACTGCACGGAACGGCCCTTCAAGGATAGGCAGGAGAACGGTGTAGATGGTCGGGGCCTCTTCGAGCTCAGCAGCAGTGGCATCCTTGCTCTCGATGAGCATGAACTGGGTCTCAAGGGGAACATCCTTCCCACACGTTCCCATCCTCTGAGTCATCCACCAGAGCTTGAAACGAAATAAGCACATGAATCTCACGTCTCTGTTTAACACGAAAATCACAAACATTCAAATTATAAGAAAGGTTATTACAATAAAAGATTAATAAAAGTAACAACTATGAACCAAATTATGATTTCTAATTTTAAACCAAATTCAATGAGCACTATTAGATTAATGAACTAATCAAAAGAACCATAGGCCAATCAGAGAATAGTGCTTACTCCAAAACACCAACTGGGCACACATGGATGCTTTTGCTGTGAGAAGTCGTGGCACCAATGAATGCACCTGCAACTAAGCCTGCGGAACCTGGAGTAAGAACGATGTTGTCAGGAACTCCGGTGAGAATGGTCTTCCCATGAACCACAAGGTTCCCATCATTGACGGAGATCTTCGGTGTAACCGTCATCTTCCCGCGTTCTAGAACTGCTTTTACTGCATAAACAAATAGAATAAGCACTAAGAAATAAATCCGCCACTATTGTCAAACAGATCAAACAAAAAAAAGTTCAGAAATCTGGAAATTAGTCGAGATAACCAAGGAAGCTGACCATACTGTGATCTTAGCAAAAGAAGACAATAAAGCAGAAAAGGCTTGAACTAAAGCACAACATTTAAATTATGAAAAGGAGAGCATATTTGGACCACCACTACACATAATTTAGATCTCTTAGATCCAATTATTTACTTTTACGATGACGTTTCAAAAAGTTTCTCGCATCTTCCTCAACCGCCTTTTCTCCGCCGTTTCCCCACAAATCCAGAGTAAATGCAGCAAACAAGTAAAAATATCTGGAGAAAAGTGAGATCCATATGGAAATATGATCTCAACAAAAGATTGCCGGCAGTTAAGAGAACACTCGCAGTAAACAGATCCGACTCAACATATCCCCAAAAGTTATATCAAGAGCATAAAAAACAGTAACAAAAAAGTTATTTGAACAGAGATATTTATCTAAGTGACACGAGATAATTTACATAATTCCATCATTATCCTGTTTAACAGTTTCAAGTGAAAGATGCTAAACATCCAAAAAGTATTCAACTACAGAAAATAAGAATCCACGCAAAAAAAAATTCCAACTACTGTAACTGCACCTCCATACAGATTCAAATTCTCATGTCGATTCACAGGTACAACACAATTTCGACGTACAATCGTACTCTTCCGAAAATGTAAACGAAGAATCAAAGATCGACAGGCATGCGAAACAAATGCGTTCCGTAGAATCATTTCCGAAGAATTCCACCAAAAATTCCCGGGAAAATTAGTGCAAAAAAACGAAAAGATCTCAAATGCACGAATTCGACTAACAATTCGAGTAATGTTACTTCAAATTCGAAAATTCATGTTCTACCTTACGAATACCCCCACATTTTCCGCATAATTCTACAAAAAAAGCAGCAAAAGCGAAAAGGTAAAAAAAAAAATATCAACAAATATCTAACTTTACCTTTTCAGTTTCCTTTAGCCGCCTCAAAAGCAGCTCGAAGAGATCAACTTCTCCGCGATGAATGTAGAGAGAGAATGCCAGAAGCGCACTCCAAAACGGAATGCAAACTTCACGCGAGATCGGAGAGCGAATGAAAAGCACGCACTCACGCACACAAGTGATACAACAATGGGTGTGAGAATATGAAGAAATCAGCTTGGGTTTATATAGCACGCACATCGTTAAACGTCGAACGGTTCTCATCGGGGAAGCGAGTAGAAAGCCGACACGTGGGCGGGAGTTGCTTGGTATTTAATTCAATGATAGATCGAGTATCTTTTCATGACAAGAGAGTATTTTACTGTGGCAGGGAAGTTTGTTTGTTGTTTCAGTTTCAGTGTTTCACCACCAAATCGTTAGCCATGTTACCTTTTCAGTCTTAGCATATAAGGAAATTCAAATGTGACCACAAATAATGCATTATACAAATTCAGTGTGTTATTCATAGAGTTGGCTACTTGGCTACATAAATTGTCTCCTTAAATAAATTAAATATTTAATCTTCGTAAAAAAAAAAACATTATGTGAATTTGAGATTTGATATTGGTTTTGCTTAAAAAATTAATGTGAAGATTAATTCTATTGAAAAAAAAAAATTGACTAAACGTTGAAATCATATAAATAAAGAAGGGTATGTTTTATATGAAATCGTTTCATAATAAGCTTAACATGAAATAGTTTTAGAGTATCATTAATCTCATTAGGAGTATCATTAAATCTCATCAGGGGTATCATTAGTCTGAGTTCAAGAAAATTTAAACATTTTTCTTGAACTCAGACTAATGATACCCCTGATGAGATTAATGATACTCCCGATAAAATTAATGATACTTTAAAATTGTTTCATGATAAGCTTATCATGAACTATTTTCATATAATATTTTGCCAATAAAAAATTGTGATGACTTCATCCAATTTTTTAAAGGAGCAATAACTTCATTTTAGTAGTTATAAGTTTTTGGATTTAGAGCAAAACATTTTTTTCTGCAATTTATGATTCATTTCACTCTATATATATTCTCTTATTTGGACTTTCATTATAAAAAATAAAAAATAAAAAAATTATTTATGAGATTAAAATTGTCTACAAAATTTTCCAAAGAAAAAAAATTATAGTGAAAATCATCTACAACTTGCCTATAAAATTTTCTAATCATATAGGCATCTTCATTTCTCAACCTAAAAACAATATGTCTACGGAATAAATTTTCTAGGTAAATAATTAACTACTAGTCATTCGCCTACAAAGATTTACCTATAAACAATATGCCCACAGATTTCGTAGGCAAATTGTTTGTAGGTAGGGAATGAATATATACATAAAATAAGAAAATTTTGTAGGCAATCCCCACCATATAATTTTTTCTTGGAAATTTCGTAGTCATATTGACAGATTCCGTAGATAATTCTATATTTTCTTATGGTGTTTAATAAAATTCAAAGGTATTTTTAGTTGCACAAGTGTGGTCACTGTTTTTTATCCGAAAGTCAGTTTCTTTGTATTTATGCACCAATTGCATTATGCAAGTAGACGCATGTAAGTAAAAATATGAAGATTAATATAACTGAAGCATACAAATTAAATTTGACTTGGAAAAATAAAATGAAGTAAATAGACTAATATAAATGAAATATGATAGTGCACGCATATATATATATATATATATATATATATAAGTGCACATGCGGCTTGGTGTTTATTATATTAACACATGAGTATGTATAGAGTGAAATTGGTTCACACATGAATTATCAAAGGGTATTGGTTGTTAGCACTAAAAAGTATTAGGTATTTTCACTAAAGGGTATTAGTTGTTTTCACTGAAAAGTCTTAGTTTGTTTTCACTACACAACTAAAACCCTTCAGCGTAAACTAGTAATACTCTTCAATGAAAACAACTAATACCCTTTGATAATTCATATATGAACCATTTTCATTCTATACTTTGTTTTTAACACATTACCTAAATTTCGTGTCAAAAGATATATTATGTTCCGAAATAATGTTATGCTACGTAAGAATGTTAATTTAGTAATATTATCCAAAACAATATAGATTAGTTCTTGCCGTGGACTTAATTTACCTTTAATTTTTAGAGATTTGTCACATCATGTATATACTTTATAAAAACTCCAAATTTTCCTCTCAAATATATTCGCTGAACATCATGATATTGCCGACAAATTATCTTCGATACGCAAATTAATTTCAGTATTAAAACAAACAACTTTATTGTAATAAAGATTCTTTATTCCGGATAATTATGAACATTAAGCAAAATTATCTGTGGTAAATTGATTCCAAAGCTGTAATGATTTGTGGATAAAATTAATTAATTGATCATTAAATCGTTCATTGAGATCGATGATTAGTGCATATTATTAATTAGTCTATATGGTTTGTTTGTTAAGATGGCAAATTTTAGATAAGTACGTACATGTGATATACTATCCACATAATATTTTAGGGTTTGCATGGGATTCACTCATTATAAATTTATATCTTCATGACTTATAATTGAATGACATTTGGTAGGTCTATTTATTCTTGTTTTTGCAGTTTGATTCCTTTTATGGGTCAAAATTCAAAAGGGAACTTAAGTGTTATCTCAGGTGGTGGCTAGCTAGATGCAAGTGGTGACCTAAGTTTAAAATTTTATTTTCTTAATTATTACTTTGGATCGAGCACATTGAATTTGTTACAGTAATTTACTTATCTCAGAGTTTATTCAGTGTGTATATTGTTGAATAACCATAAATGATTCTATATATATGTAGTATTTAAATAAAGGGGAATATTATCAAAATTATTATTAGTATTGGTATTTATATCGTTTTTTACCAAATCCAGTAATTAGAGAACCCTTGCCTAATTTTTAGGCCAAGTAGATATGGGCATGCATAGCTTTAAGTCTTTTAACTATCTAATTTTTACATTGAAATTCAAATTAAATTATATTTCTTCATAGATATAATCGAATGTCGACAAAAAAAATTTGGCATTAGGTATATTGTGCAATTTTAATGCCGTTGATTTTACTAAATAATTACAGTTATCTATCTATTCTTGTTCAGTAAAAATAATTATAATTTTTTTCCGATGAAAACAACTAATTTTATTTTTATTTAGTTAGCACGTTCTATCTAGTGCACAAGAAACTCACTCAAAATAAGTATATATATTTTTTCTTCTGCCAAGTAGACATGATTTTCAAAAAAGAAATGGTATATATATATATATATATATAAAAAGTCATGTATGCATTATGTCTTTATGTGTATCTACTACAAAAATATATATATATAATTATTTAAAAAATTATTAATATGACTACGAAATTTTCTAAAAAAAAAAATTTGTAGTGGAATTGCCTACAAATTTGTCGGGTAAATTGCAAGGATGGTCCCATGAGAATTTGTACTTGACAGATTTGGTCTCATGTTCTTTTTTTGTCATATTTTTAGCAGAAAAGGTCTCATACGTTAAATATTTTACAGTTTTTTGTGGAATATTGGATGTAAAAACCTTTTCAACTTGATTTTTGGAGGGAAATGGGCCAGCTTTTGCTATTAACAATCATTTCAAGGTAAAATGCAAGTATGGAAGCGGTTCTGCAACTTTAGTTCGTAGAGTTTTAAGATGTTGGAAATTCATTATTTTTAAGTTGGGAATTATACGCGCGAGTTTTTGGCAGAAAACTAACGGGCGTGTGGGCCTCATGCTCGTTAATCTGTTATTTTTTTACGGAAAAATCGTATGGGACTATTTGCGCTTAAAAAAGGACCAAATTCATGAGGATCAATTCTTATGGGACCATTTCTGCAATTTCCCCCAAATTTGTCTACAAAATTTTATAATTATATAGATTTTTTCATTTCTTGCTTGCAAAAAATTTGCCTACGGAATTTTTGTATGCAAATAGTTTGTGGGTAATTTTTTGCAGGCAAAATCGCTTGTAAGTTGTGGAATGAAAGTGTCTACATGATTAGAAACTTTTGTAGACAATTTCATTAAGAAAAAATTTTGTTGAAAATTTTTATAGACAATTTTTTATTTTCTTATATTGATCCTGCAATTCAAATATATATGTAAACAGTATCATTTAATAACAGAATATTTGCAGTTGTCCACCTATTACTATACATAGAAAACAAGTACAACTGCAACTTTCCAGTGAAAATAAGTACAACTTTCCATGAAATATAGTCATTTGTTTTATGCACGGTTATTAAGAAAGTTGATATAATATGTAAAAAGTAAGAATAGTGTGTCACATCAAGTACAAAATAAATTATTTTAAAAATGTTATGTGTGTATGTTGAAAAGTGTAGATAAAGTTTATTATTGTTATTCTAGGCAACATGACTATTTTTCGTGAACGGCCAAATAAGGTAACCGGGACTATATTTCATGGACGGGGGAGTATTGTTTATAATTGCACTTGAGAGTTACTTTAATTTTTAATTTAAAAAGTAACACGTAAGCAAAAGTCCGTCCATAATTGGTCCACAAAGTTAATCTCTGCTCCTGTATAAGCTTCTTATTTTCTTTAGCACAAAAATTAAGGCAATTGATATTGTAATAGATATAGCTAGTACAAGTACTAGACAATTAAATGGTAATAAATGTAAATAAAAGTGAAGTACAATGACATAAATTTAGAAGATATATTTGGCAAAAAATCCTATAGAAAAAACATAAAATTGTATACCGGAATAGATGGAGTATTTAATAATCGAAAGGACAAAGATACGACATAAGTTAGTACCGTATAACAAAACACGACTACTCCAAGTCCAAGATTCTACTAGGATGCGAATGCGATTCCAACTATAACCAAAGCCGCTTTTAATTACTCGAGTATTAATATAGATTTAGTGCGTTAGTATCAATCATTATTTCTGGGGAAAGCACTTTTTGGCTTTTAATTAAAATTAAGATAAATAAAAAATAGGGAAATAAGTATACTGCTGCAGTGGCTATTAATTGTTGATATTTAAAAGCAATTACTTATTAATAGCTTCCTCATTAATTAATTAGTAGATTCCAAGCTAGCCAGTTTCCAACCTCCCAATATGGAGCATTACCTTTAATTTTTATTACTTTTTAATGAATACTACAAGGCCAACAAATATTTTGATTCTGGTTAAAAATAAAATTAAGGGCTTATTTTCTTAATTGCTTTTGAATGATATATAAAAAAAATTGTATTCTAAGTATTGGTTCATATTTATTTAATTAGTGTATATGTCTTTCTCGTTGATTTATTTTCAGTCTTGTAAAAAATTTCAACACTCTCTAACATATAATGAGTTTCGAATGTTGATGGTTTGTTTTTTTAGTAATCACTTTTAAAGTTCTTTACCAAAGAAATAAATTCTGCAATTGTTGTGATGGATATAGAAAATAGATATGCATTTTCTAAAGGTTAAATATTCAATTCTAACACATATTTTAAGTTTTTTTATTTTTATTTGTAATGATAAAGTTGTTAAAAAAATCAATTAGTATTTGTAGTGATAAGATTGTTTTTAGTGGCATTGTGGTAAATAGAAGATGTAATACGAAATTAAAAAAAAAAATAGTGGCATTATGATAAATAAAATGTACTCAATTGAAGTGAATACTATGCATTTTAGATTTTTTTTAAAAAATATAAAAAAAAAAAAAAACTCTATTGCAAAAAGCATGAAAACACACACACTTCGGCGTGAATGGTGTTTTTTAAATCAACAATATCCCAAGAAATAATCAACAATACCTCAAGAAATAATCGATAATATCATTAAAAATAATTAACAATATTTCAGGTGGTAATCAACTATATAAGTAGTAATCAATAATACTCCAATATTTTTTTAATTATATATTTCTAATTTAAAAGATCAAATTTGGATTTAGAATTGCGTTTAAAATCAAAATTGAATTTTTGATTATTGTGAATATGCACACAAACCAATATTTTCTTCTTTTGTAGTGTGCATATAATTTTGGGACAAATAAATAAGCCAAGTGTGCGAATAATTGCGGGTCGAAATTACTACTTTATTCAAAAATTGACCCATAATATACTACAATACCTTCTACTTTATTCATTTTTTCATAAAACTTGAGTTCATCAATCTAGACACACTTTTTATGGACCAAAAAAGTATAACATCCATCCCGAAACACTCTTTACAGTTAATTTTTTTAGAAATTTTAATATGAGAATTGACTTGTAGTATATATTTAAATGGATAAAATATTTTTATGAGGATTTAGAATTTTTTTTAAATATTTTACGGATAAACTTTAATAAATAAATACTATAGTATCAAATTGTTTAAAAATTAGTAGTTTTAATTGAACGGATACTACAGTATTGTATTTATTAAAGTTTAAGCGATGAGAATGGAGTGGAGGAGTGGGTATGAGGAGAGGTGGAACCCAACTCAAATGTGTAAACTCTTTCATACCCATTTTGTAGAGGTATTGAAAGAATTTCGTCTCATCTAAAATTCCGAACTTATAAAATGGTGTGAAATTAATTCATTTAATTATTTCCCTTAACACTCCCCCTCACTCATGGGCCGGACTCAATTTTCCCTCTTTGAGAAGGCCCAATGAGTGAACAATTTAATATGGGTGGAGTTGCTTTTAGGGGGAATCGAACCCAGGATTTTTATCCGGGCGTGAGCCTATTGGCTCTGATACCATGAAAGAATTATGATTCATCTAAAAGTCCGAACTTATAAAAGGGTGTGAAATTAATTCATTTAATTATTTTCCTTAACAAGATATTTTGGTCTTTTTAACATAAACTGGGTATTTAAAAAATTAATAATTAATGTGGATAAAATAAAGGGTTAATTTCATATAAATTCACGACCTTTATGCTTAATATCAATTTAATCACGAACTTTTAGATCTTTGTAAAAAAAACCCAACCTTTGACAATGTTGCAATTTAATACACATTTTTTTTTTCTTCGGCCAGCAACCATGACTCGCCGGAGTGCATGTCATCTTGCCATTTAGGATTACACATGTTTATTTTATTTATATTTTAAATCCACATCATAAATAACACTTACCATTAAATAACATCTTTCTACTTAAAATTAATATAGCAACCAAATAAATCTAAAAAACTAAGAACGTTAAGAGGTTTATTACAAATAATTTATATTGGTTGTTGTTTAATTTATTTGGTTGCTATTTTAATTTTAAGTAGAAATGTGTTATTTAAATTGTAAGTGTTACTTGTGATGTGGATTTAAAAAATAAATAAAGTAAACATGTGTAATCATACGTGGCAAGATGACACACGCTCCGGCAAGCCACGTCATCGTTTGCCGGCCGGAACACTACAAGAAAATAATAATTTGCCTACGGAATTAAATTGCCTACAAAAATTTACTAACAAAAAAGTTTGTAGTAAAAATTGTCTACGATTTGCCCACATAATTTTCTAATTATGAAAGCATTTATATTTCTCAACCTAAAACAATTTGCCTACGGAATTGATTTGCCTACGGAATAAAATCCCTAGGTATAATTACCTACAAGCCATTTGCCTACAAAAATTTACCTACAACACAATTTGCCTATGGAATTTTCGTAGGTAAATTATTGTGTAGGTGGGAAAGGAAAATGTATATACAATTAGAGATTTTTGTAGGCAATTCGTAGGCAATCCCCCCTACGAATTTTTTTGTTGGTAATTCCGTAGCTATATTGATAATTTCCGTAGGCAATATTAAATTTTCTTGTAGTGGAAGAAAAAAAAAACGTGTATTAAATTGCAACAATGTCAAAGGTTGGGTTTTTTTACAAAAATCTAAAAGTTCGTAATTAAATTGATACTAAGCATAAAGGTCTTGAATTTATATGAAATTAATCCTAAAATAAATTTTTTAAAGTTGCAAATGGATATTTTGTGATATTTTCCCATTATTTTATACACAATCATTTGTTTTGGATATTTTTATAGTTCCGGCGTTTGACATAATATTTACTCTAAAAGGACATGTCTCTTCATCCACCGAACCATTGATATTTGATAGGGGGGGCACATATGGTACCACCGTCTTATGCGGCGACCGTGGGGCCCACTTGAGAGTACTACTCCCAATGCATGACATTTGGTTGGTGTAATGAACTCGAATCTGTACGTCGTCTTATTATATAATGGAGTGTGGCCAATTCTCTTGTCCTTTTGGAGACAAGAATACTGCTAAGTGGCTAATAGATTGCCAATCTTTATAAAACTAGTATTTCAATGGTTATGTAACTGCCCTTCAATGAATGCCTTTGATTATGGAATCCTCTCAAACAAATTTTTACCATCTTTTAAAAGAATTCACCAAATAGTAAAGAGTAAGTCTCTTGTGCATTTGGTGTATGATACACTTACTCAACAGTTGATAATGTATACACTAAAAAGTTAGTCTCAATCATACTGAAAAGTTTACACTGAAAATTAGTTTTCAGTGTAAACTTTTCAGTGTAATTGAGACTAACTTTTCAGTATAATTGAGACTAACTTTTTAGTGTATACATTATCAACTGTTGAGTTAGTGCACCGTGCACTTGGTGCATATGAGACTTTGCCAATAATAAATACTCCCCCCGTCCACAAAATATAGGTTTAGTTGTTTTATTGGGCCGTCCACAAAAAATAGTCATCTTGCCTAAAATGGAAATAATAAACGTCATCTACTTTTTCAACATACACATATAACATTTTTAAAATAATTTATTTTGAACTTGATTTGACACAATATTCTTACTTTTTACATATTATATCATTTTTTTTAATAACCGTGATAAAAATAACAAGCCCAATTTTTATGGACAGTGGGAGTATATGAATAATAGATAATAATCATATTTAATTTAGTTTAATTATTTCTTAACTTTTGTGCACAAAAGAATTTGTTGAATCTCAATTCAGGAATTATGTTATATACTTGCTTAAATACTCTTCCTCTTTTAAAATAAGTGTCTATCTGAAGATTTTGTATCAAATTAATAATCATAGACATATATAATCCCAATTTTTTTTATTATATCTTGAATTTGAATTCGGAGTAAATTAGGAAAAACTGTGAAAAAATAACTAAAATAACACTTATTTTAAAACAAAATTTAACCTCCAAAACGACACTTATTTTGAAACGAATATTGGAGTATAACTTTGTGTTTTCACACAATTCATAACGATATTAATTAAGATGTTTCGGGATTCAGTTGTGTAAAGGAAGTTTGAATTTTGAAATTCTATGAACTTGAAAATCTTGATGAATAGTAAAAATATGTACTCCCTCCGTCTCAGGTCTTTTTTCATAGGAGTACATGACACAATATTTAAGAAAAGTGAAGGAGTATGTATAGAGTGAAATTGGTTTATATATGAATCACTGAAGTGTATTAGTTATTTTTACAATAGAATATTAATTATTTTTACTGAAGAGTATTACTGATTTACACTGAAGAGTCTTAGTTTATTTTACTAAACAACTAAAACTCTTTAGTGTAAATCAGGAATACTCTTCAGTAAATACAATTAATATTCTTCAATGAAAATAACTAATACCCTTTAGTGATTCATGTATAAACCAGTTTCACTCTATACTTTGTCAAAGTGAAGTATGTGAGTGTGAAGTTAAATAATAAAATAAGTAAAATGTGTTTTATTGACTTTTGTGAGTATGAATTATTTCCTTTTTAAGGGTGTAAAAAAAGAGTTGATACGTCCCAAAAATGAAAATGTGAAAAAAGATCCGGGACGGAGGTAGTTGTTGACAAGCGAACATAAATCAATGAGGGGCGAACAAGGTTTAAAGCCATAAGAAGGATTACGAGAAATCAACTCCAAACCAAAACAATAAAGAAAATCAAGCTGGAGTGCACAAACTAATCCAAGGAGTGTATAAAGTGACGAACAACTATAACGACGAACAGCTTATCGGCGAACAGGTTTAAAGACCAAAAAACCGACCCACCACCAAGTCAATAATGACGAACAACATTGGTAAAAATGTTACGGTTATCGGCCTAAGAGGTGTATGCTGACGAACAAAGGACCAAGACCCCAAAGCCAATCTGTGCAAGACACAAAGGCGAACAACTTCTGAACCATATACCCAAACGGCGAACAACTTCTATGAAAGAACTATCCAGGATCAACTAAACCGACATGGACGAACAACAATGAAGTCCGAGATAAGACCAAAGAAGACTTTGTAACTAAGATTTATCTTAGATAAGGTCAAACTAGAGTCAAAGGACACATGTCAAGTATGCAGGCTAGGGAGACCAAGAGTCAGGAATACCCCATGCTTGTTAGTCTCTATAAATAGTTGTTCTCCAGCTTAAGAAATACAAGTTCAAATTCATAAACACTCCCAAAACACACACTAACTCACCTAAACGTGCACACATACGAAATTATTTCGATTTCGATTTTCGTATATTCGATTTCATAACCCGAACCTCGATTTACCATTTACGGTGGTAACCAATCACACGTAATTGATTGATGATCTTTAAACCGAACTTAAACAGTCACTAATTCATTCGATAAAAATTGATCACCAACAGTAGTGTTTGTTTTAGAATTAATTTTGTTAAGATGAGATTTTATTTTATGTTTGATTGTAATTTTACATTGTATTGGGTTAGGGACAAAATTTTATAAGTCGGTCTCACTGAATGAGCATATGAGACTGAACTTAATTTAACTACTTTTATTACTAAAATTAATGAATTGGATTTGTTTGAGCATATACGGTTAAATATAGATATGGCTCATGAAATAAAATACATAAGACAGTCTCGAACTTTCAAATAAGACACTCCTTGGTTATGTGGGTGTGTTATTTTAGTGTATAAAGTATATTGTATCGAAATAGGAAGAATAATAATAAGTTTATAGATATATTTAAATATATATTGACTTTAAACTTGAAAACTAAATTTTGAATATTGAAATAAAACGTAACATGGATTTAAATTTGGAATTTTTAAAATATTGACTTCATGACTCGGATGATCTTACCCAATAAAACTCAAACAAGTTGTCGTCTCTCAATCCCTACCATATATGCAAGCATGTTTTTTATGTCTTTAATTCAACCAATGAAATTGATCTTAGAATTTAGAAACACTATGGTTAAAGACAAAGTTATGGATCAGATTTTACATAAAGAAAATTCCAAATAAAATTGTTATGTATATAAAGTATCACAGTTGTGCACGCACACTATTAATCTACTGTATACAGTGTTATTTTTAAATGGTAAGATGATATTTTTTTTCTTTTTAGTTTTAAGTGACTTTTAAAAACCGATTTTTTAAAAACAATGGTTTTTAAAATCCATAAGATTTTAAAATCGGTGTTCTTTTTTTGTTTTGAGTAGAATAAGTTTTAACTTTATGATATAAAAGTAAAAGGATGTTGTATAGGTTATATATAGGGTAATAGGATTAGGATTTCAAAAATCTAATTTTAAAACTCAAATTAGATTGAGTTTTAAAATGCAAAATCTAAATCCAGATTTTTTAAACTGAAAAATAATTGGTAAATTGCAAGGATTGTCCCATGAGAATTCGTACTTGACAGATTTAGTCTCATGTACTTTTTTTGTCTCATTTTTAGCAGAAAAATGTCTCATCCGTTAAATATTTAACAGATTATGTTAGCAAAAACCTTTTCAGCTTGATTTTTTTAGGGAAATGAGTCAACTTTTGCTATTAAATAGCCTGCCCATTACTCCCTCAACCACAATACTCCAAAAATTTCAGCTTTTAGTATTTCCTCTCCGCGGAATTCTCTTCGATTCCTCCGGCAAACTTGGTCGATTGGGGATGATTTCCTCTCCGCCAGCTTTTCTCTCTACACCGTATGCGTGTATTTTCTAGGAAATCACTATTTGGGTATGATTTTTGAGTGAATTGAATTTGATTTCTCTTCGATTAATAGGGCAAATATGAGGAAGATTTGGAATGGTGGTTTTATCGTGTGGGGTTTGGAGAATTTTGGGTTTTTTCTAATTCGTAGAGTTTTAAGAAGTTGAGAATTAATTTTTATTTTTTTAAAGTCGAGAATTATGCGCGTGAGTTTTTGGCAGAAAATTAATGAGCGCATGGTCCTCACGCTCGTTAATCCATTACTTTTTGACGGAAAAATCGTATGGGACCATTTGTGCTAAAAAAATGACCAAATTCTTGAGAACTAATTCTTATGGGACCATTTATGTAATTTCCCTAAAAAAAAAATATCCTTAACATTGTGTATGCATAACAATGATACTCGACAAAAAAAAAGAGTTAACAACAATGTTCACAAAAGCCTATTCATTTCACGTTATTATTTAAAGTAATAATCAAGACCAATATATATCCTTCGTCGCGGAAATGAATGCATTATCCCAATATATGAGTATTTGGTATCAATAAATTTTGGGATTCTTAATGTAAACTAGGAGTACAAAAAGCCAGCAAGAAGAAAAGCATCCTACTTATTGCGAATAAGAGCATTTGAATGTGACAAAAACATCTTCATTAAATGTTGAATTTGTTCACCATCAATTCATAAAGCTCTTTTACTTTTAATAATCATACGACCTATTTTTTTATCTTTAGTTGCAGTCCACAATCATTTATATATATAATAACTTAGCTATTATTTTATTTTAATCTTGACAAAGAAATTTGTGGTTCCATGCATAGTCCTATCCGATGATAATTTTGCTATTGTATAATAGCTCACAAATCATAGACTAGCTTTCTATGATGCGTTGGACTCTAAAACTCAACTAATATCATATTTTTTCTTCTATGCTACCTCCTAGAGAAAATGACATGATGTAGATCTAACATGTCATATATTATTATTGGCTAAAGGTTTATATGAAAATGGTTCATGATAAATTTATCACGAAACTGTTTTAATGTATCAAATATTTGATCAGAAGTATCATTTATATGGGTTTAAGAAAATTTACAACAATTACAATATAATACCAATGACTCAGATGAATAATATTTCTGATGAAAGTAATGATATTTAAAAAGTGTTCCATAATAAGTTTGTTGATGATCTTTCCTAATCTATGATGATTAGTGGCTGTTTTCTCAAGTTAAGATCATCAAACAAGATCAAAGATTATGAGATTTGGATAAGTAATACTCAAGAAATGAATTTGCAATAGTTTGGCAACTTTTTTATTATGGGAAAAAATCCTCTCCCTTTCATGCAAATGAAGGGGTATTTATAGGCATACAAAGAGGCTAGGTGTCACCATCTTGATGGCTTAGCCATTGGGATCTTGCCAAGTGTTATGACTTTTGTACAACAACTAATCTATTGCCCAATGAATGGGTGTCAAGTGTAAAGACACATTGACTATTTCTAAAGTTAGTGACTCTTGGTATTCCCAATGTTGTACTTGGTCTTTGAAACCACTCAGCTACTCTCCTTGGTGCCCAGCTACTCGTCTGTATGTCTTCGTTGGGTGTTGGAAACCCTTATAATCCAAGTTGCTCGCCTGCTCGCCTCTTGTTAAATATTTTGGGTCTTCTTGCTCTTGTTGTTCATTATTTCGTAATGGTCTCTATGACCAGTTGCTCGCTTCCTTCAATTGGACCTTAGTCCCTGTTGTTCGCCTCCTAAGGCATACAGTCCCTGTTGTTCGCCTCCTAGGGCATACAGTCCCTGTTGCTCGTCCTCTTCTGTATTATTATTTTTGATGATTTCTTAATCTTATTAGATTAATATTTTTTGTTAATATTGTGTCCCTGTTGGTCGCCTATCAACAATGCCCCCTAGTTTGGCATATAAAGATGAATTTTTATCCTTTTATGTCAAACTATAAGGTAAGATATGCTTCGTGGTGGGAGGCGAACAACAGGGAACTCGCCTTTTTTCCACTCTATATGGAGCGAGCAACTAGGTTTTGAATTTCTTTCAGGCGGGAATTTTGGGAGGCGACCAGCGGGGAGCGACTCTTGGACTCGCGTCGTTTCGCTTCCCGAGGCACGAAACACGAAGCGATGTGACGTGGTTGCCCACGCGTGTGCCCCTAAAATTGCATCTAGGGGTCTCAACTTTTCGATTTTCTTAATTTCGCCCCCGAATCCATATCTATAAATAGCTCCTTTCTTCCATTTTCTTTCTTTTTCGATTTCTCACAAGCAAACCGCCATTGGAGAGTTCTTGAGCTTTTCTTTTCGTTGTTTTCTTCGATCCTACAGCCAATTCCTTTCCAATCAAAGGTGAATCCTTTGATTTTTCTTGTTAACTCTTGTTATTATTTGCATTTTGCTTTCAATTTCGCAATTTTCGTTCTTCTTTTTGTTATTTGCTATCGCCGCCGTCGTATCGCCGCCGCGCCGCCGCCGTACTTGTTCACTCTTGATCAATCTTCCATCGTTTGATTTGTTCGGGAATTTTTCAAAAAATTTCAAAAATTTTCGAAGATGACGTCACCATCCTCAAGCAATACGCCATCTGTGGAATTTGTTGGGCGAGATTTGGGAAAAAGGCCTATGGAAGACGAATCGACAGTCCCTCCTCCTCGCCGCTCGCTCCGGCGAACAACTGGCCAAAACCCAAGAACCTTGCTCGTTGATGAAGAGACGGGCTCTGAGGCGAGCTCTGTTGCTCGCTCCGTTGACTCCTTCTACGCTGTAGAAAGCTCGGGCGAGCAGGACGTCCAAGGCCCTGTTGCTCGCTCCTCGGCTCGAGAGGGGACTAACTCGGATTTGGGTGAAGATTCCTCCGAGGTCGCTGCTGACATAGAAGGGATGAGTCTTCATGAAGAAATGGGAGCGAGCAGCGAGCATCAGGCGAGGGGTGAGCAACGAGCAACTGGATCAGGAGGCGAGCAAGTGGGAGTTACATGGGAATTTCTCCGAGAAATAAACTTTCCCGTTTCAAGGCCAATGCCCGAATCTCTTATTCCTAAAGCCGTAGTTCGAAGACAAGATTGGATCGACTATGCGAATAAGTACCACAAGGCTTTCCCTACTCCCGATCGACCTATTATGGAGACTCGTCCATCAATATATACAGCGAGTAAGGTAACCAGTGCAGTTCTAGAGGAGGATTTAGTTCGGATACGATCTCATTATCGTATCCCGTACGACATCCATTTATACGCCCCCCAACCAGGAGAGAGAGCTGACGACCCCCCTCCAGGTTGCACTGCCATCAACCTTGACATACTCAATACGGGGTTCCCTCTCCCTCTACATCCAGTGATCGGGCGATTCTTGAAGGATATAAACCTGGCAATCACCCAGATTACTCCGAACGGTTGGAGTAGTTTGTTGGCTTTCATGACCCTTTTCGGGTTGGAGGGATATCGGAATAAGATCAGCACGGCGGAAATACATTACGCCCTGACCATCTCTTCGGCCGCTAATGAAGATGGGCCTGGTTGGTATTACATCAAAGCCCGTAGTGGCGTTAAACTAATTGAAGGAGTGCCCAACAAGGTCAAGAGTTGGCACAAGCAATTCTTCTATATTGGTGGCGATTGGCGGGCGTCCTCTGATTTTTCGGGAGGATCGGGGCGTATAGACTCTCCTACGCATTTTGGCGAAATTCGGCGTAGGTTTCGAATCTCAGTTCATCGAACTTTTAGGTGAACTAATTTTAATCTTTTTCTTTGTTTTTGCAGGTCCGCGTATCCTGAGGTGGGGGCATCCGGATCTGAGTGAAGAGTTTCTATACGTTCTTGCATTGATTTCTCTTCGGGACGCTAAAGACCGGAGTGTCGAACATCTCTCCCAAGCACATCTCCGCAAGCACGCTCAGCTCACTACTAGTGCTCATCACTTGGAAGCGCAGGCGGAAGTCCCTGAAGGTAACTTTACATAATTCTTAATTTTTCCTTGTTACTTGATTTGTACCTGTTGCTCGCCCCCACCCCTGTTACTCGCCTGAGCCCGGCTGGTCGCCTAGGTCTTGCTGGTCGCCTAGGTCTTGCTGGTCGTCTAGGATAAGTTGTACTTGCCAATTTTATTGATAATTTTTATGTTGTCTTCAGCTCAAAGGGTAACGGTCGTTGTTCCTCCCATTCCCGAAAGCTATCATTTACTCGCACGTCGAGTTAAGCAAATGGCGGCCAATCAACCTTCAAGGAAGAAAAAGTTCGATCCTTGTACTTCCTTGATCAGACTTAGAGCTGAAGCGGACGAGGAGGAAGAAGAAGCTCCTTCGGCTCCTCCCCCAGTTCCTCAGGCTCCTGTACCCGCTCCCCGCCCTCCTGTTCGCTCTTCGCCGCCTCCTCAAGACACGAGGGGCAAGAAACGACTTGCCAAGGAAACTGCTCCTCGTAGGGGAGATGACCGTGCTAAGCGGGCAAAAGGGCAAGGCTCTTCCCAAGTGGGTAAATCTACTGCTCGCTCCTCGCCGGTGGAGGAGGTGACCGAGCAGCAAGTCGTGGGCGTTATGATCGCCGGTCAAGGAAGAAGCACATCTCCCGACAACTCATACTTGGGCTACGACCCCGTGAAAATGAGGGAGTGAGTATCTTCCTCTTCAGTTTGATCGTTTACTCCTTTGACTTTGTTTTCTGATGATTTTTTTCTTTTGAACAGGTACCGGAAAAACGACTATCCCGGTCGTTCAAAGGTGCTTCACCAGTTTAGCTGTGTGAAGTCTCCTCCTGCACCCCAAGAGATTAAGGACTCCCACGTCCGCAGAGCCATGGAATACGTCCCCCGCTCGTGGACCAAGACCGGCGAAGAAATTATTCAGAGCCAAAGTCTTAGTGATAATGCTCGTCTGTTGAGCTACAACTCGAGCCATCAATCAATTACAGCCCAACGAGTCTTGGATCAAGCCGTCGAGTTAGAGCGAACAAATCGCGGTCTGGGGCGACGGCTCGAGCAAGTTGAAGCAGATCGTGATGCTCAACTTGTTCAGTTGAAGAAGAGGGACGAGGAGTTGAAGAAGAAAGATGAAGAGTTGGCTAAGATGAAAGCTGACTTCGAGCGAGCCAAGCTTACGTGGACACGGGAGGTAAAGGCCGCTGAGGACCGGGAGATGATAGCGTCTAACGCTTCAGAGAAGCTTAGACTGGATTTAGGTGTCGCCACGGATCGTTTGCAGGTCCTGGAGACAGAACGGGTGGGTCTGGTGGAGAGAGTGGAGTCATTGAAGGTCCACGTCAACCAGCTGGAGAAGAAGAACAAGCGTGCCATTTCTTACACCACTTATGTGCAAGATGTAACTGATAACACCAATCTTGGTTACATCTGCGCATATGCTGATAGTGTGAGGAATGTGAAGTATGCTTTGGATAATGGTCTGGATGTGATGACTTCGACCATAAAGGACTTCACGGATTACGTCACTGAAAATCCTCCAGCACCTGGCTTTGAGATCCCGGTAGCCGATTTGGGAGAGATGGGGGTTGACCTGGGTGTTTTCAAAGATGACGTCCGCATAATAGCTCCTAAGGAGAGAGTGGAGGCGGATAGAGACATGACAATTTTTGAAGCCCTGGGCCCCCTTCTTCCGAATCCTCTTGGTGAAGCAAGCTCCTCTGTTGCGGTAGGCGAGCAGCAGGTCTCCGGGGTCACTGTGCAAGACGTTCCACCTCCTCCTTCTTCCCAAGATCCTTCGGTGCCACCTGCTCCGCCAGCTCCCGAGACTTAGGCTTAGTTTCTTTTTTTTTTTTTTTTTTTTTTCTAGTTGATGTAGTAGGATGATGGTTGTATGTTCATCTCTTGTAATTTTTTGGTGCTAATGAATGAGAATTGCACTTTTATTTTATTGTTCACTTCTTATTTGCCCTTTAATTATTTTTTGCTTAAGTATTTCTTTCTTAAGTTGAAAGTAAAATACTTTTCCTTGCAAATTTATGCATGTTATTCATGTATGGGTTTATTTTGTTCTTTAAGAACTTAACCCTTTATCATGCTTCTTTCTATGCATTGTTGCTCGCCACTTGCTATGTTTGTGCATAAGTGCATTTAGCTTCGGAACGAGCAACTATGTATTAGCATGTGCCCTGTTGCTCGCCTCCACTATACTTGTGCTTTATGCATTTAGTATCTTGGGCGAGCAACTCCGTGTGATGGGGCGATCAGGTGGGCTCCTGAGTCTCATGGACCCTGCTGCTCGCCTCCACTGTACTTGTGCTTTTATGCAATAGTA
This sequence comes from Ballota nigra, assembly GCA_947034835.1. Classification (NCBI taxonomy): domain Eukaryota; kingdom Viridiplantae; phylum Streptophyta; class Magnoliopsida; order Lamiales; family Lamiaceae; genus Ballota; species Ballota nigra. Next base: position 2,066,233 of record OX344726.1, on the reverse strand, counting down.
TCTTCGGCGAGCAGCTTTTCTGTTTGGCGAACAGTTGGGTTTTAACACCTTTTGCTTTCTTATGTACATAATTCGCTGAACCATCATTCATCCACATACAAATTTTGCCAAAAAAGTATGAAGATTTCATTGATCTCACACCTTACAAAAATATAAACGACACGATAGTCTATAAAAAACCTTACATTGGTTTCCTAATCATTGATAATATTTCTTCAATAAAGCCGCGTTCCAGGTGTATTGGGCCGAGTTGCCTTCCATGTCTTCGAGATCATATGTGCCGTTGTGCCACTTTTGAGTTATCTTGAATGGGCCCTCCCAAGTCGGTCCAAATACACCTGGAGGCGTTGCTAGGATTTTTCGGAGCACCAGATCCCCGACTTCAAATTCCCTGACTTTTACTTGTGAGTTGTAGTACCTTGCAATTCTTCTTTTGTATATTTCGTTCTTTATTTCTGCTGAGATTCTTTTTTCGTCGATCAAATCCATTTCTGCAGCAAGTGCCTTGTTGTTTTCCTGTTCATTGAACTCGGCTACCCTCTCAGTCGGTATTTTGAGCTCTATAGGTATGACTGCTTCTGTACTGAATGCCATAGCAAATGGTGTTTCTCCAGTGCTTGTTCTATGTGATACCCTATATGCCCAAAGTACCTCGGGCAGTTCTTCCGACCACTTGCCTTTCTTGTCTACCAGACGGATTTTGAGGATATGTTTGATTATCTTGTTAACTGCTTCGACTTGGCCGTTAGACTGAGGATGATATGGTGTTGAGAAATGTTTCTTGATACCCCACTTTTTGCAGAAATCTCTTATCTTCTTTCCTTCGAATTGCTTTCCATTGTCTGTCACTATCGCTTGTGGGACCCCGAACCGGCAAACTATATTTTTCCAGATAAAGCTAATCATTTTCTCTTGTGTTATCGTTACCAGTGCTTCAGCTTCGGCCCATTTCGTGTAATAGTCCACAGCCACCACTGCAAATCTGACATTCCCCTTTCCCGTTGGGAAGGGACCTATGATGTCTATTCCCCACTTTGCGAACGGCCATGGACTATTTACCGAAATCAACTCCGTTGGCGGCTTATGGATGTTGGGAGCGAATAACTGGCACCTGTGACATGTTTTTGCAATTCTGATTGCGTCCTGTAACAAGGTTGGCCAGTAGTATCCTTGTCTTACTGTTTTATATGCCAATGCTCGCCCCCCTGCGTGATTTCCGCATACTCCTTCGTGTATTTCTTTCAGAACTTCCTGACCTTGCCCCCTTGCTAGGCATTTTAATAGGGGCAGTGAAAATCCTCTCTTGTAAAGTTGGTTATCCATGATTGTGAATCTTGCTGCTCGCTTAGTTACCTTTGCTGCTTCTTGAGAATTTTCAGGTGTCGTGTTATCTTTGAGGTATCTATATATCGGTGTTCTCCAGTCATCCTCTGTCAATTCTTCTTCGATCTGATTGATCTTGTAATCATTGGTGGATGGGTTGGAGATTCTTGTGATGATGACCTCTGAAAGTTTTGCTGGTCCTGTGCTAGTAGCCAATCGGGCAAGTGCATCTGCTTGCGCGTTGCTGTCTCTCGGCACCTGTTCGATGTAAATTTGCTCGAAGAGTGAAGCTAAGTGAGCAACAATCTTTTGATATAAGGCCATGTTTTCATCCTTGGCTTCGTATTCCCCACGGACTTGATTGACTATCAGCTGGGAATCTCCATAAATTTGAACTCTTCGAACCCCCACAGCCAGAGCTAGTCGTAACCCGGCTATCAATGCTTCGTACTCAGCCTCGTTGTTTGTCGCCATGAACTCAAACCTTACGGCTGAGGTGAATACTTGTTCGTCTGGACTGATCAACACTATCCCGGCTCCTGCTGCTGTGTTATTCGATGATCCGTCTACATACATGTGCCATGGGTGATTATGACTTCTCGTCGGATCTTGAGGGAATGTTAATTCGACAATAAAGTCGGCTAACGCTTGTCCCTTGATCGCTGTTCGAGGTGCATAAGTTATTCCAAATTGGCTTACTTCAAGCGACCACTTGAGGAGGCGACCAGCTGTGTCAGGCCTTTGTAAGATTTGCCTTAATGGAAAAGTTGTCAAGACCTCCACCTGATGATCGAAGAAGTACGGTCTTAGCTTTCTCACACTCATCACCAGTGCGTAGGCTAACTTTTCCATGGGCGAATACTTGATTTCTGCTTCGTGTAAGGCCTGACTCACGTAGTAGATTGGCAAGTGAAATTTCCCTTCTGCTCGAACTAGGACCGAGCTGATGGCCACCTTTGATGCGGCTAGATACAGGTACAGTTTCTCTCCAGAGACGGGTTTCGATAGAATTTTGGTATCACTCAGATACTCTTTCAACTGCTCAAATGCTTGTTGGCAGTTATTCGTCCACTGGAACTGTCCTTTCTTAATGGCGTCAAAGAAGGGTCGGCATTTGTCTCCGGACCTGGAAATGAACCTGTTTAGGGCTGCCAGACATCCGGTTAGTCGTTGAACTTCTTTAACAGACCTTGGCGGCTGCATATCCATAATTGCTTTGACTTTTGATGGATTCGCCTCAATACCCCGTTGACTGACCAGGTGCCCAAGAAATTTTCCCGAGTGTACCCCGAAGCTGCTTTTCTTTGGGTTTAGCTTCATGTTATACGCTCGAAGTATTTCAAACGTTTGTGCAAGGTGTTCCAAATGATCTTCTTTTCTTGGGCTTTTTACGACTATGTCGTCCACGTACACTTCCATTGTCTTGCCGATGTATTCATCGAACATTTTGTTAACGAGTCTTTGGTACGTGGCTCCTGCGTTAATCAACCCGAACGGCATTCTTTTCCAACATAACAAGTTTTTATTGGTGTAAAATGATGTGTGCTCCTGGTCATCTGGGTGCATTGGTATTTGATGATACCCAGCAAATGCGTCCATGAAGGTAAGGAGCTCGTGTCCCGCCGTGTTGTCCACTAGCTGGTCGATGTGAGGTAACGGGAAGTTATCCTTAGGACAAGCGGCATTCAGATCAGTGAAATCAATACATAACCTCCATGTACCATTTGATTTCTTCACTAACACCGGGTTTGCTACCCATCTGGGACATAAGGCTTCTTTGATAAGATCATTATCGAGTAACTTCTTCACTTCTATGTCCAATGCTTCATATTTGTCGGGCCCAAATTTTCTTCTTTTTTGCCTCACCGGTTTCTTAGTTGGACAGATATTTAGCTTATGACAGGCATGCTCAGGGCTAATGCCTACCATATCAGCATGTGACCATGCGAATACATCGAGATTGGACTTGAGGAACTCTTCCACTCTGGATCTGTATGGCTCAGGGAGCTCAGATCCAATGAATAGTTCCAAGTCTTCTCGATTTTGGTCAATTCTTATTGCTTCTAACTCCTCTACAGGGGTTGCTCTCCTTTTTTGGTCTTTCCATCGGGGATCGATAATGGGCCCTTCAAAGTTGATCTCATCCCTGATTATTGGTTCTGCCCCCAGCCTTGGTTCCAAGTCTTCAACCTGATTTAGTTCGGGTACGGCCTCTCTTCCCTGTTGCTCGCCCATGCCCTCCTGCTCGTCCACGCCCTGCTGGTCGTCCACCTCCATCATTTCAGTGTCGACGGACTCCATGACTTCATCTAGGATGGATGGTTCACCTTCGTCCCTGCTGCTCGACTGCTCGTCCATCATGGACATTCTGTTGTCAGTGGGTTGAAGTTGCAGGAGGCATTCACGGGCTTTCCTTTGATCACCTTTAACCGTACCTGACCCTTTTGGAGTTGGAAATTTAAGACAGTAGTAATACGTCGAAACGGCCACTTTGAATTCATTTATGAAAGGTCGACCAAGAAACCCGTTGTAGGCAGACTGCTGATTTACAACTAAGAAATCTACCATTCTAGTCAGTCTCCTTTCGGGATTCTCGGTCGATACAAGTTCGACCGCCAACGTAACTAGTCCTAGAGGAACGGTTACAGCATCTCCAAATCCTACTATTTTATGATCACATTCTCTAATATACCCCTCACAATCATCTATCTGATCTAGTGTGCTTTTGAACAAGATGTTTGTGTAGGAGCCTGTGTCCACAAGCAGACGGTGAACTCGGGCTCCCATGATATTAGCACAGATGATTAGTGAGGCATTGTGTGGGGTAAGTATCCCATCCAAGTCCTTCTCAGAAAACACCAACTCGCCTGTCTTTGTAGTAGCTTGGTTTACCCCAACTTCCCTGATTTGAGCTACCGCCCTCAGCTCTGCTTTCCTTTTTCTTTTGGACATTAATGGCCTACCATCAGAACAGCCCCCAACCGGTCCGGACGGCTCGAGCATCAAGACTTCTCGGACGGGTTCGGCTGGGGCTGTCATCGTTTTCTTCCTTTTTTGATCCCTCCTGCTCGGCTGTTCGTCGCTCTCGTCATCTTCCGAGCCGGAGGATATCGTCGCTTCACAAACTCTGACAACTTTCCTTCTTCGTAAAATCTCCACAACTGTTTTAAGAGATCTCGGCATTCGCTTGTGAAGTGACCTATAGTCTGATGGTATGCACAGAATTTGTTGGGGTTCATCTTTCCTCGTTCTTGTCGTATCTTGCGGGGTTCAGACAGAATATCCTTATCTTTCACGTTGTTGTACACAGCCTCAATTGATGCGGATAAGACATGGTTCAATTTCTCCTTCAATTCGGATCCTTCACTAAAAGCTTTCATGTTCCTAGGGGCCTTGTATTCCCCTCCTGACTTCTTTCCCGATTTCTTGGTATCAGCCTTGTCTCCCAGCTCTCTCTGTAGAGTTTCTTGCATCGAAATGTACACTCCAGCCTTGTGCCTGAATTCGGAATAAGTTTTAGGGAAAGCGAGGTGCATTTCCTTCCACAGGTCTGTCCCTTTCCTAAGCCCTGCCATAACTGCCACTATCTTGGTGTCCTCACTCACTGGTTCTCCCTCCAATAGGACTTTATCGAATCTCTCAAGGAAGGCTCTATCAGTCTCCTCATCTCCTTGTCTCAGATCTGCCAACCTGTGTCTCTGTGTAATGTAAGATCCGACCGTGGAGAAGTGTGAGAGAAATTCCTTGCTGAGTTGCATGAACGAACTAATGGAGCCTGGAGCTAGTGCAGAAAACCATCTGTGAGGACCGTCACCAAGAGTCAACGGAAAATTCCGACATTGAGTTGCATCAGACGCCTTTACCGATATCATGTAATCAGTATATTTGGACAGGTGTACTTTTGGGTCTGAATTTCCTTCGTACAAATTAATGGCCGGGAATTGTACTTTCTTTTGTACCGGCGCATTAAGGATATCCGGGGACAAGGGTGATGATGGCAACGTCGTCGACCCGTCGTCTTTCCTCTCCTCCAACTGTTTTTGCATCTCTTCCACCGCTTTCTTCAAAGCTTGCCACTCATCTGGAGACGTTTTTCCGCTAGAAGGCTGTTCGTCATGATTGGGTTCAATGACCTCTTCATGACGCAGTCCCTTGCTAACTGGACGTTTCTCTTGAGTGGTGTGCCTAGCGATGTTACTGGCTCCATTGGGACCTAATCGCCCGAAGGCTGATCTTCTTAACCTTTCATGCACTGAGCGGCGAGCAGCAGGGTGTGTTTGCCCTGTTGCTCGCTCTTCGCCTCTCTGCTGATCCTCCCTATGCGTTCCGTGATATCTTGCCCTTCTTGTGTGATAATGGCCTATACTTCTTGTGTCCCCGCTGCTCGACTCCTCACCTGTCCCCGGAGTAGACTCTCCTCGACTTCCAAGTCTTTCACTTAGAGGAGCTTTCCCTTTATTCCGACGAATTTCTTCGCTGTCAACCTCGTCATTTCGTGCGTCTTTTCTTCCTTCGCCTCGTTGCTCGCTCGCCCTGTTGGTCGCCGCCTGCGTCCCTGATGACCCGACCATTTGTCGCCTTTGCAAAGCTTGTAAAACAGCAATCGTTTTTGCTAGCTCTTCGGGATTTTGAGCAAGAGCTTCCACTTCTGGCGGGATTGTATCAATGGTAACTTGGACATTTCTTTGCGAAGTTGCTTTAACCGTACGTGCATGTCCTTCGGTAGACGAAACCCTCATTTTTGACCTACGACTTGGAGACGTGCTCAAATGTCGTTCTTCTTGTGATCGAACCATTTTGGTTACCAAAGTACAAGTGATAAGCAAATGAATAGGGTGATTTTGTTTCCAACAAGCACCTTTTGTAAGAGTTACTAGCTTTGTTTGTATGAATATAGTGATTTGAAAACCCTAGTTCATACAAACATGCATTTAAACTCTCAAAATGATGTATAGATGGATGATTTTGCTTCAAATAATGTGTACACTTGATTTCCTATGACTTCCTCCCGGATTCCGGCCGGATTTTGCAGATTCCGGTGGAGTTCTTCAACCTTTTTTCGACTTTTTTGTGAAACGAAGGTTCGGGACCCTCCTTCTAGCGCCAATTGTTGATGATCTTTCCTAATCTATGATGATTAGTGGCTGTTTTCTCAAGTTAAGATCATCAAACAAGATCAAAGATTATGAGATTTGGATAGGTAATACTCAAGAAATGAATTTGCAATAGTTTGGCAACTTTTTTATTATGGGAAAAAATCCTCTCCCTTTCATGCAAATGAAGGGGTATTTATAGGCATACAAAGAGGCTAGGTGTCACCATCTTGATGGCTTAGCCATTGGGATCTTGCCAAGTGTTATGACTTTTGTACAACAACTAATCTATTGCCCAATGAATGGGTGCCAAGTGTAAAGACACATTGACTATTTCTAAAGTTAGTGACTCTTGGTATTCCCAATGTTGTACTTGGTCTTTGAAACCACTCAGCTACTCTCCTTGGTGCCCAGCTACTCGTCTGTATGTCTTCGTTGGGTGTTGGAAACCCTTATAATCCAAGTTGCTCGCCTGCTCGCCTCTTGTTAAATATTTTGGGTCTTCTTGCTCTTGTTGTTCATTATTTCGTAATGGTCTCTATGACCAGTTGCTCGCTTCCTTCAATTGGACCTTAGTCCCTGTTGTTCGCCTCCTAAGGCATACAGTCCCTGTTGTTCGCCTCCTAGGGCATACAGTCCCTGTTGCTCGTCCTCTTCTGTATTATTATTTTTGATGATTTCTTAATCTTATTAGATTAATATTTTTTGTTAATATTGTGTCCCTGTTGGTCGTCTATCAGCAAAGTTTATCATTAACTATTATCATGTAATACTTTGTCAATTGGCTATTGTTTTTTATTTATACATCTCATTAAAAAAGAACACTTTAGTTAAACCTAGAAAGACAAAATTAATTTTTAAGTAATATTTTAGTTCATTATTCAAGAAAATGCTTCAAAATGAGCTATACATACGTAATGTGTGTATGTGTGAAGGTTGTGAACCTAGTTTTTTTTTTTTTTTTTGGTGAAACTTGAAATCAACATAATGATAATCATCATCACATGTAAACTTGAAAGAAAAGAAAAAAATCGAAAACCATGTAAAACCAGAAATGGAAAGCATGTGTTTCCATTATTCTCAAATTTGACCGAAATATCGAAATGATAGTTTTGTGTACTAATTTAGTTTTGCGTTTAGCATACATATAAATTCTTTCAAAATAATAATAATAATAATAATAATAATAATAATAATAGTAACTATAAGGGAAACAAAATTTAACTTATTAATTTATACATATATATATATATAATTATATCCCTTATATTAACATTTTCTATTAGCTCTTGGAAAAGAATCACCTTTTTTTTCCTCTAGAACCTCGAACTTGCAATTTGTACTATACGAAGAATTGATTATTATTCAAACACATTCTTCATACAAATTATTAGCTTATGTCAATATCAATAAGAAATTCTATGAAAAAATAGTAATTAAAACAAACACAACACATAAATCCGAAATATTGGTCGTTCTAGTTGAATAATTCCGTACTAAGAAGTAGGCATTTTCACGTGTAGTTCAATTCCTGCATGCCACCCTTTTAATTTCACATTGTATTCTACCTACTAAATCTTTAACACATGAATTCAGAAATATGTATGGTGGTCTGTTTGATCTATTTAAAAATTACACATATAATATATCTAGAATATGAAACATAAAATGAAACACCAAAAATGACACAGATAATTTCATATGTTTTCACATGTAATTTAAAAAAAAAAAAAAAACTTATGTGTTTCTATTAATAATTATGTATTAGTTACTTAATTGGCCAAATATATGTATTGTAAAGCCAATAGGTATACACTACAAGAAAATAAAGAATTGCCTACAAAAAATTTTCAACAAAAAAGTTCGTAGTAAGAATTGTCTATGATTTGCCTAAGAAAATTTATAATTATGAAAACATATACATTTCTCAACCTAGAAACAATTTTGCCTACGAAATAAAATCTCTAGGTATAATTACCTACTAGTCATTTGTCTACAAAAATTCACCTACATCACAATTTGCCTACATAATTTCCATAGGTAATTTTTTTTGTAGGTGGAGAAGAAAAATGTCAATACAATTAGAAATTTTTGTAGGCAATTCGTAGGTAATCTCCACTATGAATTTGTTTATTGAAAATTTTGTAGCCATATTGGCAATTTTCGTAAGCAGTGTTATGTTTTCTTGTAAGTGATATACATTGGAGATATAAGGTTTATATTAATGATGAGGTCATCATGAGATGCTTGTCTCCTCTTTTTTTTCCTTTTTTTTTTTTTTTGAGTTTGCATCTTTTTCACTTGAATGCTCAAGTTCAGCTATCTTTTATTGTTGATAAATGTAATAATGAAGACATAACATACACGTATTAAATATTAAATTTAGGTGATTATTCTCAACATACAAATTAATATACGTAACTCAACTTTGAATTTGAATTGATTGAAGTGAGTACGTAAAAATGATTTGATATAATTACAAAAACTAAATTTCAAATTCGTTTTAGTTACATATTCATTGCATATTCTGAAATTATTATTGTTTGTTAATTAACCTAATCCACATTTAGACAATAATTATTCCTATGATATTTTATGATATTTAAAAATTGGAGAGTTGCAAATAACTTTTAAGATATATATGTTGACACAAGGAATGTACCTCGTATTATTATATTGGTATATATGCTTATTCCCCTAATAAATAAATAAATAAATAAATAATCTGCGTATATAAATATAACTAAGTCGAAACTTGTGGGAGTTTCCAAGGATGAATAATTGAGAGCTATCATCAATCCTTCGAATAATTGCTCTCTCTCCCTCTATGTCTCCCACACGTATACATAGTATAATTAATATATATGTGAGGGTATGATTTCAAAAAAAAAAAAAAAAATTTGTGAAAGAGATTTTTCATGATTAATTGCATTAAATTATTTGATTAAGATAGTTCATGTAATTTATTATTCCGTATGTTTCAATTTAATTGTCGCATAGGAAAAAACATTCATTACCAACATGTGACAAGGTAGTATAAGTATTTATACAAATATATAATTATTAGTGTAATATAGATTTTTTTTTAATTATATAATAAATAGAAAACGGCAGTTAAAATGAAACGAATGAAGAAACACAAGAGTAGCTAGTTGACATATATATAGTGACATTAATGATCCTAGAATTCTTGTATTTTTATTTTTTTTTTCCGTAACGGTGTTCAACTATTAGGCTTCTAGAATTATGGTCACAAAATTCTCCCATTAACAAGTTTATAATATGAAATTAATATCATTAAATATATTTACTGATACTATTAGATGTATTTATTGATACTATTGGACTTGTAAACTGAAATAACGTAAAGAGTAAGTCTTGTGTGAGACCGTCTCATGGCATGAGACCAATAATATTTGATCCACTTTTAATTTAAAATGTGTCACTTATTAATTAAAAAGTTGTTACTTTTAAAAAGAGATAAAGTTTAAACAAAAAGTGATAATATATTTGTTAAAAGTGACTTATCACTTTAATATCTTTAAAAATATTATCACATTTAATTATAACCCTGTCACTTTTTTTTAATGAGTATGTATAGAGTGAAATTGGTTCATACATAAATCTTTGAAGGGTATTAGTTGTTTTTCACTAAAGAGTATTAGTTGTTTTCATTGAAGGGTGTTAGTTGTTTTCACTGAAAAGTCTTAGTTTGTCTTCACTAAACAACTAAGACTCTTCAGTATAAATAAGTATTGCTCTTCAGTGAAAACCACTAATACTCTTCAGTGAAAACAACTACTACTCTTGAATGATTCATATATGAACCAGTTTCACTTTATACTTTGTCTTTTTTAATTTGATTGGTCTCATACTATGAGACGGTCTCACACAAGTTTTTGCCTAATGTAAAATGTTTATAGTATCAATAAATACATCTAATGGTATCAATTTTATACTATAAACAAGTTTCACAAAATTCATACTCAAATATTTTGCGTTGGTAGTAAATTCACTGGTTTTTCACCAAAGAAGTCTATATATAATATCTTGTGAAATTAATCAGCACGTACACTTGCTTAATTTGAGGCCATTTTCTATTCAATGATTGCATGTATGGAACAAACTAATTGTTGATTAACAAATTGACATTTGAATGAAAAGGAGATAGATGGGGCAATTCTTTGGGGTTATTCTAGTCCACCACTTGATTTTGTAGTTTGTACATTTATAGCATGCTTAAATTTGAAATTTTATCGTCGTCTTGTCTATATAACCCCCTAATCTTTCACCAAATTATTGTAGGTTTCACAATTGCCCAAACATTTTTTTTTTATCAGCAAGAAAATTTTATTAACAAAAAAAAAAAAAAAATAGGTACAAGAGATACCCTACACAGCTCAATATTTACAATATCAACAATTTAAAATTATTTTAGGATTTGCTAACCAGATAGAATACGAAAAATTAGAACATCTTAACCCTTTAACATAGAATCAACTCCAAAGTCTTGCTTTAACCTCTTCAACTACATTCTCTTTTGAAATAGTATCATTACTGAAGATCACCGAATTTCTATATTTCCAAAGTATTCACACTATGCAGAGTCAAATGGTGATTGCTACTTGACCACCTATCTTCCCTCTCAAGAGTCATTTGTGCCCAATCAAAATTAAAAGAGGATGTGAATGAAAAACAGCAGAAACACCCAACCATTTGAAGCAGTCCATCCATACCTAATTGTTCAAACATAATGTTTTTTTAGTTCCTAAAATACCAATTAAAACACGATATAATTCCTCTCAACATATTTTGTGTTTCTCAACATACACACATATATAATAGATTTAAGAAAATTCTTGAATTAAATCAAATTTTAACTACGAAAGTTAATTAAACAACTTAGATATATATGATCATCAAGTCACCGTCTATGATTACATAATAAGTTAATAACGTTATAACAATGACCAAAATCATCTATATTCTTCTTTTAAATATAAATTTCAGAGAAAGAAAATTGCATGATATATTATATATATATACAAATCGTGAAAGTACATAAGATAAAACTCACATAGTCTTCTATTATTTTTATTTTTTTTATACGTCCTTCTCTCTTCAAAATTTAAAGAACTTCCTAGAGATCTGGACGGATAATAGTGCCAGAATTTCAGCTGGAAAAGGCATGGCCAATTTGAGCCTAAATTATTCATGCACTTTCGCACATTATTTGGGAGTTTTGTTATTTTATATGAAATTGATAGGAAGAATATTGGATAAATACACAAGCATAAAACATAATTTAAATAAGACAAGAGACAAGTGATGATCATTATTTTTGATACGTCAATTCTACTCAAGCTTAGGGTAATTACTATTAATGAATTTAGTGTTATACGTGTATAGAATTTTAATCTTTTTAAAGTAACATTTTGTTTTGTATATTTATTTCATCAATAAATCGTCTTTTTTCTTTTTTTATGAAGTAAGTTTCTCTTGTGAAATCTATGTATGTATATTAGTAAAGACACCGAGCCATCCACTTGTTTATTTAGGTCTGATGTGAAATTTGTTCATAATATGAAACGAGTATCATTACATATATTTACTGTTACTATAACATTTTTTATTATTCAGTTTATATGTCTAATGATATCAACGAATGCTGATTGCATGTAATAGTATAGATTTCATATTATGAAACTTGTTCACTGAAGATTTTGTGTATTTATATAAATCTATTTGAATGAGTTTTTGATAAGCCTAAGTTAAATAATATCAGCTTTAAATATTAATTTTGTATGAGACAATTTCCGTATATGAATGTTATCACTTTGACAATTTTATCATATTGTATAATTTCATCATGAGTATGTATAGAGTGAAATTGGTTTATATATGAATCATTAAAGGGTATTAGTTGTTTTCACTAAAGAGTATTAGTTGTATTTACTAAATAGTATTACTGGTTTACACTGAAGAGTTTTAGTTCATTTTCAGTGAACAACTAAGACTCTTTAGTGTATATCAGTAATAATCTTCAATGAATACAAATAATACTTTTCAGTGATTCATGTATAAACCAGTTTCACTCTATACTTTGTCTTTGATCATTGGCATATGGTTTCAATCCATGAATATAGAAATCGGGCTAGATCAAGGCCGGCCGATCGATAGATATTACTCCTATAAATTAAACAAGCATTTTTTTTTTCAAAAGTTTGGAAAAATATAACGTATAAATAGAGTAGGATGACTTCTATGACTAACACATTTAAAAAAATTTATTTCAAATGGGACGAAAATCCTTATATTATAAGTGCATGTACATCGTCAATTAATTAAATAAAATTCTACATATAGTTTGGAAAAAAAAATCCAAAGCACCCACCCTCTAAATCGTCTCTGGTTCTAGATCTAAAATTTTCTCAATCGTGAAATTTTAGAGTTAAACGTGTAAAGTTGTTTCGACATGAAATTGGAAAAAATGATAGTCATGTTATCATGTCCCAATCGTGATGCAAGTAAGAAAACGGTTCAATAATTATAGGACTATGAAGTTTGGTAATGTGACTAGTCTTTTATTTTATGTCACACATTTGTCTCTTATTCGCTTTTCATTATTTGTACCAGCATCATGTAATCCAAATGTATTTTTAAACAGTCTGATTTAAAGTTATTTATACTAAATAATTACGATGGTCGAATCTTAACTCTTCATTGTAATCGCTCTAATTATTTAGTGAATACGCCTCCAACTATTTAAAAATACATTTGAATTGAACAATATTTATGTTGTACTATATAAAAACTTTAAGTAACTCTCTTGTGCACTTGGTGTATTGTGCACTCACTCAACAGTTGATACTATTTACACTGAAAATTTTGCTCCAATTACACCGAAAAATGTGGCTGGATTACACAGAAAATCAGTTTTCAATGAAATCCAACCACACTTTTCAGTGTAATTAGAACAAATTTTTCAATGTAAATAGTGTCAACTGTTGAGTGAGTGCATGTGCACTTGGTGCATATCAAAGTTTGCAAAAAACTTTTGATTTTTATTAAATAATTCAAAATTTATTTTAGTTTGGAAATTTTTGTGAAGAGTGGCGGCCGCCGCCCTTGTGAGATTTGCGAGAGGAATTGTGTTTTTACCACTAATTTGTGTGAACAATAATAAGTCAAAAAATACGTGTGTACGAATATTTATGTTATGAGTTAATTAATTAATTAACAGCTGGTGTTTTCTAGACCGTTGTTTTTCGAGACAGATTTACAATTTTATTTAACTCTTTCGGCTAATTCATCGACAACTTTTGTTTAGTTTAGAATTACATAGGTAGGTGTTATTCGCAAAATTAATTTTAAAATATACTTCCTTCGTCTCGCTATTCTGTTTCCGTTGCACTATTCATCATCTCCCTTCAAACTTATTTAAATTACATCTATGATTAAATAGAAAAATATATTCAATTTGTTTCGTTGACTTAAAAATGAATAATATGTCATTTTCAAAAAAAAAAATTATCAATTTAAATACAACAAATCGAACCTCACATTAAAAGTCAAAAAAATCAAACGGGAACAGAACAGCGGGACGGAGGTAGTATATTTTATTGACATACCATTATGTTATTTAATATTATAACATTATATAATATGATTTATTTAAACACACACATGCAATAAAAAAATGCATATATACTTCATTTAAAGTTGAACATATAATTTGATTCAATCCATAATATATAAAGATTGACTCATCATATTTGAAAATTTGCAATTAATAATTGCTCTAATAAAATAGTTTCTGAAAAAAAAAATCACTAAGATAGAGAAAAAAAACATTGAACATGCTTTAATTAAAAAAAAAAAAAAAGTAAACCATTAAAACCAAAGTTTGTCTAATTCTTCACCCCCTATTAAATATTCACCCTTCAAAATGCAATAAACATTATTCCATAAGAAAGAAGAAAAGATTCTGGTGAGAGAGAAATAAAAAATATAATTATCTATTGAAATGAAATTAAAATAACACACCATAAATACATTAAGGAGATTTAAATTGTCCTTGAAAGTCTTCACGCTTTAATTTGTAATACATAAAAAGATAAATATAATGTCATCAAAATAGAAGAAGAAAGAAAGTAGAATTTACATGGAAAAAAAAACTTTGAAAATAAAATTAGTTGAATACTAACATTAAATATTTATATGTGGACATATAATCAATACTGAAATCCTATGGAAAAAAAAAAGACATAAACTCAAGTTATATATAATAGATATTCAAATTTCATGAAGATTTGTAGTTTAGCTTAATTGGTAACCATAATAAATAATACTCTTGAAGTTTAGGGTTTAAATCCAAGTAAATGCAATTTTTTAATTTGACTTCTTATAAAAGACTACATAGATGACACATAGGCGAAATCAACCACAAGTTGACACTTCAACATTTTAAAACTATAATAGAGAATATGGTTTAGGGTAAGTCCCTTTGCATCAGATACTATGAAGAATTAGAATTTTAATTATTTACATTAACCGTTTTAGTTATTTAAAAATACATTTGAATTACATAATATACTTAAGTTGGATATAATTAAAAAAAAAAGTTTTATGATTTAGTGGCTAATAACTTCTTGACGTAGGGGTTAAAAGTTAATATAAATATGTATTTGACATTTGGGCTTCCTCTACGCCTCTTTCTAGATGGTAGCCCAATATTATTATAGTCAAACCCATTAATCTAATCTTTTGATAATAGGTCGGTTTTAATTGGGCTAGAGGCCCAAGATAGAAAGTTCATAATACTTGCAAGATAGAATGGGCTTTCAAGTTTGCTTTTTTTTTTTTTTTAAACAATAAAACCTTTAAAAAAGAAAAAGACACTCTCTATAGTTTGTTTGATTTTACTACATTTTTGTACTCTAAGCCGAGGGTGACGGGGTATTGATGTCCTCTGATGTTATTTTATTATATATTATAAATTCTATAGACTTAAAAAAAAAAAATTGAAAATCTAATATTTCTAAAAATTTAATAATTGTTTAGTAACATAGTCGTATTTTTAATATCAATATACAAGAGTTAAACTTACGATGATGAACCAAATATATAAAAATAAAAGATGTTCAATTCTTGATAATATTATTGTGTATGCTATTATGATTTATACTAAACCCTATTAAAAGTAAATTTTGTTGTTACCGATTTTATCGAGTCTAGATGACGGATTTATGTAGCTATAGGGTAGTCCCGATTATCGGGTAGCAAACATATAAAATAATACGAATACGAAGAACACAAGAATGGGGGAAGAACTGATGGATTCTTCCCTTGAAGATGGCTTTGGGAGTCCCTGAAAAGGATCCCCCTTGCCTAAAGAGTGATTTTATTTATTTGGTGAATTTTTTGGGGAGAAGAAAGCTAATGAGCTCCCTTTTTACAATGGGTTGTAGCCTCTATTTATAGAGCCTCAAGCTTTTCACTAAGAAAGCAATTCTGACCCTTTATTTTAGGGTATTTATTACAATCGTTGATCTAAAGCCTACTTTACATTAAATGCATTTGTCTCGACTCATGAAGGTAGTCGTTCTTGTCGGGTGAAGTTATCTTCGGACGATATTGAGCTGGTACTCGGCGAATTCAGTGCTCGGTGGTGACCGGTGATAGGTCGGTCTCATGGAGTTAGGCTGACCTCTTGGTGGTAGGAAGACCACTCGGAGGTAGGACGACCTCTTAGAGCTAGGTCCGACCTCTTGGAGATAGGTCCGAACTCTTAAAGCTAGGTCGGCCTCTTGGAGGTAGGCCGACCTCTTGGAGATAGGGCCGACCTCTTAGAGCTAGGCCGGCCTCTTGGAGATAGGAAGACCACTTAGCCTGACTTCAGGGGACCCCCTGTTCGGTGATAATTTGTGTCACAACAAATTTGATCAATTTTTATTAAAAAATTACGTATGTTACCCGTGCGATGCACGATCAGTATACGTGTAATATGCATTATAATTTCTTTAAGTTAAATAGATGAAATATATTTGGGGGAGTCTTGACTCTTGACATGTGAGACAATTTCATATATGAACTAAGTTTTCATTCTCGTATTTACGTTATACCCACATTTAAAATATGATAAATTAGATTTGTCTCATACACATAGTCTCATATAAGTTTTTGTCTACATATTTTTGTACCTCATAAATTTTTTAAAACGTATGTAATATAGAAATTTTGTAATATTTTTATTAACGAAGATATTATTCGTGCAAATTTTTTTTTAAATGTAATAAAGAATGTGTAATTTAACGATGATTTCAGTTTGTGCAAATTAAAACTTAGGATAGCTTTTTTTTTTTTTTGTACATCTAACCCTACACTTTATATATAGTCTTACACTTAACTTATACAACAAAAATAAAAGTCTCAATGTATTTTATAAATATATAGTAGTAATAATATTTTTTTTTTGTATAGTTTAAAACATCCTTATATTATATTTGAAATATACTTATAAGTATTATTTTAATAAGTGTTCCATAAACATATTTGTTGCTCATATGTATTATGACCTTATTTTATCTTATTAAGTTGCTTGATATGGCATACTATTTAAATTAGATTCGAATTGATTACCCCTGTATCGGTACACAATGAGTTTTTATATGCTCAAATCAACAATAAATTGTCTTAGACTTCCTACCCTACATAATTATTATGGATTGAAAAGAAATAAACTTTCTAATACAATCTATTGAGCAGTGTAATATACCTAATCACTACTAAATTTGTATCCCCTACTTTATCTCACCTCAAATAAGGATACCTACCAAGTGGAGCTTTCGTGTTTCAATATTTGCATGTTTTTTTTTTCGTGTCTCAAACTAATATTTTATTATGATAGTTATGATACATTCTTATACATGAAATTAATCTCATTTACTATATACTTGTTGACAGCGGTTTATATCGGATCTCGCTGCCTCGTTCCTAGCGGGTAGGATTCGATATTTATGATAACAAGAAGTAGTAAAAGTGAGAGTAAATGAGCTCTCAAGGGTAGGTTTATAATAAATGAGATGTGTTACATTTGGGCATTTAAAGCCCTATTTATAGTGTACAAGGTGAGTTTCCCCATGTTTGGTTGGTGGACCTGTGGGTCCCCCCTACTCCTAGATGGAAGGTAATGAGTGGCTACAACCTCCCCTACGAGCCAATGAGAAGACGCCACATGGCACTGTCTCCCCTGAGATGATGGGACTTAGCCCCAACTGCCCTCTTTGACCCTGTCACATCCTCTGGACTGATGGCACCCGACGTCCTCTCACAGCTGGCGCAGCCTGTGGTCGGGAAGACGGGTACTCGGGTACCCGGGGGACGAGTCCGGACGCGGGTACTTTGGTGGTCCTTTTACGGGCAGGCGGGTAGAACGTCTGCCACGGAGCTCGTCGCTGGCCGCCTGATACCCGAGTCTGTGGGTCTTAAGTATCCTACCCGGCTGCTCCCGGAGGTCCGCGTCGGATAGCCTCTAGTTCCCCGCCCGCCTGCTTGTCCAGGCAGCAGATTACTCTCGTCCGAGCCCGTTACAGTAAGTGGGTTCATGTCCGATACCTGATGGGTCGGGTAGTAAATACCGGGTGTAACAATACTTATGAGTTTAAGGGAATTCAATAGTTGGAGCATGGCACAAATATTTAAGTTGAGCATCATCTCATGTGTATGAGATATACCGTCTCACATAAGAGTCTCTCATAAAAGAAAAGTTCAATTATATATTGTTATCAAAATAAATGCTTCAAGACTTTTATTAAGATAGATAGATGATCTTATACATGAAACAGACCTTATTTACTATATTATATGACCCATAGGTTTATGATGTTCAAGCCAACTATTATTTAAAGAGAACAATGACTCAATTTTTTTAGTGAAACACCATCTCATATATGAGCTTATCTCACATAGAAATCCCTAATAAAAAAAAATGTTTTGCTAGATATTTTATATTGCTAAAATCTATATTGGAATATAATAAGTTACAATAATTAGAGCAAAAATAAAAAATATAAAAGAAAATAATCAAACAAAATCTAATAATACATTTTTTTTAGAGTCTTTTACAAAAATATAATGAAAAAAATATTTTATTAATTAATTGCACATTAATTATGTCAAAATATTAAATATCATATTTATCAAAATTAGAAAAAAAAAATTGGTATGATTTTATAATTAGTTTCTATTTTTAGACTATTTTATTACTATATTAGTATAGATATGCTTCAAGGCTTATCAAGCTTCACCGGAGGATAATTTCTGGCTTCCATTACGTGAACCCCCAACATAAATAATAATAGTAGTACAACGGCAAAATAAATTTAAATTCTAAAAGCGATTAAAAAAAAATGAGATGGTCTCATATTTCAAAGAAGAGATTATTTCACACCAGACTTCCTATAATTTAACGTAGCAGCATATTTACAACTTTATAAACATATTTCTTCAAACAAAATAAAGTAACATTTTCATGTTGATAAGGTGTCGCTTTCGACATACGCACCCTCGTGTAAGTAACACTATAAAACCGTAAAAGTATTAACACTGTGGACCTATGTCTAGTTAAGATCTTCCAAACAATGCAACACAAAAAAAAAAATTATATTAAAAAAAAAAATACACCAGAAAGATGTTGGATTAAAGAACCAAAAAAAAGCCATTTTTTGCACTTATATTAACTTTCATCAACCTATCTACCTTCATTGCACTCGTAAAGAACCACTCTTCATCAAGTTCAGGCTTAGACTATTATACCGCTCTCTCGAATATTGCCTCGACGCCTTTCTCCAATCCGTTCCCGCCTTCATCATCGCCGCGAATTCATCATAACTTATGCGCCCATCCTGCAGAATCGATGATTCGTTGGTTGGTCAATATTAATCGTTCACACTAAACAATATCAGTTGTTTTCATTGAACAGTATTAGGGGCAAAGACAAAGTATAGAGTGAAACTGATTTATACATGAAACACTGAAGGGTATTAGTTGTTTTCATTGAAGAGTATTAGTTGTATTTATTGAAGAGTATTACTGATTTATACTAAAGGGTCTTAGTTGTTCAGTGAAAATGAACTAAGACTCTTCAATGTAAACCAGTAATACTCTTCAGTAAAGACAACTAATACTCTTCAGTGAAAACAACTAATACCCTTCAATGATTCATATATAAACCAATTTCACTCTATACATAACTCTTAGGCAAATTGACACAATGGGATAACCTAATAACTAACTAACCTTATCTGTATCCACATCTTGAATAATTGCGTTTATGACGTCTTCACTAGTCGCCTCTGCCTCATCAGTAAAGGCGTCCCTCAGCTCTTCGATCTCGATATATCCACTTCCGTCCCTATCAAAGAAGTCGAAGGCCTTACGGAGATGGTCATCGTTGCCCATCTTCCTTAGGTGTACAGAGACCGCAACGAACTCTCCATAGTCGAGATATCCGTCTTTATCTACATCACCCTGTTAAGATAAAGAGAGCAATATGAGAAACTTAACTGAAACAAAGTTGATCTCGGAGATTGAAAAGGCGGGCAGGCACTTACAGCTTCCATAAGAACATGAAGGTCATTTTCAGGGATGTGATGACCTAGCTTGTGAAGCCCGACTCTCAGCTCGTTAATGCCGATCTTACCGTTGTTTTCCGTATCCATCAACTTGAATCCCTCTTTAATACCAGCCACTTCCTCTACTGGCAAATGCTCAGCAATAACCTGCATTTGGAAGGGCAGTTTAGTAACACATACTATGCTTAAGGCGCGGTTACCCCAAGAAAGAAAGAGATGTTACCCTTAGAGCCCGTTTCTTGAGCTTATTCATCATCGAGAATTGTTTCAGACGAGCCATTACAGTTTCGCCCAGAGACACATTAGGAGCACTCTTTGCATTTAGTAACCAAGGATGATCTACAAGCAGCAGCAGATCATAAACTTGTTAGGAAGTTATTGTTGTTTAACAAGCAAGATTGTATTAACTGTAAATCGGGGATATGTACCTAGAACTTCCTCCGCTGTAAGGCGCTTTTTGGGATCAGGGTTCAGCATCTTCTTCACCAGGTCCTTTGCTTTATCAGAAATCTTAGGCCATGGATCCCTTCTGAACTCGACTTTAGAACGAATAATTGCTTGAGCAACTCCTTGTTCAGTTTCTGCAATTCGATGAAAGTTTACTCCAAAGGACAAGAAAACAAACAGATTGCAACTACAGAATTACAGACATTGAAGCAAGAAACTAAGATTTATTTGATCATGGAATTAATATATGACCCTTGCTTATCCATAAAGAAAGGAGTAATAAGATCACCAAATATGGTTTAGGGGAACTTACCAGACCAAAATGGTGGAAAACCACAAAGTAATATGTAGAGAATAACACCAGCACTCCAAACATCGATTTCAGGACCGTAGTTTCTCTTCAGAACCTCCGGAGCCATGTAATAAGGACTTCCCACAATCTCGTTGAATTTCTCTCCTATAGAATCATCTCAAACTGATTAGCTATGAATTTTTAATCAACAACAAAACTTAACAATTGACAAATATGCAGATGTTAAACACTGAAATGTATCAGTGATTAATTACCAGGCTTGAAAAAAACTGACAACCCAAAATCAATGGCCTTAAGGGGCGCTGTTTCCTTCATGTTTTCGAACAAGAAATTTTCAGGCTTTAGATCACGATGCATGACCCCGTGCTTATGGCAAACCTGCAAAGGACACAAGCTCTTAGAATGCAATTCCTTCACACTTTTCATCAACAAGAAACACTATTAACCTTTTCTATTTAGACATAACATGGAATGAATAAGATACCGGTTTATCGTCCAAAGAAGCACCATTTGAATTGATCGAAATCTACTTTCAGCCGTGATAAGTTTCAATTAATTTTAAATAACCCAGCCATTAACAAGGATAACAATACATCACTTACTTTGCTGCATTAACAAGAGTGTTTGCAACTTCAATTACACACTTAAAATCGCCTTTTTAAGTGCTTCTTGATTGTTTTTAACCAATTAAACAGCCATTTTCAAGTTGATCATGAGGAGCAGCTATAAACCAACTTAAAACTAATTCCAATTATTTTAAAAATTCCTACATAAATCAGTTTCAATCACTTCTTTCAAAAGCATAATCACTTGCAACACCCTAAAGCAATCCATTCCAATTCTTGATTAGCAGTAATTAAGCAATTAACCATGAAATTCAAGCATAAAAAAACCTCAAACAAGATCCAAAATCAAGAAAAAACAGAGAACATAAATCTTCACCTGAATAACTTCAACAATCGTACGAGTAACCGCCGCGGCAGCTCTTTCAGTATAATGTCCTCTAGAAACAATCCGATCAAACAATTCACCACCCTCACACAACTCCATAACCAAGTGCACAGCATGATCATCTTCATAAGTATCCTTCAAGCTCACAATATTCGGATGCTTAGGCAATTTCCTCATGATCTCGACTTCTCTCCTAACATCATCAACATCCACCCTAGTCCTTAGCTTCTTCTTCGATATCGATTTACAGGCGAACACATCCCCTGTAATTTTATCCGTACACATGTACGTGATCCCGAACTCACCGCGGCCGAGCTCGCGCCCGAGCTCATAGAACTCCTCGATGTTCTGCCCTGTCGGATTTTTCAACACATACGATTTCCGCCCCCCGCCGTTTGGGACCACCTGATCGCCATTGGCGGTGGAGAACGGATTCGCTTTATGCTTCCCGTTCGACTTCTCGTCGGAAGTTTGCGGCACCGCGCAGCAATTCCCCATCCGAATTCCGAATCAAAAAAACCTGATTTCTCCGATTTTTTTCAGCAATTTTTCCCCTGGTCAACGTAGATCGAAGACGATGAAGCTTCAATTTCCGAATTCCTGCACTGTTCTCGATCTTCGAGCAAAATCAGAGCATCAAAACGCAATCAACAACAAATTTAGCGATTTTTTGTACTGAAATTTTGATAAGCTTCAAATCGGCGCTGCATAGCTTTGACGACTGAAATTGCAGGTGGATGGAGCGAGATAATGACCGGATTTCGCGATTTTTGTAAGGATAAAGGAAGATTTGAAAAATGAAAGCTGAGATTTGAAAATCTGTGTGATGATTACGCGTTAAAGTATGAAATGGCCAGAATTTTGGGAAGGAGATTTAAAGGAGGGAAAGGGGTTTGGGTCTGGGGTTGAATAAAATGTTGAAAAATGGAATTCAAGAGTAACGTCTCACGACAGACATTGACATTTCATACGAACTTTCCTACCTAATTTTTTATAGTTTTATTTTTTATTTATGAATATAAAATAAGACTAACAACTGTATATTTTATCACAAAATTGAGTATGTACAGAGTGAAATTGGTTTATATATGAATCATTAAAGAGTATTAGTTGTTTTTACTGAAGAATATTATTTGTTTTTACTGAAGAATATTAGTTGTTTTTGTTAGTGAAAATGAATTAAGACTCTTCAGTGTAAATCAGTAATACTCTTAAGTAAATACAACTAATGTTTTCAATGAAAATAAGTGATTCATGTATAAACCAGTTTCACTTTATACTTTGTCCACAAAATTTATTAAGAAAGAAAACTAAGTATAGAGTGAAACTGGTTTATATACGAATCATTAAAATTAACACTCATTAATGAAAACAACAAACACCCTTCAGTGAAAACAACTACTTTTCGGGCTGTTATTTTTTGTCAAAAGTTGGAGGGTGTTATAAGGTATTATGAGGTCCATTTATCAATAAAGTTATTGTTTATGGAAAATATAAGTATCACATTTTTCATAAACAATCACTTTATTCATAAATGGACCTCATAATACCAACTAGGGCAGAGCACGGCTCGGTTCGGTTCGGTAAAGGCATAACCGAAATAAACCGAACTATATATAAAACTAACCGAAACCGAACCGAAATTTCTTAAAACCGAAAATACCGGGACCAAAAATTTCGGTTCGGTTTCGGTTAATAACCAAAAAATCGAAATATAGTTAACTTTTAAATTGGACCATATTTTTATGCTTATAACATGCTAACAGCCCAACCCTATATGTATTAATAGATTGCAGCCAAAAGAAATAACCCACAATAAAAAATTAGAGAATAGGGAAGGGAAGACCAGAAGAGACGACGACAATAAATTTGAAAATGAGTAAATGTAACTAGGGTTGGAAATCAAATATTTATATATATCCTCTCATTTCGGTTCGGTTTCGGTTATTTTGGTATTTTTACCTAGATAACCAAAACCGAAACCGAAAGCCAAAATTTCTAAAATTTAAAACCGATACCGAACCGAAAACTGAAATAACCGAACCGAATTGATATTTCGGTTCGGTTTGGCTCGGTTTTTCGGTTTTAACCGAACTCTGCTCTCCCCAATACCAACCAACTTATGACAAAAAATAACAGCCCAAAAAGTAGGACTACTAATATTGGACAGATGGAGTAATAGTTTTTAATGAAAACAACTAATACACTTCAATGTTTCATATATGAATCTATTTCATTCTATACATACTCTATTAAGAATTATTCCTCCATCCACAAAAAAAACTGGCTTGATTGTCTTATTTGTCCGTCCACAAAAAATAGTCTTATTTTAAAAAATGGAAATAATAAAATTTATCTCATTTTTCAACATACACACATTATATTTTTAAAATAACTTATTTTGTACTTAATTTGACACAATATTCTTACTTTTTATATATTATATTTATTTTCTTAATAACCGTGAAAAAAACAACAAACCTATTTTTTTATGGACAGATGGATTAATTTGGTAGTATGAATTTTATTTTAATGTTATAGTATTTCATAGTTTAAAATATAATAGTATTAATTATTATGTATAATTATATATAATAGTATTAATTTCATCTTTATAAACAAGTTTTACAAGAAATATACTCATATGTTATTACAAAATCAATGGTTCAATTGCTTTCCCATTTCCCAAATTGGCCAGACTTTTTTTTTCCTCGAGTTGACACAAAATTCGAAGAAGAAGAAAATGTCGATCAAATATATTTTGGCATGGAGGACAATTATGCATTGTCTCATTTTCTTTTAAAGTGATTTTGCAATTTTTAACACAAGTACATTGCATCATAATAAAGAAAAAATAGTTCATATAGGAGTGACTCACTTTAACAAAAACATGGCCTTTGAAAGGAATTTTCTATTTAACTACATAAAAAAATAAACAGTCGGAACTAGAAAAATGAAATTATTAAGTTAAAATTCGCACATTCTACGGCCATGTTTTATATCTTTTAATCCTCGTGATCCCTAATAATCTTTACACATTTTTTTTTTTAGTATCTATAGAGTGAAATTGGTTCATACATAAATCATTTAAAGGTATTAGTTGTTATCACAAAAAAGTATTAATTGTTTTCACTAAAAAGTCTTCGTTTGTTTTCACTGACCAACTAAGACTCTTCGGTATGAATTAGTAATATTTTTCAGTGAAAACAATTAATACACTTTAGTATAAACAACTAATATCGTTCAATAATTTATGTGTGAACCAATTTCACTCTATACTTTATCTCTTTTTGGAACGTCCCGCAATAAAAAATTTTACACTCAAAGTATAAAAATAAAACATTCATTATATCGGCACTTTATTTTAAAATATTCTTTGTTCAATGATGCAAAATATGTCACCCTACATATAAAAATTAATAGAAGACGGGGAGAGTTTTTTTTAGTAAACCAACATTAATTTATAAAACAGTTTCAAAAAATACACTCTGGTGATTAGAAAAATAAAATAAAAGGAGAAAATAATTACATACATTAATAAATGTGGATATAATTTATAATATGCCAAACATAATTTTAATATTTATAAATCTTAAATAGATGCTACCTCTATTCCAACACTATCTATACATTTTTTTTTTTTTAAAAAAAAAAAAAGTGAAGATAGATTTGAGATGGATGGAGTACTTTCATCCTCACATTAAAGTTTCCTACATTTTAGGTTGAATTGATATGAAAAAAAGAAGTTTTAAATTGATAATTTAGTAACTTTAAAAACCTTAATTTACAAGTTGAATATCATGGGATGAGAAAATTGTCTCAAAAAATATTTCGTATTAATAAAACTTCAAATAAGATTACAAAATGTTGTATTCAACTCATATTGATGAAAATAAGTATTATGCCAAAAAGTGTAAAATGATTTGTTGGTTAAAATATATCAAATGAGTAATGGATAATAGATACTTTATTGTTTCACAATTTTATTTTACTTTTTTTAAATTATTTTTTCAATAATCGTTTTAAGTACTTCATCTTCATGTCTGAAATATTGTTCGACAATTCCATTCGAAATAAATATTCGTTGTCTCTGCTATTTTACACCTTATCAATTGTCATTAATTATTTGCATACTCCTCAATTAATTTTCCTACTTGAATAATACTTCCAATTAATTTTCCGACATGAAATTGAGTACATTAATAATACTTCCTCTATCATACTCATTTCTATCATGGAGTAAAGATATAAGTCACGTTTTTTTCTTTTTCTTTTTTCAAGTAATATAATAGTTTGCCTAATAGTTTTTATTTATAAGATGAGTGTAATATTTTCTTTAATTAATAATTATTTTATTTGGCTAATACTTTGAGATTAATTATATCTATCATTTTTAAGGACATGTCAAGAAACTTTTAGGTTATATCCAATTTTTCAAATTAATAAATGAGAGTGGTTTTTCTATGCACCATAGGTATATTATGCACTTAGATTTTAAATTCAATTTTAATTTTTTCAAAATTTATTAAAATTTAAAATCAAAATGTATTGTGCATATTAGAATTTGTGAACTAATATGTATATAAAATTTAAATTGTAACTATATTTAGTTTAATTCTTCAATTTATATAAATAACTTTAAGCAATGAGTGTTGTGAAATTTTTTCGCATAAAATTGAGTTAAGTTAAATTTTCTTATATCTTACATCATATGATAATTAAAATAAATAAATAAAGACAAACCAAAACAATGTTTTTAATCATAAAATGGTTTTCTAGATGATTTTTACTGAGGGCATAATGGGCAATCCACGAGTTTAAACGTGGAATATTTCGGTTAAACTGTTGGGTAACAATACCTTCTAGAAGCCCTCCAAAAGACGTTATCCAACGACTAGCACGGGCAATAGGGCAATAGGCCAATAGCCTAAAGTTTCTCTTATTTACAAATTTACCCTTACTGCCTTTATGTAAATATTTCAAATTTAAAAATATTCACACATTTTAGCTATTTTCTTTATTTCACTGAAAATTATTTTGATCAATTTGCTAAATGAATTCAAAATTAAATAACGTGAAATGACTTGAAATAGAGTAGGTCTTGCATGAGATAATTTGAAATATAAATTGAATATGATACATTAAAACTTTGTAAGAGATGTGTGTTAATTTGTAAATAATCGCACGTGCCTCACACAAATTTTTATCATTAAGATATATATATTTTTTTTTCTTTTTTTTTTTAAATTACACTAGTTCCATGTTCTTTTTTTTTAAATCACACAATTAGGACTCTTAATATCATACTATCATCAACAAACTTGCTCTCATCTCACATACATTCATCACTCATCATCACATTTAAAAAAAAAAAATTGCTAAATTAATTATTATAAAGATATTAGCTTAAATAGTACTCCCCCCGTCCCACTCTAAGTGTCCCACTTTCTTTTTTTGGTTGTCCCACACTAAGTGTCTCATTCCATAAATGGAAAAAGCAACACTCTACTACATATAAACTTTAACCTTCAAATTCACACAATATTACCAAAAATGTCACTCATTCAATCCACGTTTCAACACTATTCATTACTTTATTAAACACTATTCATTACTTTTCAGCACTATTCATTACTTTTCCACCATATATTAATAAACAAATACACTTTCTTAAATCATTCAACCAAAAGAAATAGGACGCTTAGACCGGGACGGAGGGAGTAATATCTCTGCAAAAAGAATTTACAATTAAACTTTTCCAATTTATTCTATT
The DNA here is from genome assembly GCA_947034835.1 of Ballota nigra. Classification (NCBI taxonomy): domain Eukaryota; kingdom Viridiplantae; phylum Streptophyta; class Magnoliopsida; order Lamiales; family Lamiaceae; genus Ballota; species Ballota nigra. The sequence goes on along the minus strand of OX344726.1, from coordinate 2,038,699 downwards.
TATAAAGAATACTCCCTCGGTCCACGAAAAATTTACCCGTTTACTGTTGGACACAGTTTTTAATGAAAATTGATATTTTATTGAAAAGTGGATAAAGTAGATAAAGTAAGAGTATTGTGGGACTCATTTATTTGTTTGTGAGTGTAATTTATTTTCAAAAGAGGAATGGATAAAAATTTGGTGGACAAACCAAAAAAGAAAGCGGGTAGAAATTTAGTGGACGGAGGGAGTAGTAAACTTTCATAAGTTCAATTTATAATTTTATCATATAGATTATATAAAAATTGCTTTTGTTTAATTGTATTTCTCAGACAAACTTGTATATGTGTCATAAAACGGATTGGTTATTATTGCTATATATGCTCAAAGTAAGAAGAATGTTAACATTGTTTCAATTGATAAGTTTTATTTTCAGTATACTGAAAAAATAACCTAATTCTTTTGATATGTACTGATAAAAAGGTCTTGCACTTTTTATGAATATATGTGTACGTGAATATAAAAAAGGTGTAATTTGGTGTATTCAATTCAAAACTATATAAAAGTTGTGTTCTGTAGACACATTTCCATTCTTCTATATATCACTTAAAAATTTACATGGGATTGTTTCAAAATGATTCACAAATTAATATAAATTAAAAAATATTTAATATATTAATATTTCATGTTTAATTTATGTTTTGTTTTACTGTAAAACGATCTCATGCAAAATCTATTACACTTAAATTTAAGGGATAAATGCAAATAAAATAACAATTTTTTCGTAAATTGCAATCTAATCTAACACATGTTCTTTTTGGGTTTTAAAAACCTGGATTTGAATTTTGAAATCTAAAATTCATTTTAGTTTGGGTTTTAAAATTAGGTTTTTTGAAATCCTAAGTCTACAGCCCCATAAATAACTTATACAACACTCCTTTACTTTTACATAATAAAGTTAAAACCTACCCTACTCAAAATCCAAAATGAACATAGATTTTAAAAACCCCATGAATCACAAAATTCATAGGTTTTCAAAAACCGTTTTTAAAAACCAAAAAAAACATAGCCAAATCTTTGCAAATAAAACTTCAACTAAACATTTGGTTGCAATTCTAACCAAAAGACAAATTTCAATCGACCCGAAAATGATGATTAATTATGCGTTGTCACTCGAATCAATCTAAGCATATTAATACAATTAATTATTCACTGTCAGATAAGTGAAACATCATTTTCAACAATAAAAAATTTGTTTGTTAATTCGAATTGCAACCAAATGTTAAGTAGGAGTTTTATTTGCAAAGATCCAAAAATTTAGATTAAATCAGTGAAAATGTTATTGATTTTATTTGCAATTAATCCTAAATTTAATTATTTATTATGATATTCGAATTAATTAATAAAAGAAAGATTCATTAGAATATCTTAATAAGAATCGAATCGATGGTTTTCTCAAAAGCAACAGGCCGGGTCAAACTCGACGATTTGACTTCAACAAGTTCTCTAATTTCATTTTTCTTTAAAAAAAAAAATTTAATTTTTTGTGAAATTAGGAATGTCATTGTACGCGCTTCCACAACATAAAACCATTCTAGAAGATCTAACTTTTTCTTTTTCTATTTTTTTTAAGGAACGCATAAAAATACAAAATTAGTTAATGATATTCATTTTTAATATTTTGTGCGTGTAAATAAAGTTAAACGACCAAATTTATTTAGAAATTATTCCTCACATTTGTAGCAATTAGATTTTAAGGGGATTGAAATATGAGTATAATGGATATATAAGGTAAAACATCAAATATTTTGAAATAAAAATTACATTTTAAAACTTTACTCATTTTGAATCGGGGGAGTATTATTTTTTAGTAAAAATAATTGCGCTCCGTTTGAGTGATCCGGAGGGGGCCCACTGGGATGTCCATAATGGAAGCATTTTGATTCTCGGGAAGGCTCGCGTATTCCTATTCTTGTTTAATCTTCAATAAAAAAAATTCATACTTTTTAAATTGGTTCATGTACAAATCAGTTTCATTCCATATTTTGCCTTTTTTTTTTTTTGGGAAAATACATTTTTTTGTCTTTTAACTTTGATTGATTTTGATTTTCATCCTGTTAACTATGGAATTTTGAAGTTCATCCTATAAGTTACAAAAATTGTGTTTTTCGTCCTGTTAATTATGAAATTTTGGATTTCATCCTATAACTTATGAAAAATTGTGTTTTTTTGTCCTATAACTTACATAAAATTATGTTTTTTGTCCGATAAATTACCAATTTTTTTTAAGTTATAGAACGAAATCCAAAATTCCAAAGTTAACAGGACGAAAAACACAATTTTTGTAAGTTATAGAAATAAATTCAAATTTCTAAAGTTAAGAGGACGAAAACCAAAATCAACCAAAGTTAAAGGACAAAAAAGTGCATTTTCCCTTTTTTTTTTAATAACTAGTAAAATTAAACTCAAAAGTTAGAATTTTGAAAAATAAATGCAAGGATTTAGTAATAAAGGGGACAAAAACATTTTGATTTTGGCATTAAGACATCAATACAGAAATCAACGGGGGAAGGAAAGAGTCAAATGTTACTATTTGGTAGTGGCAGCATTAGCACATATTGAATGACAACGCGGCAAAAATATTACTATATATCCATAATTATTATTTGTTAAAATTAAAAGAATAAACCCAAAGTTGGACTAAAGGATATACATAGAGGAGAAGCATCTATTGATGAATCATATACCAGATTTGACCAAAAATGTGCTTTTATTTGGTGTTTTCTTTATATCATGTAAAAATTTCTTGATACATTTATCTAGTTATATTATACTCCCTCCAATTAAAAAAGATTGATGTTTTAACATTTATTATTGAAATTAAGAATTAGTGTATATTGATAAATATACCCTCATAATTCCTTAATTACGTCTCCTAATAAATTTATTAAAAGTAAATTCAAATATATGTGAGTTTTTTTGGGAATTGATTAGGGGTATAATGGAGAAGTAAAGTGAAAATTAAGTAAAACATCAAATATTTTGAAACAAAAAATCTACACTAAAACATCAATCATTTTGAATCGGAGGGAGTATCTTTTTCTTCAGCGTACCATTAGGATGGAATCGAATTAAGTACTTTATTCTTTAAACTTGCATGAACCTCTATTGAATTTTACAAGAAAATAACATATGTTCACTGGTGGGACACAAATTTATTTATCCACAATCAATGCGATAATGAAATATAAATAAATATAAACCATCAATTAAAATAATAGTGGTTCTTTGCTTATGTATCATTATGACATTGGTGTGGTAGGCATGTGATCATTTCTGTGAATTTTTAATCTTGAATGAATTTTTTTACACACTTTTTTTAATTTGACCAAATATACATGAGTTCTTATCTACTCCCTCCGTCCCAAACTCATTTTCTCATTTACTGTTTGCACAGGTTTTAAGAAAAAAGTTGTTTATAGTATTTAAAGTGATAAAGTAGATGATTTAGGTTATTAGTGTATGGAGAATATAATATAAAAAAAATATTGTTATTTTTTTGCCAAAAGTAGATGTAGCAAACGAGTATGGGACGGACCTTCTTGCCAATGTGGCAAACGGAGTTTGGAACAGAGGGAGTATTAAGTAATTTGATATTCTTACATTTATATATATATATTCACCTCTCAAGTTTAAGTGAGTATTAATTTACAAACTGACAAATTTGTTTATTGAATCCAGTAACATGTGATGCCCAAACAGATCTCTCATGCACCCGGTGCACTGTGCAATTCTAGTACTACCTCCGTCCCGAAATACATTGCGGTGTTCACTTTATTTTCGTATTTTTGTGAGCGAGTTGTTTATTAGTATTTGAAATGATAATATAATTTTTAAGGTAGGGTATGATAGATCTATTTCTTCTCTATTATAAAGTAACTAGTATTTCTCCCGTGCGATGCACGGATAGAAGATTATAAATTTTAAAATAATGAACGATTATAAAATAAAAGTTTAAATTATATTTATTTTATCTATAAATCAATTAATATGTAAAGATTATATTGTATATATGTGAGTATTATAATTATTTAATAGTATACTAAATTCACAACAAATACTGAAATTCATAAAATTATTTTAATATTTGAAAAACTTATATAGTCTAAATAAAAATTATTTAAATTCAATCAATCATGTAGTTAAAGTCAATAGATAACACTTAATAATAAAATATATTTTTTAAATATGATTTTTCTTTTTATTTGTGTAATATATATGTTAAATAAAAAATGTTCAAAAGATAATTTAATTTGATATATAGTGTATTGAAAATAGATTTAAAATTAAAAAGTTAAAGAATTTTGAAATTATTGGTGCAATTAATCCACGTGGGATTCACTATTGCACCATAAAGCAAGTGCACTTCACTTGCTCCAATAAATAAAACGTTTTCTCTCTCCTCACTTCTACTTTTATATATATATAGATTTAAAATTATTTTATCATTTCAAATACTAGTAAAAACCCCACTAGCGAAAACACGAGAGGAATAGTAACCCCGCAATGTGTTGTGGGACGGATGGAGTATAATTTTAAATAAAATTGGTTGTTTTACCAAGAGTGCAGATATGGAGTTATTTCTACTGATATTAATAAGAAAAATACATTTAAATTGCACGATGCTATTATCGATGTCAAATTGTATATGGACCGCAAAATAGATCAAGACCACTTCGTTATCACACTCTTGACTTTTAACATGGCTACAATTTTTCCTCTACCCAAAGGATAAACTAGCATTTATATTGAATTGTAACTAGATTTATTTCAAGAATATAGGTAGACCTTCCTCATTTAATAGTTGTACAATCTAGAAGTAGGTCCATAATTCTGTCCTGCTTATGCTAACCAAAGAATCTGGTTTCTAATAATTTGAAATAAATCACATTAATTAAGTGAAACTTTAATTTATTTGACATAATCAACTTTAAATAATCTTTGTCATATCAAAATGGTAAATCTCCTTAAGATGTTAAATAATACACATGACAATAATAGAGGGAAAAAAAAAAATCATAGCCACTACATTGCTATATCCATTTCAAGTATCAAGGTTCAAAAATCTTCCTACCTTTGTATATCTACTTGTTGAAAGTATGTATGAATTTCAACTCTTCAATGTGCCCGATAAGCAAATCATGCGCGTCGCGCATAATGGCACGTGTATACGCAAAGTGTCAACGAGAAGTAAGGCTCTCGTTTTCCTGGTAAAAATCTCAACGAGATTTCTTCGCCATTTTAAGGTTCTTGCACATCCGGATGCTTAAGGGCGTGACTTCAACGAGTTCGTCTTCTTGAATGTACTCTATGCAGTCGTCCAAACTGTACTCCAACGGCGCATCCAGAACCACTACATTCATAAAAGAAAGAATTTGGTCCATAGGAATCGCATACTTGTAAAAGGAATTATATAAACTAGTTTCATCGAGTCTTTACACAGCATCAGTTGTTTCATAGGAAATTGATTTTTTTGTCCTGTAACTTTACTTCCTTTTGATTTTCGTCCTATTGACTTTCAAGTTTTGATTTCGTCCTACTGACTTTCAAAATTTTGATTTTAGTCCTGTAACTTTACTATTTTTTTTATTTTAGTCCTGTAACTTTATCGTTTTTTTATTTTAATCATATAAGGGTTAGTAGGCTTTATAGGATTAAAATCAAAAAGCGATAAAGTTACAGGACTAAAATCAAAATTTGAAAGTCAGTAGGACGAAAATAAAAAAGAGGTAAAAGTTACAGGACTAAAATCAAAATTTGAAAGTCAGCAGGACAAAAATAAAAAAGAGATAAAGTTATAGGACAAAAAAAAAACCATTTTTTCCGTTGTTTCATTAAAACGTACTAGTTTGTCAAAATTAGTTGTTTCATACAAAAACAATAATTGTTATACGAAAAAGTGGTAGTTGTGCACCAAAGTACGGTGAAAACTGTTTTCATAAGACCAACTCCTCTCTGTAAACTTACTTAGAAGCATTAGAAATTAGGTAAAGACTGAAGCAATTAGACAGGTAAAGGCAATGTGAGAAACTAGGAAATTGTGTCACCTGATACTTCTTTGTTTGAACGAACATTCGTCGCAGCTTTTTTCTTGCACACGTTCAAGGATAAGTCACCGGGGCGCTGATGAATGCCCACTATTTGGCCTTTATACACGTCGGTCCCAGGTCCGATAAACATCTGCCCTCGTTCTTGTGAACTTGTGAGAGCATAAGTTGTTGCCGTTCCATCCTCAAAAGCGACCTTGATAAATAGGAATCGTTATTTTTGAACAAAGAAACTGGTGCACGAAGTTAAGATAAGAAATTACCAGTGAGCCCAGATCACGGGTACTTATGTCACCAGCCCAGGGTCCGTATTCATCAAAAATCGTATTCAGAACTGCCGTCCCTCTTGATACCGTAAGAATCGAATTTCGCAATCCGAGAAGTCCCCTCGTTGGTATCTTATAATTCATGAAGGTTGTGCCTTCCGACCTAATAGCAATATTCAGTTTAAATAGCAGATTAGAACAAAATAAGAGAAGAAAACACAAGAACAAGATTATTCCTAACTCAACTTTTCTTTTTTGATAAGAAACAGGATTGTATTGCTAGAAATAGAATAAGGGAGAGGTTAAATTACAAATCGTCTCATAACTTTACAACAAAATAGATTTAGTCCCAAAATTAAAATTTTATCAGATGTAGTCCCAAATTCGCTAACAAAGTCCAATTTTGGTCCCAAATCGGCCGAAAAAGTCAACATGACATCGTTTTTAAGTCCGAAATTGGGAATTTATGGCAAGAGAGTTGATGTGGCGTCCATATGTGCTAATTATATTTGATTTTGTCCTTTTCTTTTAGGATTTGTAAATATATATTATGTGTAAACAAAAAGAAAAAATCAAATATAAGTAGTAGATATAAACGCCACATCAGCACCCTTCCCGGAAATCACCAAATTCGGACTTCAGAGTGAGAATTGAGACCAAAATTGGACTCTATAAAAGAAATTGGGACTAAATCTGATAAAAAATTAATTTTGGGACCAAAACTATTTTGTCATAAGTTATGGGACGAACACTAGCAATGTAAACCAAAAATCGAAGCCATATGAGTCTCATGTCGAGATCACGTATATAAACAAGCACATTGTTTATCAAAAGCATGAGAGTTTCCCTCAGAAAAATAAAGGTTAATACCCAGTTCCTTGCATATCAGTCATCTGTCCACGCCTTCTACCGAGAAGTTCCACTACGGGCCCCACGTATTCTTCCGGTACTTCCACAATCGCAGTCTGCAGAAACACCGATTGGAAATTTCTTTATCAGAATCACAAACATGAACACAGAAAGCCAAGCTAAAGAACTGAACAATGACCTCATAAGGTTCCAGCAACTTGTCATTCACTCTTTTGTTAATAACTTTGGGTGGGCCCACCATGAACTCGTATCCTTCTCTACGCCTGAGAAAATCACGAATATCAGAAACGTCTAAATATGTAGATAGCTAATCGTGAGTTGGAGTCCGTTCTTACATGTTCTCTATCAATATAGTAATATGCAGGGTCCCACGTCCACTAACGATAAATGTATCTGAATTTTCACCGTCTTCAACTTTCATCGCCAAATTTCTCTCTAGTTCACGGTAGAGCCGGTCTCGTAGATTTCTCGTGGTCACATATTTCCCCTACAATCCATACAAAGTGGAAGGAAAACACAACGAACATTAACAGAAGTTTATAGATAACGTGTATCACAAAATCCGCATTCATCTAATGAAGGATAACTATTGCTCAATCATATACCTCACGGCCCACAAACGGAGAAGTGTTGATTGAGAAAGACATTCTCACTGTAGGTTCTTCCACCTTTATGGAAGGTAATGGTTTGCCTGTAATTTTGTCTGCAATTGTCTCTCCAATCTGAGTTGATGAAACATATTTGAAGCATGAGATTACGAGTCTCGTATCAGCAATAAGAACAGTCACAAACATATTTGAAGCATGATATTATCGCCATACCTGAACATCGTTAATACCACAAACAGCACAAATGTCACCAGCCTCCACTTTCTCAGCAGGAACTCTATTGAATTTTTCATACACGAACAGTTCGCCTACTTTACCAAATCTGCATGAATCTTCTGAGGTGCAAATCTGAACACAGTTACAAATTTATATCATCTACCTCCGTTGAAAAAAATATCAATATATGACAGCCAAATTGAGAATATTCAACTATTTCTTTTTCTGCAAGTCCAATTTCCTTTAAGGACAGAGCAAAAGCATGTCTACAAAATTGGAATTCTCCAGAATGATGTACATACTCTCAACTTCAGCATACTAAATCAGCACATGTGATAATGAATGAAATAAAGTACCACAAAGGTCCATGATAGATTAATTAAATTTGATGGAAATATTAAATTGGTTCAGTATCAAAGTCTTTAAACAGCATACCCGCACATCCATTCCTTTTGTCAGTGTCCCAGCATGCAAACGTCCTATAGCAATGCGCCCTTTATGCTCGTCATATTCGATATTAGTAGCCTGTAAAAAGATTTATAAGTCAAAAGTGCAAGATGTGTTAAAATTATATCATGGTCATTTGACATTTGTTGACAAAAACGCATCAATAATATTCAGCTATATAATTTAAATGATGATGCCACTGCTTTCTCAGCGAGAGCTAAACTTTCAGTCATTTGTCAATCACGATATACTCGACAACTTGCATTTGTTGTTGGTAACCTTTGATCGATTAATTAAAATTTTCTCTCTGAAGAGAATAACCACTTAACATATATACAACTTACTTGCATATTTCTCTATCAGTTATGTTTCTACTATACCCCAGCAATACTGAGCTTATCAGCATATATATGGGCAGGATAACTAAATAAATTAAACAGTGAAATGCATGCTGTTCTTCAAGAAAGAGTTATCACATTATCATCTGCTTAGTCAGTTTCAAAACAAAGCAGACCACCTTCAATGAGTTGATAATTAAGTGATTCATATGAAGTGAAAAGTTAAATACTAAACACAAAAAACCACTACTGACCAGCATTTGAAGAGAACCATCTTTGGCAATTTGTGGTCCTGGTATGCATCTGACAATAGTCTCGAAAAGTGGTCCAAGATCGTCACCCAGTTTTTCAGGAGAAAGTCCTGCCTTCCCTTTGAGGCCACTCGCATATATAACTTGGAAATCACACTGCCATTGGGAACAAAACAAGGAAAGTTACAATGTATCCTAATCCATGGTGATCAGTTTTTTTTTTTTTTTCTCTAATTAAAACTCCTTACGATTTCTAAAATGGTGAGAATTGTCCCTTGATTGTCATTAAAGTCAATTATCTTTTACACAAGTATAATTTGGACCCACTCAAGCATAAGATCAAATTTAATTCACATAGATTTAAGATATACAGACAAATAAAGTCTTGCATTACAAGTACCTGCTCATCTGATGCATTTAGCTCAATAAATAATTCAAAAGTTGAATTAATGACATAATCTGGACGGGCAGATGGCCTATCAATTTTATTGATGACAACAACAACTGCAAGGCCAAATTCAAGAGCCTTCTTCAAAACGAACCTTGTCTGTGGCATTGGACCCTCAACAGAATCTACCTACAAATCATAGCCAGATTCGTCTATCAGCAATGTTAAATTATCATAAGCAAAAACATTCTCCAGCTTTGAAGAAGAAAGAAATATCCACAGCTCATTTAGTTTGTGCTTTATTAAATCACTAAATCTTTCGTTCATAAAAAAAAGGAATTGAAGGCAATTCACCATATAAAAACAATCCACATGCTACAACAAAGTGATAGAGTTGTCAAATGCAAAAGAAAAGAAAATCTGAAAAAGGTACCACTAAGAGAACTCCTTCGACCATGTTGAGAATGCGCTCCACTTCACCTCCAAAATCAGAGTGACCTGGCGTATCAATGATGTTAATCTTCGTATCTTTATATGTAATAGATGTGTTTTTGCTAAGAATAGTTATTCCCCTTTCGCGCTCCAAATCATTTGAATCCATTATCCTCTCCTGTACAAACTGGTTATCACGAAAAACCTGCACAACATAGCATAAACCACCCAATTAAGTCGCGAATCGGCAAACAAGAATTTCATAGTGCCAAGTTACTAACGTTCAAACAGATATTACATTTTTTTGCATTGAATATGTGATATTATAACTCACAAACCAAAACTGAAGGCAGATTGTCATAACGTAATATTATACGAAGAAAGCCTTTCGTGTAATTATGAAACCAGCAACAGAATGGTAAACTCGAAGCATCACATGAATAACATGAATAACTCAATCAATAGGTATTAAAGAAAAAATCATTAAAAAGAACCCAACAATACCTTAGATTGCCTCAACATAGCATCTACTAGAGTGGTCTTCCCATGGTCGACATGTGCAACAATCGCTATATTCCGTATATCACTTCTCCTAACCAGCTGGACCTTCTTCTCTAATAAAATCAAATAAGCAGCTTCATAGATTAGAACAACGCTTTACCTCATCTTCTCCTTCGAATACTCAAACTAAACAAAATCTAAAGAACATAAAATGTTGCAACTGATGAACAAAATTGAACTTTGAAGCATAATGGGAAAAATGTAAAATGACTCACAATTCACGTATGCCCTTTTCTACAGCAAACACCAACCAATTAACAAACAAAAAACAATGTTTCTAACCACGGAATCAATTAAAGCTAGGAAAAAAAAAATCATTAAGTCTGTCAGGCATTTCATCAAACACATAACAGGCACACATACACCTTACCAGTGGAAGTGTCCGTAGCTTCAGCTTCGGAAACTGAGCATTTGATAGAATTCCACAGTACATAAAATGGTGTAACTGATGAACAATCGAGTTTTGAAGCATAATGGGAAATATGTAAAATAACTCACAATTCACGTATGCCCGTTTCTACAGCAAACACCAACCAATTAACAAACAAAAAACAGTGTTTCTAACCATGGAACCAATTAAAGCTAGAAAAAAAAGTCATAAAGTCTGTCAGGCATTTCATCAAACACATAACAGGCACACATACCAGTGGAAGTATCCGTAGCTTCAGCTTCGGAAACTGAGCATTTGATAGAATTCCGCTGATGGGCACTCGAAATCTTTGACTTCGTATTAATGGATAAGGTGCCGCCAAAAAATTGTCTTCTCAGCCAAGAAGAACAATGAACAGAATCCTTTTTAATGGGTTCGAAATTTCTTGATGATATGGGTAGAGCTTTAGTTGTGAGTTTAGAAGTGGGGTGTGAACCAATAGCCATATCCATTGCTCTTCCTGCTCTCTCTCTCTCTCACACTTCTTGTAGGATGGGATTAAGAGAGAGAGTGGGAGAGGGTAATGGATGGTTGGAAGTAGAAGTGAGAGGTGGTTATGTTCTTGAAGATGTGTTTCGTCACAAACAAAAGAATATGCTGCGGCTGCTGTTTATTAGAATTTGTTATTTTGGATGTGATAATATTATTATCCTATTTTAAATTAAAAAATATATAAATATTATCCTATTTTCAGGCAAAAGAAAAAAGACAACATATAGAGTGAAACTAGTTTATACATAAATTCACGGGGGTATTAGTTGTTTTCACGTAAGAGTATTAGTTGTTTTTACTGAAGAGTATTACTGATTTACACTAAAGAGTCTTAGTTGTTCGGTAAAAATGAACTAAGACTCTTCAGTGTAAACCAGTAATACTCTTCAGCAAAAACAACTAATACTCTTTAGTGAAAACAACTAATACTCTTCATTGATTCATATATAAACCAATTTCACTCTATATATATTCAAAAAAAAAGTTTACAAATAAGTAATATTAACACAAAGTCTTCTATGAATAAGTTTCATAATATAAAATTTAAATCATTAAATATATTCACTTATATTATTAAATTTGTAAACTGAATTAATAGTGTAAATTGTTATAATATTAGTGAATACATTTAATAGTATGAGTTTCATACTATAAACAAATTTAATGGGATATAGCTTTTTAAAACTATAATAGATGCACTTTTAGTTAACCTTTACTATAAATAAATAACACTAATATAAATACGTATAAATAATTACATAAGAGGTAGGATAAATTTATGATAGCCATGAATTTAATTGAGTTGAACAGAATGGATTATTGTTCAAACTTGAATTGAAACATATTGAGCTTCAATAGTTGTGTTTAGGTTTGTGTGGTAATAGATAGAATCGAGTCATACACGAGTAAATAGATGTAATTATATATTGTTTTGTCTTTTTTATTTATCAATTATCATATTCAAAAAATCATAGATTTTATCATCACATAATTGCTCAAATTTATTTAAATTTTTATTTAATAATCTTGGATTGAGTAAATTTAGTCTCATTTCTGGCGTATCCATCAAAAATAAAAATGATTTAAAAAAAAAAAAACTAACATATATCTTGATCAACTATTATTTAAAATGCTTGATTGAAGACAATTATATGTAATTATTTATAGGATTATTATAGTTTAGTAGCATTCTCCAACCCAATTAGAAGAATATATTAAAGCCTCAGGTTACCTACAGTGCTATCATTTTTGTTAATACATTTCATCTGAAAAAATGTTCAGTATTTTAAAAAAAAAAAAAAAAACTTAATAATTTTCAGAAAATTTTCTTTTAAAAAAATTGAAAAATTGTCAATTTTATCGGAATTTTTTCTAGGTGAAATGTTTTTTTTTTCCGAAAGGTAGGTGAAATGTATTAAGAACAAAACCACGGTTATTTGCACTAGCCTCTATGTTAAATACACTACTTGGATAAATACATTACTTTTTTTCCGAAAATTTGCAATATTTTCGAAAAAAAATTCTGAAATAAACAAAAAATTCGAAATACTGTTCATTTCATTATGTTCGGAATTTTTTTTCGAAAAAATGAAAAAAAATCAAACAAAAAATAGTGTATTCATCCGGTTAGTGTCTTTAACATAGAGGCTAGTGCAAATAACCTGTCGTATTTAGTGATTCAAGAAATTTTAGGCCCAAAGGTTGGCCCGTGAATAGAGTTGAGCGTTATTTCATAACAGGACCATAATTGGCCAAGGTTATATATATTCCTATCTTTTGTTAATACAACCCACTAAAAAGTGTTCGTAAAAAAAATCCAAAAATTTTGACAATTTTCGGAAAAAAATTCCGAAAATACAAAAAAAAAATAAAAAAAACACTGAAAATATGAATTTTCGGAAAAAAAATTCCGAAAATTGTTACTTTTTTCGGAAAAAAATTTCGAACATTTTTTGGGTGAGGTTGTATTCACCAAATATAGGACTGTATTTAACTTTGGCCCAAAATCCTTTAGTTAGTCCACTGCTCTCCTAATTTCTTAACATGCCATGGAGCCCATTTAGAAATGTATGGCCCAAAAATTTAGAATTATTTTAGTTTTTCTTTTTCAAGATCCACAAATGGTCAATTTAGGCTAAAGAAGAAAGTTTTTTAATCTTCCATGAGCATGTTTGTAAATAGTATAATTTAATTTTCTTTCAGAATCAATTATTTGTCTTATTTTGATATGATATTTTACAAGGCAATGTGCTACCACTAATTTGAAAATCACGACTTTTTGACGCTTTTCTATTTCATTCCCTTGAAACTTCCTAGACAAAATATCACTCTCTCCGATTCATTTTTTATTACCCGTTTTACCATAAAAAGAAGGTTTTTTTTTTTCCACTTACCCAAAATAGCAAAAAATAAACACTGCCCCTTTTAACTTACCCCTTAAAAACATCATTTGTTTACACTCATGTCACTACTTTATCAACTTTATACCCACAAATACTAATAAATAACTCTTACACCTTTTAAAAGCTATTTTATACCCACAAATATTAATAGACAACTTTTTTTATTAAAACTCGTGCCATTTTTTTATGGACAAACAAAATCGAATCGGAGGGAGTAACTTTTTGTATGTGTATATACATAAACATCTATAAGAAAATTAGGGATGATTTGGTGAGTGGATTTGAAGGTGAGGGATGAGAATTGAATAAAATTTATTGTAAACTTTTTATTGATATTCAATTAATAGGTTTGCTTGATAAAGATCCAATCCTCTCCCCTCTTTTTTTTTTTTTTTTTGATGAGAAAAGATCCTACTCCCTCCGTCCCCTAATAATATTCACATTTACTGTTTTCTCGTGTTTTAGCGAGCTAGTTTTTTATTAGTATTTGAAATGATAAAATAATTTTTAAAGTGTTTTATAATAGAGTAGAGATGGATCTATCGTACCCCTTTCTTGAAATCACTTTATCATTTCAAATATTAATAAACAATTCGTTCGCTAAAACACGAGAATAAAGGTAGTGTGAATATTATTAGGGGACGGAGGGAGTATAATTTATGAAGAAATTTTGTGTGAGATGATCTAACACATAAAATAAATCTTTACTTTTTTCTTTAAATATGATTGAGCAGGGGTCTCATAAACTTACGAGTCATATAATATGATAAATGAGATATGCAATATGTATATGACTATCTCATATAAGTTTTTTAAAAAAAATATATATATACATTTTATATTTAGCTAGGCATCTACATTAAGTTTATAATATTATTTTTTGTTGCAATAAAGTATTTTATAATTTATATAGTTTTCATTTAACCTATAAAGATATATGGTAATGATATAATACTTATTTATCAATCAAATAGGCTAAATGAAAAAACAATATACCCATCAGGGGCCACCTTAAGGCAAGGGGTGACAATTGCACTCCCTGAATTTTGTGACCTAATATATATCTTATGAGTAATTTTCTTGTGTATTTAATGCATAATGCACTCATTCAACAGTTGAGACTGTTTATACTGAAAAGTGAGGTTAGATTACAATGAAAAATATACACTCAGTGTAATCTAATCACATTTTTCGGTGTAATCAGCCTTCATTTTCAACGTAAATAATTTCAACTTTTGAGTGAGGGTGTGGTGCACTTTTTTATTCTATTTCATATAGTATTTTATACCCTACCTGAATTTAAATCCCGTCTCCGCCCCTGATACCCATTATTACTAATACCTACCATAAAACACATTTTCGTTCCAATTCTTATTCATGTAAAGTCACACATCCATTAATTAGTTAGTAATCATAATGGATGGAATGCCTAAAATATAACAAACAAAATGGCACCAAAAGAAATTATAATAGCATTCACCAAACACTTGCCTATACACAAATGATATATAGTGCACATATTTCTTGTTTTATCTCTAAATAAATTAAATGGCATGGATATAAATTATGTTAACTTCGTCTAGACAAGACATTCCACCTGCACACATGGTTATAATCGTAATGACAAAATCAAACGATACATGACAATTTATTTATAATATTATTATCAATATCTATATCTATTACGCGTGCATTAATTAATTAATTAACAGCATAACCCCACTATATAGGACAAAATATTATATGAAATAGTTCATCATAAGCTTATTATGAAATTATATTAAAATATCAATATTTGATTAGAAGTATCAGGAGTATAATTATTGTGAAAAGAATTGAACTCATATTAATGATACTCCTGGTGAAATTATCGATATTCCTAGTCGAATATTCAATATTTTAAAACAATTTTATAATAAATTTATTATGAATTATTTTCATATCAAACTTATTCAACGTATGAGGTCTATTAACAGAATAAAATAAAAAGAGAAAACACACCAAAATCCAATTAAATGAGAGGAAGGTGCATTTTCCCTTCCAAAAAGTGATGAGATATAACAAAGCAAGGTCAAAAGAAAAAAGTACACAAATAACAATTATTATTGCATAATATCACCTTGTGGAATTTTTACTTAACTTAATAGTAGTGTGCATCTCTCAATTTAAATAAGATTATTATTTGAATCACCTATCTATTGAGAGTTATAGTTATTTAAAAATAAAAGTTAAAAAAATCTATGTGCATGCATCACTCAATTTATAAAATACAATTGCTTTGTAGTACATCATTTTCACCAACTATTTTCCAATAAAATGCCAAACACCTGTATCACAAATCACAATTTTGTTTGCCAAAAATATTACAAAAAATTATTAAGGTGGACACATGTCACGTTCCACATTCACACAATTGCACTTCCATTACATCAACGGAAAGAGTATTATTTTCACTAACCAATGAAATTTAGGGTAAAACAAAAGAAAAACAAACATAATTATTTAATTTATATATATTAAGATATTTTAAGAAGTTGAACGAAGATAACAAGATATTTCTCATATAGAGTCGAAATTCATGTGAAACTAATTACATAAACAACCATTTTATGGAACCAGAATACCTCATAAAGCACTTTAACATATAATAAAAATAACAGATTAAAGAATAGACCTAGTAAAATTGAACGGAGTAAGTATTTAAATCTTTTTTTTTATAAAAATTAATTGGAAAATTTGGTAAAATGTCACTTTTAGTGTTGCATTTTGAAAAATGTCACCCAACATTTTTTTAAAAAAAAAATGCCACATGTGATTCTTGTGCAACCCTTACACGACCCTTATGCGACTTTTGTAGGATTATTTTTATAATATATATATATATATATATATATATATATATTATTTGACATTTTTCAATGCAATATTAAAAGTGACATTGTATCACATTTACCAAATGAGTTTGAACAAAGATATATGTACAAAGATTGTTTTTATACAAATAAATTTGTTAAACAAAAATTAATTGCAATCCATTAGATTAATTAATTATTAAATAAATTAAAATATAAATCAAAACTTTTGACAATTTTTCAAAAAGTTAGTACATCACTAGTTTCATATAAAACAAACTTAATCAAAACTTCCTCTGAAAAATCAAATACAATGCTCCAACAACGAAGATTGGCCATTATTCTTTCCTATTAAATATCAAAATCGTTTTGACATTTCCTAATTGAATAATAATTTTATGTAATTTTTTAAAATAATATACATTTATATATTTTCAATGATATCACTAATATTTGGAAAATCACTAATAAATACAAAAGCACTAGGTAAAAACACTAATTAAAATAGTTGATCATAACAAGTTTAAAACAAAGTGGTATATGAAAATAGTTTAAAATAAACTTCTCATGAAACTATTTTAAAATATCGAACATTTGATCAGAAGTATCATTAATTTGGATCAATGATATTATATCGTAATTGTTGTAAATTTTCTTGAACTCAAATTAATGATACATCTGATGAAACTATCGATACTTCTGATCAAATATTTAATATTTTAATATAATTTCAATATATCATAAATTATTTTTATATAAAACCCACCCCAAAGTTTAAATAATACACCAAATAAATGAAACCTAATATTGGTTTTATTTTTCTTTTCTTTTACTAAAATAATTGGCCCTTGATAAATGATAATGTTGATTATTGTATGGGACGTGTGCATTTAGCGACCTAATTGTCCGACCCCTAAATGACGGTACACGTGTCCTTGATTAAATTGATAATTATGGCGGGCCCCCACAGAAAAGTTCAGCCAATAAGAATTCGCCGCGTTTCATTATATATTAAAGTTTGATTGGTTAGTGTTACGCGTGTACAGAGTGTGACTAATCCACCATCAATTTTACCCCCAGTGCGTGGGGGCCCACAGTGACAAAATCTTTCGGCCGACAACCCAAAAGACAAATGTTGAATATGATTTTTTTTAATTAGATTTAGCCCCCCTAACATTCTTGGAGATTTGCATTCAGCCTCTTTTCTTTTTCAATTCGCGGACATTGGAAATTAAATTTTTTTTTTTTTTCACAATAAAATTAATATGCCTCTCTCTTTAATTATTAATTGATTCCTATGGGTGCTAATAAAAAATACCTAATACTCCCACCAATTTTTCTTAATTGTTTATCCACTTAGGGACAGTTTGGTTTGAAGGACCGAGTTGATTAGATGTGATTGGATTAGATGGGATTGAATTAAATAAGATTATTTGAGAAAAAATGTGTATTTGGATTGTAGGATTATTTTTTTTATTGAATGATTAAGTGGGTTTAAAGTGCAATATACTATTTTTACCCCGAACTAATTCAACCTCCCAAATATTTCTCTTCTTTCACAAACATTGTGAGGACAAAATAGTAATTTGAAAGTATGGGACTATGGAATCTCACCATCACTAAGGGATTATTTAGTCCCTCATTTGATAGATTATGTAGGTTTATGACCTGGGCTCTTATTTTATCCTGGGCCGTAAACCTTCAATCCAAACATATATTACATGGGATTGAGTGGGACTAAAACTTTAGTCCCACCCAATCCAGCGAATCAAATGACCCATAAAAGTGTATTCACTTTTCTTATTTGTTTGTCCACAAAAATATGACTATGTCCTTATTTAATATTTATCAACCATCATTTTAACTTTAAATTCATAAATAATTATTTTATTTATAATTATCTTTATATTATCTATATTTTTTTGAAATTTGTAACCAAGCCATGGAACACAGTTTTGGTCGATAAAGGGGTAACATTTTAGTAGTTTTTGTCTATACAAAGATACTTTTACAATAGATGTATGACTAAGGTGGCCCTTGGTTTGGAAATTTTTTAATGGTAACGCGAATGAGGATAAATATAAGATAATTATAGTAATTCATGAGAACAAAAAATGATATACAATACTATTTTTCCCCCTAAATAAGGTAATCATTACCACATTTCATTATCTTTCTATCTTCTTACAATCCTCATTTTCAATTGGAAATATGAAAAATGTCACTCTCAAGTTTTCATTTTAAAATATGTCACCTAATTTTTTTTTTTTTTACAAAAATATCACTGAAAAGGGCACACAAGGATCATGCAAGACATTTTTTAGAAAAAATGTTGGGTGACAATTTTTAAAATGAAAGCCTGAATTTTTTTTCATTTTCTCATATTTTCCCTTCCCAATCATTCTCTCGTTCCACAATCAACAAGTTCATTTTTTGTTCGTTTTTTTTTTTTCAAAATTAAAACACAACATAAAAAATGTAACCACCATAAATATAATCATTCATCCAATATATTCAAGGATCGAGCTGAAAAATAAAATTTCAGTTTCATTCTCATTTAAAAATCCAAAATAAGCGCCCAAATTAACCACTTTAATCATATTAAAATCTCACGAATATAGTAAAAATTAACCACTAACCAATAAGGACAAAGTTTCATGGACAAAATCAACCAAGAATCCTCGTGAAAAAGTAGTGTCGCAAGACGCCCAACAACGATAAATTCGAGCAAAGACCGAAATAAACAAAAACTAAAGGACCCAACAGCAAAAGTAAAAGTAATGAGCATCAGTAACAAGCATAACATAAGTTAATTAATACCACCACGTCCACAATTACAACGTTGCAAGTCTTGTCCCTAGCTAAATTGCATGCATGAGTGGTTCATATAATTTTCACAACTCTTCTCTGACCAAAACATGATTAGAGACTCACTCAATTCATCACTCCCTTTCTCTCTCTTCCCCCTCTCTCTCTAGAACCCTCCCACACTAATTAATGTTGAATGATCAAAGAGCTCTAGCCCTAACCACCACTACTAGACCAATAAGCCCCAATTCTCGAGACCAAAATCGCCACGTGGACGACTACGATGACGACCGGGGATCATCCCCGGTCGTCAGGGACATCCACGCGCTGACCCCGCCGCGGGCCCCGCGCTGGGAGACGGGCAGCCGCCGCTCGACGTCCGCCCTCTCCATCGGCTCCACCGCCACCACGGAGGGCGGCGGCGAGAACTTCACCACCATGAGCCGCGAGTTCAATGCCCTTGTCCTCGCGGGGTCCACGGTGGAACACGAGTCGGGCTCGAATAATTTGGACAGGATCGGCGAGGAGGAAAACAATCCCCTGGCGATTGTTCGGGACAGTAATCCCGAACAGTCGCCGAGGGAGGGCGGCGGTAGCGATAGGCTCACTGTCGCGGCCGTTAATAACGGTAACCGTAACGGTAACGGGGAGATAACGGTGCAGCGGGTGAAGAAGGAGGAGGTGGATTCGAAGATTAACGCGTGGCAAAACGCCAAGATTGCCAAGATTAATAACCGGTTTAAGAGGGAAGACGCCGTTATCAATGGGTGGGAAGGGGAGCAAGTTCAAAAGGCCTCCTCTTGGATGAAGAAAGTTGAGGTAATTGATCAAAATTATTGGTTAGTTTTAATTAACATTTTTTTTAAAAGGTTAATTGCAATTTTGATTCAAGAAAAACATTCACTCTAAAATACAATTTCTAGGCATTTCAATTTTAAATTTAATTTTGACTTCAATTTCGAATTTTTTTAAATACACTCAAACACACCGAACTGTGTATTTTTTTACAATTTGGCTATTGCTGATGCCCTTTTGGAGTATTATTGATATCTTCTTGGAGTATTACTGATTATTTATTGGGGTATTGCTGATTTCAGTTTGGGGTATTTTAAAAAAAAATCTAAGTGCATACCATAAGTACACACTAGAACTACTCACTTTAAAAATGGTCATTTTTTTAGTTTTCTTTTGTAATTTTGGTGAATTGCAGTTTTGATCCCAAGAAAATAAGATAAATTTGCAATTTTGGTTCTAAAAATTAGCAGACTGGACCAAAACTGCATAAAGAAAGTACCATCTTCATACGTAGGAACTAAAAGTGTTTCACGCTCATTTTTATGGAATCAAAACTGCAATTTTCCCTTTTCTTAAAGGACATTGCGTTAACAATTATGAATTTAGTATTTCACTTGAAAATCATATGTATAAATAAATTGATTTCAAATTTTACTATAAGTCTAAATTTTGAGATTCTTTTGTGTTATTTGAGTGTTTGGCTTACGTTCACGTTTTGTGTTCTCGCTTAAAGTAGTACTATCAAATATCAATATTGAAGTGTTTACTAATTCCTTGTTATATTACTATAAGTTCGAGTTTTTAGATGAAGTCGATTTTTTTTCATGTTTTGACCGAAGACCATTTAGTCCAAACTGAAATTTATTAAAGCTTGATCTATTTATTAAAGATGATGGAGAAATAATTAATAGTATCATGTATGGACACCTTTACATAACAATTAGAGTTAGTTGGGTTAGAAATGTGACTTGATATGGATGGTTTTCTACTCATGAATATGTCTGCGTCAAAAATTTAGGGAGTAATAAATATAAAAGTTTTAAAGGTATAATTAATAAGTAGAAGGATAAGAGTACTAGAAGCATCTGCTCTTTTTTTTTTTTTTTTTCTTTTTTTTTTTTTTGGAGTTGCATGATTAGAATTGCACTTTAGTGTTCTCTGTTTATACCTTTTAGACTAGTGACCATCTCAATCTAGTGTAATAAAAAATGTTTAGCTACATATGAACTTCTTGTTTTTTTTTT
Organism: Ballota nigra; assembly: GCA_947034835.1. NCBI lineage: Eukaryota > Viridiplantae > Streptophyta > Magnoliopsida > Lamiales > Lamiaceae > Ballota > Ballota nigra. Next base: position 2,017,213 of record OX344726.1, on the reverse strand, counting down.
TTTTCCATATACGGTAGAATATAAGGAGATCAAGCCTTATTTTAATTCATTTTTTAGTTTAAATTAATTATTTTTTAAGTATCCAACACTATATAAAAAAAATAACATTACCAACGAAAATTGTAAACATGACTGCAAAATTTCCAACAAAAAATTTCATATTAGAGATTGCCTATGGAATTGCCTACAAAACTTTCTAATTATTTATGTATATATTTTCATTTCCTACCTACAAAAAAAATTGTTTACGTAATTTTCGTAGACAAATTAGTCGTGAGTAATTGTTATAGGCAAATTGCTGGTAGATAATTAATACATAGGAATAGCATTTTGTAGATAAATTGATATCTTAGACAAATTATTTTTTTATTATATAGGTATTTTCATTCCCTACCTACAAAAAACTTGCCTACATAATTTTCGTAGACAAATTGTTCGTGGGTAATTTTTGTAAGTAAATTGCTTGTAGATAATTAATATCTAGGAATTGTATTTTGTAGATAAATTGACTTCGTAGACAAATTATTTGTAGAATGAGGAGTGAAAGTGCTTACATGATTAAAAATAAAAAAATAGGCAAGTCGTAATAATTCCACTACGAATATTTTTTTTTTGAAAATTTCATTGGTAAATTTCTATTTTGTTGTAGTGGAATAATTGAACTTGTCTCAACATTTTTTTTGTTGTAGTGGAATAATTGAACTTGTCTCAACATTTTTTGAATCCTTAGTCGCTTATTAGTTCTCAATTCCCTCATCATTTGTTAGTTGAACAAATTACTTATTCAGAAAAAAAAAAATAGAAATAATATTGAAAATATCAAAATGAATGAATTTTGCAGAGGAAGTTAGAAGAGAAAAGAGCAAAAGCCCAAGAAAAAATGCAAAACGACATAGCAAAAGCCCACAGAAAAGCAGAAGAAAGGAGGGCTTCTTCGGAGGCCAAAAGAGGCACAAAAGTTGCCAGAATTCTGGAAATAGCAAATCTCATGAGGGCAGTGGGCAGGCCTCCGGTCAAGCGCTCTTTCTTTTAATACAAAATAATAAGCATTAATTAATTATGTAAATATTGTTTGCTTGGAGTAGAATATTATAAGTACATATAATCAAAAGTTTGATTATGTTAAGAGGGATGGATAATGGATCCCTTCAGTTTTAAAGGGGTGTCCTTATGATCCTTTAATTTGTATTGTATGAGGGAGTTGCAAAATTAGTAGAAATCAAGAATGTGTGCGTGTGACAGTTTTGGATCGAGTTGATTTGATTTCATGATTTATGTTTGAAATTAAGGCAAAATATTATATGAAAATAGTTTATGATAAACTTATCATGAAACTGTTTTAAATGAGTAGTTTTAGTGTGCACTTGAGTACATGGTATGTACTTGAATTTTGAAA